>CM053567.1:57614634-57714085 GCA_028646485.1 Cryptoprocta ferox
TTAAAGGAACTAGAAGGGGAGCAGATAGAGATCCCCAAACCCAGCAGAAGAAGAGAAATAATAAAGATCAGGGAAGAAATAAACAATATAGAATCCAAAGAAACAGTTGATCAGATCAATGAAATCAAGAGTTGGTTTTTTCTAAAAAGTAAACAAAATTGATAAACCTCTAGACAGGCACCTCAGAAAAAAAAGAGAGAACGCCCAAAGAGACAAAATCATGAATGAAAATTGATCTATTACAACCAATCTCTCAGAAATACAAGCAGTCATCAGAGATTACTATGAAAAATTATATGCCAACAAACTGGACAATCTAGAAGAAATGGACAAATTTCTAAACACATATGCACTACCAAAATTCAAACGGGAAGAGAGAAAATATGAACAGACCCAGAACCAGTGAAAAGATCGAATCAATTATCAAAAATTTCCCAATAAATAAAAGCCCAGGGCCAGATGGCTTCTCAGGGGAATTCTACCAGACATTTAAAGCAGAGTTAATACCCATTCTATTCCAAAAAAATTCTATTCCAAAAAATACAAATAGAAGGACAACTTCCAGACTCATTCTACGAAGCCAGCATCATTTTGATTCCCAAACCAGACAGAGACCCAACAAAAACAGAACTACAGGCCAATATCTTTAATGAATACAGATGCAAAAATCCTCAACAAGATACTAGCAAATCGAATTCAACAGCATATAAAAAGAATTATCCACCATGATCAAGTAGTATTCATTCCTGGATTACAGGGCTGGTTCAATATTCACAAATCCATCAACGTGATACATCATATTAACAAAAGAAAAGATAAAAACCATATGATGCTGTTGATACATTTAGAAAAAACATTTGACAAAATACAGCAACGTTTCTTAATAAAAAACTTCAAGAAAGTTGGGATAAAAGGAACTTACTTAAACATCATAAGCCATTTATGAAACGCCCACAGCTAATATCATTCAATATGGGGAAAAACTGAGAGCTTTCCCTTTGAGATCAGGAACACGACAGGGATGTCCACTGTCACCACTGTTGTTTAACATAGTGCTGGAAATCCTAGCATCAGCAATCAGACAACCAAAGGAAATAAAAGGCATCAGAATCGGCAAAGAAGAAGTCAAACTTTCACTTTTCACAGATGACATGATACTCTACCGACCAACCGACCGACTCCACCAGAAGCCTACTAGAATTAATCCAGGAATTCAGCAGAGTCACAGGGTACAAAATCAATGTACAGAAATCGGTTGCATTTTTATACACCAATAATGAAGCAACAGAAAGAGAAATCAAGAAACTGATCCCATTCACAATTGCACAAAAATCCATAAAATACCTAGGAATAAACCTAACCAAAGATGTAAAAGACCTGTACAATGAAAACTATAGAAAGCTTATGAAAGAAATTGAAGAAGACACAAAGAAATGGAAAAACATTCCATGCTCAAGGATCAGAATAATAAACATTGTTAAAATGTCATTATTACCCAAAGCAATCTACACATTCAATGCAATCCCAATCAAAATTGCACCAGCATTCTTCTCAGAGCTAGAGCAAACTATCCTAAAATTTGTATGGAACCATAAAAAACCCTGAATAGCCAAAGTAATATTGAAGAAGAAAACCAAAATGGGAGGCATCACAACCCCAGACTTTAGACTCTACTACAAAGCTGTCATCTTCAAGACAGTATGGTAGTGGCACAAAAACAGACACGTAGACCAATGGAATAGAATAGTGAGCCCAGAATTGGACACACAAAGTATGGCCAATTAATCTTTGACAAAGCAGGAAAGAGTATCCAATGGAAAAAGATACCCTCTTTAGCAGGTGCTGCTGCTAGAACTGGATAGCAATATGCAGAAGAATGAAACTAGACCACTCTCTTATACCATACACAAAAATAAACTCAAAATCGATGAAGGATCTGAATATGAGACAGGAAACCATCAAAACCCTAGAGGAGAAGAGAGGAAACAGCCTCCTTGATCTCAACCGCAGCCATTTCCTACTCGACATATCCCCAAAGACAAGGGAATCAAGAACAAAAATAAACTATTGGGACTTATAAAGATAAAAAGCTTCTGCACTGCAAAGGAAACAATCAAAAAAATGAATAGGCAATGGACGGAATGGGAAAAGATAGCTGCAAATGACATATCAGATAAAGGGCTAATATCCAATATCTACATGGAACTCACCAAACTCCACACCAGTAAAATGAATAATCCAGTGAAAAAATGGGCAGAAGACATGAATAGACACTTCTCCAAAGAGGACACCCAGATGGCCAACAGACACATGAAACGATGCTCAGCATCACTCATCATCAGGGAAATACAAATCAAAACCACACTGAGATACCACCTCACGCCAGTCAGAGTGGCAAAAATGAACAAATCGGGAGACTATAGATGCTGGCGAGAATGTGGAGAAACAGACACCCTCCTACACTGTTGGTGGGCATGTAAACTGGTACAGCCACTCTGGAAAACAGTGTGGAGGTTCCTCAAAAAACTATCAGTAGAACTCCTCTATGACCCAGCAATGGCACTGCTAGGGATTTACCCAAATAAAATAAAACCAAAACTGTCACTGGTGTATGTATTTACTATTTTATTTCAGCACTGCTGGGGATTTACCCAAGGGATACAGAAATGCTGATGCATAGGGGCACATGTGCCCCAATGTTCATTGCAGCACTTTCAACTATAGCCAAATCATGGAAAGAGCCTAAATGTCCATCAACGGATGAATGGATCAAGAAGATATGGTTTATATATACAATGGAATACTACATGGCAATAAGAAAGAATGAAATCTGGCCATTCGTAGCAATGTGGATGGACCTCGAGGGTGTCATGCTAAGCGAAATAAGTCAGGCAGAGAAGGACAGATGCCATACGTTTTCACCCATAGGTCTAACAGGAGAAACCTAACAGAGGACCATGAGGAGGGGAAGGGGGGAAAAAGAGTTAGGGATAGGGAGGGAGGCAAATCATGAGAGACTTTTGAATACTGAAAACAAACAGGGCTGAAGGAGGAAGGGGAAAGGGGAAGGGGGGTGATAGTCATGGAGGAGGGCACTTGTGGCGAAGAGCACTGGTTGTTATATGGAAACCAACTTGACAATAAACTATAATAAAAAGCTCTTTAACTATGAAAACCCAAAATTAAAATACAGAGAAAAAAAAAGAAAGTCGGTGTAACAATAATTATATTGGGCAAACTAGACTTTAAAACAAAGGCTGTAAGAAGAGATGGAGAAGGACACTATATCATAATAAAGGAGAATATCTAACAAGAATATCTAACAATTGTAAATATTTGTGCCCCCAACTTGAAAAAACCCAAAAATATAAAACAAAGAATAATAAACATAAAGTAATTAATGATAATACAATAATAGTAGAGAACTTTAAAACCTCACACACATAAATTGACATATTATCTAAGCAGAAAATCAACAAGGAAACGATGGCTTTGAAGGACATACTGGACCAGATGGACTTAACAGATATATTTAGAAAAATTCATCCTAAGCACCAGAATACACATTCTTTTCAAATATACATGGGGCATTCTGCAGAATAGAATACATAATAGGTGACAAATCAGGCATCAACTAGTACAAAAAGACTGAGATCATATAATAGATATATACTGACCACAACGCTATAAAACTTGAAGTCAACCTCAAGAAACATTGTGAAAGACCAAAAATACATAGAGGTTAAAGAACATGTTAGTAAAGAATGAATGGGTCTACCAGGAAATCAAAGAGGAAATAAAAATATACATGGACAGAAATGAAAATGCAATGGTCCAAAACTTTTGGGATGCAGCAAACATGGTCATAAGAGGGAAGAATATAGCAATTCAGGCCTACCTCAAGAAACAAGGAAAATCTCAAATAAGCAAACTAACCTAACACCTAAAAGGGCTAAAAAACAGCAAATGAAGCCTAAAGCCAATAAAAGGGAAATGATAGCACAATAGAAATAAATGATACAGAAACAAACAAACGGACAAAAAACCAGTTCTTTGGCTAGTTCTTTGCAAAAATTAATAAAGTGATAAATCCCTAGCCAGACTTATCAAAAAGAAAAGATAAATGACTCAAATAAATAAAATCACAAAATAACAAACAGCATGACAGAAATACAAACAATTATAAGAGAATATTATGAAAAACTATATGCCAACAGTTTGCACAACCTAGAAAAGATCGATGCATTCCTAGAAACATATAAACTACCAAACCTGATACAGAAAGAAATACAAAACTTGAACAGATTAATAACCAATAGAGAAATTGAATTAGTAATCAAAAATCTCCCAACAAACTAAAGTCTAAGGTCAGATTGCTTAACAGGGGATTTCTATCTATCATTTAAAGAAGAGTTAATTCCTATTTTTCTCAAACTATTCCAAAAAATAGAAATGGAAGAAAACCTTCCAAACTCATTCTATGAGGTCAGAATTACCTTTATTCCAAAACCAGACAAAGACTCTACTAAAAACAATAATTACAAGACAATGTCCATGATGAACATGGATGCAAAAATTTTCAACAAGACACTAATAAATCCAATCCAATAGTACATTAAAAGAATCATTCATCATAATAAAGTATTTATTCAAGGATTTTAGTGTATTGAACTGCCTTAAAAGTTAGAAATGGTACCTCTCTCCAAAACAAAAGTCAGGCATGCTTTCTTTACGTTAGAAAGTATTGAGGATTCTAATTTTAGTGTTTCTTTCTTGTAGCCCAACCCACTAGAGGTGCGGGAGTCACCTGGATCTCTTCAATTTGCCCTGTGCATGTTGAGGCTTAGGAAACAGGTACAAGAGGATGTGATAATTATCCTGGCCTCTTCAACTGCTGAGGTTAATAACATCCTTTGTCTCTGATCCAAGATTCTCATGTCTTCAGCACTTATGAAACTTTTGCAGGTTGACTTGTAAGTTTGCAAATAGTGTAAAATCTCAAATGCCTTATAAATCTTGACATGACTTATATAGAAGAAAATTTGTAAAAGATATTGTAGAGTGAAATAAGCACTTAATATGCAATATAATTGCTTATATAAAGTTTTAAAGTAACAAAAATTTACTATATATGTTTTACATGTGTATATCCATCTATAGTGAATATATAAAATTACTCATGCATATGATAGACATCCAAGGCCAGAATTAGATGGGGCAGGTTCAGAAAAGAGTACTTGGAAATTTTTAATTCATTTTTATTAGTTTTTAAGAAAGAACAAATTTGGGGGCACCTGGGTAGCTCAGTTGGTTGAACATTTAATTCCTAATTTCAGCTCAGGTCATGATCTCATAGTTTGTGAGTCCAAGCCCCATGTTGGGCTCTGTGCTGTCAATGTGGAACCTGCTTGGGATTCTCTCTTTCCCTCTATTTCTTCCCCTTACCTCACCTCTAGAAATAAATGAGTAAACTTTATTTTAAATAAATGGAGGACTTTGGTTTCTAGTCTGACATGTAGAGCAATGGGAAGCCATCATTCTTCCCCTCACCACAGGAAAAAAGCTGAACAAATGGAAAATCAACAATTCTTAGATCATTCAGAAAATTGAGGCCACAGGAAAAACTGCTGCCACAAAAATTGGAGAGACTGGTGTATAGAAAGAATCATAGTTTATTTGGAACAGAAGCCCAGGAGCAGAAACCTTCTACTGGAGACAGCACTAGAAGGAACACTTACACTCTAAATGATGAATTGCTAGATGTTTAGTGATCTGGAGAGTTAAAATCTGGGAGGCTAGTCTTGGGGAGTGAGTCATTGGGAGGGCTCAAAATATCTTTTTGAATGGACAAAATCTGACAATATCAAATGGAGAGGGTGTATAGCAACAAGAATGCTCTTTCGTTGCTGGTAGGAATGCAATTTGATTCAGCCACTCTAGAGGACAATTCAGTAGTTTCTTCAAAACTAAACATATTCTTACCATATGATCCAGCAACGGGGCTCCTTGGTATTAACCCTAAAGAACATTTAGGGTGAATAGGTATTTATAGCAGTTTTATTCATAAGTGCTAAAATTTGGAAACAACCAAGATGCCCTTTACTAGGGAATGGATAAACTGCGGTACATCCAAACAATGGAAGAGTATTCAAAGTTAAAAAGAAATGAGCTCTCAAGCTATGAAAACATATGTCAGAAACATAGGTGCATATTATTAAGTGAAAGATGCCAATCTAAAAGGCTACATGCTGTATGATTCTAGCTATAAGACATTCTAGTAAAGAAAAACTACGGAGACAGTAAAAGATGAATGGGCTGCCAGGTTGGAGGGTGGTATAAAGAGATGAAGCACAGAGAATTTTTAAGACAATGAAAATATTCTAATATTATAATAGTGGATACATGCCATTCCATATTTTTCCAAACACATTGAATGTACAACAGCAAGAGCGAACCCTAATGTAAACTATGGACTTTGGGTAATTTTGATGTGTCAAAGTAGTTTCATCAGTTGTAATGAGTGTACCATTCTGTTGATGACGAAGGAGGCTATGCGCATGTGGAGTAGAACTCTGAGAACTCAGTACTTTCACTCTATCTGCTGGGTACCTGAAAATTCTCTAAATAATAACATCAATTAAAAACAAACAAACTGAAGCCTGGGGATTTAGGATCGCTCTTCATAGTCCTAGAATAAAGAAAAGAGGTTGTGTTTTCAAACATCCACAATGACAAGTATTAGACACACAGAGACTCTGAGAAGTTGTCTAATTTGGGGCAAAGCAGCATCCTCTAACCACTGATAGTTTTAAGTGGAGAGGGGTTGGCTAACAGCATTTCTAGCTGGGCTGTAAGTGTTATAGTCTAGTGGAAAATCACACCATATAGCCCCCATTGTAATATGTTTTCTTTATTTTAGGAAGTGCTTTGGAATAATAAAAAAGGACCTTCAACTTGTAACCCACATGAAAAAGAAAATTTAATACATACATAATATTGTTCATTCCACAAGTATTCATTGAGCCTGACAAGTCTGCACAATTTTCAATCAATATTCACCATGTGCATTATCACTATTTTTGTTACATTCCAACTTATTGGGATAAAATAGCTTCAGAGATGAACTAAAGAAAAAAGTTCTCTGTGCACTGATGACACTATTTTACTTAATATTAATGAAAAGATGTGAAGATAATTGCCATGAGAATTTTTCTAGTGATTTTCTTAATCACTTTTTGCTTTACATTCATGTATTTTAAAGGTAGTCATTTTTTTTTAAAGTCACATATTCTTTCTAAAAATTTTTCCCTTATCTTTTGTTGTTTTTCTTGTTGTCAAGAGGGATCTTATGGACTTGTACTGTCACCCCCGCAGCCCACCCCCCACACACTAAAGAAAAAAATTGTGGAAGAGACACTATTTGCAGCTCAGTTGGTGAGTCATTACTTTCAGGAAACAGCCCTTGCTGTGGCAACAAATCCTTTCCTTTTCACTGTACTTGATACCTGGTTGGGTTTGTTCTCCACTTGGTACTGTGTGATATAATGTCCTGCTGATTTTGGTGCAGCTATTATTGCTTTAAAAGAGAGCAATTGTGTATTTAATCTCAGTGCGTTCAATTGCGTTCTTGGTAGTCCACAGTCCCAGATACTTAAAGACGTATTTTGGAGCTGTGGCTTTGGAAGTTTCTTTCAAACATCTAATGTTTTCATGTAGAACTAACCCATCTATTTAGCCTAAGAAGATGTTGCCCCAAATTTGAAGTGATTCTATTTAATTTGTATTTAGCTTATTATGAACTAATGGAAGAGACATGGATTTCATGCAAAATTCATGGATATTTTTATTCTGAAACTATTTCTCCTAAGGGTTGATGAAACTATTTTTAAACCATCTGGCTGAGGTAATTGACTCTTTTAAAAATGGGATCTTATTAGTCTAGAAAAGAGGGAAAGTTGAGAGAGATGCTGAATGTAATCAAGGCCATTGTGTCTATATTGGTGAGCTAGATTCACTTTTCAATTTGTCTAAATAGAGTAATGGGTGTAGCAGGAGGGATTTAGCTCAGGTTCTACTCAGAGATTCATTATTGCAATTTAATAATGCTCAATATAAAATCTTCAAACTATACAAAAGTATATGTTAAAAAGGAAAACTCATGATGCCCCTCAGTCATTTGTAGGGTTACTTACTGTTAAAAATTTGGTCTGTATCAGCATACAGTATTTTATAATACATACATGTGTGCCTCTGTCAATGTATTTTCTGACTCAGAATGGGATATATAATTTTATTCTTCACCTCAAAATTTTCATTTCATATTTTATGGTGAGGTCATATCCATGTTCTTTTAAATAGCTGTATATTTTACATTGTGATTTATAACTTCTTTATGGGTCGTTTTATTAATTTATTTAATATTTGTACACTACTTTATGCTCAGCACTGACTGTAGAGTTAGTAAACAAGACAGAATAATCTCTGCCTTCACAGAGCTTCTATAAAGTGGAGATATATGAAAAATAATTTTTAAATATTTATTAATGGTTGTAAATGCTGTTTTTAATTTTCTCTTATTGCAAACAATGCTACAATGAAAAAAGTCTCCATTTGATCCACATGTATGTAAATACCTGCAAAATAAATTCTTAGAAGTAGAATTTCTGGAAATGTACATTTTAGAGATAAAATATTTTCACAGAACAACCAAGTAACATCTTCGTTAATGCATTTTACAAGAATTTTAAAAAAGGTTTTGCCTTTAAGAAGATTTTTTTAATTTATAATTTGTTTAGTGACTACTAGTTTCTTGAAAGTTTTTATCCCCCACTGGGATAACAGTTAAGTGAGAACATTTTCTAATTTTTAAATGATAAATAAATAAATATAAGATAGAATGTGTTACTTTTAAATTATTTTAATGTGAAGGTTAATGATAAACAGATCTCCCCAGATGTAAACTCATGTGCATTAGCCTGAAAAGGGGTATAGAATAGTACATTTCAAAGACTAAAATATTGTAAGATTTAGCAATTTAGTATTTTGAAGAGCAAAGAGCTCATCGGTAACTTTGTTGATAAGGAAGTCAAGATCTGGTTATACATTTAATTATTCCATAAATCAAAATATTTTCTTAGATTATAGTCTGAGATCTGAATCATTTCAGTTAAAGTCAGCAAGCTGGTATTAATGTTTTGTGGTTTTAGAGAGCTGAAATGGATGACTATAAGTAGATAAGTAATAACAAAATTTGAAGAAAAAATGACTGGTAATTTCTTACTGGCAGACAGAGGGCCTAAGGAAAGCACTGATTGTTCCATAAATGCTCCCTCACTGGACTAAAACTTGGAATTTGCTTTTCACCATAAGATACAGCTTTTATTCAGTGATGATTTTCAAAGATGTGGCTTTTAAAAAATATCTATATATTATGGAATATATAGATATTTTTACTATTTTGAAAATAATATCAAATACCAGATCATTTTTAGGAGAAAAGATTTTGGTGGATGCAAAAAAAAAAAAAAAAAGAAAGAAAGAAAGAAAAAAATAAGAGAGCTGCGAATATTTGAAGAGTATAGGCAGAAAAGTGATGAAATAAAGGAAAACCTTTAAGAGTCAAAGATAAACATCAATTATTTTATAATCTGGCTATATCAGCCCTGATTAAAGAAAAAAAGAAAACCATCTGAATGTTGAACAACATCATGGAAATCGTTAACAGACTGCTCTTTGATTCCTCTAGGACTCATTGCCAGTTTGTGCCAGTTGACCCAAGAAACACTAGCGTTGAAGTCACCATCCAACTATGATCTTGTTACTCTCATCAGATTTTGTTTACCATTCTTCTGTTGCCAGTTTCTACATATTCCCAACCCTAGAACTCTTCTCGTGTTCCTTCTGAAAGTCATAGTCTCTCGTTAGCAAAAGTCTCTTTATCTTGAAACACATTTCTGAATTTTCCAACCTCGTGCTCCAATGGACAAAATCTCATTTCTCACAAAGAACACAGCTTCTCTTATAGCCTTTGTATAAGGAAACTCTTTCTCCTAGAGAGAGGGTGAATGTCATCTCTATATTTCATTCTTCCCTTGCTAAAATCCTTCAGCTTTAACTATCATGTGATAAGATTATACCACACAGTACTCTTAACTTTGTATTCCCATTCCCAAAAAACCTATTTATTGAGAAATTCGTGGCTACTCTCACTTTAAATTTTTGTCCATGGGCCTCAAGTGGCCCTAATGCTGTCTTGCAATCATACTATACCTCCCCAGTCAATTTTTTTCATACTCTCTGATTTGATAATTTTACTCTCTTCTCTTCTCAAACTTTTAGAATCCTTTCCATCACCCTCACTCTTGGATTGTGACGTTGCTTTGGGTTCACAGAGAAATTTGAAGCAATCATAAGACATGGAAACTCTGAGAAAAAACAACATCCACACTCTAGAAATCAAAAACACTATAATAAGACTAACAGTGTAATAGCTAAAGAAAGAATCAGAGATCATGCAAGTAAGTCAATAGAAATTTCCCAAACTAAAGGCAATGAGAAAAAAATAATAATGAACAAAAAGTAAACAAACAAAGACGACGAAACACCCAAGAAATCCAAGAAGTATGAGATGGCTCTAATAAATTGTACCCCATCCCTGAAAATGTATGGAAATATTCTGAGTTTATTTCACAATGGCTACTTTTTCTCTTCTCTTGTCAGAGGCACAATAATAGAATAATCTTCAGCTTTTTATTTTGACGTTCTATTAGGGTTCCTGGAGTTCACACTCGCTAAAGGGTGGGGGCTCCTTCTCTCAAGCTTTTCCACACTCAGACTCCAGAAACTTAACAAAATGACGATTTAAGTGTTTCTCCAAGCTCAAGCTCCAGTAGCTTGTGTTCTAGGTAAGCAGACCTCAGCTGTCTCTCTCTGAATGAGCCTGTATCTGGATTTCAGGGTGGCACTTTGTTTTGGCACCTCATTTTACTGTTCAGTCTATGAACAAAACATTGATTTTCAGTTGATTCAGTTTTTTTTCTTGTTCTAATAATAGGGATGTCAACCTCAAAGTTCTTCACATTTTGAACTGAAACTGGAAGTCCAATACTCTTATTTTTTTCTTTATACATATTTAGTCTAAAGTGATTTTTAAAAAAAAAACAATATGGCAAATATTGGGTGAGTTTCTGATGACTTCAGAAAAATTGGCCTTTTTCTTGAGGGCTATCTAATTATACTCTTGGCGTTTTTATGGCATAATTGTATTAGTTTCTTATTGCTGCTGTGATGCATTGCCACAAGGTAGACGGCTTAAACTATGCAAATGTATTATCTTACAATTGTGTAGCTCAGAAGTCTGATTCAGTCTCACTAGGCTAAAATCAATGTGTTGCCAATGCTGCATTCCTATCTGGAGGCTTTAGGGAGAATCTGTTTCTTTGTTTTTCCCTTTTTTTTTTGTTTGAGGCCAATCATATTCAAAGTCTCATGGCCCCTTTCCTCCATTTTCAAAGCCATTGATGATGAATTGAGTCCTTTTGACCTCACATCTATCCTCCTGAATAATTCAAGATAATCACCTTAGCTAAACTTCATTAGTACAGTCATCTTAATTCTATCTGCAACATTAATTCCCCTTTACATGCAAGTTATAATATTCACAGGTTCCAGGGATTAGGATGTGGATATCATTTAAAGGCCATTATTCTGCCTACCAGATATATACATTTTAATTATATAGGAATAACAGAAGGAAATGCAGTGAGAACAACCATATGAGGGGCTACTTTAAAGTATTTCTAAGGCTGCTCTGAGCGATTTCATAAAAAAAACTCTTTTCATTAGTTCGTTTAATTTTTTAATTTTTTGCTCATTTAGCTGAGATGATGTTATCTGTGAAAACATTGTGATCCTTGGATTGTCATTTTTCTCTCTTTCTGAACAGTTTCAGGGGCACCTGCGTGGCTCAGTCGGTGAAGCTTCCAACTTTGTCTCAGGTCATGATCCCTCAGAGCCTGGAACCTGCTTTGGAATTTGTGTCTCCCTCTCTTTCTGCCCCTCCCCCACTCATACTCTGTTTCTGTCTATCAAAAATAAACATTAAAAAAGTTTTTTTAAACAGTTTCAGTGAATTACAAAAAAGAGCACTTTACATAAGATTGGGAATGGGGTTCAAATCCCAGAAATACTAAATATTTATGTAGGCACCATTTTCTTACTAAGATCTAGATTTTTAACCTATGGGTAACAAAACATTCCTCTTACAATATCATGCCATCTGGATAAGAAACATGTAGATGTTGGCTCTCATCCTCTATTTATAATAAAATAATTATATACTTTGATTTTGACATGGCCATTTAAGAAGTATCTTTCTTCATAAATTATTTTCTACATCTGTATTTGAGGTCTATTGTTGCTGATAGTTTGTCTTGTGAAAGTTGTGTAAGATGTGCTGTTGTGTGTTAATGAGATGTCAGATCTCTAAGGACCTTTCTCTGTGATATGTGAGAGAAAGTGGATGCCCCCCAAATCTACAATGTTTTGGCATTTTTCATCTGTTTCTAATATTCAGAGACAAATCAATTGTGTTGCCATGGTAACTTTTCCACACTTCCCTTCAGCCATTTAATAGTTCAAAGGTGACATTGATACCCACTATTATATACGTGAGAAATGAAAAATTATAACTCTTAATAAGAAGGGAAAGAGTAGATAGGAATATTATTATAAAAATAAACTTTTAAAATTATATAACAAATATTGGGTAAATTCTATATATTACAAATTGTTTTCTATGACTGACACTATCATATTTATATTTCTAACAAAAAGCCCAAATGTTGAAGTTGATGCTTATTAGACAAAGATAAACTTACATTTTAATGCTTTGTGGATTATAAATAAATAATTTACTACAAACAAATATGCATAATTTGATAATTCATTCAAAAAAATACTTACTTTGCACTCTAAGCACTAAAAAAACCATCATTCATTCAGTTTGAATTCTAATGAATGGTTAATATTAAAGATTTATACAATATTAACAATGATATGTCAAGGAAATATTCAATTATTGCTTTTGCTTTTCTATACTTATATTTGCAAACTGATTTGAAACTAGAATGCATCAAATGTCAAATTTAAAATTTATAGTGAGTGGATTTTCCTTTCTGTAATGAGAATTTCGCTCATATTGGACCAGTCATCCTATAGAAAACATCTATGACTTGTGAAAAAATTATGAAAAATTAATCTTCTGAAAGCATTAAGGTTTGACCAAAGCCCACCAAATAAGGCCAATGAAATTCAATGAGGTCCTCCTCTGCCATTCACATTAGGGAAAAAAGAATTTGAGTAAAGCTAATTTAACTGCTTGCTAAAGCAAAAAAGTAAAACAAAACAAAATGAGTATCAGTACAAAAGAAACAACAAAAAAGATCCTTCAGATAAACATTTCACATTCCAGTGCCTCCACAACGGCATATTATGTATTAACGTCCAGAATAGGCTGCAAAGTTACTAGCCATCAAAATTAGCAGGAAAATGTAAATCATACATAGAAGAAAAGCCAATCAATGGAAACTGAAACTGAAGGACACTGATACTGAATTTAAAGTATCTGTAATGATTGTGCTTATAGATGTATAGGATAATGTACTTATAATATTTTTTTAAAGAAAATATCAGCCAAAAAAAAAAAAAAAGAAACTACAAAAAGAGCCAGGTAGAAATATAAGGTAAGACATATATAGTGCTGTGTCATAAATAGAAATAGTATCAGACAGAGTTAAGAGCAATTTAGAGATGATAGAAGAGTTGGTAAAATTGATAAATAGAAATTATCCGATTGAGAAAACAGGAAGAAAAGTTTTAAAATTGGACACAGTTCAGTTCTGTGGCTATAGGACAATATCAAATGGTAGTGGAATATTTGAATAATATATGTAATAAAATTTAAAGTAAAAGGATGATGTGCTAGATTTAGTTCGTATAATTTCCCAGATCCACTCCACCATGGATTTTCTGCTTAATGTTACTGATGGATCTGGAAAGATCACGTAGTACAATCACCATTCTTTAGCCCACAGAAGGTATGATTTAATCTTAATCACATGCTTTGTGATGAATTCTGTTTTGTCATGGTCCCATATTATGTTTCTTAATATTATATAATTTTAGTTCTTATGACATTTTGATTTACAGGCTCATTTTATCAGAGAGGATTTATGTTCATTTTGGCAGTTTTGTGGTTTTGTAGTTTCCTACCCAAGCTTTTATTCCTACATTCCAACACGAAACAGTCAGGGGTATTTCAGCGCTGTGCACAATCTCATTTTGTACATTGTTTTGTTTCTGGTCTGTAGACTCTTTCTGCATCTTCTCACCTGGGCATTTTACTCAGTTGAGGTTTGACAGTGCCTAAGTTTAAATACTGAATACGATTCCACTTTCCTATTTCTCATGGATCATTCTCTCTGCTTTACAGCACCTGAATTCAATACTATTTTTGCAGTTTCCCAGAGTGGCCACATGCTGTATCTTCCAAACCAGCCTGCTTTTGGAATAAAAAGGTGCATTATTAATAAATGTGTTTTTTTTTTTTAAAGTGTAAAAGAAAACTCTAGCACTTGGTTTGCTTGAACCAGAGTCTATGGATAAACATGAATGTTTATCCATGTTTGAAACATGGTTTCAAAACTTCATTCTGTACCATTGACTCATTCCATCTATTTTGTTTTCCTTTACATGACTTTACTCCATTCTTACATGTAGGAATGACAAGGCCTTATCAAACTTGACTGAACATGAAGTTAAACCACTTTCAATCTTACTTTATACCTTCACGTTTTATGAATGCTCTATTATTGCACTAAACTCAAACTGGATTTCACATATTGCCATGTGTATTTCTTAGGCCCACATTTGGCAATTCTTGTCATAGCATATTAGATTAAAAGTCAAAAGCCATTATTAGTACTTTTAAGTCACAATTCATGTCATTAAAATATAGTTTAATATACTTGGCCTATAATGGTATCTTCCTAAATCTACTTTAAAATTTGTTAAAGTTTGATGGTTTCTCTCATATTTTAAAAAATAATTTCTATCAGTTTAAGATTCAGGGAGTTGAGTGTAAGTATAAAGGATTCTTATGTAAATTCTATTTCTGGGGGTGCCTGGGTGGCTCACTCAGTTGAACATCCAACTCTTGATTTCAGCTCAGGTCATGATCCAAGGATCATGGGATCAAATCTGTGCATAGGGTTCAATGCTGAGTGTGGAGCCTGCTTAAGATTCTCTCTTTCTCTCTCTCTCTTTCTTCCTCTCTCCCTCTCTCTCTTCTCCTTTACCCCTTTACACTCTCTCTCAAAATAAAAATATAAATAAATAAATAAATAAATAATATATCTGCTTTTTTCTCCTTTTTTGATCACTTATGTAATTATGTGATTTTATGACATTATAATGCAACTGCCTGGATGTTATTATGGAGTTATTTCCATATTACCCTATTTATCTACATCTATCTATCATCTATCTATCAATTATCTATCTATTCATCTGTCCATTATCTGTTTTTGAGAGCACATTATCTGTCAGCTTTATTATAAGATTTTCAAGGGCAATATCCTTATATTATTATTTTCTAATTCCTCCTTAGAGCCTTTGACTTTAGTGGTTTTAAGGACTTATTAAAGAGAAAAACTGAGTTGTCACAATCACTTAAAATTCATGAATACTTCTTAGATTAACATCATGAAGACCTATTCATCCTGCTTTATAAAATAACATTAAGAATCATCTCAAAAAATACAAAATAAGCCTTCAGGGTGTATAAATGATTTTAAGTAGAATGAACTAAATCTTTTTAACTCCATATTTCTTTAAACTGATGTAAGCATTAATGCTTGAATTTTGGCAAGGAGTTAATAACTTACATATTAGTTAATTCAGGTAAACATTACTCCTCCTTGCCTTGCCTTGCTTTGCCTTGCCTTTCCTTATTCTTTATTTTATAGATAGGACACAAGTCAGGGGTCTTGTTTTTCTGCTGATTGGTATCTTTCACAAATATTAATAGGGGGCAGAAAATAGCAAGATATTTTGGAAGGTTTTAAATTCTCACCAAATGAGAATTTCTATGCAAAGTATTCATTTTAGATAAAATATCAAAAATAATTTTGGTATAAAAGTGAAATTATTTTTAAAAAAGGAACAGTAGAAAGTCTGATGGAAAAATTGTTGAATTATTTTGTCAATCTCAGTGAGAAAAAGAGTACTAAATGTTTAATGGCATTAAAATGAGGATAAGCTTAGAATGAGATTGTTCTAGCAGGATTAACGCCTCCAGAGAATACTTAATGTATTTTTAAAGTGTCATGTAGGTGAGATTTACATAGATAGAGATATTAGACACACATAGAGATATTAACTAATATTTGCTTTGGTTTGACAATTATATATTACTGTAAGTCTATGACAGGACCCAGAACATTAGATTAAAACACTTTATATAGCCAATGAAAGAATCAGGTTAACTAGTTGCCACTGGATATTTTTCAATGTTTATTTATTTTTGAGAGAGAGAGACAGAGAGAGAGAACATGAGCAGTGGAGGGGCAGAGAGAGAGGGAGACTGAGGATCCCAAGTGGGCTCTGGGCTGACAGCAGAGAGCCCGATGCAGGGTTCGAACTCACCAACTGAACCCTGAGATCATGAACTGAGCTGAAGTTGGATGACGGAATCACCCAGGTGTTCCGCCACTGGATTTTTAACTGGAAAATTGCTGACTAGACCCCGGCCTACTAATATTTAAAATTTTTGCTTTTCTATAGCAGACATTTTCAATAAATTGAGGCTAGGAGAGAGAAGAAGCAAATATTTCCATGTTTCATATTTTTAATTACATAAAGAGGATGGTCAGATATTCCACAACTAAATCAAGGTAAGATACCTTATCCCCAGAAAAACAAGTACTAATCATGCAATTATGTTCTTTTGTTCATATGGAACTTTACAATTTCCTGTAAACCCAAGTATAATTCTCCTCCTTTGCTATAAGTCTCAGGTCTGTGAATAAATTAGTAGGGATAACATCCAGGAGCCAAGGTAAAAGTATTCCATCTAGAGGGGAGCCTAGCTAGCTCAGTTGGTTGAGCGACCGACTTTGGCTCAGGTCATGATCTCATGATTCATGGGTTCGAGCCCCTCATTAGGAAGCCTGCTTCAGATCCTGTCTCTTTCTTCTTTTTCTGCCCATCCCCCACTTGCATCTCTCAAAAATAAATAAACATTAAAAGAATTTTTTTTAAATGTTCCATCTAGAAAACTGTAGTAAGTGCTTCTGGAGTTTTATGTACAAAAAAATCCCTCATTCATAATCACAAGCTCTAGCCTATTTAATAAACTGCATTGTACTTCTTTTTGGTAATGAACCCTTTAGTTGTTGCAAACTATTGTTCTTATCAAAACCCTAATAAAATGTCAAACAACCCAATTGAATTAGGAGAAATCTTGACTAGCAAAGGAATCCATTTTCTTTGCTATTATGGAGCTCCATCTAGATAACAATAATTGACAGAGAAATGTATTTATTCTGGACTATGTGACCACAGTTAATTGCAGTTTCCTTTCTCTCTCATGTATTTATATACAAGTATTCATTTCACAATTATTCTATTTCTTTTTTTTAAACGACGTTTTATATAGAGTATAAAATTTAGTGCAAATATTGAGGTCTCCGAAGTTGGAACAAGATACTCAGTTTGTGAAAATGATCATATCACAAAACTTTAGCAAAGTTCTTCATATTTCAGCCTTACTAGCTCCTCATCGACTATATATGTTTTAATAATGTAAGACCCAAAATAAAACAGAAGCCGGGAACTCACTGCTTGCTTTGATTTGAAGAATTTATTATCAAAACAGCATTTTAAATATTTAACAAAGAAGGGCAAAACCACAGAAACCCTCTAACTCTTCTGAGCTATAACTGTCAATTTCTGCTAGTTAGTTTTATTTTTAGCACTGGCTTGCAAACGCTATTTCAGAATGAATATGTTTGTCTATTAAAGACAACTAATTATTTGAACAGTGTCTGAGAAAGATCCAGGGCACTCTTCTGTTATTGACATCATTACAGACAAAACAAAAAGCTAACAGAGCACCTTGGATAGTAACTTATTCTTGGCCTATGGGTTGATCAGATCAGTTTTTATGTGGAAGTTGGTGCGGATGAGTGTGTGAGACTCTATTCACATAGCAAATTCAGGACACCTGTACACTCTGTTCAAGATTTTCTAGAGAGGGCAAAGGCAAACTGTATTACCAAATACAACATGGAAAACACTAAGCTACATGGTACCTAGAGCCCCGGACCACTGCAGGTCCAAATGCCAATTTTGTCCCTACACACTGGCCACCTAATATAAACTAGAGATCTTTAGTGTCAACCAAGGTTCCCAGCAAAGAGCAAATGCTCAGTTAAATTTGTTGAATGGATAAGTGAATACCACTCATGACAATGAAAGACAAGTCCAAGTCTATAGCAGAGAGCCCGAGAAGAGAAAAAAAAATGTTCATCTGCTCATCTGCTAAGTCTCATCCCTATAAAATATGAAAGAGTCAGTGGTCTTGATTTTGGATAAAAAATAAATGCAAATATAAAAAAAAACTAACAATGAAAAAGTTTTTCATGGGCATACATCAAAGGGAGGCATCTTAGTCCATTCTGGGCTGCTGTGCCAACAAAACACAGACTAGGTAGCTTTTAATCAACAGGCATATATTTTTCAGAGTTCTGAAGGCTGGAGATTCAAGACTAGGATGCCAGCATGGTTGGGGGAGGGCCCAACAGGATAGTTGCACAATTGTATCCTCTATGTGGCAGAGGGGGCTAGGGAGCTCTGGGTGTCTCTTTTATAAGACCACTAATCCCATTCATATGGGCTCCAGTCTCATGGCTTAAGCACCTTCTAAAGGACCCACCTCCTAACACCATTACATGAGTTCCAGGATTTCAACATATGAATTTTGGGAGGACACAAACATTGCAGGAGGGAATGTCAAAATCATTGGGCCATACTTTTTAGTTATTGTTCTTTTTCTTTCTATTTAATAGGATGAATTTAAAAGCAAGATGTGTGGTCAACCAGGATTATTATTATTTATATTTTAAATTAATACACTTTATTTTTAGAGCATTTTCATGTTGATAGCAAAATTTAGTGGAAAATACAGAGAGTATCCATACATTTCTCTCTTAACCTCTCCCATCATAAGCATCTTCCACCTGTGTAGTACATTTGTCACAATCTATGAACCAAACATTGACACATGATTATTAACTAAAGTCCACAGTTAACATTCATGATCCTCCTTTCTGTTGTCCACTCAGTGAATTTTGATAAATGTACAATGACCTGTATCCACTATTACCATATAGATAATCATACAGAGTAGTTTCACTGCCCTAAAAATTTCCTGGGCTTCACTTTCCTCCTTTCCTCTGCCCAAACTCCCAGAAATCATGGACTTTACTAATACATAATTTTACCTTTTTCAAAATATTGTTTAATTGGAATCATAGAGCATGTAGCCTATTGGCGTCTTTCACTTGGTATTATGCATTCAAAGTCCTTTCCAAGTATTTTCATGGTTTAATTGTTCATATCTTTATTTCAATGAATAGTATTCCGATGAATGTCTGTGTCTTCTTTTATTCATACATTCACCTACTGAAGGACATCTTGGTTGCTTTTAAGTTTTGGAAGTTATGAGTAAAGCTACTATAAATAATTGTGTACATGTTTTGTGTACATATATTTGTAATTTATCTGGGTAAATACTAAGGAGTTCACTTGCTAGGGTGTTTGGTTAGAATATTTTTAGCTTTGTAAGAAACAGCTAAACTATCTTCCAAAGTGGCTCTACCATTTTGCATTTCCACCAACAATGAATAGGAGTTTCTGTTGCTTCACCTCCTCCCCAGCAATTGGTATTGTAAATGTTTTGGATTTTACAATTCAAATGGGTTTATAATGGTATCACATCATTGTTTATTATGAAATTGCCTAATGACATATATGTTGACCATCTTTTCATATGCTTATTTATTACTTGAATTCAAAAAAATTTTTTACATTTATTTATTTTTGAGAGACAGAGACAGACAGAGCCCAAGGTGGGGAGGGGTAGAGAGAGAGGGAGACACAGAATCCCAAGCAGGTTCCAGGCTCTGAGCTGTCAGCACAAAGCTTGACGTGGGGCTCAAACGCAAGAACTGTGAGATCATGACCCTAGCTGAAGTCAGACACTTAACCGACTGAGCCACCCAGGTGCCCCTTTTAGTTGAGTTTTTTGATAAGGCGTCTGTTCAGGTATTTTATGCATTTCTTATTGTTGATTTTAAAATATTTTTAAAAATATGATTAACTGTGCTTTCGTTTATTTGTTTTCTCAGTTCTTTGGTATGTTCTACAAGGACAGCAGTATCATCTGTGAAAAGTATTGGGTTTGTTTCCTCTTTCCCAGTCTGTACACCTTGTATTTCCTTTTCTTGTATTGTTATTATATCTTGTAGGACTTCCATTCTGATAGTGCAAAGGGATGGTAAAGAGAGACATCCTTGCATTACACTTGATCTTACTGGGAAAGCCTATCATTTCTCACTGCTAAATGTGATGTTCACTGTAGGTTTTTGGTAAACAGTCTTTATCAAGTTGAGAAAGTTCCCTTCTATCCCTGGTTAAATGAGAAATTTAATCATGAATGGGTGCTAAATTTTGTCAAATGTTTTTTTCTGCATCTATTGGCAAAGTCATGTAATGTTTACCATATTGATGTGATGGATTATATTAATTAATTTTATAATGTCAAAGCAGCTCTGCACACGAGATAAGCCACACTTGGCTGTGCTGTATAATTCTTCTTACACATTTTTGGCTTCCATTCACTAAATTTTCATGGGGAATTTTGAATCAGTATTCATGAGATATATTGGTATATAGTTTTCTTTTCTTGCAACATCTTTGTATAATTTTGCTATTAAGGTAATGCTACAGTTACACAGTATTCCCTCCTTTATCTTCTGAAATATATTGTAAGGAATTGGTATAATTTCTTCCTTAAATGTTAAGTAGAGTTCACCAGTGAACCCATCTGGGTCATGTGCTTTTTGTTCTGAAATGTTATTATTTATTCAAATTCTTCTTTTTCTTTTTTTTTCACTTTTGTTGTTTTTTGTTTGTTTAATTTTGTTTCAAGTTCTAGTTAGTTAACATATAGTGTAATATTGATTTCAGGAGTAGAATTTAGTGATTCATCACTACATGTAACACCCGGTGCTCATCACAATAAGTGCCCTCCTTAATACTCATCATCCATTTGAACTTATTTTGTGCATGAGGTAAGAAAGTGGTCCCATTTCATTCTTCTGCATGTAGCTGTACAGTTTTCCTAACACCATTTGTTGAAGAGACTGTCTTTTGTTCCATTGGATATTCTTTCCTGCTGCGCTGAATTAGTTGACCATATTGTTGTGGGTCTTTCTGGACTTTCTATTCTGTTCCATTGATCTATGTGTCTGCTTTTGTGCCAGTACCATATTGTTTTGATCACTATAGCTTAGTAATATGCCCTGAAGTCTGGAATTGTGACGCCTCCAGCTTTTTGGTTTTCAAAAATGTTTATCTATTTTTGAGGGAGAGAGGGAAAGTGTGAGTGGGGGAGGTCAGAGAGAGAGGGAAACAAAGAATCCAAAGCGGGCTTCACTTCACACTGACAGCAGAGAGTCCGATGTGGGGCTCAAACTCAGGAACCATGAGGTCATGATGTGAATTAAAGTTGGATGCTTTACAGATTGAGCAATGCAGGTGTCCTTAGCTTTGCTTTACTTTTTCAAGATTGCTTTGGCTATTCAGGTTCTTTTGTGGTTACATAAAACTTTTAGGATTGTTTGTTTTAGTTCTGTGAAAAAATGCTCGTGGTATTTTGGTAGGGATTGCATTAAACATGTAGTTTGCTTTGGATAGTATAGACCTTTTAACCATATTTGTTCTTCCAATCCATGAGCATAGAATTTTTTTACATTTCTTCATGTCCTCTTTGATTTCTTTCATAAGCATTCTATAGTTTTCAGAGTACAGATCTTTTGTCTCTTTGGTTAGGTTTATTCCTAGGTATCTTATGGTTTTTGGTGCAATTGTAAATAGGATATATTCCTTAATTTCTTTTCCTGCTACCTTATTATTTTTGCACTGAAATGCAAACAATTTCTGTATGTTGAGTTTGTATCCTGTGACTTTGCTGAATTTATGTATCAGTTCTAGAAACTTTTTAGTGGAGCCTTTCATATTTTCTACAGAGTCTCATGTCATCTATGAAGAGTGAAAGTTTGACTTCTTCCTTGCCCTTTTGGATTCCTTTTATTTCTTTTTTGTTGTCTGATTGCTGAGGCTAGGTTTTCCAGCACTATGTTAAATAACAGTAGTGAGAGTGGACATCCCTGTCTTGTTTCTGACCATCCTTATTGCAGATGCTATTAGCTGTGGGTCTTTCATATATAGCCTTTATGATGTTGAGGTATGTTCTCTCCATCCCTACTTTGTTGAGGGTTTTTTTCAAGAATGGATGCTTTACTTTGTCAAATACTTTTTCTCCATTTATTGAGAAGATCATATGGTTCTTATCCTTTCTTTAATTAATGTGGTATATCATGATGATTGATTTGCAAATATTGAATGACCCTCACAACCCAGGAATAAATCCCACTTGATCATGGTGAATAATTTTTTTAATGTACTGTTGAATTTGATTTGCTAATACTTGTTGAGAATTTTTGCATCCATGTTCATCAAGGATATTTGCCTTCAATTCTCTTTTCATAAGGGGTCTTTGTCAGGTTTTGGAATCAAGATAATTTTGGCCTCCTAGAAGGAGTTTGGAAAATTTCCTTCCATTTCTAATTTTTAGAATAGTCTGAGAAGAATAGGTGTTAACTCTTCTTGAGTTTGGTAGAATTCCCTTGGGATATTTATTCAAACCCCTGGGATATGTATCCCTGGATATTTATTCAAACTCTATAATAAATGGGGCCTATTCAGAATGCCAATTTCCTTTTGTGTGATTTGGGAAATTATGTCTTGAAGGAATTGGCCCATATTTTCTAGGTTATCAAATTTGGGGCATAGAACTGTTCATGGTATTCTTTCATTATCTATTATGGCCCAAGGAGTCTGTAGTCTCAAGATTTCTTGTTTATTTTGGTTTTATGTCGTTTGAAAATGATATTCTTATTCAATATTGTATCAGATATTTCTTCTGTTACTTTTTCTTTTTCTTCTCTTTCATTTAGTCTCTGATAATACCCCATTAGGTGAAATTCTAGTTAAGTGGGCAGGCCTTATTAACAAGGGCAGAGTGTCCTGGTGTGTTTCAAAATGTATCCTTTTCTCTCCATCTGTAAGAAGTATGGATGAATTTTTCACCTATATTTAATATGGGAAGCTGATTGAGCCCCTACAGATAAGTCCCATGATATTGTGTGGGGACATCCCTATGACTGAACCCTTCTTGAGTTTTTAACTCTTAGACTTGTTTACACTGAGCCTCCAGCAATTCCTAAATTATGGTTCATATTTTCCTTCCCTGGCATTAATTCTTGTAGTTTCCACTTATGAGTCTCTGCCCAGATATTTTCCTTCTCCTATATGGAATGACAGAGTGGAATGGAACTATGTATTTTTCTTCACCCAGGTCAGTTAAACACTGGTAAAATCCCAATAGGTTAGTCTCTGCTGAAATAGTTTCTGTTGAGGGAAGTTCTTGTTAAGAAGAACAAAATGCTCTATCATATTTCAAAATGACAATGTTTCCCCCTCATTCAGATGGAAGTATGAGAGGATTTTCTCCAATCTCACTGTGAGAAGTTAGTAGGGCCTCTAGAGGTAACAAAAGGGGTGTGTCATTCCCTAAGACTGGGATCCAAGAGGTTTTATATTCTTTAACTTCTTTACACTGATCACCCTGCAATTCATCATTAACAGCTTTGGTTTTCCTAGTGGGTATTGTTTCTTCTAGAAGTTTCAGCTTGTGGTTTTCCATTCAGGTAAGTTGTAATTCTTTATATCTGCCTGTCTGTCTTTCCAATTTGGGGGACAGCTATTTTCCTTGTGAAAGAAAGAATAAAAGGGAATGTTTTACCCTAAGAAAGGTTCAGGGCTTCTTCTCAAAGCTGTACTTTAACTTTCTTGGGAGTTGGCTCAATCTTATCTTTAAGTTAAGAAAGCTCAACAAAGGTTTGGTGTAACCCTTCTCCTGTGGTTAGAGTTAAAACCTAATCCAGCATCTACTCCCATTTGGGAGCCAGACCTGAGGTATTTCCCCACCCTAAGCTTGTGTTCTCCTGGTGAGTGTCAGTTTTACTTCCTTTACTCTGACTATAATGATATAACCTTTCTTACAGGTGAAGATATTCTTAACATGTTGTGAAGCTCTTTTTAAATTTCTTAAATGTTTATTTATTTTTGAGGAGGGGGGAGAGGGGCAGAGAGAGGGAGACAGAATCCAAACCAGGTTCCAGGCTCCAAGCTGTCACCATAGAGCCCAATGTGGGTCTCAAACTCACAAACTTGAGCCAAAGTTGGACACTCAACCAACTGGGCCGCCACCCAGGCATCCTTTGTTGTTAAGCTTTTAGTAGATGATGCGAGTCTTCTAAGTGGTTAAATTTGTTTTTCTTGATTTTATGTAGTTTTTAATTTTCAAAGTTCTGATGATCATAAGACAAAAGTTGTTACTCGAATTTCTATAAATTGTTGTGCTTGAATGATTTTCTATCAAGGATTTTTTTGAACGTTTATTTATTTTTGATAGACGGAGAGACAGAGCATGAGCATGGGAAGGGCAGAGAGAGAAGGAGACACAGAATCCAAAGCAGGTTCCAGGCTCTGAGCTGTCACCACAGAGCCCAACGCGCCGCTGGAACCCATGAACCGCGAGATCATGACCTGAGCCGAATTTGGACGCTTAACTGACTGAGCCACCCTGGCACCCCTCAAGGATTTTTTTTAATGTTTATTTATTTAGGGGAGAGAGAGCACGAGCATGAGTAGGAAAGGGATAGAGAGATAGGGAGACAGAGTATCTGAAGCAGGCTCCACACTGACAGCAGAAACCCCAATGCAGAGCTCGAATCCATGAACTGTAAGATCATGACCTGAGCCAAAATTGGACACTTAAACAACTGAGCCACCCACGTGTCCCAAGCAATTTTTTAAGGGCAGTTTCTTGGACAGTTTTATCCACAAAATATTCTTAAATCCCCATTTCTTAATATAATCAGATTGTATCTTCCTCCCAACATATATTTTTTAGGAATGTTGATTTCCAGAAAATTATCCCTGGTTTTCAAAAGAGTTAGTTGTACCAATAAATTTAGCTGTTCTAGTTCATAATGGAGCATGATAGTAGCACTGCAAAATAATAATATGCAAATATGAAAATCTCAATCACATAAGGAAATAAATGAGAAACCTATGTATGTATGGATAAAGCAAAGGAAAAAATTTTTAGTGCTAATAAAAACTGCACTTTAGATTTTGACTTGGGGTTATTGATTATTTTTGCTTCTTATATACTAGTGTAATAGACCAAGGTGTTACCATTTGATATGGTTTTTTCAATGACATTTTATAATAATAATTTTTAAAGCTTTATAAATGCAGTTTTGTTAGAGTTAGTTCAATTTCATCCTCTTTATGCCCAGGAACTATACATAGTAAGTAAAAGTTGAGTAGAAATATGTACAAATAATGCAAGAAACCTTGAAAACAAAACTATGTAGGCAAGATATTATGAACTCCATGGTAGACAAGGGTATGTTAAAAACTGGTTGTCTTGAAGATGAGATATTCAGGGCCACATAGGAAGACAATTCAGACCACTTATTTAGCAAGGCCTTACAAACAATACTTTTTAAAATGACACAACCTGTAAACACTCCATTGCTAAGAACTATATAAGTGTCTCCATATAATAACAAAAATACATTGTTTATATAACCTATTATTACTGAAGATATTGAACCACTTGGAAATTTTCAACTTACTCTTTTTTAACATAGAAATTGAGAAGTGTTAGGTAACTTTATAAGACACTAATTATGTTAGTTGATTGAAGAACACTTCTATTTTCACCTCACTTATTCTTCTCAAAAAGGTCGATATTTTTATTGTTAAGATTTAAATGGTGCACTGAGACCAGAATCTTCTTAGAATTTCTTTCCCTTGGCCAATAACATACTCAGCTAATAGTGTTAGACAACTGCAAACAACCAAAAAGTCCTAACATCTCTTGTTAAACACTAGTTAACCTGCTGATTCCAGAGATAGGAAAGAAACTTCCCACTAGAGAGAATGTAACTTACAAAGGCAAAGTTCATTTTACATTCCCTGACATACACTACCTCCCAGAATATTCAACACTACAATCTGAAGAAGGCAGGCTTTCTCTCAGTAAATTTAAGTCTCTCTCAAGATATGTATTGTAATGGTCCATTAAACAACAAAACAAACAAAACAAACAAACAAACCCTGACATCTATTCTCCATTATGTATCCTTTGAATATATAAAATTTCATTTCTTGTTACTCAGTGCTCAATTCAGCAGCACACATAGTAAAATTGGAACAATCATTCCTTGTTACTGAGGCATGGTCAAATGAAAAAAATGCATAATCTCTATTGGAAAATTTTTAAAGATTAATTATAGCACAGATTTATAAAATTAATACTATTTGTTTCACAACTGCTGTGTAGCAGACATTCTCCCAAGAGCTTTACGTTTATTAACTTATTTATACCCCCAAACTGTATTTTCTTGAACTGTCCTGTATTTGCCTAGTATCATAATGTTTTTTCTAGGCCCAATTTATCCCAGCAAGAGAATTCCACTTGATCCCAAGATAAAACTATTATTATTAAATAAGTATACATATATGACTTTTCTCAAGAAAAAAAATCTAGGCATCTTTTTTTTTCCCTTGATCTCATAAATTAATAGATTGCTTTGGTAAAATTTATTGAAATTCTACTGGGGTCTCCATCCTCAGAACTTCTGCTCCTCTGAAAAAACCTCCATACTTCCCCCAATTCTTCAACAAATCCTATAAAATTCCTTCGTTGTTTATTGCTTAGATGAAATTTCTTCAGAGGTTTTTCTCCTTGCTTCATGGCAAAAATAAAGGGAAATCTTTAATTTCTTCCAATTACTCTGTCTATTTTAACAATTCTCAAAACAATTATATTATTGCCACTTTTCATTTGGGAATCTCACTTGGAGTCACACAGGTGGAAAATAGGTAAACCAAGATACCAACCCAAGCATTCTGGCCCCAGAGGCCCCCCCCCACACCTACCATAAACAGGCATACACACACAGCCTCTTTCATCTCTATTCCCCTAAACACACAGACTCTTAACCACATTATTCTGTACCATTATTTCAAATTCTTCACTTCCAAATTGGTTAGTTAAGAAAATTATAAAGACCTTTATATTGCTTTCTTCCTTAATCTTTTCTTTGAAAAAATTATATTCCATTTAAAAGTTACATGTATAGTAAAATGGATTTATATTCTTTTCTCATTATAAATAGGCTAATGTTATGTATTTATAAGTGGATGTAGATTTTTATTCATTCGGTTGGTATACTATAAACCTAACTACTTAAATAGCTTTTCTCTACAGTATTTTAATGTCAGTCAGACTGGATGATACTTCAGCAAAATTCTTACATGTTGGTGCCTTCAATAGAGTTGAATTTAAAAATGATCTCAATTGGGGCCTCTGGGTGGCTCAGTCGGTTAAGTGTATGACTTCGGCTCAGGTCACGAATTTGCCAATCCCAAGTTTGAGCCGCACATCAGGCTCTGTGCTGACAGCTTAGAGCCTGAAGCCTGTTTCATCTGTGTCTCCCCATCTCTCTCTGCCCCTCCCCTGCTTGCACTCTGTCTCTGTCGCTCTCAAAAATAAATAAAAATTTTTAAAAAAATGATGGACCACTTGATACTTATCAAATTCAGAAATAGCATAAAAGGAAAACAAGAAACTGAACTATATTATGAATCTGAAATTTCACTGCTTTCTGGTAACAATTAAGGAGAATATATGTGAAATGGTGCATATATATATGATCCAGAGTCTAAAAAAATGACAAATAAACATAAATTATTTTGTGTGTTGTGAAAGAGTTATGGAGAATCCTGTTTGATATTTAATCACAGAACTTTAACAGTGAGGCCATTCTCTGTGATTATACTATAACATACTTTCTTATGTTATAGTAAGATGAGTGATACTATTTTATTATTTAAAATTAATTGACTTTTGGCACAGAAACAATAAATGAAGAGGATTTTTCCTGGAAACAAAAAGTAAACAACTATAAGAATTTTATACAGTACCTAAATGGATTTATCCTTTGTGTCTGTATTCATTACTCCACTCTGCTATTTTATCCTCTCCCATTCTATTTCAGAACAATATTTATGTAAAATCTTAACAATTTTTCTTTCTCCTATCCATCTGTTAGGCAGTTGTCTAACATAAAATCAGCATGTTCAGAAATGTTAATGACAACAAAATGGTCCAATATTCCTTTTCCTTCATAGCTACTGAAAGAACATTTATCAGCTCATATCTCTATGTGCACATTAAAAAAAATTAAAAAGCTTGCTATGTGATCTCTACAAATCTGGTCTTTTGGCACAATGTTAATGATAGTAAAAAACGTAACATTTGAATTTTGCCACTGTGGAGATATTCTCCAATTTTTATTAAAATTTCAAGTTACTTTAAAGGTTTTGGATAGTGAAAGATTCACAGTAAAGATTTCTGAACTTTTGTTGGTAAAGCAGAAAATTAATTAAAGTCAATCTACCTGTTCTAACAATGGAAAATCCCAAAATTTAAAAAGATAGCACAAAGCACCCTAAATTTAATTGAAATATACACTTATAAATATATTCAGACACAATAAACATACTACATGACATTATTGAATAAGTTTTAAACTATAGATTCTTTAATAGATTAAATTTGCTACCAAAACATTTAATAAAACTCAGTACTATAGTACTGTTTACTAATGGAGATAAAATAGTAGAGGTAAATTTGTTTTATAACATATGAACATATGTCAAATTGAAAATACTTTTAAGAAAAGTAAGTGTAACATTTTCATTAAAATCACTCCCTAAAATACTTTCCTATTTTAGGAAAGTTAAGACTGAGAAAATGAAAAATATCTTAGGATCTTCTCTATGAAATACTTATGCCCAGAAGATAAAATGTAAATGTAAATCAACCAAAACACCTGAATTATCAAGGCAAACATAACAGCCTGTTGATCAAAACTTGGTTTAAGCTTTTATCTCACTATGACCATTAGTCTCAAACTGTTATGTTTTACACAGTGCTGAGCAGTTCCCAGCCTTGCGAAACTTGTATTAAAATCCATCATCCAGCCAGATCCTAAAAACCCCATCATTCTCTACTCTACCTTTTGGAGGTGCTGTTAAAATTCTGCCAAGGTATCTTTCTTCTTACTTCAATAAATGCAACAAAATAGGCTTTGCTTGCTCAACAGGTTTTTTTTGATAGTGTTTTGCTATCCTGAAAGTTGACAAAAGCTGTAAACACACAAATCAATAATTTATCTATGGATATTAAAACATGCCTAGAAATAGAAAGAAACAATTATTTCCATAATAGATACAATAACAATGACAATGTCTACCACAAAGGCACAGGATCTATAGAAATAAAGCAATCAAACCATATTGAAAGACATAATAGAAAATGGAAACAGGATGAAAAATTGCACCACATATTTGAATGGGAAGATTCCATGGAATAAAACTATCAATTTCTTGCACTGTTGGTGGGAATGCAAACTGTGGAAGCGACTGTGGAAAACAGTATGGAGGTTCCTGAAGAAGTTAAAAATAGAACCACCCCATGATCCAGTAATTGCACTATTTACCCCCAAAATACAAAAACACTGATTCAAAGGAGTATATGTGCCCCTCTGTTTATAACAGCATTATTTACAATAGTCAAACTAGGTAAGTAATGCAAGTGTCCATCAATAGATGAATGAATAAAGAAGATGTGGAATATACATACAACAGAATATTATTCGGCCATTAAAAAGAAAAAAATTTTGCCATTTGCAATGACATGGATGGAACTAGAGAGTATAATGTTAAGTGAAATAAGTTAGAGAAAAAATACCATATGATTTCACATATAAATGCAATTTAAGAAACAAAACAAATGAGCGAAGGGAAAAAGAGAGAGAAACCAAAAAACAAAGTTTTAACTATAAAGAACAAACTGATGGCTACCAGAAGGAAGGTGGAGGGGAGGAATAGGTGAAATGTCTGATGGGTCTAAGGAGTGCACTCATTGTGATGAGCATCAGGTGATGATCTATGGAAGTGTTAAAGTGTTGAATTACTATGTTGTACACCTGAAATTAATATAACATTGTATGTTAACTAAGTGGAAATGAAAAAAAAACTAAAAAATTAAATAAAATCTTAATAATAAAATAAAATAAAAATATAATAAATAAAAATACCAATTTCTCCCAAACTGTCATAAAAGTTATACAATCTTAAAGAATCATAATAGTTTCTTTTTTAAATTCTTGCTGGAAGTTAGTATGAAAAATATAAAAAATGAAAACTGTGAGGCACATTTATCCTACTAGATATTAGTGTACTACAAAAGCACTGTAATTAAATCCAGATCTATTGTGCTGGATATGGGAAAAAGAGTAATCTCACAAATTACTGGTGGATATGTATCTTGTTACAATATACTATTTGAAAAGCAATATGTAAATTGTTATAATTTCTTGTTTGGAAAGCAATTTGGTTAATATCTATTAAAATTAAAAATACGTATACTCTGTGGCTCAGCAATTCTGCTGGGAATCTTTCTTACAGAAATAAAAGCATAATGGTCATAAGAACATACTTATTGTAGGAGTTTTCATAGTAGCAAAAACTAGAAAACCTAGGTAATATGCATATAAGAAATGCTTAGGTAAATGAGATCACATATAACCAAGAATACCGTGTAGCTGTTGAAAAAAATATGCTAGAGCAGCACTTCTCAAAGAAACTTGTTCCATGAAACCCTGTTGAATATATACAATAGAGATAGATAGATAGATGATAGATGGATAGATATCCTACAATCCTATATTCAATAACCAAAAAAAATCCTTTATATGTATATTAATGTATGTATATGTACATGTTTGTGTATAGTTGTAGAAGAATCGAGAAACTTATGTTGGGTTTTTAAATGGGCTTATGGATATGAAGGGAAATTGTTGTGTATGGAGGTAGAGAATAAAGAGGAAAGATAGGAAAGATATTTTCAAAGAGCACAAAATGTAAAATATATGTTTATGTAAACTTATATGTGTATGTGTTCAATATTTATACAAAGAAATTAAAATCCTTCCAAAACTGATGAATAAAACATGTTAAAAAGCAAACATTTTAAAATGATCCTTATTCCCATCCCGTTCCCAAAGTCACACATCAAGAAGACTATATGAGAGCTTTCTCTAGTGGATCTTAAATATCCCAAAACAGAGATTTTTTTTTTAAATTTGCAACTATATGTGCATTCTTGAGGAAAAAAATTTCTCACTTTTTTGCCTAGGGAATGTTGAGGGATGGAGATGGGAATTGGCATCTGGCTTCCGGACATTATTTGTTAGAGGCTTGGGGCAGCAGGGCAGAGGGTGTTAAAAGTGAGCTTGGGCTAGTGTGTATTAGAAGGAAAAAAAACCTTGCCAAAATAATACTGACATATGAAATAGTACTGTAGATAGTATTACTGATAGTTGATGTGCATGTGCACTGGTATACAACAAGCTCTTTTACATTTCCCAGCATCCCTTGCAATTATTTTGGGACCAGGTAAGGAATCTAGCCAATGAGCACTACGCTGGCATAATATGTCTCTTTGGGGCTGAAATGACATGCCTGCATCATTTTTCTCCACCATAGTAAACTTGGAGGCCATGCATTTGTTCCAGATGACACAAACACAGGATAGAAGGTGACCGTGCAAACCAAAGGCATGAAAATTTGATCTGCCATGACTAAGATACAAGTTGCTATCCTTTTTTAAATGTTTATTTTGTATTTGTATATGTATGTATGTATGTATGTATTTTGAAAGAGAGACAGAGAGAGTATGAGAATGCATGCAGGAACAGGAGGGGGAAGGAGGGAGAATCTTAATTTCATTTTTTTTTTTTTTGAGAGAGAGAGAAACACAAACAAGAGAGGGGCAGAGAGAGTAGAACACACAAAATCCAAAGCAGGCTCTATGCTCTGAGCTGTCAGTGCACAGCATGACTCGGGGATGAAATTTGTGAACCGGGAGATCATGACCTGAGCTGCAGTCAGAACCTTAGCTGACTGAGCCACCAAAGTGTCCCAGAGAGAGAGAGAAAGAGAGAGAGAGAGAGAGAGAGAGAGAGAGAGAGAGAATCTCAAGCAAGTTTCATGCTCAGTGTGGAGCCCGATGTGGAGCCCGATGTGGTGCTTGATCCCACGACACTGGGATCATGACCCCAGTTGAAACCACCAGTCTAACGCTCAACTGACTGAGCCATCTAGGGCCCCTAGATGTTGTTATCTTGTATTGGGGCGCTGCTTAAAAAAACAGATTTTTAGGGGCAATAAGTGAGAGGCAATAAGAATTTTTATCGGAAAGGGATATGAGCTTTATTTAGGAAGCTGGCCACCTGGGGAGAAGGCAGACTCTTGTTGAAAATCCAACTCTGAGGTCTGTCTGGCCCAGAGATTTTTAAAAGGGTTTAGTCACTTAAGGAAGTGCAGTGGTCTGTGACATTTCTTCATTACTCTCAAACATGATGATGTCACCTACAGAGTTGTCGGGGTGCCTGGAGATTGTGCAAGAAATTCTAATTCCTTTCTGCCCAGGTGGTGTTGTGCAGGAAGGTCTGGTTCCTTGGTACATGGGTTGTATAAGAATTCTTTGTTCTTTCTGCAAGTGAGGACAAGGTCTATGGATGTGCAAAAAGAGGTCAGTAAAATTGTTTGTGTGACCTAAAAAGGAAAAACATTTTACTAAAAGATTACTGAGCTAATCAGAAAGCCAAGCTGGCTTCAAACAGACTTTCTGGCATCTGTGGACTAGGAAAGTTCTGGTCCTTCAGTCCCCAAGACCAGTGGTCTGCAAATCTCAGAAACTAAATTAGTTTTGTTACAGATCAAGGCCCTTAGGTCAGCAAGAAAGGAGTGTGTTAACTTGAAGCCAGTTAACCCTTACAACCTGCTGGAGTGCTGTTACATGAAGACTTTACTCAGTAAAGACTTGTGAATGCACTTACTGGCATATGGGAGTGACTGGAAGCCACAGGAAAAAGATTACAAAATCCTTAAGTGAACTGTATTGCCAGAGAAATCACAAACATGGATAAAAAACAAACAAACAAACAAACAAAAAACAAAAACCGCAAAACAAACAAAGAAAAACTTTGACTTTGCTAGCCTTAAAACATTATTTAAACATTTATACTTTTCAGGAGGACTGGGCAGTGAAAGTTGAGTGGCTAGCACTCAAAGAGGCCTATTCTTCCAAACCCACTTCACCTACAAACACAGAAAAAATAGCCAAGGAAGGACAAAGGGATCACTTTAGAGAACAGATTCAGATCCTAATCGAACACATCTCCTATACTTCAAGTGTAGCAAGCTTTGCTAATACATGCCCAATGAGATTTAAAATTGCTAAGGACCAGTGATTTCTGTACCTTATACTTTTTTCTTTTTCCAAATAAAATGATTATTGCTATTTTCCAGTCCATGTTTCATCATTTGATTTTGAGCATATCTTGTGGAGAAGGGAAAATAACTTGCTTTCTCATACTTTTTTTTTCTTTTTTTGACTGAAAGAAGAAAATTATGGTGGTGATGAAGAGGCTACCATGTGCTATTTAGAAATCCTCGATGTTCAGATGAACGCATTGATAAGAGGAGACTTTGAGTGGTTTCTCCCAGAAAAGGAAGGGGCTTGGTTGGAATGGGAAGAAAAGAACAAAGAAACATTTGGTGACCAGCGAGACAGATTGCCTGAATTTATTTTCAGTGATTATCTATGAATCATTTTGCATATTGCAGCACACTTTTTGAGTTAGGGATGAGGCTAGTTTGGATCAACGGATTGAGCGTGGAAGTAATCTGAGTTACATCCGGGTTCCAGCAAATACGAATCAGTATGACTCCTCCATCACTCTTCCTCTTCTCCAGTGACCATGAAGCCGTGGTTTCCAGGTGATGATGATTCAAGAGGAGGGATGTCTATCTTGCATTAGAGCTTGGGTGCCTGAGAAAAGTTTTCTGTGTGTAAAGCCACTGAGACTTTGGGGTTTTCCTGTGGACAGCTTACAATACACTAGTTGGTACATTGAAGAAACTGACTTAGTGTAGAGGCTTGAGGAAGCCTTCCTGGGAAATCAATATGTGAATGAGCTCTGAAGGAAGGACCTGTAGGCATTTAGGAGGCAGACTGTTTCTTGGGAGGGGGATGAGGGCGACATACAAAGACATTGTGATCTTTGGTGTTGACCAACAGACTCTCCACATATGACAAAAACAAATAAATAAATTTGATAAGGATACTTGGGCACCTCTGTTACTCAGGGTGCAGAGATTTGTACCGAACTGCGACAACCCATGACCCCAGCTCCTCATCCTCATGACTAACCTAGATCAGGTCAGGGAAACTTCACATTTTGTTCACTATGTGCTTGAACTAGATGACTGTGTCTGAATACTGTGAAGGTTTGTAGAATTTTTTATTTTATTTTATTTTATTTTATTTTTGCTGCCAATGTCAGGGACAGATGTAAGTTTGTAGTGCAGTCAAGATTTGATTGGTGGGGGCTCCTAGGTGAGTAAAAAGACAAATTTATTAACCTGTCAAACTCTTCCTTTCAGATAGCAAGAATGTAATAGATTCTTACATAAAGAATTATTCTTTCCCAGTAGTGCTGACAGTCTATTTTCTTGCGTGTGTGCGTGGTGTTTTTTTCACATTCCAACATGTGCTTCTGGGGTACTTATGACTTACTGCTGCATTCATAGTAATTGTAAATGGTGACTGAAGAACATTTTAAAATAACTAAAACAATTCTTAAATGTATAACTTTAGATGAAATATGAGTGAAGTGTTACATAGGTATTTTATTTTGGCAACTAAAAGGAAATTCAATATAGATTGCATTTGTCTGATTTTTATAAAAATAACTAACACAATTTAAATTCATTTTCAAAAATATTTAGGTTCAGCTTAATTGAAGTAATTCTATTTCATTTTTAAAGATTTTTCTTTACAATCTGTATTTTATTTTTAACAGGTAATTTTGATGAAATTTAATTATTATTGGACAAGTCTAGATATTCTATTGAAGTGAAGGGATGGTTAAATGGAACATTTCTAGAAATTATAACTTGTAAACTTTTCTTACCTTCATTTTAGCAAAATCACTACTTTCAAGAAATTTTTTTTAATGTTTATTCTTGAGAGAAAGAGAGACAGACAGAGCATGAGCAGAGGAGGGCAGACAGAAGGAGACACAGAATCTGAGGCAGACTCCAAACTCTGAGCTGTCAGAACAGAGCCTGACCCCGGGGCTCAAGCCCCGGGGCTTACAAACTGTAAGATCATGACCTGAGCTGAAGTCGGATGCATAACCAACTGAGCCACCCAGGGGCCCCTATAGACTATTTTAAGGAAACTAATTTGCCTCTGTGTGATTAAACAGCAATTAAAATTACATGATATATATTCAAATTTATATTTGTACCTTCAAATTGATTGCAAATGTTTAAGTTTTAAGAGGAAAGTTTTTAATTTCCCTTCAGTGGATTAGGACTAGAAATGAGATGCTTAAAATTTTTTTTTAATGTTCATTTATTTTTGAGAGAGGGACAGAGACAGAGTGTGAGGGAGGAAGGTACAGAGAGAGAGATACAGAATCCAAAGCAGGGTCCAGGCTCTGAGCTTTTAGCACAGAGCCGGATGTAGGTTCAAACCAACGAACCGTGAGATCATGACCCGAGCCGAAGTCAAAGGCTTAACTGACTGAGCCACTCAGGTGCTCCATGATACTTTAAAAAATCTTAATGAATGCTGTGCTAATGCTAAATAATGATACAAAAATTGTTAGATTTTCTATAGAGTGGTTTTCATTATTTTTCTCTTTTCCTAGAAATTTAGAATAGTTATCTTTTGTGGTAACTTTTGGAGGATTGAAGCCATATTTAATAATCATATGATAATTTATCGTCTAGGAATATCTAAGCAGAGAGAAGTCAGGAATTCTTGAGGCAAAATATGGAAAACAACCATATTTTGTCTTGTTTAATACACTTCATAAAGGTGGTATTTAATTTTTTTAATATTTATTTATTTTTGAGGGAGAGAGAGAGACAGAGCATGAGCAGTGGAGGGGCAGAGAGAGGGAGACACAGAATCCAAAGCAGGCTTCAGGCTCCGAGCTGTCAGCACAGAGCCCGATGTGGCACTCAAACTCAGGAACCATGAGATCATGACCTAAGCTGAAGTCGGACACTCAACAGACTGAGCCACCCAGGTACGCTACCACTGCTTTCAAATATGCATATAAATATCACGTTTCCTTCAACAGAACTCCCAGACTTGTGCAATTATACATTTGGAAGTCAATAAATTGATATTTTGTCAAATGTTCAGCTGTTTTCAATTATTCACTAATAAATAACGCTCCAATTAGATCCTTATTCACATATTCTCATGAATAAAAACATTCCTAGATATTTAATTATAAAATTGAAGTACACTTGATAGACTGAATGATGCTCTTCTTCCCCTACTCCCAAGATGTTCATGTCCTAATCTCTCAAACCTGTGAATGTTACCTCATGTGGAAAAAGGGAATTTGCAAAGGTGATTAAGTTAAGAGTCTTGGGTGGGGAGATTATTTTGGATTATCTCCTAAGTGGAATCAAAGTCCTTTGGATTGGTCCTAAGTGGAATCACAATAATCTTCATAAGAGGACACTAATACCAACACTAACATATAATATTATCATGTACCTTTCTTCATGATGAGGTGAGAAGGGCACCTGACTTGCCTGTTACTATAATCCAAACCCCATAATGCAATCTCATGAGAAATCATCAGACAAGCCACAAACTGAGGGATGTTCTACAAAATGTCTAATCAGCATTCAAAACTATGAAGATCCTAAAAAGCACAGAAACACCAAGAAAGTGTTACAGATTTGGAGATGCCTAAAAAGACATGATCCTAAATTCAATGTTGTATACTGGAATGAATCCTAGATTGAAAAATTAATGGGAAAACTGATGAAATCCAAATAAAGTCAATTGTTCAGTAAATAATATCATGTCTAGGTTAATTTCTAAGCTGTGACCAATATACCATGTAAAACAAATGAGAAGAATATATAAATACTAATATTAAAGAAAGCTAGATAAAGGATATAGAGGAACTTGATAGTATTTTTGCAACTCTTCTAAAATTATTCCAAAGAGAAATTTAAAAAATTAAAAACAAAATAACCCTAAAAATTTAGTCAGGTCCCAAAGGTGTTATGGCAAAATACTATCAAAATATAATGATGTCAACCGTTTTCTTTAGCATAGAAACCAAATCAAACAATCAAGTAACTTCAGTCTTTGGTTTTTTACATGTCATTCTAATTACTGCTACCCTATTGGAATCATTGGGGGAAAGATTTCTTAGAGTATGGAATACAAAGACCATAGTATTATTGAAATAGAGATCAAAATTTTCCATTTTGTTTAAAGTGATATTTTTTCTGATAATGACTATGTCTACTAATTTATATGTAAAAATACTCACTGCATTAATTTACCACTGTTACTTTCTCTTTATAAACGTTTACTTTAATGGTTCTTTTTGGATTCTGCAAATCCTGCTGAGATTAGTTTAGTGGATATTAAATTTTTCTCCATGATTGAAGGAACATACAGTACTCAAGTGTAAGGTGCTATTAAATTCTCTATGCTGGGGCATGTGGACTTTTTCCCAAAATACTAGAGCCTAATAGCAAAGCAGAAATTTTTCATATTGCCACGAAGTTCAAAAGTGGTTTCATGAAAGCAATCAGTTTTCAATTCTCCCGTTTTTATTCTCTCTAAAAGCTAAACACAATACCTTTGAAAAAAATGTTAACAGAATTAAAGATCTCCCATGGACTTAAATACCTGACTGCTGTCATTATAACCTGTAGGAGTGAAGACAAATCTCAAAATATTGCCCACATCAGAAGAAGTATTTAAAACACTGAACTTTACAGATTCTGTAGTTTTCCCTAAAATGTATTATTAAATTAGGTGGCACCTAAGTCTTAGAATTCTATCCTTTCATCTTAAGATCTCACTCTGGATCTACTCTTCTAGACACTGTCCCCCATTCCCCATTATGGTCGTGAATATCCTCTTCTATTTTTCTGGTATTGATACTATGTCCTAGATCTCAAAAAATTTTAAACTCTAATCTATTTTACTTGTATATCTAAATTTATAAAGTTTTAGAACAAAAATTAAGCTTCTCACTGATCAATTCTGATAGTTGAATGATTGGCTGAAGTTGGAGAAAGTGAATACAAAATGTTTAATTTTTTTAAAGCCACAGAGACATGGATAGTGATTGCTAAATAAATGTTTCATCATACCCTAGTTGTTACAAATAAGACTAAGACTACAAGATTAATTCTCTGCAAGTTATTTACTTTCACTATCTTTTATACTTTTTTGTCACTAAATAATTATTGACAGTATCCTAGGAACTTAACAATGTACAAAAATAAAGGGGTGGTTATTGGCAAAAAGTTATTTATGCTCTGAAGATCTTAAGTTCTCAATCTTTTAAAAAAAATGTTTACCTTTTTCTTGGGGGGGTGCCTGGGTGACTCAGTCAGTTAAGCATCTGACATGATCTCACAGTTTGTGAGTTCAAACCCCATGGAGGGCTCTGTGCTGATGGTGCAGAGCCTGCTTAGGATTCTCTTTCTGTCTCTCTCTCTGACCCCTCCCCCACTTGTGTTCACACACTCTCTCTCAGTAAATAAATAAATAAATAAATAAATAAAAAATAAATAAAAACTTTAAAAAAAGTTTACCATTTTATTTTGAGAGAAAATGAGAGAGAGAGAGAGACAGAGAGACAGAGAGAGAGAAGAAGAATCCCAAGCAAGCTCCACACTCAGCGTGGAGGCCAACTTGGGGCTCAACCCCACCACCATGAGATCACAACCAAAGCTGTATCAAGACTAGGACACTCAGGGGCACCTGGGTGGCTCAGTCAGTTAACCATCCATCTTCAGATCAGGTCATGATCTCACGGTTCATGGGCTCAAGCCCTGAGTAGGGCTCTGTGTTGATAGCTCAGAGCCTGGAGCCTGCTTCAGATTCTGTGCCTCCCTCTCTCTCTGCTCCTATACCATTCATGCTCTGTCTCTCAAAAATAAATAAACGTTAAAATTTTTTAAATAAATAAATAAAAATGACTAGTACACTCAACGACAGAGCCACCCAGGTGCCTCCTTTGCCCATCTATCTTACCTGTTATTAATAGTGTTCAGAAAAAAACATTTGTAATTTTACTGTAAAAATTTAAAGAAGAAAACAAAAAGTTTATGCTAAAATGTTATATGTGACTTGATTAACATAAAAAGGTTAAGAAGTAAATGGTTTATGAACAAAGATCTATAATTTGTTTATCATTTGTTTTTATACTTGCATAACAGTGATTCATCATTATTTTTTTCCTATGTGCTATGTGTTAGGTGCTTACATAAGTTAGGTCCTACAATACTTGCCATGGTTTTAGGAGGCAAAGTTCTTACTTGTTGATTGTTTAAAATTTTTTATTGAGGTGCAGTTGGCAAAACTGTATATATTTAAACTGAACAACATGATTTGATATACATATACATTGTGAAATAATTACCATAATCAAATTAATTAACACATGTATAGCCTCACATAATTACCTTTGTGTGTGTGTGTGTGTGTGTGAATCCTTAAGATCTACCTCTTAGAAAATTTTAATTATACAACATATTATTGTTAACAATAGTCACCCATGCTTTGTTTAAATACTCAGAACCTATTCATCTTAAAACTGGAAGTTTGTACCCTTTGACTGATATCTCTTCATTTCTCCCAACCCCCAAGCTCTGGCAAATACCTTTCTACACCCCATTTAATGAGTTCACTTGTTTTTTTCCTTAGATGCCTACATTCAGTATTTGTATTTCTCTGCCTAACTTGTTAGCATGATGCCCTCAAGATCAGTCAATGTTGTTACAAATAGCTGGATTTCCTTCTTTATTTTAATGGCAGAATAATATTTTTGGGACAGGAGAGAGAGGACAAGACAGAGGCAGAGAGAGGGTGAGTACCTGTGTGTTTCACATTGTCTTTACCCACTCATCCAGTGATGGAAACTTAGGTTGTTTCTGTGTCTTGACTTGTAAAAAGTGCTACAATGAACATGGATGGGAATACAGATAATCTCTTTGATATACTGATTTTACTTCCTTTGGATATATACCCAGAAGTGGAATTGCAAGTTATGGTAGTTCTAGTTTTAAGTTTTTGAGGAAGCTTCATACTGTTATTACCAATTTACATTCCCATTAAGAGTACACAAGGGTCCCCTTTTCTCCCAATACTCACCAACATTTGTTATCCTTGTCTGTTTGATGATAACCATTGTAAATGATGTGAGGTAATATTTCATTGTGCTTTTGATTTGTACTTCCCTAATGATTAGTGATGTTAAATGAATTTTCACGTACCCATTGACCATTTATGTATCTTCTTTGGGAAAATGTCTATTCGGGTATTTTAGAGGCCAATTTCCATCCATTTTAATGTTGAGTCGAGAGGCACTATGACAAAACCAAAGTCACACAGCCTGTAAGTGGTGGACTTGAATTCAAAAGCAGGTCTAGCTAGCTATGATATTTCTTTCTTTATTTAAAAATTTTTTTTAATGTTTATCTATTATTGAGAGAGAAAGACAGAGAACAAGGGGGAAGGGGCAGATAGAGAGGGAGACACAGAATTCAAAGCAGGCTTCAGGCTCTGAACTGTTAGCACAGAGCCCAACCTGGGGTTCAAACCCATGAACCATGAGAACATGACCTGAGTTGAAGCCATATGCTTAATCAACTGAGCCACTCAGGAGTCCCTGTGATTTCTTAAGCACTCTGGAACATGACTTTTCTCCTGTCCCATTTTTTAAACATAAAATTGGAAATATAAAAATATTTTAAACTTAATTGTAAGTTTACTGCAGTTTTAAGACATGATCACGTAAGTAATATTCACTAAAAGCCCATTATGGGGCAGAAACTCTTTTATGCATTGTACTTATATTTATTTTTGTCATCTTAAGAACAACTGTGTGAAGTCAATACCATTGTTACTTCATTTTACAGATGAGAAAACTGAGACTCAGAGATTATGCAATTTCTCAAGATCACAAAGCTAAATAGGGGAACAGGAAGACCGATACAGTCTCTTTTTAGATATACTGCTCTTAACATGTGCTCTAGGAATCATAACAATATTTCACAATATGAAAGAAACAAAGTTTAGTCTTATGCTTTTGTGATTTATCAGAGTTCTTAATGTATACCCATTATTAAGTCTTGGAATCTTGGAATCTGTGATAATGTTACATGTATAAGAATTAAAATTGTAAACCAAACCATTCAACAAATCTTTTTAAAGATGTTTCATGGCTTAATTATTCACAATGCAAGGGTACATGTAAATCTGGTATAATAATGCTATTCAAAGATTCTGTGGAGTTTTATATTACATAGTTATAAAAATTTCATGGCATTTACAAAATACAAACTTAAAGGTCTTCACTGTAAACTGATGAAAAATATGAGAATATTAGGAAACTGGATGTTCATACTATGTAATACTTTAAAATAAGGATATTTTATATTCTAAAAGTAAAACTTAAATTTTCAAGTATATACGTCACTCATGAGGCCCAGTGTATTATTGCACACTGGGAGAAGTGCAATGCCATAAAAATTTTGGACCTGAAGAAATTCAGACTTATTTTTGGAGAAACTGAAGGGAATTTGAATTTCAAAACAGACAGTAATTGACCAAATGGCATGTAGAAATATTTCCGTCACTATTTTAATTGGGAGACTTTCCCTTTACACATTTTTCCTAGAGACAGTGGTTGGGTCTGTTTTATTTGTCTGAATCAGCAGAATCAGATGTGTTGAAAATGTGTAAGTGCTGATCTTCTAAAGCAAAGGGGCAAGGTCTTACAAACAGATTTTAGTGTGTAGAGGTTTTCATCACTCACAGTGCTAAGTGAACAATTTCTAGCAAACTAGACAATTATCATTTGCTTCCATTAAACCATATTGTGATCAGACAGAACCAAATACATTTAAGTATAAAAAGTACATTATGGGTCATTGGACTTAGTCTCTTAATAAATGAACCTCATGGTTAAAAATAGTAATATTATTTGTATTCTTTTACCTAAAAATAATAGCTAGTACTTGTTGAGTGTTTGATGTGTATCAGGCATTAGCATACAGTTTAAATGTGTTATCCATATTTTGTGTGTAATTGTAACAAAAAAGTTGGATATTAATGTTCAATTTTCTATTTTCATCTAAATTGCTAGAGGTATGGAGAATAGAAGAATTAAGTATTGTACTACTTAATTCAGGAAAATGTGTAATAATTGTGAATTTGGTGCAAAGTACATTATCCAGTGGGAATGTTCTGATACTATGTTGTTGGACCAAATTCACAGTTCATCTAAAATCAACCCAGGATAATCATCCCTGAACACGAAAATCTGTGCAGGTATCTGTCACATCAAACTAATATTTTCATTTTTTAATGTTTATGTTTGAGAGAGAGAGAGATACAGAGTGGGAGCAGGAGCAGGGCAGAGAGCGAGAGGGAGACACAGAATCCCAAGCAGGCTCCAGGCTCTGAGCTGTCAGCACGGAGCCCGACACAGGACTTGAACCCACAAAGTGCAAGATCATAACCTGAGTCGAAGTCAGACGCTTAACCGACTGAGCCACCCAGGCACCCCAAACTAATCTTTTTTTAAGTGACCTTGCTAATGTGGGAATAAGAATTAGCCGTGCCAGTATGTGTTTAACAGAAATATTTAATGTTTTTGAAAATATAAGTATAAATTTGAATATATCCATTTTGAAGAAAAAATACACTTTGTTAATTATACATCTTTTAAAATAGGCTTCACATTAGTCAAGTTTAATAAATAGTTGAAAGTCTGTATCAAGTCTTACAGAATGATATTTGACAGAAAAACGTGTTGGAAAGTAGCAACATTGATTATTTAAGACACTGCTAAGGTACTGAATCAGGTTATGTTTACTGTTTAGCAGTTGCCAAGAAGTCATTCCACTGACAAGGCTGGGCCAATGCTTTAAAATGAAATGTCTTGGATAAATTGATTTTCACTGCATTTCCTCCAAATGAAACTCATCATAGAAATGTTTTTTACTTATTTCAAAATTTATCTTCCATTATTATCTTGCTTTCATCAAAATCAGGCTTGTAGGACATATCCTAGTCTGAGTTTATAGCTTAACAAACAAGAGGTCACTCTAAAATTGTATAATTCCTTGACCTATTAGGATGCCTAGATTCTTGAGTTCTATCAAGACTTCCTGACTCCTGACATAAATCTCTTATTCCTAGGAGGTAATGTAGTATATGCCACATAAGAGAACATCAATAAAGACTTATGGAATTAATGTTTTTACAAACACAGGAAAATGCAGATCTCTTTTTCATTTTTATATGACACTTTCATTTATTTTAATGTCACTTACAGCAAATTTAGAACATTCATAAACTATAGTCTACATTATAAAAAAAAAAAACTACCAGTATAACCACTATTAGTAGGATGATGTATCAGGAGTCCTCATCAGGACTGAGCCAGAGAAATTACTATCTGTGGGTGTGGGTGATGCTAAAGATGGGGTTGATGAAAATAAGGGTCTTTTTATTGCATCTTCATTGAGATAAAATTGACATGAGGTATTATGTAAGTTTAAGGTGAATAATAGTATGATTTTACCCACTTACAGATTGTGAAATGATTACCACAGTAGGTGAGCTAATTGATTACCATTTGGGTTTTGGGGTGACAACATTTAAGATCTACTCTCTTAGCAACTTTCAGATATAAAATACAGTACTGTTACCTATAACCACCATGCTGCACGTCAGATTCTCAGAGTTTATTCATCTTATAATGGGATGTTTGTATCCTGGATCAATAGCTCCCCCTCTCCCCATCCCCTACCCCTGGTAGCCACCATTCTACTCTCTGTTTCTGAGAGTCATGTTTTTTTTGGTTTGATCCTATTACAGAAGATTTGCAAGAGACACTTTTAAGTAAGTTGTAATTGAAGATTTTTTCCTTGTGTCTTCTTTTATAGTCCAAATTTAATATTTTAATGTTTTGCAAATTGATTTTGTGTTTTCTACTAATATTATTCCATTTATATATAGCTACATTCCATGATATCAGCACATTATATTTATGAGTTCTAACAATCGCGGCTTAAATAACCGATGATACTTTTGTATAAATATATTGTATCTTATAATCACATTTTATTTGTTTTATGCAAAGCTTTATCCTTGTAATCTTCACTTTTTCATTTTGTGTATATCTGTGATTTTATCTTACAAATTAATAATCTGGGATTGCTAAAAATCATTTCATCTAGTTTGACATTTAAAAGAGTCCATTATTTTTAACAAGGAAAGAGTGAAATGTCGGTATATAAAATATATTCCAAGAACCTCAAGGAAATGTTATCCTTGTTCCTTTTAGCAATAGCCATTTGTTTATATTTCTTTAAAAGGGTAAATAAGCCCTTTTCCTTATTGCATGGATATCTGTTGGTCACTTAATCTCTCTAGTTCTGTTCTTCTAGAAATCTAATAAGAACCCAATGCTTCTAAAGAACATTGGTTAGGAAACAACTAACCCCTGACTGGTATGATCAATGAATTGCAAATACTTGATTGGAAGTCGTGGCTTGGGTTTCTCCAAAAGACAGTGCCTCTTGGATTGGCTTGTCCCTGTGGAGTGCTCAAAGGTAAGCCTGTTACAAGACATAATGGGCCCTGCGTGAGATGGGGCTTCTGAGACATTTTGAAGCCCACACTCACACTTGTGGATCTTACTTTCTGGAACCCGGGCTGTCATCAGGGTAGAAAATAGCTCCTGGAAGGTTGTAACATGTGCTGCAAAGTTTCCTGCTAAAAGGCACCTTGTGAAGCCCTTCTGGAAGCAGTGGTTGTGACTCTAATCCCATCTTGTGACTCTAATCCCATCTTCTTCAGTTTAGAGAGTCCCAGACATGGCCTGTGACAACTTCATACATCAGAACGTTTAGTGGGCCCAAAGAAGAATCTCCACCCCTCAACCCCCTAGGGTAGGCAACCACACACCAGCAATATTTAAAAATGTCATAAATTATGCTTTACCTTCCTGCCTTATGTTTGAATCCTTCCTGTTTCCAGGGGTTGGGGGTAAGAATCTCTTAAATTAAAACAAAATATATTAGAGAAAAACAAATATTTGACAAGTATGAGAATATTACAGTGCATTTCCAAATATTTATTAGATTATGCAGATCCAAGAGTGAAATCATTCTGCGAATTTTTCACTTTTCTCTCAGTTATAGATGCTTTTTAAATGACCCAAGATGCTCTTGTTGGTAACCTACATGGAGCCTGGATATTTTTAATGAGTAAATCAAAATTCATAAATGTAACTGAATGAATATGTATGTATGTATGTTTGTTTATTCATTAAAACTTTCAAATTTTCAGTAAAATATTTTAGACTCAATACCAGTGGATATATTCACTCTTGCTCTAAGGGAGACTTTTTTTTGTTGACTTTCAATATTAAATTGCTATAATTATTGTGCTTATCATTTGAGCTGAACAAAGATATCACAGATTGAAAATGCAATTATGTACTTAAAAAAAAACCCACCCATGGCTATTTATGATAGCAAGAGGGTGCACACATCAGGATCAGCAAGGGAAAAGATACATGCGGCAGGGTTTGTAGTGTCGGAGGGTGGAAGAGGTAGAGGAGATTCACAGAACACATTTCTTCCTCCAGCAGTAATTGTGATGTCCATAATCAAATTTCAGTATCTCTCTATTGATGAAACAATTGCTTAAATGATGGTATAAGAAGAAAGTCATCTTTAAAATTGTATATCAGAGGGGAGCCTGGGTGGCTCAGTCTGTTGAGCGTCTGACTTCAGCTCAGGTCATGATCTCACAGTTTGTAGGTTCAAGCCCCACGTCGGGCTCTGTGCTGACAGCTCAGAGCCTGGAGCCTACTTAAGATTCTGTGTCTCCCTCTCTCTCTGTCCCTCACATGCTCATGCTCTGTCTCTCTCTGTCTCAAAAATAAACATTAAAAAAATTAAAATTGTATATCAGAAAAGAAATAGCTCATTAAATTAATTTATAACATAAGAAGTGACTGCATTAGTTATTAGACATTGATTAAAGTTCTATGCCAACTCAAAGTATTTACCCAAAACCATTGAGGAAGAGATGAAAAGTAATAACAGTACATCTTAGTATTATTTGCCCTTTACAAAGTTGAAATCCTTTTGAAAAATTCTTGACTTTACCTATATCTCGGAACCTTTTCTCAGCGATTATTAGTATGATGTATCAGTATTCACTGTGAAAATCACAGAAAATAAATTCTTTCTAAGACATACTCATTTTAACCATCTTTGACTCCTTTTCATTAGATCAACACAAAACCTTTCCATCCTTTCAGCCCATTTTCATCCACCTTTGAAATCCACACACGTTTCTGAGGTTTTCTGAGACAAGAAAAGCTTAAAGAGAAGAGTCAAGCAAATAAGTCACTGCATTGTTTTCTATGCTGAATGCTCATGAATTGGCAGTGATTTCTGATATTTTCCACAACTTGAGTTTAGTTTCCCCGGAGTGACTTTTTCTTCACACCTTTAATGTGTGCTGAGTTTTACCACAGAAAATACAGCTTTTAAATAAAATCCAGTCTCTTCTTTGAAATCTTTCAGAAATGTTTGGCCTTGTGTGAACAAAAGAACAGACTCCATGTAGAACTAATGGAAACTATAATACCTGAATTCTGTTGCTCCACAAAGAAAGAAACAAGCTTTAGAACCAACATTTGTAATATAATAAAAATAAAGCTGAAGTTCACAGAAGGATCAAGAAGTGAAATTAAAAGAAACCTTTTTAGCCCAGGGGGAAAAAGCAAACAAACAAACAAGGTGTAGATAATTCAGGAGCACCTGGATGGCTCAGTTGGTTAAGTGTTGGACTCCTAATTTCAGCTCAGGTCATGATCTCAGGGTTGGTGAGGTTGAGCCCCGCACTGGGTTCCTGCTGACAGGGTAGTGCCTGCTTTGGACTCTCTCTCTCCCTCCCTCTGTCTCTGTTCCTACTCCACTCTGAAAATTAATAAACATAATAAAAACTATGTAGATAATTTGAAAATGTGTTTCAAGCAAATTATTTCAGTGTGAAATACAAATTAGTTTGTTTAAAGATGCTATTTTTATTTATACAAACATCTTGATGCTAAATACAAGTGGAAAATATTCAAAAATTATATTATAAATGCACCATAATGATGGGATATCCATAGTCTGAAAAATTCTTGGTTTGTATATTGCCTACATTTACATAAAAAAGTTTATTGGAAATCCAGAGCTAAAACTGAATTCCCCCCATGAAAGTATTCAAGGATAAAAAGAGAAAATCTGGTGTACCAATTAAGCCTGTATCTGGCTTCAGATTCTGTGTCTCCCTCTCTCTCTCTGCCCCTCCCCCCCTACTCATGCCTGTCTCTGTCTCTCTGTCTCTTCCTTTTTCTATCTCTCAAGAATAAATACAAGTTAAAAAATAAAATAAACTATTGGCACTGAATGAGACACTTTTTTGCATGAATAAGTATTAAACTGCTTCGTAAAGCTATGTGAAAAACAAAACAACCCTCCAAGTAATAGTTTCATGTCCATTTTGCAGCATTAAAATAAAAAAAAGAAATAAAAAAAAGAAAAGAAAAAGAAACAACAAAAACACACTGTTGGAGAGAAGACGAGAAGTATCCAGATCTTTGTTTAAATAGTGGATTGATTCAGTATCTGCTCTGGTTATTACATTCAGCTTTTTAAATAGTTTCATCTTTATCATTGATGTGCCAACTTCTACTTCAGTGTCATTACTGTGTCACCAAAATTGGGTCATTGAGTTTTACTAACAAGTTTCCACCATCAAGTTTCAGTGTTGTAAACATGTAAAAAAATGGGAGTACAGGAGGACATAGGAGAAGATTGTATGGCCTTCCACAAAATATTCACTTCCAGGATGAGCACAGATGCTTTCAAGTGTCAGTGCTGTTGATAGTTCAGATTCTAAGATGTGACTTCAAAGACAGAGATTATTGAATAGTAAAAATCAATATATTAACATTGATATAAAATTAACCCTCAGTCCCCACCCCACTCCCATAACACCCACCACAGGCAACCATGAACTAGTAAATTAAAAACAGAAACAAAAAAACAAAAACAAACAAACAAAAAAACACCTCATGCCATGTTTTCTCCCCAACAGCATTTTCTCCCTTCAGTAGCTACAAATCTATCTCTACAATTATTTCCCAGTAAGAATGCCACTTAAAAGAAATACAAGTTAAAACCTTAGATTGTGAGTAACTTGTTCTGAAAGTGTTTCTCAAGACGAGCAAACATTTCTAAGAAATTTTAACTCGATATACGAGGGATATTTTGCAATGTGAATAGTATGTGATGCTGAATGTAACCTGATCACAACTAAGTCAATGGTTCTTGAAATTTGCTTGGATATATGAGTGCTTTAGATTACAAGCATGTTTCTGGAATTAATTATGCTTGCAAACCAAGGTTTTACTTAGAAGCAGTCTGATTCCCCTCTCCCCAGTTAACAGAATGCATCCTCAAAGGGGCAACAGAGTTTAGTAAAAAGGTCATGTACCAAGATGTGGTTGGGTTTAAGGAAAGATTGGAGGGCTCTGTGCTCCCAGAGCTTTGACTGTGGAAGAAGGCCTTCTTGCAAGAGTTGTGGCCTGGAGAGAGTAAGGCAGCCCTCAACAAAACTGTACCCGGGTAGGTCTAAGACTACATATCCTGATGTCTTTCACCATATATTCGCTGACATGCTAAACTTAACTGGAAGCCAAGAAGCAAGGGGGTCTGGGTAATGTGGTACTCAGGGATTGGCTTTCACTGGGAAAGGGCACTACAGAAATGAGGAGAAGGAGGAGGAGAGGAAGAAAAAAAATTGTATCCAACATAACTAAATATCGTGAATATGCTTCTTCCATCCAAGAATGACTTGAAAATTTTCCTGTGCCTTCAAATAAAAGTTTCATCAAAAGTAAAATGTCTGCAATGGGAGTACTTGTATTTCATGGGAGTATTCCTGACGTTTTCTGATTTTGTTATTTTCTCAGAGTGGTTCATTTGGTACTTGAATAGTATCTAACATAATATATTTACTAAATCATGTCTAGGCAGAATAACAAGAAACTGGATAAAGGTTGGAATGAAAGGTCACGACCAGGTCCAGGATCAGATGCTTTTCATCACTAGGGAATTAAAATATATAAAGAAGAGTTGAGCCAGGTGCTCATATTTTAATATGTAATATGTGTATTACAGATGAATATCTAATTTGATTTTTATTATAACAGCATTAATTTATTCTATTATTCTATATTTTTCAAGAGTCTATAATGCTTATTAAAAGGAAAAGTAAGTAACAACCATGTTTATAGGCTGCATCATGTTTTTGTTGTTCATCTGACTGTCTTACTACCTTTTTATATATTATCTCATTTAATCTTACAATAATCTTGAGCAGTATATTCTATTTTCCCCTTTTACACAGAAGGATAGTAGGTTCAAAAAGATTTTGTAATGTATCCAAGATCACATTACAAGTAACATTTCTCAGAGTGCCTGGGTGGCTCAGTCAATTAAGTGTCAGACTCCTGATTTCAACTCAGGTCCATGGTCTCAAGGTTCCTGAGATTGAGCCCTGGGTAGGGTTCTGCATTGATAGCCCAGAGTCTGCTTGGTATTCTCTCTCTCTTTCTCTCTCTCTCTCTCTCTCTCTCTCTCTCTCTGCCCCTCCCTGCTTGCCCTCTCTCTCAAAATAAAATATAAAAAAAAAAGAAACAAGTAAAATTTCTCATTTTATCTTAGTGTTTCTAAGTCTGAAATCCATGCATTTTTGTTTCTCATACATACATTTAAAAAAAAGGAGAGAAAGGACAAAAACAACTTCCTTTATTGTATCAGTTTTAAGTATACATTTAGACTTTAAAGTAAGATTAAAAAACTATCAAGGTAAATGGATCACCTTCTTCATGCCATTTAAATGATATCATTAGTTCAATCATGGTTTATCTGACATAAGTATAAAAACCGCTGCTCTCTCAGTTACTATTTGTGTGGAAAATATTTTTCGATTCATTCACTTTTGTCCAATGTGTGTCCTTAAATATAAAGTGAGTCTCAAGTAGAGGCACACCTGGGTAGATGAATCAGTTAAGTGTCCAACTTGATTTCTACTCAGGTCATGATCTCATGGTTCATGGGATCAAGCCCCCTGTTAGCATGGAGGCTCCTTGGGATTTTATCTCTCCCTCTTTCTCTGCCTCTCCCCAGATCTCTCTCTCTCTCTCTCTCTCTCTCTCTCTCTCTCTCTCTGTCATTCTCTCTCTCTTCCTCTCTCAAAATAAGTAAATAAACCTTAAAAATAAATAATAAAAGAGTAAAGTGAGTCTCATATAGACAGCATATATTTGTTTTTTATTTTTTTAATCAATTCATCTCTCTATATCTTTTGATTGGGCAATTCACTGTATTAACATGTTACCTAAGGACTTGATATTGTCATCTTGTTAACTGTTTCCTGGCTGTTTTATAGTTCCTTTTTCCTTTCTCCCATTTGTACTGTCTTCCTTTGTGATTTGATGATTTTTATGGTAACATCTTTTAATTAGTTTCTCTTTCTCTTTTTTGTACCTACTACAGGTTTTTTTCTTTGTGGTGCCATGGGGCTTATATAACACATATTATGGTTGTACCTGTCAATTTTATGCTTATAGGAACTTAGCTGATCCCGTACAAAAACACTACACTTTAACTTCTCTCTTCACATTTTATGTTATTGATGTTAAAGTTTCATTATTTCATATGTGTATGAAATTATTTACATATTAATATACCTCACAAATTAATATACCTATAATTATGTTTAGTATTTTTATGCTTTAACTTTTATTCTAGAGTTAAAAATGATTTACTACCACCATTCTATTATTACAGTGTTTTGAATTTACCATATTCTTACCTTTAGAGTGAGTTTTACACTTCCTTATGCTTGTTTTCCTGATTTTCTTTAGTTATACATCTATGTTCTTTTATAGTTCACTAAGCTTTTTTGAGATACATATTTTGAATTCTTTGTCAGGCAGTTTGTGGACATCCATTTCTTTAGCGTCAGTTACTAGTCCTTCACTTTGTTCCTTTGGTGGTATCATGTTTCCCTGATTAGTTGTGATCCCTGTGGCTTTACACTGATGTCCACACATTAGGCACATTGGACACTTCTTCCAGTCTTTGCAGTGTGGATTTGGCAGGAAAAGCCCTCCACCAGTCAGGCCATCTAGGGTATTGCATGGACAAGCTGGTGGGGCCATTGGGCAGGCTTGCTGTTTACATCTTCAAGTTTGCTGACATGAAGTCTAAGTCCACTGGGGCAGGCATAGAACTTGGATCCACAGGAATGGGCCTAGTCCCAGGCCTACAAGTACAGTGTTTTATTCCAGTCCGTGGAGGCTGGTCTGGCATTGTAGTATACTGGGATGAGACTAGTGACTGCATCTGTAGGGACAGACCTAAAGTCTGGATCTTTAGAGTTCTTCCTGAAGCTTGAGTCCATGGAGGGTCTCTTTGGTAATGTGATGGACCTTAAGACTGAATCAATGGAGCCCAGCCTGGCACTAGGGCAGGCCTGGCAATATGTTCATAGAATGGGCTTGGTCTTAAGTTTATGGGGACCAGACTGGCACTGGGGTCCACTGAGATGGGTCAATGTCTAATACTGTTGGAGTATGCTATTGCCGGTGTCTGCAGTGGCAAGCCTGGCACCTAGGTCCACAGGGAAGGGTCTGGAGCCTGAATCTACAGGGGCTGGGCTGGTGCTATGGTACCCTGATTTGGGCTTGGTGCCTGGTCTGGTGCTTAGGTTCATGGGTGCTGGGCTTGTGCTGAAATCAGCAAGAGCAAACCTGGAGCATGAGTGTGGGAATGGGTGTGTGCCTTGGGTCCACAGAAGCAGTCTGGGCTCTCAAAAGTGGGGTCTGATTTGACTCTGGGGCAGGGCAGAACCTGGAGTGGGTCAGTCTGGTGCTTGGAGGTTGGGTCCATGGGAGTCATCCTGGAGGCTGTGTTTGCAGGGGCCAGACTGGGACCACAGGGGCAGGCCTGGTGCCTGTTACCCCCTAACACCATCTAGTGCTATGACAACACTGGAGCTTAAAGCTGCAAGAGACTGCTCCATGCTTGGGTGAGCCTAGAGCCTGGGTTGGGATGCCCACCTGAAGCCTAAGGTCATGGGAGTCAATTTGTCTTTTGACAAATTGGAGTAAATTTGGAGTTTACTGGGGTGGCATCTTGCTGGGGTCCATAGAAACTTCAGGTGTTGACTTCACTTTTGTTCCTCTAAGCAGAGGGCATCTTTATCTGTACTGCACTGCATGGTGACACAGATGATGTGAAACTATCCTTCCTAATCTCTTCAGTGTGTTTTTTCTTATTTCTGTGCTCCACTCAGGTGCTAAAATCCCTCACTAGGAGTTCTTAGCTCTCTTGAAGGTATTTTCAAGTGTAGATAATTATCCAAATTGACAGTTCTTTGAGAGGATGAGCACTGGAAACTTCTATTCTGCCATCTTGCTCAACAATAACATATTTTCAAATAATTTACTGTATGGTAATTTTGGAGAATATATTCTAATAATATAATGATAAAATATTCAATATATACTTTATATTTAAATGGGAACATAATTCAAGTGATTTATTTAAAATGTTACCAATTATAACCTGGTGTTTCTGTAATTTTTAATTTTTTTAAAAATTATTATCTGCATTGTTTATCTTTTTGACTTTAATCAATGTTGCTTGTGTAATTAAAATTATTAAATATGTAATCTAAAACAAGAGGGTGCTTTAACAGTGATTGTTTTTTGTAACTTATACATATAGTTATCTTTTGGTACTTAATTTTGTCTGTGATATTATTTGTCTCTACTTATCCCAAATGTAAGGAAGGGCATAGTTTTCCAAAAGTAAGATTTTTTTTTCTTCTTTCTTGTAGCACCTACCATCTATGGGCCCCTCATTATCATACATTAAATTGCATTCAATTGAAAAATATTGCTAAAGTAAGTTTTACCTCTTTTGCCTAATGGAAAAAAAAGAATTACTTAGTGTTCTCTTAAGTGAACTTGCTACTATTCAGGTCACATACAATTATGTTTTTAAATAGAAAAATAGAGTGCAATTTTATATATTCAAATCTTTTATTTCTCTCAATTTTAAAATCTTAGGCCCTCCTTTTTAATATATATGTAGTGTAGCAAGCACTTTTTTTTTTTTTTAACTACCATTAAGCTTTTCATTTTAGAGACTAAGACATTAGTTGTCATGGTGTTGCACTTGACTTGTTTAAAAATATATTTCTCAGTAACATTCTTTTACTTTAAAAAATAGCAAGCTGCTACCTGGTTGAATTAGCAAAGGAAAGACGTGAGAGCCGAAAACTAAAGTATTACAAAAATATGAATAAATTCGCTGCTGTTTTTTGAAATATCATTGAAGAACCATGGTAATGGATAGAATTTCTTCAAACCATGAGAATTCTCATATGATATGCATAGCTACCACATGATACATAATTAAACATGTCTTCTTATATTTCACATTCTAATGTGAAAATCCCATGCAAATCATGGAGAATTTGGGTAATATTTTTTTATTAAAAAAATTTAACATTTATTTATTTTCAAGAGACAGAGAGAGACAGTGTGACCAGGGGAGGGGCAGAGAGAGAGAGGGAGACACAGAATCCGAAGCAGGCTCCAGGCTCTGAGCTGTCAGCACAGAGCCCTTCACCAACTTGAACCCATGAACCGCGAGACCATGACCTGAGCTGAAGTTGGACGCTTAACCGATTGAGCCACCCAGGCACCCCTTGGCTTAATTTTATTAATGCAAGTTCCAATTTAGGACTTTGTGTTATGTGACATAACACTACACTGTTCTCATTTTCTCCACCTATGATGGGATAGATTCCAAATAATTGTACAAATGCTTTGCAGGTCTTTGTAAAAGAGTGAGTTTCAATTTTTAATTTTTTTATGTCTTTATTTTATTTTGAGAGACAGAGACAGAGAGCGAGCTGGGGAGGGGCAGAGAGAGAGGGAGACACAGAATCTGAAGCAGGCTCCAGGCTCTGAGCTGTCAGCACAGAGCCTGACATGAGGCTCGAACCCACAGACTGTGAGCTCATGACCTGAGCCGAAGTTGGACACTTAACTGACTGAGCCACCCAGATGCCCCAATTTTTAAATTTCTTAATCTGCTATTGACCGATAGCATGAGTACTGAGCCTATGTCTCAAGAAGCTTTGCAGAGTTTCTATAATGGAAAGTTTTACCATGGAGACAAGCTCAAACTGACTTCCCAAAGGACAGGAGATATTGTGAGTGGAGGACTCATTCACTGCAGGTTTCTCAGCTGAAGGTCCAGACATGTCAGTGAGCCGAGACGATTTTAAGAGGAGCAAAAACAGATTATCCCCGCAGAGACTAGCCCATCTTGTCAGCCCACTGAATCATGAATAAATAAATATATATTTTGAAGCCAGTAAGTATTAGAAGAGATGGTCATACAGCAACATATATTTAATACACCTGTCTCTCAGAACACCTTATCTTGGTTTTCCTTAAAACTCTGTGTTCATTACTTTTTAGTCTCCTTTGCTGATTATTCCTTGTTTCTCTTTTTTGATGAGTAGTCTTCTCTACCAGCGTCTTTATAATCTCAAATGCCCTTAAATATGAAATGCCATGAATTCATCAACATACTGATAAGTTTCTCTCTCTCTCTCTCTCTCTCTCTCTCTCTCTCAGGGGAACTTTCTAGATTTATATAACCAAATGTCTACTTATTTCCACTTAGATATCTAATAGGCATCCAAGTTTCATATGTCCAATGCCATACTCCATACTTCTGGTTTTCCTCACCTAGTTGGCTTTTACGTAAGTTTTGCTCACCTAAGTGATTATGGCAATTCCATTATAGTAATTCCTTAGGCCAAACCTTTAGTGCCTTTTTTGACTGTTTTTTCTCTCATACTCCGCATTCAATCCATCCACACATCCTATTGTTTCTATCATAAAATTATCATCTAGAACCTTGTGACTTCTCATCACTTCCAACCTACCACCCTGGTTCAAGCCACCATCATCCTATCACTTGCAATAATGCTGTAGATGATCTCTCAACTTACTTCCTGGTGGCCCAACCCCCTTCCAGGTATAAGCCTTCAATCTATTCAACAAACAATTCTGTGTCATTCTGTTCAAATCTAAGTCAGATTGTGTCATTTATCTCCTTAAAACCTTCCACTAGTTTACAAGGCTTGCCATCAATCCTCTCCCATAATTCTTCGACCTCACCTTCTCTTACTGCCATTTTTCCTAGCTGTACTCCATCTTCAATGTACTTCTTCCCTCTTCCAGAAATCACCAATAACAATTTCAACTTGCTGTTTCTTCTGCTGAAAATACTTTTCCCTTACTATGATCATGAATCACATGCTCACTGTCTTCCAGTCTGCTTAAATGTTCTTATCTCAGTGAGATTTCTTTGCCCACTTTATCTGAGATGACATTACATTCTCTATTCAAGCCTGTAGCATCTCTATTTTCTGTTTTGCCATTTATGACTTTGTAATCTGCTGTATTAGATAGATTAGTAGATACATAGAGGGAAAGATTGTTTCAAATATTCTTCTTGTTTCTCCAATAAAAATGTAGATTTCATGAGAACTGAAATTTTTGTCTATTTTGTTCACTATTCTATCCCTAATGCTCAGAATAATATAATAGTGTAATAATAATATAACATTGACATATAAGTGTTGCCTAGTATTTCTTGAGTAAATGTATTAATGAAAGTACCTTGGATTATAAATGGAGATGAATCTGTAAAGAGTGATCAGAGTTGTTCGAGGTGATTTTAAAAATTATATGGTCATATTAATAAATGGCTGAAATAAATTAAAATGCTGATGAATTCATTGTCTAAGTACTTGTCACTAAGATAGTTGAAAATTGATTTTTAATTTCATGTGGTGGTTTTGTTTTCACCTTTTGGTTTTGCCTTATTATCTTTACTTAATATGCTCTCTTAACTTAGTCTGTGTATGCAATTTTTGCTCCCATAACAAAGACATCATCCATTTGGGCTAAGGCTTACAGGCAGTGCTATTCCAGAAAGGTTGAAGAGCATTCCATCTTCTGACATTGCATGTGGTGACTTCAACCTCAAATATAAATATGTTATTGAATTTTTGTTGTTTTAGATTCTATTTCCACTTGCATTGTTGAAAACAAAATCACAATATGATGTTAGAAAGCAAATCTTGAGGTACCTGAGTGTGTCATTCTGTTAAGCATCTAACTTCGGCTCAGGTCATGATCCACGGCTCTGCTCATGAATTTGAGCCTCGCATCAGTCTCTGTGCGGACAGCTTGGAGCCTGGAGCCTGTTTTGGATTCTGTGTCTCCCTCTCTCCCCCTTCTCTGCTTGTGCTCTCTCTCTCTTTCTCTCTCTCTCTCAAATAAAATAAACATTAAAAACATTGAAAAAAAAGGAAAGCAAATCTTAGAGGCAGACCAACCATTGTTAAAATCTTGGTGTCAAAAGTAACATTAGCTCTAACATTCCATTTTTCTAATACATAAAATAGGAATAATGATAGTATTTACTTTATAAAGTTACTGTCAGGATTAAGGGGCACCTGGGTGGCTCAGTCAGTTAAGCATCTGACTTCAACTCAGGTCATAATCTCGCGGTTCATGGGTTTGAGCCCCGCCTCAGGCTGTGTGCTGACAGCTCATAGCCTGGAGCCTGCTTAAGATTCTGTGTCTCCCTCTTTCTCTGCCCATCCCTCCCCTAGTACTCTATTTCTCTCTCTTTCTCTCAAAAATAAATAAAAACATTTAAAAAATTTTTTTTAAATAAAGTTACTGTGAGGGTTGAAAGAGAAAGAATATTGATGGTATGAATATTAATTGCACAAAAAAGTTCTTTTGGGTTTTTTGATGTTTTCATAGGCTATGATGTCAAGTGAGAAATAAAAATATTTTGTTGCTTCAATTATAAATATATTATTGGAATATAAACAGTTAAAAAACTCATGAAGAAGGAAAGGTCATGCAAACAAGTAATGATTAATTCCAAAAGAAAAGAAATATTAAACCTTTAGAAAGAGGTCAAAAAGGAGGTATTCAGATCAGGAACAGAAGGTATTCACAAACTAAGATCAAAAGAGGGTCTCAATGCTTAACGGAAGCTCTTTCAGTTTCCTCCACTCTCCTAAGTAATGTCTCCCCTCCTCCAATCTCTACCCGTTGAATTTCTGAGGAAGCTCAGCATCCCTAGGGTAAATGTATTATTTAAATATTAACAATGGGAATCAGAGTAAATTATGTGATTATACAGGGAGAATCTAGTCTGTTTGGTAGCAGAACCAAGAGATCAGAACATTCGCGATTTATAATACCATAACTTAGATCATGTAACACCTTAGGGGAAAAACTCAGTACCATAGCTATAAGTTATCTCCCAACTAGACTGTTTCCAGTTTGGAAATATAAATACTGCCTCTATGAATATTCCCATACAAGTATTTGTGTGGACATATGTTCATTTCTCTTGATATAAATATTTAGAAGTAGAATTGCAGCATCATACAAGAAATATATGGTTAGATTTTAACAAACTGCTAAGCTGTTTTGCAAAGTGGCCATACCTTTTGAAAATTCACCAGAAATATACGGGGTTGCAGTTCAATTAAATGTATTTACCTGATATAGGTCTTTTCAGATTTTTAATTTACATTTTCAACAATTTTGGCATTCGCTTCTTTCTAGGAATTTGTCCATTTCACTTTAATTTTGTCAAAATTCTTAGTACACATTTAAAACATAATATTTGCCTATGACTTTTTAAAATTTATGTGGTTCTGTAGTGATGTCCTCTTTTATTCTTCATTCTTGATTTCTATAATTGTTATTTTACAATTGAATGTATTATTTGCTATTTACAATTTGTTAATTATTGTTTTTTTAGTCAGTGTACCTAAAATTTTATCAGTTTTGATGATCTCAGTTGTCACAACAGGCATTGCCTCTTTTCCACCTGAGCCGATTTGTCCTTTTGGGGTCATCTTAAGTAATTTGTAAAGGCATGTTTGGCAAGTAATCTTTCTGGAAATTTAATACAGTGGATAAATTCCGTGAAAAATCAGTGAGCAGGAAAGTGTACTTTTCCTCCCTCTGAGATTGCCAAGAAATGGTTTACTATGGGGGCACCTGGGTGGCTTAGTCGGTTGAGCAATCGACTCTTGATTTTGGCTCAGGTCATGATCTCACAGTTTGTGAGTTCGAGCCTTGTGTTAAGCACTGCATTGACAGTGAGGAGCCTGCTTGGGATTCTTACCCTCTCTCTCTGTCTCTCTCTCTCTCTGTCTCTCTCTCTATCAAAATTTAAAAAAAATTAAAAAAAGAAATGGTTTTCTATGGTGTAAGAAATGACCTTTCAATATTTGCATTTCCCATTGATGCTTCTTATTATATTAATGACTGATTTGAAAACCAACTTTGCTTTTTTTGCTTGCTTATTGCTTTGTTTGTAAGGAAAGAAAGAATGGATTGGGTTTCAGTTTCTCCAAGTGAGAGAAGTTTGATCTCTCCATCTTTTTAATACCTCCCTAAGATGGTATTGGATATTAACATTCCTGTCAGAAAGTAATTTTTATGCCCTCCTTTATGCTTAACCTTTAAAATTAACTCAACTTTCTTTCCTTAAATCTAGAAAACTAAACACCTTGGACCTGTGTAATTCAAGAACACGGTGAGGTCCTACAGTAGTTTATAGTTTGTTGAATAATCATCTGAAATCACTTACTATCCTATTTCCTTAAAATGAGAGGAAACATGTCTTTTCAAATTGCCAAAGTTTCAAGTAAACCAAAAGGCAAAGTAGAGACCATATTGATTCAAATATAATTATAGACTTTTTTCTTTTCCTTTTATTTAAATGTAGGAAAACTGAAACACAATACATTTGATGGAAGTTATCATTCTAAAGAGTCCTGCACATCCATTGAACATACTTACTGCTTTATCATCATGGAGAAAATCATCTTCCTCCTTTGACTTAATAGTAAAATAATGTTGTTGATTCACAGGATAAATTTCAGTTCCAAATAAATAATGTAGAATAATTACAATGCACATATAGACTTTTTGGTTTGAGCTAAGAAGTACTGAGAACAGGAAATCGTATCATTTATCACTTTCTGATATGAAAGATTTCTTTTCCCTTTTGGGCTGTTACTTGTTTACAGTTAGTATCATCAGGTGAGTACAAAGAAGCAACTCACTGCTCGCTCTGCTTCAAATTGATTTATACAATTCTCAGCAAAACGGACACTATATATGATGGATGTGTTGTTTAATTTGACTGTTGTAAAAGCTGTAATTACATCTACTTAGTAAGCTTTTATGTCTGCATACATAAGCAATTTCAAGAAATGTCAATTCTACTCTGTAAGGCATTGTCTGGGCTTCTGGAATTTGTTTTTGGGTACATGCATGTATCTTCTGGGCTTTTACTTTGTAATCAATAATGACTTCTAAGTAAAATAATCTATTGAGAAATATCTGTAGAAATTACAGAAGGCAAGGAAAATACTAATAACAAAGAGATCCTTAATATGGCTGGTGGCTTTTTGGACACATACATTAGGGGTTCCACCAGTTGAATTAAGCCACTTAAAAACATTCATTTTGAACATAAAAAAAAGATCTGATACCCCAATCTGTTGAACAGTTTATATACATATTAGCAGTGAAGTCTAAAGAACTAATGGTGTTTACTATATTCAATTTAGACTAACATTTGTGTCATGTTCTTATCCTCTTTGTGATCCATTAGTGAAATGGCTTTGCCTTACTGCATAGAATAAAAGTGATTTATTTTAAGGTTGCTATTAGTCTTTGGACTCACGCTGTATCTTCAGCTGTTAGAGAGCTATTGTAGCCAATAGAAATGTATTCTACATCTGAGACTGATGAAAAACATTTGCCATAAGGCAAAATAAAATTGACTTGAGCAATTCAGAGATTCTATGCAAATGAACCGCTGTTCTTTTATTGCTCTTGTTTTCAAATTTTCTTTTCCATTGCAGTCTATCAATAACACAGGTAGACAAATTATATATACAGTGCTATCAAAGTTTTTAAAAAATATTTTCAGAAAATTATGATTTTTACTACTTAAGCAGAAAGTATTCATAAATAAAAATATTGTTACCTAATAGGCCTGGATAATCATACTTATTTGAAACAAAACAAAATAATTAAAAACTCAGAAAAACCTCCATCTGGAGACCTACTTTATATTACCCTTGTTATTGTTTCTATCAGCTCTTTTAATTTTGGCCTCTGGCTCCAAGCTCCCTTGTCAAACATTGCACCTTGTCTTAAATCAGGCCAGAGTTACCTGCTATCAGGTTCTTGGAACTTCCTACCAAGAAGCTTTGAAGCCAATATTTTTGACAATTTTTATATGAATAAAGACAAGGTTATGAACTGATTTACATTGTTATGCATTAATAGGAGTAACTGTTGAAGCTGTAAATATTGATAGCAGCCCTCTCCCTCCAAATTAATTGTATTTTACTCTGTTCACTTAAGTTTCTTCACTCTAAATATTATTACAAAGAGAATAGCTTGGCGATAGAACATAAGAAGTAGATGAACTTGACATACTTCATTCTTACACACTTGACCTTTGAACAGTACAGGCTTGAACCATGCTGGTTAACGTATACACGGGTTTTTTACAGTACGGTACCTCAGATGTATTTTCTCTTTCTTATGCTTTATTTTTGATTTGAGAGAGAGAGACAGCAAGGGAGGAGCAGAGAGAGAGGGAGGGAGAAAATCTTAAGCATGCTCCTTGCTGAGCATGGAACACAACGCCGGGCTTGATCTCATGACTGTGTGATCATGACCTGAGCTGAAATCAAGAGTCAGGCACTCAACCAACTCAGCCACCCAGGCGCACCTCTTATGATTTTCTTAACACCATTTTCTTCCCTCTAGCTTACTTTACTGTAAAAATACAGCATATACATATAACATACAAAATATGTGTTCATTGAAAATTTATATTATTGGTAAGGCTGTTAGTAGTTAAATTTTGGGGGAATCCAAAGTTATGTACTGATTTTTGAGGGCACAGTGGATCAGTCTTCCTAACCCTTGTGTTCGTCTAGTGTCAACTGTATATCCCAGCTCTCTGCCGTTGTCATTGTTCACAGGTACTGATATCCAGTTTGAGAAATGATGAACTATATAGATAAAAATTTTCATATAACCAATAAATATAGATTTTCTTCCATATTTCATTTTGATTTGGTGACATTGTCTTATGCACAGAAGCCTGAGTTTGAAATAGCTTTATAAAAGTTAAAAGAACATCATCCAAACGTGCTGTTAAAATGCAATGCCTTTTCAAAATTAGAAAATACCTTGTTGTTTTAAACAATTTTTGTCTATATGATTTCCCAAGTCTTTTCTTAAGCATCAAATAATTGTGACCAAGGTGATTTTAGAAGGATATTTCACAAAATAAAAATCTTCAAAACTAATTTACAGTAAAACATTTCTAAATCTGCTTATTTACTTTTAGTTCTTAATCTCACAATCAATCTAGTGTGGAAAGCAGTATGGTTTCATAATTCATTTTGGCTTAGGTGGCTTTTGAAATTTTCTTGGTTCAAATTTTTTATTATAAGAATTATTATCTGTGTGGCCTTGAGCAACATGAACTTTCTAAGATTAGGTTGCAAATTAAGAAATAAAGATGAAAAAATTGGTTTCATAATGTTCATGTATTACAGTGTTTTATAAAATGGTACTTGCTATTAGCTGCAAAGTTGAGTTATTATAAGACATATAATTCTCAGAATTACATTCATATCTTTGTCCTTCTGTGATTTCTTTCTTTAAGAGCATCATATTAGTTTAACTGATTTTTCCATTATTTGTTAAGCACCTACTCTGAGCCAGACAAACTTTTCTATATGGTGAAGAAACAGCGCTAAAGAAAATGGGGGAAAATATTGGCTTTTCAATGAACTAATGGGAACTATGAATCATGGGCTATTATAGACCTGAGGATAAAATGAGCAGAAGTGCTATTTTTCTCAAGCCCTAGCAAGAGCCAAATTGCTTAGCAGAGGGCTCACCACATAGTAAGTGTTCACTAAAGATTAGTTCTTACTATTTACTCTGTGCCCCTTTTGCAAATAGTGTTATGAATGTTCTCTTATTTAAAGATGACGTTTCTTTAATTATTAGATTTAATTTCCATTATCCCTGTAACCTAGCTACACTAGAGTCAGACTTCTTTTTCTTCCTTCTTAGTCTGATATCCAAGGGAATGATATAAATGTGATCTTTCCCCTCCCATGGTTTGCCTGCATTTCTTTTGAATCTCCATTTCCCCCCAGAACTAACCTTTAACAAGGTGAGCCTCCACAAACAGAGTTCTTTGTCAGAGATGAATGTTTCTGTAGAAAGAATGATGGGTATCTAGATATACCTTATTTACATTTTACTTGCATTCCACTGTTAAAACTAACGTTATTTCTATTCTTTGGTCTCAATCAAAAGCAATGTAGTTAAACCGAAGATGAATGCAGAAATAAAATATTCCAGAAATGTCTTGTAAACTCAGTCACAGTTTTCATATACCTGGCCAAGATACACCATGAGGTTTATTGTCATTTTTTAGCATTTACAATATGACTGTCGCTTATTTCCTGAAGGAAAAACAACAACTAAACACTCTTTTAGATTTAACTAATAACCCTCAGTTAGTAAGAAGAATGTACATTAAGTATTAGTTTTGACTTTATGAGCATATGTGAGAACAGGAGTCATGGGAAACAAGCTGGAGGGCATTTCCAACAGGATTAAGTGAGTGTGATCTTCAGAGACTTCTCAAACCCAGTGTATCTTTTTTCCATGTTCTCCCTGCTCACAATGAGAGCTCATTACAAAATAACAGAGACATAGAAGAGTTTGGACTCTGATTACATTGTCTTAACTTTCTGTGACATTGAGGGGAATGCTGATATTTCCAGGACAGTTGGAGCTAGGCATGGCAAGTCACCTGTCTTCTTCATATATTAAAAAAAGAATAGCAAATGGAAAAAAATAATGTTTTTAACTAAAAACACTAGGTAACATTTAATTGAGCTTTGCTGGGACATCTATGAGTGGAAGACATATATATTTTTTTTCCTTAAAACACCTATTTAAATATGTTTCCACTGTAAAAATAAAAAAAAAAATCTAACCTACATATCCCCCACATACCATTAAAAACATCACTGAAGAAAGTCAAAAGTATTATTTCTCACTGTAGGAATAGGATCTAACCAATCATGAAAAATACATCGATTAGCAGATGTCAGCAAACATAGGAGATTGAGCTCTTATAATATTCATAGATCAAAGTAGGAAGAAAGTATAAGGAAGTGTCCACATTTATTGAACACTTATGATGTACTAGAATCTTTGTAGCTGCATTGACAATTTTATTCATTATTAATGGAGTTATGATTAGTTTTTGCTCAGCATTGCGTGAATTATCTGAGGGAACAGCCCTTTTTCTTTTCTTACATTTAGCATACCAAAATACAGAATAAGCAATGTGAAAACAGTTCATGCCTTCATGGAATTGAGAACCTGTGAGAATTCTTAATCTATATTTAGTGATGTAGCTTTAAGATTGGTCAGTGTCTTTGTTAAAAGGTTGATAGCTTTGGGGGCACCTAGGTGGCTCAGGCAGTTCAGCATCCGACCCTTGATTTTGGTTCAGGTAATGATCTCATGGTTTGTGAGACTGAGCCCTAGGTCAGGCTCTGTGTTGACAGCACAGAGCCTTCTTGAAATTCTCTTTCCCCCTCTCTCTCTTCCCCTCACCTGTGCATAAGCGTGAGCTCTTTCGCTCTCTCAAAAAATAAAATAAACATTTTTTAAAAAGGTTGATAGTTTTGTCCATGGGTTCTAACTTTAAGACCCACACCAGCTCCAAACTCCTTTATGACTGTTGCCATGTGGAATAATGTTTGCAGAAACTTGTAGAGAAGAAAACAAATGTCAGATCCTTTAAAAGCAACCTCTGATTCAATTTTTCACCGTTACTACCTATATGATCATTCTGAACTTCAGGATGATTCATCTGTGTTCTCAGAATAAAAATAATATCACAATAAATTAAAATTTTTAACCTTAAATAAAATTCAAATTTAAATTATTTGTAATTAGTTGAGTCTTTCTTTTTGAGAAAAACAAATTTGATATAACCCAAACTTGCATTTCTATGCAAGTCAATCTTGCATTTCTATGTTAATATAACAGAAAATTTTGAAGTTTTTTTTCTTTCCTTTCTTTTTTTTAAATTATCCTCCAAGAAACTAAAACACATAGAGTTTCTATTCATTAGATTCAGGCAATATGATAAAAGGGAATTAAAGTATAAAACCTTAGTTTTCTTGAGATAAGCTGCCAAATGATTTGTTTCATCAGAAGCAAATTTATTTTGTTTATTACTGCTAGAATATTAACATGCCTTATAAGCACAGGCGAGTTTATTGGTATACATGCATATTATCTAGCATAATCTTATATCATCCAGAAAGACAAGTAGTTTAGTAGCTCTGACAGGAAAACTCTTCGCCTCTTGATGATTATGAATCCCTGTAACATTCTGAACACTTTATTTTAATGATTTTTTTTGTCCCCCTTGCCCTACTTTCCTGTTGATTGACAGTGACCTACAGCGCACAAAGCCGAAGATCTGATAGAATGATGAAGCGCCGTTCTCTTTCCTTTTCCAACACAGTGTTGTTTCATCTTTTTCTCTATTCTCTGTTCATTGTTCATCTTTGGCATCATTAGTCACCATGCTGTAGGGTTTACAAATACGGGTGTGACAGAGGAAAAAAATTGTCAATCCGATAATAGAGAGTCTCTCAAATACCTACCAGGCTGCTGCTTGAAACACCTTATTTAAGCTTCAGTAAGAATCAGATTAGGACTTAGATAACAGTTTTTCTTAAAAAAGCAAAGAGGTTTTTTCCCCACTCTGTTTGATGACTTATCCTGAGTGAGATGGTCTATTCAACACCCTGATCTTATGTTGGAAAGAGGATGATCAAACTCTGAGAAGCAATAAACAGAGAGCCAGTGACTCCTGGGTTTCTCTTTGTTAGAAGATGGATGCATGGGTCCCACAAGGAAAACTCACATAAATACTTGGCTTTTAGAAAAATACAGTCTAATGTCAATTACTAAAAAAACCCCATAAATAAATAAAGCAAATGCATTTTGGAATATGGTGTTTCTAAGAACTTGCAGATTTCGATCCATAGAGTTGATTGAAATCACTGCAATAGTAAATTTTCACTATTTTATAAATGTTTTTCATTACTCTGATTAATTAATTTCTGTCATAAAAGTAGATTCCACTTTGACTGAAATAAAATTCCATTGGGCATTCATTCATTTTTATTTTATATGTCTTTATAGATTTTTACTGAAAAATTAGGCAACATAATACAATTTTAAAAATAGGAATAATACTACACATTTTACAGAATTGTACAAAGCAAGTAAAATAATGTGTGAATGTGATCTTACTCAGGTTCTGGAACATTATGGATATTAAGAGTAAAAATTTTTGTTATGCTTTTATTATTATTATTCTTATATATGATTTTATTAATATTATTATTTTTCCTAAATAAATTGTAACTATAATCCATGCCAAAGTAAATGCACAGTGAAGCTAATATGCTATATATCAGTTATAAGCAATAGAAAAATTAATGTGCATGCATAAGCTGTTTTTATAATGATTTACATCTAAATAATATGATTCAGTCAGCAAAGGTAGAATGAATCAATATTTCTGAGTTAACTAGTAATATCTGATTTGTATTGTTCTAGATATAGAACTGGAATAATTTAAGAGGCAAGAGGGGTCCTGTTGTCCCAGTTTTGTGGACAGTATGCTAAAATCTAATATAATCGGAGGAACTTTTAATTTTAGTATAGGAGAAAGCTGAGGTAGAGAATTATATTTTTATCTGATAAATTTATAAAATAAATCATTATAAATATACTTGTGAACAAGTATAGAGAAGAAGCTCATCCATATCGATTAAGTAAAAAACTGTCTGAACTGAATATCCATTAATGTCCATTAATTTACTAATTTATTCACTCACCCAGCAAAGGTTTATTTTGTGATCATACCAGGCACTAGGATTTAGGAAGAAGATACAAGGATAACTTAGGTAAAGTAGTGCAATTTTATGACTCTGTTATAGCTTTAGTTATTAATAGCCTTGAAGAGCATGGTTCAAGACATGGTAGGCCCTGGCACTGAGATCTCACATGAGTGCTAATAGCACAGCAATACAAAAACCAAGGAAGTAAAGTTATTATGAAATATCCATTCAGCAAAAATGTTACGTATCTAGAACTGGATAAGACCATCAAAGTTTGGAAAGTTCTCGCCCAGGAAGGTACCCGGGAGACTCAACCACTTGCTTTATCTCTACCTGTGGCCTTCCATGTATCCTTTGCTTTGCTTGTTAGTGTAAATGAAACAGGAGATGTAATCTCCAATTATTTGGGCTGGCCAGGTTTCCATGGCCATTACGCATTCTGTTTCCAGCAATGTTTTTGTTAAAGTGTAACCGTATCTTTTCTTATCACCAAATACAGGGAAAAAATTCTTGTAATGGAAGTGAGCAACTCTCTCCAAGGAAATTAAATGTTTACAGTCAAATTGGGCAGAGATTTCCAGAAGCAGACTGCAAATTCTGTTGTCATCTTTAGATCACTTTGTGTTTGTAAACACAAAGCTGTTTGTAAACAGTTCAATTAAGTCACACAGGGCATAAGTACTAAGTCTGAAAATGACATAAAGAGACCCTGAAAAAAATGGATGGCAAAATTTTGGAACAAGATGTCAGCCTTCTGAAATGATGGATTAACATAATTATAAAGCTTTGATCTTAGTTTAAATAACAAGTACACTTTATAAGATCTAGATTGAGGACTAATCAGGTATAGCAGTTTTTAGTGTGTTAAAGCCATAGAGTTAGCCATCCCACACTGTGTTCTGAAGTGATTCGATCTCATGTGAAATAATATGTGATGTTCTGGCTATAAAATTTTTGACATTTTTAAAGAATGTTCTTCCACTTAAATGTATAAAAGGAGGTTTCTGAAGTGTTAGAAAATCTGAAAATCACACCATAGAACAACAATGTATGGGGAAATCTAAAATTTAGTGTGAAAAAGAACCTTAGTAAGAAAATCATGGTTTTATTCAAATTTTAAGCCTTCCATGTTAAAAATAACAGTTACAGTGTGCAAAGTATCAAAGAAGAAATTAGGACCAGTGCTTAATTATTATAAAGACTTGGACTCAATATAAATAAAAACATTTTAAATTTAAAAGTATGGATGATTTTTCTACTGATATGGCTAGGAGGTTCTATTTGATCCACCTTCTGATAGACAGCAGTAAATTCTAGATGAAATGTAAAATCAGTTATCTGAAGGCACTGAAAAGTGAACAAAAGTAGAGTGAACAAATAAAGACTGAACGTGTAAAGACTGACTCTTGAAATAAGAGAGCAGTATGTTAGTGTGGGATGGACCCTGGACATCTCAACAAGGACTCAAGTTAGATGAGAAATCTGTAGTCCTACTTGCTTGACAACAATGGACAGGTGTATTAATTTTCTACTGCTCCCGTGACAAATTATCAAAAGTTTAGTGGATTAAAACAACACAAATTTATGCATTGAACAAATTACTCTCATTTGTAGATGAAGATACTGAGGGTGAGGGAAATTGAGCAGCTCCTAGAAGTCACAGATTTGGTAAGTGGAGGACTCCCGTGGCCTTTAAACAAATCTGTCTGGTGTTTCTTGCTGGTGTCACATTGGGAGACTCACGTGATGACCTTCAGTTTCCACATCAAGAAGCTAATGATAGTGATTGAAATATTTAAGCTTAATAAGATGAAAATAGAGTCATATATTAGACCATGACATTGATGTTGATGTTGTCTGATATGTACATATATATATATGCATATATAAGCTGACTTCAGAAAAAAATTCAACTTTAAAATTTGTTTCTCCCCATAATTCACAAATATTCTCTTCTTAAAGTTTTCTCCATCTTGAAATATTTTAATTATTTTATAGTAATATGTCTGTCATGTCTTCAAAAGTTCTTTCTGATATGATCTGACACTATTTCTCTGGTGTGTTTAACTGAAAGCTTGCAAAACTTATGTTAATAGACAGTAGAATGGAAAAGAAAATCGTACAACTATGAAGAAGAAGAAGAAGAAGAAGAAGAAGAAGAAGAAGAAGAAGGAAAGAAGAAGTTGTTTATGGAAAACCAGTTAATTTAATTTTGCCTTTTAAATTACCTAGCAATACATTGAGACTGAGATTAAAGGAAAGGGCAAATAAGAAAAAGAGTTAAAAATCAAAATATTTTATCTGCAGGAGAAAAATCTGAGTCTCACAATTCTATTCTTTAGCTACAAATTAAAATCCATCATAAGAAGGTGCCTGGGCTCAGTCGGTTAAGTGTCCGACTTCATCTCAGGTCATGATCTCATGGTTTATGGGTTTGAGCCTGTGTCAGGCCCTCTACTGTCAGTGCAGAGCTCACTTCAGATCCTCTGTCCCCTGCTCGTGCTCACTCTCTCTGTCAAGTAAATTAAAAAAAAACATTAAAAAACATTTTTAATCCATCAATGAGAGGCAAGTGTACATATATTATTCACTATCCAAGAAAAAACAAATGAAAATGTGGTGCTATGAAAATGTGGTGCTATCCCAGTAGGACCATTTTAGTTAGACATAAGAACAGCTTACCATGTATATAGACTTTTAAAAATTTCCATAGAGTAAGGCTTGCATAACTGCAGTGTTTTAAGACCTTGGGTAGCAGAAGAGCACAAGGTCATGACAACAATATATTTATGATCTTTAGTATCAGGTAGATCCCTATGCCACTCTGCCATCTCTCTCAATTTCCTTGGTCAATTCACTTTTCCAGGAATTTTTTCAAATATCTGTCACTTTTTAAAACCACCAACTCTTTACTCCACAGTAAATGACCTCCCACCCTCGCTTCATAGATAACATGGATAGCATCTCTCTGACTTTTCAATCATGAAATTGGCTAAAAACAAAATTTCACACACAAATTTATCTGAAGCACTTATCAAATGTTATTAACTTGCAGCAAGGAAAACAGAATGCAACCAAAATTTTGCATTTCAAGAAATGGTATGAAAAAAGGTGCCATTTCTAAGAGGGTATGAAATGTGAAACATTTCACTCATATAAATAAGCAGCTAAGTTTTTTTTTTCTTTTTAAGTAAGAAATTTGTAGTTATATTTCACAAATGTAAAATTATGTGTGTGTATGTATGTGTATGCATATTATATATCCATAGAAGTTCTCACAAAGAGTGTCTGTGGCCAGATGGTACAAATGATATCTGTATCTTCTACAAGAAGATAAACAGCACAAAGAACAAGCTAATGTTAAAGATACATCTGTATATGAAGTCAGAATTTCAAAGTTTCATATCGTAGCATTAGTAGAAGATAGAGACAGCTAATAGGGAAGCATGAAACGAGATCAGACAGAAATCAGAGGCAGCAAACCAGACAATAGTTCTCACTGTAAACCAGCTGCCATTAAAGATATGTTTTAGGCTGAGAAAATACAGGATACAGTTTGCTTATTTGTTATGTGTACTGAAAAACTTTCCTTTGGCAAACCTGTAAATTTGTCTTGCTCAAAGATTTCTTCTTTGTAATTAACAGCAATGGAAGCCAGTTTCCCTCTTTCCTTTAAAGACACATGCTTCCCTCACCTACTATCCCTGAATTTTCATGAATCTGCTTCATATACAGAGTTATAATAATCAGTATTTACAAATACTCGACTTTCCTCTGAATCAAACAACACCAACCCTAGGCTTTGTGGTCCCTCATCTCCTGGCTTGCTCCTCTCCTTGAATTTGCAGCCGATTATTGAAGGTGCTCTCTCCGTACATATGCTCACTGTACATACACTTTCCTATGTCATTGCTACTATCTGTTTGCTAATATCCATATATATCTACATAAATGCAGATATATAGATATAGATTATATTCACATAATTTCAACCTTTTCATTACTTGTAAAGTAACTAACTGATAATAATCAATAATGTCAAACCTCTCTTCCATTAGTACTAGTAATCCTTTATCAAAACTGCAGTAATTCCTCAATCTCTCTAAGTGATATGGTTGAAAAACTTGTATTCAACCCCATCCCCCCTCTCTCACCCAAGAGCTTCCTCTCCATCCCTCCCTCTCATGATGTTTTTTTTCCCCCTTTATATGAAGACTTTATTTTCTCACACAGCAAGAGAGATTGGCTCCAATTGTTCCTTTGCTATTCCACCAGCAAGGTGCTTATCTTCCAGTCCTAGTTCTAGATTGAAGACACTGGAACAGTATTCTAATTTGTGATCCCCATTTGAGATGCTTGTTCTTGTGATTTACACAGGCAGAAAACAATGACTGTCAACCTTCATTAGAACCATAACATAGAAATGATCATTTCCTGATTTCCAGAAAAATAATCGGAGTTTCCTGTTGGAAACAACAGATTCCCACTACAATACCTAGCATGATTTCTGTCTCAACACTTCAATTTCTGATGCTCACTCCAAATTCTCTTTGCATCCTCTAGGATTTTCTCCAGACTCCAAAGGTAAAATTAAGTATCTCATTTCAGGGCACCTGGGTGGCTCAGTTGGTTAAGCGTCTGACTTCGGCTCTGCTCACGATCTCGTGGTTCCTGAGTTGGAGCCCCTCATGGGGCTCTTTTATGTTGGCACAGAGCCCACTTTGGATCCTCTGTCTTCCTCTCTCTCTGGCCCTCCCCCACTCATGTTCTCTCTGTTTCTCTCTCAAAAATAAATAAACATTTTTAAAAAAAGAAAAAAGAAATTAAGTATCTTTTTTCTCTAACAACACCTCTTCTAACTGCAATTTTAACACGTTTTACATTATATTTGTATTTGCAAGTTTTGTTATCTGCATATGTTCCATTAAATTAAGAGGTATGAAGATGAGGAATAAGACATCCTTATGTTGTTCATTGCTGTCAAGCACTAACATTGACCATTGCTGTCAAGCACTGTTAGCATCTGTCAAGCATTGACCATCGCTATGGTACAGTGCTTAGCATATAGTAATTGCTAAGTATTTTTTTAATAAAGAAAAGGGTAAATTAGTGGATAATCTCTAAGTCTTGTTATGGCTTTTCAAAATAAATCTATATACTGCTTATGCTTAATTCTAGTCACTTTCCTTTTAGAGCTCTCTGTCTTACCTCGATGACCTCATGCAAATTGTAGCCTTAATTGTCACTTGTACAGACTCACAGGTTTATATTTCTAAACTTTTAAATATTTGTACATTGGCAATATGTTCTTTGAGTTCCGACTCATACACTTAATTTTCTAGTTGCATCTCAAACATCACAGCCATCTGCATTCTTGATATTCCCACCCTATAACTTCCTCTGTGTTGACCTTAAATTGGTTATTTTCTGGGGCTTTCCATTACAGGTAATAGCATCACCAACTATGAATTTAAACAGCCTATAAACCTCGGAGTCATTCATCACTACTCCTTTTGTCTTCCCACATAAGCATTCCAACATAATATCTTATCACTTTACCTCCAAAATATTATCTCCATATTCTTTACCTCCATTTAATCCAAACTACTCTCAATGAACTTGGGCTCTTGAAAGAGTTTACTTTTTGTTATATGCCATTATCTCTGACTCAAATGTGTTGTCCATAGAGCTGCAGGATTAACCCTTTATAAATGCAAACCTGATCATACCATTCTTCTTCTTCAACAGGCTGATATATGTGTAGTGGTGTCTTAAAACCCCAATCTGTCTGCTATGCTTCCTCATCCAGGGGTAGAGCCTAATTCCTCTCCTCATGAATGGGTCCTAACCTTAGTGAATCACTTCTAGCGATAAAATAAAATGCAAATGACTGCAAATTTGAAGACTAGATCACAAGAGTCACTGCCACTTCCTATTTAGTCTCTCTTGGGTGACTTGCTTGGGAGAAGTGAGCAGCCATGTCATGAGGCTGTACAAGCAGCTTCTGGGAAAGTCCATGTGGCCAGGAAGTGCCACAGTGGACCAAATTGACAGGAGCTCCTTCAGTCTTCATGAAACCTTTATCTGACCATAGCCCTTGATGACATCCTGTCTGCACCTTTGGAAAAGACCCTGACCCAGAGGCTCCCACATACCTCATTAGCAAAGAGTCTCTTTCTTAAGCCACTGAGGTTTGTTATGAAGCAGATGATAACTCTTACAATAATAATAATTAAACTTTTTAGCATTAACTTAAAATCTCTGCAGCCTGGTCTCTGTTACCTTTGCAGCCTGTCTATGTGCTATACTTCCCACCTCTGCACACTCTAGCAGCCACAAGGGCTTTCCTTTAATTCCAAGTATTTTCTGTAACTCCTACTATCATGAGACGTTTTTTCCCCCACACTGTATTCGCTCTCTTAAAATGTTTTTCATATCCCATTATTACCATAGTAACACCTACTCATCTTTTAAAACTCAGCTCAAACACCATTTTTTCCCAGAGCTTTCTTGGATGCTTCTATTATTCCTTTTACTGTACCTGCATTTCTTTATAGTGCTTTTCACATTGTGATTTTACCAGCGTTTGTGTCGTATTTGATGACCATTACTAACATAATTGTGGGTTCAGTTTTCGGGCTTTGTCCAGCAAAGCCCAGGATGGCAGAAAGGATTACTCAAGACTCCATGCAAGTCTATAGAGGTGAGAGGGAGGCTAAGGAAGTTTTGAGCTGTTCTCAAGCTCCCATATGTATTGAGAATACACGCAGGAAAACAATGTGCGATAGATCAGTGGGTTACGTGCCAGTAAGCATGTACTGAAAATGTGCAAAAAAAAAAAAAAAAAGTTAAGACAGGATGAAATATTCCATGCGATAACACGGTCTAAGGACTTTATTAGCAAAAGGAAGACCTAACCCCTAGATATACATTAACTAGATAAGCGAAGTGTAGTGTGTCCCCTAGATACAGTATAGTGTGTCCCCTAGATATACATTAATTAGAGAAGCAAAGAGTGCAGCCCACTGTTTTCAGCAAGGCCAGAAAGCAGTGTTCTGCTTTGCAATGCGTTCTCTATAATCTCCTAACCCAGGATATAGCTATTTGATTTTCCACAAGGATTAGTAAATTCCATGACTTTGTGCCAACTATTATATTCTGAGTGTCTACTGTAGTGCTGGACACTATAAATAAGTCAATGGATGACAAATATCAAGACTCAACACTATAAAAAACAATAGATATTTTGATAGTGCATTTTGGTGTTATATGTCCAGTTACATAGTTCAAGTAGATCAGTTTTCAGAAATATATTAATTAGTATGGACTTCAAATGCACTACCCTTCAAAATAGTTGAAAGTGAAGGAGCATAAAATACCTACTTTTAAAAACTGAAATAACTAGTGTGATTAATGTGGTTACTTAAATTGATGATTGACTGTATTCATCAGATCACACAATTGTTTCAACATCTTTAGACACATGCACAGTGTCAAGTATTTCTTCATGAATCTGTACAAGAAAGCTTTGCAAAAAGCACTCTTGCTGAAACCCTCACTTACACATTTCAAAGTGATGGCAGTAAAACTGCCTATAGAACTCCCATTAATGTCAATGATAATTACTGACAAATTCCCAAGCAATACTTGGAAAACATCTTCATTGTTGCCTTGGGGCTATTGCTAATGCTGTGTACAGACAAGATTTAGCTCTTAAAGAGACAATTGCTTTTCTACTGCGGAGCCTATATCTTCACTGATACTAAAACATAAATGGCAACACGAGAATGCATCGTCACTTCTCTGAAAGGCATCATTATGGTCTTTCCCAGCTGTGTCCTGATTCAAAACAAACAAAACAAATCTTTCACAAAATAAAGCTGTGATATGATTAAATAGGGATGACTTCAGTTTTTTCCAAATACTTTCATTACAAAATTCTACTTAGTCGCCCTATTGGTGAACCAGTTGCTCAAAATTCTCTTTAGATACATGAAACACTAACTACAGATGAAAATTGATTTATTGTTCTTACAATTCAAAACTATATAAGTTATCTTTATTTTTGATCCAAACACTAGATTGCAAAATTAGAAGGCTAAAAAAGAAAAAAAAAATACATTTATGTACTCTCTAGAACTCTGATCTTTAGTTATGGTATTTTAAGAAGATATTTCTATATTACTAAAAACAATTTTTCAACTTCTAGATGCTTGTATCTTGAATGGATATATATATATACATATATATATATCCATTTATATATAAATGGATATATATATATATATAGCATTTAAATGAGAAACAAGCAATTGAAAATGGGTGTTCAGGGAAACTTTAAATAGCATGAGTGACTATTGCATTTTGCTTTGCCATTTCTTCCATAATTGTTTTCTGGGCTTTCAATTTGCTGTTGGGAAATGAGGATTTTGAAAATAAGCAGACCTGCATTTTCTAACTGATTAAATGGAGTGGAAAGGGAGAAAGAGGGACTGGCTGCTCATTAATAGAAATCAATGAAAACCCGTAATAACATCAAAAGAGTGTTGGTCTTTTTATCAGTTGGTCTTTTGATCTTAATTTTATTTATATTTGTTAACATTCAAACAATTAGATTTCTATTTTAATGATAGTATACAATGCTCCCTGTGTTTAATCCAAACAGAATATACTAAATTGGCCTGTTCAATGCTTTCCGTGGAAAAGCAGCTGGGCAAAAGATGGATTGTATTAAATGACTTAGATGGGGACAATTAAACTGTATTACATGGTTTATGAATGCTGAAGACCTGACAGTAAGCCTGCTTTGCACTGTCTTCTCACTTTCTGTATAATAAAGAGAGAACTGGCAAGCAACCTTGGCTCAGAAGAAAATTCTGGAGCATTTCTACAAAATATTTCTCCACCAACTTGTTCTTGGACAATATTTTTGAGTTCTTGGCAATAGCATTCCTGTAGTACAAAATAGTATGGCATCATGCCACTGGGATTCTGTTTCCTGCAATAATATTTAACTTGTCCTTTATTCTCATTTCCAGTATAATGAACACAGGTATATATTGTCACTTTTAAGTGTATTTTTAATGTGTGTCTAAGTTTATCATCTGTTCATTTCCATTTGAAGAGAACACTTTCTTCAGTAGTGGGGGTTGACTTTGGTGGCCTCTGTCTACTAAAGCCAAAATATCAAATGATCACATTATTTTTTATTAAAATTTTTAGGTTGTGTAGAAATAGCGGATTAAGCAGACCTGAATCTCGCTGCTTCATAGTTTCCTCCCTAAAAATAAATTTCATAATTCAGTTTATGAATAATCTTGAGAAAAAACATACTTTTTCTAATTCTGCTTGTGGTTCTAGGAGGTTGGCACAATCTTATTGACCTTTGTAGGCCTGGAGGAAAACTTCAGTGGTGGACTGAGTTTGCTTCAGTCCCTGGAGAGGAGAAAGAACTCGTATGAACACAGTGAGTGCTAAGGACAGAAATTCTTTCTATTATTTAGCATAATGGTTTTCAACCATTTCATGGCAGACCTCGAATCAGAAGATGTTATAGCTTCCACCGCTTCTGGTCTGCCTCCATTCCAAAGGATATTAGAGCTTCATCTGTAGAGGTTCAGGGGGAACACAAAACCATGAATAGGTATGGGGCGCCTGGGTGGCTCAGTTGGTTGAGCAACGGACTTCGGCTCAGGTTATGATCTCGCGGTCTGTGAGTTTGAGCCCTGCGTCAGGCTCTGTGCTGACAGCTCAGAGCCTTGAAGCCTGCTTTGGATTCTATGTCTCTCTCTCTCTCTCTTTGCCCCTCCCCTGCTCTCTCTCTCTCTCTTTCTTTCTCTCTGAAAGAAATAAACATAAAAAAAAAAACATGAACAGGTAAAGAAACAAATTTCACTGAAAGCTCTATAAGCAAGGGTACACTACACTGATTTTCTCACATTGCTATAAATTACAAGTATTGGATGAGAAAAGTCAACGTTAAAAATTATATCATTAGATCTCCATTCTTTCATGAATTACACAACTCACAATGGTCTTATCAAAAATAGTTTAAATATATTCCAGAATGGGCACCTTGGTGGCTCAGTTGGTTAAGCACCTGACTTTTCATTTTGGCTCAGGTCATGATCTTGCACTCATGGGATTGAGCCCCACGTTGAACTTCATGCTGAATGTGAAGACACCTTGGGATTTTCTCTCACTCTCTCTCTCTGTCCCTACCCCACTCTCTTTCTCAAATAAATAAGCATTTAAAAATATATTGGATGAACTATTACATCTATAAACACAGAAGAAAATAAGGTAAATCTCAAGCAACCAAAGTGATACTGATGGGGAATTGTAATTGAGTTATTTATATAAAGCTAAATATACCCACAATAAAAGGTAGTCTAGATAAAAATCAGAATCCTGGAAGAGTCAGATGTAATGGGAACATGTCTTTCTTAACTTGCGCTGCCTGAGATTTCAGAATCACAGTTATGACCTCAATCTGTGATGTGAATATATATTACTGACTTGCTCAGGAAACTCTACACTGAATAAATAACACACAAAGTAGTCCTAAGGCAGAAAGGGTCTTTGACACTTGGCAAAAGCAAATGCAAAATTGATTTGGACAGATACACCCTCAATCTAGGTTACATAAGATTCAAAAAGATGATGTCGAATGAGAAAATAACCCAAAATAATCTCCCATGAGCAACTGACATCGCATATAATGAACCAATATGGATTTCAGCTAATTGAATAATTAAATGAACAGTATAAAATAAGTATATGTATAATAATAAAGACAAAATTGTAAAAATGGAAGACCTAAGAAGAAAACAAGACAGTGTTTTTTTTATTTTATTTATTTTATTATTTATTTATTTATTTATTTATTTTACACTTTATAGTTTATTGTCAGGTTGGTTTCCATATAACACCCAGTGCTCTTCCCCACAAGTGACCTCCACCAAGACCATCAACCCAAAAGGGCAATTTAAAAAGGAAATTAAGACTTCTTGATATTAAAAATAGTAATTGAAGTAATAAAATCAGTGAGTGGTTTAAACAACAGATTAGATATGACTAAGAGAATTAGTATAGCTGACAATTATTAGCTTAAAATGCAACACTGTGTAATAGCGTTGGAATATATGGAAAAGAGTTTAAGAGACATGGAGTAGAAAATAAGAAAATCAATGTATGTCCGATAGAATTTATAGAAATAACAAAAACTGGGGCACCTGGGTGGCTCAGTCGGTTGAGTGTCCGACTTCAGCTCAGGTCGTGATCTCACGGTTTGTGGGTTTGAGTCCCGCATCGGGCTCTGTGCTCAGAGCCTGGAGCCTGCTTCAGATTCCTTGTCTCTTTCTCTCTCTGCCCCTCCCCTGTTCATGCTCTGTCTTTCTCTGTCTCTCAAAAATAAATAATGTAAAAAATTTAAAAAAAAAAAAAGAAAGAGAAAACAAAAACAAAGGGAATACAGGGAACTTTCAAAGAAATAATGAGTGAACTTGTTTTTAACCTGATAAAAACATATGATATTCACAATATGTAGCATGAGTACAGAATTTCTAAAGCTATTTCCATAACCAGTTACATTGTAAACTATAAAAATGCATTGCTATTGAATATCTGCAATTAATTCAGAAATAAATGAAATTTCTTAAATTTCTTTAAATGGCTGTCTGCCAGAGGACTTATTAACAATAAGCATATGTCAGGAGAAAATAGAATATGTTCTAAGAGTGGAGAAAGAACTATTATCATCCACATATGTACATTAGAGTGTATATTATACTATATATATATGTTGTATCTGCATATACAATTATTATTCTAATTTATATCATAAACATTCAAGATTTCTATATATTACTATATACTATATACTATCATTCAAAATGACATTGAGAGGGGTGCCTGGATGGCTCAGTGATTGAGCTTTGGATTCTTGATTTCAGCTCAGGTCATGATTCCAGGATTGTGGGATTGAGCCCCTCAGTGGTCTATCCTGAGTGTGGAGCCTGGTTAAAATTTTCTCTCCCTCTGTCCTGCACCCCAACTCATGCTCTCTCTCTCTCTCTCTCTCTCTCTCTCTCTCTCAAGACAAAACAAAACAAAAACATTGAGTGGTTTGCAGAATTTTGCTGTTTTTATGTCTTTTTGTCCCCACCCCTCAATCCATTGAATACCAGATTCTAACCATATTACTTCTCAGAAAGCCTTCTTTATCAGGGTCAGCTCAAACCACGTTGTTCTTAGGGATGTCAACTTAACCTTTTAAACCCATAACTTATTTAACAGGATTCCAGCATTACACACTACTGATATTTCTTTTTCCTTGAAATATTATCATCCATTGTTTTCTGTGACATCTCATGCTCATGATGTTACCCAAGTCTCATGTTTCTTTTTCTCAATCTGTTATGAAAATGTAAACATTCTCCAGAGCTGCTCTACCTTAAAATCTACCCTATCCTTCCCCTTGGCTCTTTCCGTCTTCTCCAAGGTTGCATGTAATTTATATATATATTTTACAGTCTCCTGACAGAGTTCTTTTTTGTTGAAAGAACAAACGGGTGAGAGGGGCAGGGGGGGGGAGAGAGAAAGAGAGAGAGAGAGAGAGAGAGACAGAGACAGAGAGAGAGAGAGAGAGAGAGAGAGAGAGAGAGAGAGAGAGAGAGTCTTAACCAGGCTCCATAGGCAGCGCTCCCACAGCCCTGGAATCATGATCGAGCCAAAATCAACAGTTGGTTGCCCAACCACCTGAGCCACCCAGGCGCTCCTATGCACACATATTTCTTTATTATGTCCTATAGCATTAGAGCTCATGGTATGTTTCTAAGCTTTTTCCCTGGGCTTTGTGCTGCTAGTTCCCAAATCTTTACCTTCATGCCAGACTTCTCTGCTGAGCTCTTGACACATATACTCAACTTACTCTTAGATACATCCTTCTCACAGTGCCCTGGATACTTCACCTCCTGTGTCTAAAACTGAACTCTTTATCTCCAAATCTGCTTCTTTCCATCCTCCTAAGAATACATTTTAGCATTATCTATCTTATTTCTTAATATATGACTTTGAACATGATCCTTTATTCTTCCACCCTCACCCAGCCAACACCTATCCAGTCCTAGCATTCCTCCATCTCAACATCCATCAATCCTCTCCCTTGCATCTCCAACTGTCCATGCATAAGCATGAGCATTTCTCAACTATATTACCTCAGCTGCCTCTTAATTATCTTCATCTCTCCAATATTCCATTATGGATACTAGCCCCAAAGAGATGCTTCAAAAATGCAAACCTCACCATGTCTTTCCCCAGCTTAATATTGCTCAGTTGTTTTGCATTGTCTATAGAATAATGTGTAAACACCATAATGTAGTTTACAAGATTTCTAATGAGGTTATTTCTGCTTACTTCTTCAGGATTAACTCCAAGTACTGCTTCCACACATCTACTACATTCCAACCTGTTTAATTACATTATCCATTATAAAGCTGTCTAAAATCTGAAGCAAAGTTTTTCCCTTTGTCTTTTGCCTACAGTTAGGTTTATTCCTTCCCTGATAACTGAGTAAAAAATGAAGCTCCTTTAAGAAAACATGTCTGCAGATTCATTTATAAGGTTTTACAAATGAAGTTATAGGGAAAAAAATTAAACTCAAGAACTTTTATCTTTGACTTGAGGGCCCACCTGCCACATAAAGTTTACATCTTTCCATGTTTACTAGCGAATCCTGAAGTTCATAAAATGCAGAGTAAATAAATAAAATGCTTAGCCAAAGACCACCAGGAACATATCTATAGTACAGCAACAAAAATTTTTCTGTAACAAAGTGGGAAGTGGGATTTGTTAAAGTTTTGTGTGTTTCTTTGCAAGGGTTGAAAGAAGCAAAGGTTTCCTCTGAATTGATTGCTCACAGAAAGTAAGAGTAATTCTATAACTGGGTATCTTTTTTTTTAACCAAGAGAAGGGGCTGATGGTTGAAATTTAAAGCCATGACTAGTGGAGAAACAGCATTCACTAAGGTGCAAGGGGAAATTGATGGTCAGTTGTTTTTTTGGTGTGCACAGTTTCTTGTTTTGATCTGTGCTCCATGAAAGTTATAGAGGGGTCTTCCTACTTCTTGGCCACAGAGTTGCCTCCTCTGATAATGTGGTCTGTAAAATTGTGTCTAAAAAGAGAATGCCATGGCTTAGCTCTTGGTATCATACCAACTCCCAAATGAAAGATGTCAGGGCAGCATTTTTTCTTTCTCAAAAGAGGGAATTGGAGATTATGTAAAGAACAAAAAATGAAGGTTGTAAGCCTTCCTAATAGTTATCATTCAATCCTCCTCTTCTATGTCAAATATGACTGCAATAAGTGATGAAGAGGGATGGATAAAGAGATGCTTTTGGAATGTAGTTTTAATGCTCATAGAATCTTTGTGAAAGTATTTCTACGAGTGGAATTCATTCTGGAGCATTGCTAACTCCCATAGTATGGAGAACACTATGAGAAAAATCCTAGGATTCTTCTTTCTATTATGTTCTGTGATCATAGAAGCCAGAGTTAGGGAGCAAGGGCCAAGAAATGGGTCACCAGGTATTGTGCACACCCTGCAAAGATCCTGATTGTCCATAAAACAGGCATATTGACTGAATTCATGTTTCATTTCATGAACAATCCAGTCTTGAAGCTTTTTACATTTTCTTTCATACCTTGAACTGTTTTCTCCCTACTTGTTGTATAGCTAAAACCTGCTTGTATTTTAGGCGGCAAGTCTTTCTCTGGTAATTTTTTCGTTGGCTATCATGATTTCTTTCCATTCCTTTTTCAGGACCTTAAACTTTGCTTATCAGATACGTGGTGTGATTTATTACAATGGTTTAATTATCTGTTTCTCCGTTGCTAGAATCAGAGTTCAGTGGGGGTAGGAAAGGCCACAGTCTTGCTCAGTGTTATTTATTCTGCAGTAAATGTAATGACTGGTTCATGGCAGGTGCTCAGGAAATAATTGTTGAATCAAATTATTAGTGAAATATATGAAATATAGCCTGGCCTATATTTAGTAGGCTGGCATGTTTGTTTTCTCCTCTTCCTCTTGTATGTCTTCTTCAACATATCAGTAACATTTGTTTTATTTGGTTCAACTGTTTTAAAAAGGCATACTATGTGCTAAACATTTTTCTGGGCACTTATATATGATGTAAAACCTGGTCTAAACACGGCCTTGGTGCCTCAGAGATTTCTGGTGGCTGCGGAGAAGCAGAATAGCAATATAATGCCATTGAGTATACACTTTGCTGCGTGAAAGCTTGGTTGTTATGGAAACACATAAGAATGTTTTGAGGCAGACTTGTTTGTGAGAAAAAGCACGCTTAAACTAGCACAAGGAAAAGAGTGTTTACTGTAAAGACACACAAGAAATCATAAGGGACTGTCTTTGAAATGCAAAAACAGTAATGGTAATACAGATGTCAATATAGCAATGGTTAAGAGTGTAGATTTTCCAAATCGACTGCAGATTGGATTCATGGTGGCACCATTTGTTAACTGCATGGCCTCGAGAAAGTTTATTTAATGTTTCTGTGCCTTGGTTTTCCCATTTTTAGATGGGGATAATTGCAGCACCAGTCTCTCAAGGTCTTTGAGGAGATAAAATGAGTTAATCCTTGTGAACCACTTAGAAATTTATGTGGTACAGGATTCACGTATATTAGTTGCTGATATCAACAGGCTAGTGCTTTATTGAGTTGAGTTTAGGATGTGGTTCCATATGTAACACAAATCTGGCCAACTCAAAATGTTGTGAATGTTGATTCTGTTACCTCACATACCTAATTCTTCTTGCTACCAATTAGCTTCTTTGGCTGTTTCTTTAGTTCATTCTCCCAAAGCAGACTCTCCAGTCCAGACACTAGTCATGACCTTTTAGCTAAAGCTTCTAACAATTATTGCCTAATTTTTTCGGTTGTTTTATTTGTTTAAGTTGCCATGGGATAGAATAAGTTTGGCTAATCCCTTCTGCACAAACCCAGAGGTTTCTAGATTTCCTTTAGTGTGGAGGTGCCATCAACATATCAATCATCATTGTTTATGGAGGAATCATACTATACAAACAAGAGAATAATGCAAGATGGAGATTAACAAACACACCAATTCTACTAACTTCCCCAAAGGAATAATGTAAAGCAATTTTAATTCTGTACATAATATTAAAAAACTATTTTTGGGGCACCTGGGTGGTTCAGTTGGTTAAGTGTCCAACTTTAGCTCAGGTCTTTATCTCATGGTTAGTGAGTTCAAGCCCTGTGTCAGACTCTGTGCTGATAGCGCAGAACTTGGAGTCTGCTCTGGGTTCTGTGTGGGTCTCTCTCTCTCTGCCCCTCGCCCACTTGGTCTTGCTCTGTCTCTCAAAAATACATAACCATTTTAAAAAATCTATTTTTAAATGTATCTTTTATCTAAGAAGAAAGCAAAAACAATCATTATATGCCAAAAACTGAATGAAAGCAGCAATCCATAAAGTTAAGTGAACTCTGGCTCTCTGGGGACTCTTTCCACACTTTAGTGACTCTAAGCTTCTGTTTTAAAGTCTGTAAAGTGTATAAGGATGGAAAAAAGTGTTTGCTTGGAGATATCACCTTAAAAACTCAGAAGAAGGACCAGCTCAGCAATGAATGACAGGAAATATTAAATCTCAACTAAGAATTTATAAAAGCTTTATGTAAATTTCAGCTTCACATAAATTTGAGACCTACCTGAGTGATCCCTCAAGTAGATAGATGTTTATTTTTGTTTATTTTTTAAAATTTTGTTTTAATGTTTATTTATTTTTGAGAGAGAAAGAAAGAGAGAGAGACAGAAAATGAGCAGGGGAGGGACAAAGGGTGAGGGAGACACAGAATCCTAAGCAGGTTCCAGGCTCCAAGCTGTCAGCACAGAGCCTGATGTGGGGCTCGAACCCACGACCCTGAGATCATGACCTGAGCTGAAGTCAGACACTTAATCGACTGAGCCACCCAGGTTCCCTGATAGATGTTTATTTTAAAGTGAGTATCCTAGAGTAGGTAGTGCTTGTGAACATCAAAAATAAATGCTTGTGAAAGGAAATATTAACCCATGTAGGACAGCATACTTAATGATGACAATTGTCAGTATCTCAGAGATTAATGAAATTCATTTTAGATATCTTTACAAATATTTTTATTTTATGATTTTAACAATTTTTAAGTCTTTTTTGTTTATTTTGAGAGACAGAGATAAAGAGAGGGGGCATCCAGCTTTGTGAGTGGGGGAGGGGCAGAGAGCAAGGGAGAGAGAGAATCCCAAGCAGGCTCTGCACTAACAGTGCAGAGCCAGACGTGGGGCTTGATATCATGAATTGTGAGATCATGACCTGAGCCAAGATGAAGAATCAGATGCTTAACCAACTGAGCCACCCAGGCACCCCATTATATTTTCAATCACTTTTATATTGATATTCATAACATTTACTTAAAAGTGAAATTTTGGTTATCCAGTCTCAATGTTCATGGTTACTACTTTTATGGGAAAATTACCTAAGTTATTTGATTTCTCACTCAAATTCCATTTCCTGAATTCCATTGATATGTGTGAATAAGTGTCTGTGTGTGTGTGTGTGTGTGTGTGTGTGTGTGTGTGTGTGTTATTCAGTTTTAGGAAAACCAGTGAGGTGGAACACTGTCTGTTTTCATATATCAAAGCATGTCCTTCAGTTTTAAGAACTTCTGAAACACAATATAACAGAGTATATTATTCCTGAGTCCCAGCATTTTTGCTAAAGCCCTCTGCCATTGCTCTGCATTTTCAATACTTACTGTTTGTGAGTAAAGCTTGAATTCTGTTTTGTAGGAAACTATGTTTTTTTAAGCATGTTTCCAGAAAACTTTCCTCTGCAATTCAAAACTTTGTGAGATTAATTCTAGGGTTTTAGTTTCTCTTTCAGATTTCAAACTGGACAGCAGATTGCAAGTAGCAGTCCTTGACTGTTTTCTTATGAGAAAGAGTTTTATTCCAGGACATCCTAGGCATTTTTCTACATCCAGAATCACTGCATCAAGTGTTTTAACTCCCAAAGTGGACTGTAGCTTAGGTCTTCCTGAGCCAACCCCTTTTCGTAGCTGCCTTCTCATTCCTACATGACAGCTAGTCATGTAGATGTAGAAGGAAAGATGTTGATCAGTATATGATCTTGCTACCTATAAGAATAATATGCAAAGACCCATTCTTATTTCCTCTCCTATGTTATATTGAATTTGATATTTTTCTGTCTTCCAGTGCAAAACATAATGCACTATTCCTGCTGTTAATCAGTATTGGTTATTTTAGATATAGTTTATCACAATGAAATGATTGAAAAATAAGCTTATTTTCCTCTTATCTTTATTATAAACCATTGCAGCTCAGTGAACTGTTATCTGTCTTAGTGAAGAATAGTTTAGTGTTTGCATCTTTTTGTAATCTTCTTAAAACAGGAAAATGAGTTTTGCCAATGTCAGCGTTGTCTGCTATGTATTCACCTAACGCTGTGCTCAATGCTTAATCTTTTCCTCATTAATAGCTTCAGTAAACATATGGTGATATCCAGCTGAGGTCAAATGTAAGTAGATCTTTCTTCTCAGTTCCGTGGAGAATCAGTTTAACACTTTGAAATTCTCCTTTGAGAAAAACATTGACATTTATTCTTACTCACAAATGAACTTCACAAATCCTTCACTTCTAGATTGAACTGTCATCTGGCATGACTTAAATCAGTTTAAGTGATAACCATTATATTCTCATACATGGTCAGTGAACTTGATCTGATGGATTTTCCAAAGGATCTACTCTGACTTTATACAAATAATCTTCAAAAGTTTTATCTTGTCTCATCTTTCTCTCTCTTGGGTTTTATAGTCTCCTCATAAACCAACCTAAAAATTCCTAGTTCACCTTTTGCACACAGTTTTCCACTTGACCTTGTTCTCCTATAACAGAGATCATTAATTAGGAGTATGTTAAGTGGAAGGAATGCCAAGTTGAAAAGGATAACTGAATCTTTATTTTATCTCCTGTTTCCTGAAGACCAAGAATTCACTTCTCCATTGAGTTCATGCCACATCCATTTGATTGATGTGTCTTCTACTATAGCTTCAGACGTTAAAGCTCATAAATTGTGGAGCAAATCTTGAATATTAAGTACCAATGTTACTTAACATGAGCAATTAGATGAGATCAGGGCAAAGAAAACGCATTTAGGGTGACAACTGGTTTTACCACAAGTCCTGCAACTTGACTAATACAAAACAAAACAAAACAAAACACTGAACTCTCACAGTTCACAATGACCAAATGTAGAAGTGGAGGATGGAATCTTTAAAAATAAAATATAATACATTGAAATTAATTAAATGACAATTATTGGTATTAATATTATTAAAATTTTTACAGAGGATATGATTCTATTATGTTTCAAGATGACCTTGAACAATAAATGGTGATGTAGATCAGTATAACAGTTTTCAAAATGTTTGGTCTCAGGACATATTTGAGCTCTTAAAATTTTTGAGGGACTGAAAGAACTTTTGTTTATGTATAGGTGGACTATTAACTGCATTAGAAATTAAAATTAAGAAATGATTAAAATATTTGTATATTAATGTATTTCATAATAAAAGTAAATCCATTTACTATAACAAAAGTAACACATTTTAATTAATGTTATTATATTTTGCAAAAATATGAGAAAATCAGCATTGTGTGTCATTTATCAAATCTCTGTACTATCTAGCTTAATGGAAAAGATCTACATTCTCATATCTGCTTCTACATTCAATCTATTCTGATATTACCTGTCATATAGTTTCTGAAAAACCCCACTCACTGTACACACTGGGAAAAGACATATGTCATCTTCATATTATTAGGAAAATAGCTTGATCATCATGCATTCTTTAAAGGGGTCTCCAGGGACTCTTATGGTCATTTGACCTGTTTGTGATCACTCATTTTAGGAAAGTTGTAGTTTTAAATGATAGTTTTGATTTGTCCTATACAACCACAAAACCTAATGAGCCATGGTGTTCTCTTTATAATCAACAGGTTTCTGTGTGTATATAAAATAAGCCCTTTCCCTTAAAAAAATAACAACAAAAATAACCAAAAAAGAAGAAGCAGAAGATGAAAAAAAAGAAAGAAGAAAAAGAAAAGAAGAAGAAGAAGAAGAAGAAGAAGAAGAAGAAGAAGAAGAAGAAGAAGAAGAAGATTAATGAAATAAAAAGAGATAGGCATTTGAAAGCAATTGAGTAAATAATGACTTTCTTCAAAATGGTGTTTGTCCAGTGTAAGACACTATCTCAGTGCTCCTCTTACCATATATTCTCTAAAATTCTAGGTAAGAAAAAAAAGGAGTCTTGTGTCTCAACAAATTAAGTAGTGATGCTGTAATTATAGATGTTTGAAATATTTATCACTAGAAACATTGTAAAAGCATGTAAAATGTAGCATAATTAGTTTATTTCTTAAATAGGAGTAAAATAAAAGCTATAAATTGCAAAGGTTAAGCATATAGCAATTATGTCTATTACTGTAATTAAGCAAAATTTACAAAAGAACCAAGCTGATATATGTGTCCAGGACCCACAATGATTATTGTGTAGAATGTTAATTGGGCAGAGAACAAATTTTCTTAAATGTTGACTTCACATATATGTACATAATTATTATAATTATGTTTAATGTTTAATTTAAATAAATGTTTATTGTTTATTCTTCCTAATTTATTTTGCCATCTATAAATGGCATGTTTTCAGTAGTTTGGTGTGAGTGTGTGGTAAGAACACAACATGAGAACTAATCTCTTAAAACAGTTCTGTGTATATTATAGTTTTGTCAACTACAGGCACGGAGTTATATAGCAGATCTCTAGAACTTATTAATCTTGTTTAAGTGAAATTTTATACCTCTTTATACTTATTCCCCTCTTTCCCCAACCCCTGGAAATCACCATTCAACTCTCTGTTTCTGTGAGTTTGACTATTTGAGATACCTCAAATAAGAGGAATTATGCAGTAGTTATTTATTTTGGAAATTATAATTTGTGCACTTAAAATACACCTGAAATCTTGTTCCTACATAAATGGATTCCCAGCAATAAAAATTCCTAGGCATCCAATATATTCCTTCTTTATCTTCTCTCATGTAAATTTTCTGTTCCACATGTGCTACCCCTCTCACCCATCCCCACCTTGAACCACTACCCACATGGATAATCCATCTCAGGGGTTCTGAATCCTTCCAAGCATGAGGTAGTGGAGATGCTGGCTCATACATTTTCAGAGAACTGGAGGAAGAGATGTTTTTTGCTAAGGATCTTCATTCATTTTTCCTTATTGACCATAGGTGACAGTGAAAACAAGAGCAGATCTCAGATAGAATTGAGCTGATCTCATGGAGAAAGGTAAAAAATCTGCATTTGAAGCATATAGGTGGATACCAAACCACAGAGAGGCATGAGAGAAAGAATTACAAACAAGCAAACAGGGAATGCTACTAAATCTGTTTCTGAAAGATTACATGATTCTTTTGTATATGGAAATTTTCTCCTCTATCACAAGATAGTCTTGAGATATCCTCCAGGAGCCTTAGCATAGGCAAATTGGTCGCAAGTACTTTTATAACCCCAGGTGAATGAATTTTTTGAAGGAGAAGAGGGTGGTGGGGAAGAGAGAGAGAGAGAGACAATAATCTTCTCATTAGACATCCAAAATGGATTGTTTCAATCTTACCTTCTAGTTCAGGCTTATGCGTAGGTTGTTACTTAATGTGATTCTGGAAACTTCGTATGCCTCAAATTATACTTTCTTCATTTACTTGCTGACCCGTGAAATTATTTTAACACAGGTCATTGGCTTTACTTCTATAATTAAAATGTAAAAAATTAAAAGATAATGGCCTAGCCATAGGAGGGAAAAGCACATTGATAGTGAACATTCTTAAGTGCCTTACATCTTTCCTGAAAACTGACTGATTTTTTCCAGTAGAGAGAGAGGGAGAGAGAGAGAGAGAGAATTTAAGATTATATGAGTGAAATTCAGGTAAGAGATGGGAAGGAAAGCTCAGGGTAGTGAATACAAAAATCCAAGTATTTTACATCAAGCACATTTATTTAACACTGGTAAATATGTTTAGAAAAGTATATAGCACAGGTTTCCTGGGTTGCCTAGAATAATGGCAGCTACAGATCAGATCAGATCAGAATCATTTCCTACATCTTCAAAATAACAACAACAAAAGCATAAAAATCAACAAGGAAAATAAATTAAAAAACCCAAACCACAAACTGTACCTTCAGCATAATCAGGAAACATAGAATAACATGGACTCTAAGTTTCTTATATATAGAGAACTAAACATCAAGCTCCCATCTCCTTCAAGCTCATGGAGAGGAAAGGAAGCTTAACACCACTGGAGTGTGTATACAGTAAAGTATACCAAGTGCAAAATATTAACAACATCCTGAGACCTGATAGATCAAAGCACTATTTATAAGAAAGGGAATGAAGAGTGTATGGGAGGCATTAAGAAATTTCTCAACTCTTGTTAATAAGGCAAAAGGATAGATTTTGATATCATAACTATTACTACTAATAAGCTAGTGATGGGTCACTAAGGAAATATAACTTTTTTTTTACTATTTGCTATTACTTAGAATATAGATATTTATAATTTTGTAGAGTTAGATGTTAATTTGTAGAACAATTTCAGGATGTAAATGAATCCACTCAATGGAGATGCAAATAATTTCTGTCTCATACAGCATAAAAATTATGGAGTTATTGTTCTGTAGCACATTTAATTGGCATTTGTGCCAACCTATTCAACTTACTCCAGATTTTGTTTGTTTGTTGCTCTTATATAATATATAATCTCATATAAAATATAATATATATATTATAGTTTCTCATATGCTATTTTGAAATGTCATTATATCATTGTTATCCTGTTACTGTAGTTTTGCCATTAATGTAACAAAATAAACATTGACATAGGAATCACTGTGTATTAATATTATAATTATGGTTTTGATATGAGATATCACTTTGTATTTGTTAAGAAGACTATTATAAAAAATAAAACAAAGCAAAACAAGAGATAACAAATGTTTGTGAGGATATGGAAAAAGGGGAACTCATAGGCAGTGTTGGTGGGAATGTAAATTAGCACAGTCACTATGGAAAACATTATGGAGGTTTCTCAAAAAATTAAAAATAAAACTACCACATGGTCCAGCAAACCCATACCTGGGTATATACCTAAAGGAAATGAAATTATTATCTTTCAGAGATATCTGCACCCTCATTTTCATTGCACCATTCATGATAACTAAGACATGAAAAAAACCTAAATGTCCATTGATGAATATGGATGTTAAAATGTGGCCTATCATTCAGAGGAATATCATTCAGCCCTATGTATAAGTACAAAATAAATCCTGCCATTCACATCGTAGATTAACCTATAAGATATTACACTATATGAAATAAGCCAGAGAAAGACAACTACTATATGATCTCACTTATATGTGAATCTATAAAAGTCAAACTCATAGAATAGTAGTTGCTAGGGCTCAAGAGTAGAGGATGGGGAGATGTTGGTTAAAGGGTACAAATTTCCAGTTACAATTAAATAAGCTCTGATGATTCAATGTACAGTAGGGTGACTGCAAGTTAATGGTACTTTACTTAATACTTGAAACTTACTAAGAGAGTAGATCATTCTCAACACAAACAGGAAAAAAATGAAACAGAATTATATGTGATGATGATGGCATTCACTAACCTTATGGTGATAATCATTTTAAAATACATATGTTCATCAAATCATCAATACACCATAAACTTACACAGTGTTATATAATGATTAACCGTATGTCAAAAAAGCTGGGAAAAAAATTGGAAAGACAGAAAACACATGGCAAGTACTGAGGAAGGAGCTCTGGTCACAGATTTATTTTAAAATTGTAGTAATAAACAAAACAGCGATTGCAGAAAAAAGGGATATGTTCATTTTAATGAGAAAATGTTAAAAGATAAGAGTAAAACTATATTCTATCAAAATATATTAAATTATATGAATTCAACAGATTCAGAATTTTAAAGATTCTGTTCACATAAGGAAAAATATATCAAATGTTTACATTGTTTTGACATTTTATATTACATACCATATGTTATATTGTATAATTACCTATTATTTTTCTTTTCAGCCCTTTAATAAGGTTGAAGAATATGTCTACTATCTTGAAATGACCCCAAATTGATCCATATGCCACTTTACACTGACATTTATATTTGACTTTTGTGGAAACTACTAGTGATTTCACTATGCCCAGAGATTCTTATAAAATATGATTATGTGGCACTACCATTAGCCAATTTCAGTTCAAGCCATTTGTGAATTAAAGATCATGAAAATAAGAGTAAAGACAAAATCCTAGAAACAGATCCTTTTTAATGATTTGCTTATGAGAGATTAAAACAACTGAATCCGTATCAATTTTATGTGTAAAATTCTCCAACACTAGTGAAATAATGATCAATTTAGCTACTTTTCTATTTTAAAATATTGAATGTTAATGTAATATTTTGCAAAGTCTGTATTTTTGAAAATTTGAACTTTAATACTATATTATTCATGACAAGGTTGGCTTGTTCAAATCAAATGTCTTTGATTTGAGTTTCAAATTTCTCACTCGGGTGGAATGATCTTATTAAAAATTAATCTAGAAGCATATTTAAAATTTAAATGTTTTATGCATTAAATGTAGATATTGTATAATTCTGCTTCAGAAATACGGAATGGGAGGGGCACCAGGGTGGCTCAATTGGTTAGGTGTTCGACTTCGGGTCAGGTCATGATCTCTCAGTTCGTGAGTTCAAGCCCCGCGATGGGCTCTGTGCTGGGAGCCTGGAGCCTCCTTCGGGTTCTTTGTCTCCCTCTCTCCCATTTGTGTTCTGTCTGTCTCTCTTTAGGAAAGGGAAATATTATATTGAATATGAAGAAATTCACTTTGTATTCTGCTGCCTCCTCAGCACTGAATAACTCATAATGTTATAAGATACCGCAGCTTCATGTAACTTGAAATTCTGTGTGTTTTCTATCTTCATCACAAATGGTATAATTTCCAGAGATTAAAAAAAAGGCTCTTTTTTTAATAGAAGGAAAGGCATCAACTTGTCTACTTCCAGAAACACACAAACAAACTTTACTGTTGTTTTTATTTGGTTTACTCTAAATGTATAGATTGTTGGAGTAATACATACATTGAAATCTATCTAATATTAAGAAATCTTATCCAAAAACAAAACGTTCTTTTATATTAATATCATACAATTGATTTTGAATACTAGGCTTGTATCCAACAAACTTACTGAACTTGTTTGTTAGTTCTAACACATGTTCAGTTAATTCCTTAGAATATTCCATATACAACTCTATGTCTTTCGCAAATAGAGTTTTAATTCTGGATGCTTTTTATTTCTTTTTTCTTGCCTAGTGGAACTGACTATAACCTCTAAGACAATGCAGAAGAGAAAGATGACAACAATATTCTTATTCCTGATCTTAGGGGAAAAGCATTCTATATTTTACCATCAAGTATTAGCTATGGGTTTTTCATACATGACCTTTATCATATTGAGGATGATACAAATCTGTTGCCACTTTGTTAAGTGTTTTTATTATGATAGCATGATGGATTTTGTCAAGTGATTTTTCTGCATCTATTTGAGAAGATTAGGCAGCTTTTGATCTTTATCCTATTAATATGCTATAATACATTGAATTTTGCAGATGTTGTTAAACCAAGTTTATATTCCTGGAATGTATCTTACTTGGTCATGGTGAATACCTCCCTTTGTATTGCTAGGTTTATTTCCTTATATTTTGTAGAAAGTTTTTCCATATATGTTCATACTGGTATCATAGAATAGTTGGGAAGTGTTATTCTGTCGTCTATACTGGATAAAAGTTTTTGAAGGATTCTTTTGTTTAATGTGTTTTAAATTTATTTGTGTGTGTGTGTGTGTGTGAGAGAGAGAGAGAGAGAGAGAGAGAGAGAGAGAGAGTGGAGGAGAGGCACAGAGAGAGGGAGACACAGAATCCAAAGCAGGCTCCAGATTTTGAGCTGAGAGCATAGAGCCTAATGCGAGGCTAGAATTGATGAAGCATGAGATCATGACCTGAGCCAAAATCTGACACTCAACTGACTGAGACACCCAGGTGCCCCATAGTGTTGATTCTTAATTAAACATTTGATAGAATTCACCAGCAAAGTAATCTGAGACTGGGTTTCTTTTTTGGAAAAAAATTATTTATTTATTTATTTATTATGTTTTGTTTTATTTTATTTATGTATTTATGTATGCATGTATTTATTTATTTTTTGAGAGAGAGTGCGCCAACAGGGAAAGCAGAGAGAGAGAGAGAGAGAGAGAAAATCTCTAGCAGGCTCCTCATTGTAGCACAGAGCTTGAACCCACGAGCCATGAGATCATGACCTGAGCCAAAACCAAGAGTTGGTCTCTTAACTGACTGAGCCACCAAGGCTTCCCCTCTTTGGAAAGTCTTTAAATTACAAACTTATTCACACTATTTGTTATTGGTCTATACAAATTTTCTCTTTAATTTTTTTTTAGTTCTACCAATTTTTATTTAATGTATGGTGAAATTCAGTTATTAAGCAAACATACTTTTATGATTACTTTGCCTTTCTGATTAATAGAACCTTTTATCATTATTAAATAATTTCCTTTATTTTAATGATACAATCTTTTTTTAAAACTGTATTTTATCTGATATTGCACTAGCCTTTCTATCATTTTCTGCTTACTATTTACATAGTATGTCTTCTTCCATCAATGATATTTCAACTTTTATTTTTCTTCATCTTCAAAGTGCGTATCTTCTAGACAGAAGTGCGTAATTAGATCCTGCTTTTACCTTATCTATTCTGAAAAACTCTTTCTGTTAATGGAATATTTAATGTAATTATTAATATAATTGGGCTTGAATTTATTATTTTTTTATTTGCTTTCTATTTGACTTGTTTCTCTTCACTTTTCTTTCTTTTTTGGATTATTTGACTACATTTAGAACTTATTTTAATTTTACTATTCCTCTTTTTTTGGTTGTCTAGGAAATTACAGTAGAAAACCTTAACTGTTCACAATTAGGTTACTGGTAACATTGTATCCCTACATATAAAATACGGAAATCTTGCAGCCACAAGTCCTTTGGTACTTTTCTGTTTTATATACAAGAGGGTTTATAAATAGGGGCACCTAGGTGGCTCAGTCAGGTAAGCATCTGACTCTTGATTTCAGCTTAGGTCAGGATCTCATGATTCATGAGATCAAGCCCTATATGGGGCCTGTGCTGACAGAGCAGAGCCTGATGTGATTCTCTCTCTGTCTCTCTGTCTCTCCCTTTCTCTCTCTCTCTCTTTCAAAATAAATAAACTCAAAAAAAGAGTGTTTATATGTATCATATTTACACACACTGTAACCATATAAAATGATACTACACATTTAGCTTTAAACAAATTCATAGATTATATAAAAATTAAGAGCAAAATAACAAAACAATTCTTTTGTTTTTACTGAGATATTTATAATTCCTATTCTCCCCATTCTTTTCTGAGCATCTCTGTTTCCATACTTATACTCCTCATCAACATTTACCTTTTTATGTTCAAGCTTCAGTGCTTTTCCTATAGCTACCTTTGTACCATGTCAAGTTTTATAGCTGTTTTCTCCTAACAGAGTTGAAGACCTGTGTAGCAGACTCCTTAACAATCATTAACAGAAGTTTCAGTCACTGAATTTAAAGTTCTTTTTATATTACTAAATTTTATGATCGCAAAGCTATGGTTCTCCTTCAGGAATATCATACTTTGCAAATAGCAGTTGTTATGTAAGGGTTAATGTGCAAGTGCATGAAACTCACAGTTATGTATCTAGGAATCCTGAAAAAAAATTTCTCTAAAACGATGTGTTATAAAAGCATTATCAGCTCTAATCATAACAACAATATGCAATTTAAACTTCAGAACAAATCTGTGGAGCAAGTATTTATAATACAGATTTTACAGCTAGAGTACACTGAAGTTTAATAACATGTCTGACTTCACAATTGTTGGGCATTAAGACCTATGATTTTTCCAGCACAGTCTGCTGCACCAATTGTGTAGGGAGGCCCATCCAATGGAAAAATAGATAAGCAGCCATAAGAAAAGAACATGCCTTTTATTCCAGAAGCAATTCTGAACCTGAAACTTAGAATCTTCTGATTCATTTAGCCCACTGCTTGCATCTTGATTCAGGACACATTTAATTCATTGTCTATGAGTGATGAAAGAATATATTTTGCAAACAAATAAAGGAGCTTGCTATGTGTTTCAAATTACCATTTGTTTAAAATGTCTTGTCAATTCACTCACATAGAATTTTTTCTGCCAGTTGAAAGCCCAAATACTATAAATTGCTTTACATGAAATAAGTGTCTCCCAAATGTAGATACATGGATTACCCACAATAGAAATGATTAGGAGAAATCTAAAGTATATAGATTTGGGGCTACTAAGATCAGATGGTCTAACTTAGTAGGTCTACAATAGGTTCTGCTGGTTTATATTTTTAAAACCTTCCCCGAGTGATTCTGATGAATAATGAATTTTATAAACAATTGGAATGGAGGATCTTAAAATATAGGCTATAATAAAAAAGGAGGAGATTTTTGTTTGGTTCTTTTAATAAATAAGGCATACATTCCCGCCTTTGAAGACTGTTTGCATTTTAATAATTAGATGTGTAGATTCAAGAAGAGGATGCTAAATTTCTGAAATTACAGTAATTTGAAAAACTGGCAAAAATTATTAGATAACTGAACAAGCAAATATCTTAACATTCTCTTGGGTCTATTATAGAATCTGCCTTTGTACTTAGAAAAACAAAAAAGCTTAATGCAGCATTCACACAGTTCTTGAACCGTTTGTTTCAATAGGAGACACATGATCTGAGGTCATCCTGAAGGTGAGGGAAATTGGGGCCTGTGTGCACCTGGGGTTGTCTCTGCTAGAAGTGATTTAGGAAGACATACATGTTTTAGGCTTCTACTGAGAAACATAACCCGATAAACAAATAATTGTATATCCATATTCTTTTCAACAACAGACCTAAATAGGTAAGGTTTCTCCTTTCCTCGTGAGGTCATCAGGTGGTCCTTCTGATACTTTTCAAAGTTGAGAAGGAAGCCAGTGGTATTTAACTTTATTTATCCTATATTAAAATGCTGAAATCAGTGAGGTCAAATAAGACTGTATAGGTTTCACTGAACACCAAAGTACTGTAGTTAAGGTCTTCAAGTCTATACTTATATAAAACAAAGTGATAAAATTGTATTGCTAGAAATGATTCATAAAGACAATAAATCAAATGCAGAACACTGGGATTAATCAATCAGTCTCTCTGCTAACAAGGACTTGAGAGTTGAATCAATTTTATGGTTAAGGCTACAGATTGTATTTTGATTTAATTCAAGTAAAATAAGAAAAATAATTTAAAAATTATAATAAAAATAAATTAAAAAATAAAAAATGATTAGATAATTATATTTATCGAAAAATAGTCTTACAGTCAGAAATTTTAAGATTCAAGTAAGCATGCATAATATGTGAAAAATGGGGCATTTGGAATCTTAGGCAACAGAAGAAATTGAAGAAATGGTTCATAACTACAATGACATAATCTAGTTGAGGATCAACTAGCAAATATAATTTTAGAAAATTATTACTTAAAAAAACAGAGGACAATAAATTTGTTAACAATTTTCCATGAAAGGAAGCAAGTGTATATGGTGGATATCTGAATTGCCATTCATACAAGTAATTTGATGGCAGACAGTTCATTCTAACCCCTCAACATAAAGTGTCTCCTCTAAAACCAGGATGATATACCTCAAATGGGTTATTTGAAGGATTTAAAATAACCTCCTAACTAGGACATAATCCTTTGTAGACCTACCCCATAACTATTACTACTGTTTCTTACTTTACTACCATAGGAGAGGCATGGTGTTTGGAGAAAAGAAAAAGCAATGAACTAGAAATCAGATGCCTGCCCTGTAGTCACTGTTTTGTCTATTTACTGTCTATGTTCTTGGGATATCACTAAAGACTCTATTCTTCAACTTTTATTGAATAGAATTCGTACCAATTGCTCTTAACCACCACTTATATTTGCTTTTAAAAAGCCTAAGACACCATCCAAATATGCTATTATTATTAAATGGAAAGTTGAGGAAGAAAAACAGGATATTTTGATGTCAAAAGAAACAAAAACAACCTGTATTTTAATCTAAATGATCCAGACTCACTGCTCATTTTGATTGCACTTAGCAGGAATGAAATGTTCTGTGCTTCCAATTCACATTGCTGATCTAAGTGCAACTATGCAGTCTGAATGAGCAAAGAAGAGAGCAAAGAAAGGAGCAAAAGATATGAGAATACATCAGAATTCACTGGAGTGTTTAAATATACATGTATGTATGGCTAAGCTCTGAGCTGGATTTCTACTCTTTTGTGAAGTTGTTTGTTAGATTTAACTAATATAGATCACCACAGTGAGCATTCAAGTTATAATGTAAATGTTTTTGTTTTTACTTACATTGAAGAATTATTCAGATTATTAATTTTATGGCTTCAGGTCCTGGCAATTTCACATTTAGAATACCAAATAAGGGCATTGGTATTTTTGTTTTGTTTTTAGTAGCATTGTATAGAAAATTTCTGCTAAAAATTCCAACCTGAGACAGGTGCCATATAAAAGACATAACTCATAATTCTATGCATATTTTTCTTAGGACTTAGTACCTTCAAAAGTATAAACTACAGGAAGGAAGAACGCTGTTACTATGTAAAGCATAAAACTGCTTTCAATTTGAAAGTGAGTTGAATGATATAATACATAGTTTGGATTGGTCAAAATTCCCTGTCCACTACTACCGTCTTTCACTGACTTCTTTATGTAATTCAAGATTTCATTGTAGATGCTGTAGAGAACATAAAGTTGGATGATTAAGCATGATACTCACAATTAAGAACTTAGAATGGATTCAAAGGGACAAATATGTATACACCTAATATTAATTTAAATGAAGAGGTACTATGTGCTCTTGAGGGTACACAAGTAATATGGAATTTCAGAAAAGGAAGGAGAAATCAAGTTTCTGACTATAGAGGAAACTTTCAGAAAAAGTTGATATTTAAGCTCTCTCTCAAAAGACAGCTAACTATTGTTAAGGACAGAATATCCCTTTAAAATATAGATCATTATGTAAATATGACTCTGATACATAGAACTCTGGGAGGATAATAAACTACTTTACAGTAATTTTTTTCCTGCTTTCTTTCTCATTCCCCTGCCATGTAGAGGAATATAATGTACAGTGATACAGTATTAATAGTATCTATTCAATTTTAAACTGGAGATTAAGAACATAAATAAATAAAATGAAATAAATTGTAAGGCCATGTTTTGACAGCCCTGATTTTGGGTAGATGTTGAGTTGATGCTGATCTGATCCAAGCAAATACACTTAGACACAACAGTTCTGTCTCTTCCACAGCACTTCCGTATTACTAGGATGGAGAATGTCACCTAAATATATCAAGAGCAGCTAGCCTGGCTTTTATACTTAGAGGATGTATAATGGGAAGGAGGCTAAAGAGGTTAGGCACTGACATGGCTCTGGAATAGTTCCCAAGAGTGAGTGTTCAATCTAGTGGGAAATGGGTGACTTCGACTCTACTCAGCTTCATTCTGCCAAATTCAACCATCTAACTCAAACCTCTGTAACATCTCCCCTATCATACCTCCATGGATAAGAAGAATTTTACTCTGACTCATCAAATCTTCCCATGCCCTTGACTTCACTGAGGATTTAGCTGTTCAAATTTCAAAGGCTTTTGTCTGTTTTACAGAAGTAATGGACATAATCTGTTTGGGGAAAGATAGGAAAGGGAATGATCAGAAATTAATACAGTAAACAAACAAAAAACTGAGAGAGTGTATGGGGACCAACATCATGGCACAGGAAGCTTCTGATTTCCCTCTTCCTATGGGCACCTTGGTATACCTTCGCACAAAGCAATTCCATCTGGGAGAAATCCAGAAACTACATTTCAGGTGATTGAGAAAACGACTGCATCAAAATGGGTAGGAAAGGCTGATGTACATACTGTAATGATAAACTTCACTCCCAGAAAAGTGTTATATAATCAAGAGGAAAACCCCAATTCTCAGCTTCTCCCTTAGGAGTAAGAATTTGCATCATATATCTAATGTGTTGATTTTTAGGGCTGCCGTCTGAGGAAACAGGCCCAAATCACCTTGCTCCTCCGATAATAAATATGGCTTGCATTCACAAGTGCCAGAA
>CM053567.1:57714585-57769853 GCA_028646485.1 Cryptoprocta ferox
ACTGTAATGATAAACTTCACTCCCAGAAAAGTGTTATATAATCAAGAGGAAAACCCCAATTCTCAGCTTCTCCCTTAGGAGTAAGAATTTGCATCATATATCTAATGTGTTGATTTTTAGGGCTGCCGTCTGAGGAAACAGGCCCAAATCACCTTGCTCCTCCGATAATAAATATGGCTTGCATTCACAAGTGCCAGAAAATAAAAAGCAATTTTTAAACAAATGCAGGGGCACCGTTTAGAACTATAAAACCAACATTGGCATAAAAGAAGGAGACAAAAATGCCTCTTCTTCTTTTTCTACCTTGAAAAGATTTGAATGCATACTTTCCCAACTGTTGCCTGAATTCTAATCAGCTCTGGCTTCTAACCAGCCCTACATCTAGGCTCTAATTGTGATTCTCCATTTAGGACAGTAATGGGTCTTGGCACACCATCAACTACTGGGAGCCACTAAGAAAAAGAAGGTGGCTTAGGCATTCACAAGGTTTCAGAGACAACTAGGAGCTTAGATTGGACTGATTAACAAGTTTCATTTCCTACATGCTACCAACCAGTCAAGAGTGAGAGAGTGACTGTTTTATCTAATACACAGAAACCAACAGCAAAAGGAAAGAAAAATGAAGAAACAGGGAAATATGTTCCAAACAGAAGAACAAGATAAGTCTCCAGAAATGGATCTTAATGAAATGGAGGTAAGTGATTCACCTGATAGAGAGTTCAAAATGATGGTCATGAGTTTCTCAACAAGGTCAGGTAAGCAACAGATGATCAAGTAAGAATTTCAAATAGAACAAATAAAAATAGAAAAAAGAAAATACAAACAAATAGAAAATATAAATAAGGAGAAAATATAAACTAGTGCCAATCAGGGATTATAATGCTGAATAATACAATATTTATACTGAAAAATTCAATAGAGGGGTTTATAGATCAAAAGGAAGAAAGGATTAATGAACTCAAAGACAGGGCAGTGAAATTCATCCAATTATAGAAGCAAAAAGAAAATGAATAAAAAAGAGTCAAGATAATTTAAAGGACTTATGCAACACCATCAAACAGATAAATATACACATTACAGAGGCCCCAGAAAGAGAAGAGGGGTAAGGGGCAAACTTATTCAAAGTAATAACTGCTGAAAAATTTCCAAACTTGGGGAAAGATACAGATATTCAGAACCAGGAAGCCAAAAAAAAAAAAGTCCAAAAAAAAAGTGAAACCAGAGACCCACAACAAGCCACAGTATAATTAAATTGTCAAAAGTTAAAGACAAAGAAGATTAAAAGCAGCAGGAGAAAAGAAACTTGTTATGAACAAGAAAACCCCATAAGACTATCACTGAAATTTTTAGCGGAAACCTTGAAGATTGGAAAGGATTGGAGAGGTCCTGGGTGGCTCAGTTGGTTAAGCATCCAACTCTTAATTTTGGCTCAGGTCATGATCTGACAGAAATCAAACGTGGGATCGGGCTCTGTGGTGGCAGTATGGAGCCTGCTTGGAAGTCTCTCTCTCCATCTCTCTTCTGTCCCTCCTCAGTTGATGTTATCTCTCTCTCTCTCAAAATAAATAAATAAACTTAAAAAAAAGAAAGGAGTGGAGTGATGCATTCAAAGTGCTAAAAACAAACAAACAAACAAACACACACACAAACACAAACCCTGCTAACCAACAACACTCTATCAGCAAAGTTGTTTTCACAATTAAAGGAGAAGTAGAGAGTTTCCCCAATAAAAAAAAACTAAAGAGTTCATCACCATTAGACCAGCCTTACAAAAATGTTAAAGGGACTTCTTTAAGCTGAAATTAAAAGACACTAATTAATAACATGAAAATACACGAATGTTGGGGCGCCTGGATGGCTCAATCAGTTAAATGTGTGACTTCAGCTCAGGTCATGATCTCACAGTTTGTGGGTTCAAGCCCCACATTCAGTTCTGTGCTGACAGCTCAGAGCATGGAGACTGCTTCTGATTCTGTCTTTCTCTCTCTCTGCCCTTCCCCAACTTGCACTCTGTCTCTTTCTCTCTCAAAAATAAATAAACATTAAAAAAAAGAAAATACATGAATATGAAGCTCTCTGTTACAGATAAATATATTGTTAAATTCTATACATTCTAATGTTGTAATAATGATGGGTAATTAGGGGCACCTGGGTGGCTCAGTTGAGGGTACCACTCTTGGTTTCAGCTCAGGTGATGATCTCATGGTTTGTGAGTCCAAGCCTCAAATGGGGCTCTGTGCTGACAGCATGAAACCTGCTTGGGATTCTCTCTCCCTGTTTTTATGGCCCTTTTCTGCTTTCATGCACACACACTCTCTCTTTCTCTCTCTTAAAATAAATAAATAAACTTTAAACACAGATAATGGATAAATAAATTATAACTCTAGTATTAAGGTGAAAAGAAAATTATTAAAAGTAACTACAGTAATAATAATTTGTTAATGGGTACACAATATGAAAAGATGTAACTAGTGACAACGAGAATATAAAATATTGGGGAGGGAAGTGTAAAAATGTAGTGCATCAGCATGCATTTGAAGTTAACTGTTATTAACTGAAAATAGATTTTGTAGCTATAATCTATTTTATGTAAGCTTCATGGTAGCCACAAAGCAAAATCCTATAGTATATACACAAAGGAGAAAGAAAAAGGAATCAAAGCATATGACTACAAAAAACTAATTAAATCACAAAGGAAGAGAAGAATAAAGGACAAAAAAGGAACAAAAGGGTTCAAAACAGCCATAAAACAATTAACAAAATGACAACAGTAAGTCCATACTTATCATTTATTTCCTTAAATGTAAATGGACCAAATTCTCCAAACAAAACCCACAGAGTGACTGAATGAATTAAAACACACACGAGACCCAGACCAAACCATAATACATTGCCTATAGGAGATTTGCTTGACTTTAAGGACACACGTAGGCTGAAAGTCAAGGGATAGAAAAAGATATTTCATATAAGTGAAAACCAAGCAAGATCAGGGATCTCTATACATATATTAGATAAAATAGAAAGTAAGCCAAAAATTATAACAATAAATATAGAGGATCTATATATAATGACAAAGTGGTCAATCCATCAAGAAGATAAAATATTTTTAAATATTTATATACCCACCAATGGTGCATAAAAATATATAAAGTAAATATGAATATAACTGAAGAGAGAATATAATAGGAGATTTCAATACCTCACTTTCAACAGTGGATAAAACATTGAGACATAAAATCAGTGAGGAAATACTGCATATAAACTGCATACTAGACCAGATTAATCTAGGAGACATATACAGAGGATCCACCCAGAGCAACAGAATGCTCAGTCTTCTGAAGCATACATGAAACATTCTCTAAGATAGATCATATGTTAGGCCACCAAACATGTCTTAAATTTAAAATAATTGATATCTTATCAAGTACCCTTTCTGACCACAATGGTATAAAACTAGAAATCAATTACAAGAAGAAAACTGGGAAACTCACAAATATGTACAAAATAGACAACAAGTTCCTGAACAACCAATGGGGCAAAGAAGAAATCAAAGAGAAATTTTTTAAAAAAGTCTTGAAATAAGTAAAAATTTAAATACAGCACACTTATGTTTGAGATGGATCACAAGCAATTCTGAGGGGGATGTTTAGGGCAATAGATAATTATATTAAGAAAAAAGATGTCAAATCGACAACTTACCGGATATTAAAAAAAAAAAAATCCTAGAAGAAGTAGAACAAACTAAACTCAAAGTTAGGTAGAGAAAGGAAACTAAGATCATAGTGGAAATAAATAAAATAGAACCTGGGAACATTATAGAAAAGATCATTAAAACTAAGAATTTAGTTATCTTTTTGAAAAGATAAACAAAATTGACAAAACTTTAGCTAAACTGAAAAATAGAGAGAAGGTTCAAAATAAAATCAGAAATGAAAGAGAAGACATTATAACTGATAATACAGAAATATTAAAGATCATAAAAAAATACTATGAATAATTAAATGGCAAAAAATTAGGTAATCTGGAAGAAATTGATAATTGCCTAACAACTTACAACCTACAAAGACAAAATCATGAGCAAATAGAAAATATGAACACACAAATAATGAGTAAACAGATTAAATGAGTAGTCAAAAACCTCCCCACAAAGAAAAGTCTAGGACCAGATGGCTTAACTGGTGAATTCTATCAAAACAAATTTCTATTTAAAAAACAAATCTAAAGCCTTCTGCACAGCAAAGGAATCCATCAACAAAATGAAAAGGCAATCTATGGAATGGGAGAAAATATTTACAGCCTACATATCAAATAAGGGATTAATATACAAAATATGCAAGGAATTCAAGGTGAGGTGATGATTGTGTTAATTAACTCAATGTTGAGAACCCTTTTACAAGGTGTATGTATATCAAATCATAATTTTTCACATTTTAAATATATTACAATTTTATTTGTTCACTATTATCTAAAAAATTGATTTTAAAAGGTGGGAAAGATAAGAATCAGTTTATATTTCCTAAATTATTCCATCACAATTATCCCGAAGTTGTCTTTGCTAACCTCAACATTATATGGAAATGAACCTGACAGTTTCATTTTGTTTGCTTTTCAGTACAAATTTTATATCCTGAGAAAAAACTAAAGCAAATACAGAGATGGAGAGAGCACATTTTAAGCATTCTCTTATATATTTTGTTTCTAAAATCTCTTTTTCAGAATGAGAATCAGTTACAGAGTAAGCTTTCCTCTTCATCTTAAAGCTGTGACCAAAGCTACAATGTTGGAGCAAATAATGATCTAAAAAAAGGTGAGTTTGGGGTGCCTGGATGGTGTTTGAGTGTCCTACTCTTGATATCTGCTCAGGCCATGATCCCAGGGTCGTGGGATTGAGCCCCGCATTGAGTTCCATGCTGAGTGTGGAGCCTGCTTGAGATCCTCCCATCTCTCCCCCCACCATCTCCCTGGCTTGTGTTCTCTCTCTCTCTCTCTCTCTCTCTCTCTTAAAATAAAAAATAACAGTAAAAACACGTGAGTTTGAAAAACAGGTTGAGCAAAGGAGAGAAAATTAGCAAGCCCCCAGCCCAGAGTGGTGATTAAGTCCCCAAATATATTGGTTTTTCAAAGGCAGACTTGGCTAGTACAAAAATGATGGGAGATTTATTTTTGACATTTCTGATCATGGTCTCTGAATTCTAATATACTAATTCCCACATACTTTAATTAAATCAGCATAAACTGAAGCCATTTTTGAAGTACATTAAACTTTAAGGGTGAGAAAAACTTATGTACATCCAAGTTGTACCACTGGACATGAGTGACTAAGTTGTATCTAATGAGATGGAAAGATAGATTAATCATGAATAAGAAGCATTAATATTATTTCTTTCTTGCACCTTTCCATAAGCACCAAAGCTCAAGTTGAACACTTATTTCTTAAGATTTCAGCGTTTGCCATTCTGGACTGCAAACATGGTAGTATGGCTGTGATCTACATTTGCATTTATTCAATCTCTTTAAAATGGTGACATTAACAGTAACCAGCACACGTTATAAATCATGTTATTTTTGCATCTCCAAGTTCAGTTGTAATTCTAATACATATCTCACTCATTACATGTGAAATCTTAATTTTTGATACTTATAAGGGCTTCCTCAAATACTCAAGAATCAGGGCCTCCTATAAGTAAAATGCAGTAGAACTTTAGTAAGGTGAAAGGCCTACAAATATAGTTGTAATAAAAAATTTTATGCTACCTCTGGTGCATGCCATGAAAACATGGCAAGTCTGGTTGTTGTTACATATTGAGCATCTTTTCCAGCACATCCATTTTGTTAGTCCATTATCCAAAACTACAGATTTGATTATTTGCTTCTTGTATCCTGTACCTAAAGAATACAAAGAGGGCAAATTATGTGAGTTAACGGCAGCTTCAGTTGTGAGAGAAATAAATTATAAAGCTGGTAGTACTAGTCGCTTTGACCTTGAACAGGAGGTCAAATTTTGCAGGTCAGAATATTTATTAGGAAACTCTCTGTTATATAATCTAATTCTTCTGCAGTTTTGATGTAAATAGAGGGTTGCCCCTAAATGCCCTTTCCTTCCTAAGTACAGCAGGGAAATCGGGTGCTGAAATGATTGTCTGATAAGTTTTAGTTCAGCAACCAACAAAATCAATCAAGGATGTTCAATGGAAACCACAAAGAGGAGAGGATTAATGCATTATTTAGGGAAAAGAAGTCTTTCTATGTGAAGCCTATGCCACAAGTGTGAATATAATGAATGGCTGCCTGAATTCTTCTTTTGTTTGCACTCTTCTTTCACTTAGGTTATTTTTCATTACAGAGATTCCCAGAGGGTTTATTTTCATCTCAACCAATTTTTTTTTAAAGCATCACAAAGGCAACTTCTAATTCACATTGATTTTAGGAAAACGGTATCTCTGTTCATTCACAGAATGGAAATCAAGTTTCAGTGTATAAGCTGCAAGTGATATAAACAAGATGTTTTTCAGAGGTTTTCTTCTTACTGTTTCCGGTTTGAGAAAGTTTACTAAAAGTGTAGTAACATTTAGAACCATCTGAGGTTATTTTATCATTTTGAAGGCTTAAATAAAAAATTAAATATTCTCATATGTGATGTATTGCTGTATCCACACAGCGTATGTAAAGAAAGCTTTCTTGTATTATATTAGGGTGTCCCAAACTGCATCTGTTTGGTTTTCCTAGTAGCTCCCTCCATTGTTTGTTTTAGATGTGTGTGCTAAAAAGCAGCCTTTGTGGGCCATCTGATTCTGTCTTTACATCAATACTTCCTATATACTGTATGGAAACCCATACTCTTGTTTTGCAAAATAATTTGATGAAAACCAACGTACCACATTTGAATAACCTTTTTCATATCCTATTAAAGTTATATGCATAACTTGAATGTGTTATATTTTAGTAGTTAATTATTTAGCTGTATGGGCTTTCTGCTATCATTTTATCCATTCGCAATATTTCTACTGGTTACCCAATATGTACTAACCCCAGTAATAGGAACTAATAAACATATCATAGATCCCATGCTCAAAGAACTGAGTCTTATAACACATTCAGAAACGTAAAACCTTTTCATAGAATGCATGAAGGGATTTTAAAATGTGAGCCTTATAGTTATGGAAAAATAGGGGAAAATTACCAATTTTGTTTGTGAGAAGGGCCTTTGAGTTAGGAGATAATCTGAGTTAGGTCTGTAAGAGTGAGTAGTCCTTACAAGGACAAGCAGCAGTGTAAGTGTGTAAAGGCACACAGATTGAAACAGCATGGATTCATTAAAAAATTTGCAATAATTTCTCTTTGCGTATGAATTTGAACAAGGGAATGGGAAAAGAGTCAGTATGAGCAAGAGAAGTATGCAGGAGTCAGATTATGATTGACTGTATTTGTATATCTGATTTGTCCAACAGCATTTATCTTCTAGGTGGCCATGTCTCTTAAGATTGTTTAGGTTAATTCTTGGTTGATTGATAACACAAATTCCAGAGGCAAGTAAGTTTCTTAAATTATCTTTTCTTATGGGAAATGGGATATAGCAAGGAAGATTTCATAAGTTTTCTAAATATATAAGCTTTATCAGATATAACATTATGAAAACAATGGAGCTTTCAATTTTACAGGTTAATGGTTTGGTTAGAACAATAAAATGTAAGTATTACAATACAATCTAAGTGTATAAGAATGTACAGATTTAGCCTATATTTATAGAAAAGAATTTTGTTTTGAAATTTAATAGGATAATTATAAACACTTCCTCACTTAATAATGTATTTTGAGGGAGTTACTTTGTTTCTCTGAATAGTAATAAACAATACTGCCTGTATCATTTACTCTCACTGTGTATCAAAACATAGCAAAGCTTAGAGGCTTAAACCAATAATGTATTATTTTTCACCGTCCTGCAGGCTGATGGACAATTCTTCCTCTGGTCTCGCTGGGGCCCCCTGGCCTCTGTACTCAGCTGCTGCTCGTACTGGAGTTGTTGACACAATTGCCTTGTTTCTCTTCCACAGAACATGTCTTCATGGGTTTAGCTTAGACTTCAAATATGTTGGCTCAGGGTTCCCAAAGTAGGAGCAACTTCTTAAAGGTTTGGTCTGGAACTGGCGTAGTGTCAATTCTTTCACACTCTATGGGTCAGACAAGTAACTAAGCCAGCCCAGATTTAAGGGGTGGGAAAATAGTCTCCATTTCTTTATAAGAGAAGTACTTTGTGCAAATAAGGCTAGAAAACATTGTTTTTCTCAATATGAAATTATTTCTCAATCCTTAAACAGTAATTCTTGCATACTTTTAACAGTTGAAAGTATTCAATAGATATAGAAACACATAGAAAATCAAGCAATGCTTCACAGTATTCTGAGAAGTTACACAGAGCTCTTGTAAATTCCAGCATGCTTACGTAGATAGCATCAAATTCCAGTCTGGTCCCTTGTCTCAGGTGATGGCCTCATGTGCACTGAGGAGGTCCCAGTGGCCTTGAGCAAGCCTGCCACCTTGGGCCACATTGTGTACCAAAGCCTCTGGGGGCACTGAGTTGATCCCAGAGTCAGGTTTGCTGCACATGTGCCCAAGCTGCCTGGAGATGCCAGATTATATAGAAGGTACAGTAGCATCCTTTCTGAGAGCATGTTGTGAAGATCAGTCTCACTGAACTGACTGTGAGGATTTTGTATCAAGATCATTCTTCATCCACTGACATTTTTCTTCTCTTCAAGAGTACTGATAGCTAAGCCTTTCTTAGATAGATGTGCTCCTGAAAAGTCAAATACATGACCCCCTGAGTGGCTCAGTCAGTTAGGCACCTAGCTCTTGATCTTGGCTCAGGTCATTATCTCACAGTTCATGAGATCCAGCCCTGTATGGGGTTCTGCACTGACAGGGAGGAGCCTGCTTGGGATTCTCTCTCTCCCTCTCTCTCTGTCCCTTCCCCGTTTGCAGTCTCTCTCTCAAAATAAATAAATAAACATGAAAAAATTTAAAGAAAAAAGTCAAATACATTAAATTTTGATACATTGAATCAAACCTCCTGGTCTAAAATTCCAACATCAGTTTTATTCTTCTCCTTTATTTTCCCCTCAAATTGGAAAACATTTTTGATGGACATCTTTGAAGACTAGCGTCTATCATAGTCTTTTACTGAAAAAGTTAGCAGTTTGGAAATTATAATAGACAAAATATAAATATACATAAAAATATTTTAAGTGATTACATTGACTTGCTCAACCCAAATTTATGATCCAAGCCTGTAATGCTGAACAAAAGTACTTTTTGACACCAAGGAGGAGAAAATCTTGTCAGTAAAGGATCCAATTTGTAAACTAAGTTCTTTTTGCTGATATGATTGATTTCCAATGCAATCACTATTATTTCTTTCCTATGCTTACTTTGAGTTTATTTCCTCTTGTGTTAGGTTCAGAACAGAAAAGCCTAGGTCATTTGTTTAATATTTTTCTTCTTTTCTAATATAGGTATTTAGTGCAATGAATTTCCCTTAAATACTGCTTTAGTGTCAGCCCCCAAGTTTTGCTATGTTGTGTTTATATTTTCATTCCACTTAAAGTAATGTTTAATGTTCTTTTGATTTAACTTTTAATATATAGTTTATTTAGAATAGTGCTATATAATTATAAATACCTTGAGATTTTTAAAGAACTATTTCTGGCTTTTCACTTCTAATTTAGCTCCATTCTGATAAGAAAAGATAATGTGCTGGATTTGAGTGCAATTAAATTCACTGAAGGATTTTTTAAACCTTTGTTGTTTTTAATGTTTCACGATACACTCTACCTTGGTGACTGTTTTGAAAATAATTTGTGTTTTGCTCTCAGTGAAGTGCTCTGTAAATGTCAATTGGGTCAAGTTGATTGTTAGTGTTAAGTCTTCTATATACTTTGTATCTATTTGTCAGTTATAGAGTAGTGGTACCAAAATCTTTGAATATTATTACTAGTTTATCTATGCCACTTTGCCTTTCTATCTGATTTTACTTCATGTATTTTAAGGCCCTGTTATTAAGTAGTTAGGCTTTTGAGATTGATCCATTTATCATTGTAAATTGACCCACAGTATCCCTCCTAATATATATATTTTTGCTGTGTAATCTACTTTTTCTGATATTATTATAACCACTCCACTTATCTTTAGATTGGTATTTGTATAGTATATCCGTCCATCTTATCTGATAATCTCTGCTATTCACCTGAGATGCTTGCTCAACCTACATTCGATGTGTTTATTTACAGGGCTGGGATTAAATCCAACAATTTGCTATTCATTTTCTTTTTTATTTGTTTTGTCTATCCTTTTCTTCCTCTTTCTCTTTTGATGACTTCTTAAATTAAATGAATATATTTTTATAATTTCATATTGTTATCCATGGAGTTTTTAATGATAACTTTTATATTGTTATTTTAGTGGATGTTTTGAAATTTAAAGCATATAACTTAAAAAAAAATTTTTACACTTATTTATTTTTGATAGACAGAGAGAGATCATGAGCAGGGGAGGGGCAGAGAGAAAGGGACACACAGAATCTGAAGCAGGCTCCAGGCTCTGAGCTGTCAGCACAGAGCCTGATGCGGGGCTCGAACCCACGAACTGTGGGATCATGACCTGAGCCAAAGTCGGACGTTCAACCGACTGAGCCACCCAGGCACCCCTAAAGTATATAACTTTAATTGTTACAGTCTACCTTCAGTGATATTTTACCACTTTATGAATAAGGACTTGAAATACTTCTGTTTATCCCCAATGGTGCTATTCATATATATACATATATATGAAAATATATACATTAAAATAAACCATAGAATTTTTTGTTATTATGTTAGCTTTAATGAGTTCATTACCTTTTTGAAAAGTTTATTTATTTTGAGAGAGAGATCAAGAGAGTGGGGTAGGGGCAGAGAGAGGGCACAGAGAGGGCAGAGAGAGAATCCCAAGAGGGCTCCCCACTGTCAGCACAGAGCCCAATGGGGCCTTGATCCCGCATACCATGAGATCATGACTTGAGCTGAAGTCGAGTCTGATTTCAACTGACTAAACCACCCAGGTACCCCTTCATTACCTTTTTAAGAGATTTAACTGTGAAGGAAATAAGATTTCTTTATATGTATTCATGTATTCATTATATCTGGTACTCTTCGTTTCCCTTGGTAGATTCAGATTTTCATTAGTTACCATTTTCCTTATACTTTAAGGTCTTCTTGAAAGTTTCTTGTAGTGCAGGCCTTCTGGTAATGAAGTCATGGTACGTGTTAAAAAGTCTGTATTTAATTTTGCTTTGAAAGATATTTTCCCTAAAGAATTGTGTTGGATATTTTTTTCTTTTAGTACTCTATAAAGAGCTTGTCTTGACTCTGGCAAGAAGTCTGTTGTCATCTGTTTCTCTGTTGCTCTGCATGCCGTGTGTCTTTTTTCTTTGGGTGCTTTTATTTATTATAAACAATTTTATTATCTTTTCTTTTGGTGTAGTTTTCTTCATGTTTCTTGTGGTTGCAGTCATTGAGTTTCTTGAATTTGTGGATTTATAATTTTCATAAGACATACGTTTTCAAAAGTGTATCTGCCTCTCCCCACTTTTAAATGCTCCCTTTATTTATGTGTAAGGCTACCTGAAGTTGTTTCATGTCTCACTTCTGGCCTGTTTTGTCTTTTTTTTCTTTTCCAGTGTTTTTTTTCTCTGTGTGTTTTATTTTGGTTAGTTTCTGTTGCTGCATCTTCAAGTTCACTAAAGTTTTGTACTCTAATATCTAACTTGTGTTTAGTCCCATCTAGTGAATTTTTTACCTCACATCCTGTAGTATTTTTCTTCTTTTAAATCTCAACTGCTCTGACTGTTATGAAATTCAACATGTGTCCTCAGCCCAATGAGACTTCAGCTTTCTGCTCTGAATCTATTCTACACCGTCAGTTGCAAATACCCTACAGGAAAATGCTGGCATGAATGTGGAAATCTTTTTTGAGTGCTTTTATTTCTCAGGGCTCATAACCCTTAGAGCACTGCCAATATTGGTTACTTTCCAATGCCTTCAAATGATTGCTGTGTTTTGTCCAATTTTTATCTTCAGTAGGAGGATTGTCTTCAGTAGGAGAATTAAACTGATAGAAACTTCTCAGAAAGGGCAGAATCAGATGTACATAGCTGAAGAACTTGGACAGAAAAAGATAACACGGGAAGTTAATACATTCCAGAAAATCATATAAATTTTAAAACGAGATTTATACATTAATAAATTTAGTAAATGTATTCATTAAATAGTGAGCCATAGATTAATTCTGGAAGGTAAAATAATAGAATTATTTTAAGTATCAGAATAAAAATATGCAGAGGCGGAAATTTTAAGCCTATGAAGAGATTCTGTTACTAAATTCAGAATACCTAACCCATGAATATTAAGATTTTCAAAATGAAATAAAGGTATTGCCATCATTAAAAATCAAATAATGATCCCCTAAATAATAAAAGTCGACAAATTACAGACTGGCCTGATAAGAAAGAAATACATCTTCATACATCGTCAGGTAAGATTTTTAAACTCTAAGGATAAAAGGAAATCATCATACTCTTCTCAGCAGTAAAAAACAAGTTGTTCTCTAAGTCAGATTGGCAGTGGGCTCTGGACCAATGAAAGCTAGAAGTAAAAAAATAATAATAATACAAAATATTGAGAGAAAAAGATTACTCAAAAATCTTATATCCTTGCAATATGGTATTTAGAGGATATGCTAAAAATATATATTGATAAATATGAAAAAAATATGAAGAGTACATTAGCTTAACACACAGCTAAGGGTCTACTTTTGAACTAATTAATTAAAAATTATTTATATATTTAGTTAGTTAATGATCCATGTACATTTAAAAATGTATAGGTTCTACTTAGATATGTGAGACTGGTTCTATAATTATACAATAATTTAGCTTGATTAAATATAGCATTTAACTCTTCTGTCTTTATTATCTTTTGGTTATTAGTGTCTGTCTAATTCTAAAGAGATATTTTGAAGTCTTCCACTGTATATGATATTTTTTAATAAAGTTATTCTTGTGATCTAATAGTTTTTGGCTTATGCTTTTGGCTACTATGTTTCATACATATAATTTGTAATGGTTATCTCTTTTAACTTGCATCTTGTTTACTTGTATTCTTTTTATTGACTTTAGCTTACATGTATCTATAATAGCTATGCTAAATTCTTTATTTTCTACTTCTTTTTCACTTTATATATTTTGCGGGAAGCTTCTGAGTGGCTCAGTTGGTTGAGTTTCTGACTCTTGATTTTAGCTCAGGTCATGTTCCCAGGGTTTTGTGATCAAGCCTCATGTCGGGATTCATGCTGAGTGTGGAGCCTGCTTAACAGTCTCCCTCTTTAAAATGTTTGTTGTTGTTGTTTGGGGATCCTGGGTGGCTGAGTGGGTCAAGGACTGACTCTTGGTTTTGGCTAAGGTGATGATCTCATAGTTCATGAGTTGGAACCCCAGGTTGAGCTCCATGTTGAAAGGACTGTGCCTGCTTGGGATTCTCTTTCTCCCTCTTTCTCCACCTCTGCCCAACTCGTGCATGCTCTAGCACTCTGTCTCTCAAAATAAATACATAAACTTTAAAGAAAAGAATTTTTGTTATTTAGCAATTTTATCAGAATCTGCATTTTAATGGGCATTTCTAGTCTATTCACATTTAATACATGCAAGTATATTTTATTCTTATGTTTTGCAACTTACATTGTTTCCTTCATTTTTAAAAATTATTTTGATATGACCAAGATTTTTTGCACTGTATTTTTTCTTGAGTTACTTTATGAGATCTTCTCTTCTTTGCTAGTCCTTTTAAATTTAGTTTTCTCTATCACGCTTATTTGTAAGATTAAATTCAACTTAGAATACTTTTTAACTGGAAAATTAGGTGGGAAATCCATGCACTGGGGACTCTAGGCATGTTCCCTTTTAGATGGATGCATCTTATAACATTTAAAGGTAAATTTAATAATTCCTACTCAACCATGATACACCATTTCGTTTACTTTTCTTTCTGCATCATGGGGAAAGATGAAAGATGACTTTTGGCTCATGAGGTATTTTCCTAACAAAATGGTTGCCATTTGTGTTAACAATATAGAGAATTGCCTATGCAGTAGATTTATAATAAATGTTCTACCTCTATGTTTTAGCTGTCATCACCTTAACTCATCCTTATAGGTCAAGCAATGTGTTAGAGACTGTAACTGGTTAAAAGACATGCAACTCTCTTAAATGTAAAGTTGATATAACAGAGAACATTAATAAAATTAAATGTTGACCTATTTTTAAAGTCTTCATTTAGAGCTGCATCATTTTCAAAGGTTTCAAAGGATCTGCCCCATATATTTTTAGGTCAGAATAGCAGTAGAAGTAAAGGTTCTCCTGATGGATGAGCTAATTTTGCATTTCACTGAAACAGTTATAAGTAGTTACTAATGATTTTTAGAGGCTTTCATGGCTTCTAGCGCACTATACATATTAATTATCCAATCATTCTAAGCTCTTTGATTTTTCTCAAGAAAAAGATGCTACAGGAAGTCAAAGAATTTATAGCTTGAGCCTGCAGATGCATTAAATAAACACAAAGCATGGATCACATGGATCATATGGGTCACACGTGACAGGCAAAGCTGTACAATGGTGTGCAGCAATTCTGCTAACCACACTGTGTTAATCCAGGTTTCTTGGAAGCTAAGGTAAAACAAACAAACAAACAAAAACAAACAAAAAAAACCTCAAAACATACATTATAAAACTGTATTGCTATTCCAGAAGTACAAAAGGAATGCTACAAGGTCTTGAGGCAGAAAGAGAAGAAAATGTAAGTGTATTCACCAGGACAAACCAGGTTATGTTGTGGTAACAAGCAATCACTAAATCTCAGTGTTTTCTAATGGAAGATATTCTCTGTTTCTTTTCTTTCTTTTCTTCTTACATGACTTGCCCAGTGCAAGTTGCTCAACTGTCATTGACATCATGGTAACTTGAAGCCCTGGGTTGGTGTAATACCCATTTTACTGAATGTTGCCTGTTGCCTTGTCAGAAATAAGAGATTTATGGACAGCTTCACACTAGTAAGTGAATGCTCTGCTCATACCTACATGTTATCTATTCACAACTCTTGGCCAGAAATGTCCACATGATTCTACCAACTGGAAAGTGAGTCATAAAGTGCATTTCTTTGGTGATTAGCACTATCTCACAACATATGTGCACAAGCTGTGTTGCCTTTATATTTCCCTCATGAATAAATTTTGAATTTTCTGATATGTCCTATCAGTGATAGATCCTTTTTTCATGAAGATTTTGTAGCAGATGACGTGTCAAATACAATCAAGTTAATCATGATCAGTGCATGATAAAGACCATAAGAGGTTTCCTTAAATTTATCTGAGGTAAATTATATCTGTTTGATTTATATATATGACAAAGAACTTTAGGACTTTATGGAAAACAAAAACTTTTGGTAGAAAAGAAAAAAATCATTGATGAAAGTAAAATTAAGTGTAATAAAACAAAATAAACATATCCTGTATATCTTTTTTCATATGTTAATAAAGTACTTGATAGCTGTATAATATTTCATTTAATAGATGCATCATAATTTGTTACCTTTTTCCTATTTTGAACATTTTATGCTTCATATTTTCAATGTCATAAACAATAGTAAAATGAATATGTACCTGTAAAGTTTATTTTTCTGAATTTTTAGGTTATTCACATAAGACAAATAGAAATGAGGTTACTGAGACAAGTATTAGTATGTTCAAAGCTCTTTGTCAAATTACTTAGCTGTTGAAATGTTTACTTATTCAAAAATATTTATGGTAGACAATACCATGTGCCACTTTCCTAGTTGACCACACACACACACACACACACACACACACGCATACAAACAAATGAATAAATGCTCTCTGGTGTTAAGAAATTTCTATTCTAGTAAGGTAAAACTAATAATAAGAAAGTAGAGTAACAAAATATTTTCAGACACCAAAAGTGCCATGAAAACAGTGCACAAAGATACTATGAAAGAGACTAGGAACCTCTGTAGGAAATGGGGACAGAAACCTCTCTAAGGAAGGTTTATTTAAGCCAATGATGAATGGTAGTATTGAGAGAAGCCATTAAAGTGAAATGTTTGTGTAATATCTTTCATGAGTACATGAATTCCAATTTCATTGTGTAAGGGCAGCTTTAATTATTCTTAGTTATTTAACTATGTAGGTTTTTTTTGTTTGTTTGTTTGTTTTAGTGAGAGAGTCAGGGAGGGCAGGAAGAGAAGAAGAGAGGGAATCCCAAGCAGACTCCATGCTGTCAGTGCAAAGCCCTATTTGGGGCTACATCTCAGGAATGGTGAGAATATGACCTGAGTGGAAATCAAGAGTTGGACATTAACTGACTGAGCCACCCAGGTGCCCCTGCCTTTATAGACATATCAAGTCCTAAAGTGAAGGACAGGCAAACTGGGATTCTGCTGAAAGAGTAGGCTTGGAACATGTGATATTGTGCCTGGAAAAGACCTGAGAGGGAATTACAAGCTCACGAAAAGAGATGTGAACCACAGCAAGAGTGACTATAGAGATAGGTGAGTAAGAAATGCTTATTTATTCTCTGCTTTACATTCCAGCCAAAGAGAAGTCTTGCCACATAACCAATCCCTTATTCTTTGTCAAATGCTCTTTTTGTACTTATTTCATCATCTCTCCCCCTCATTTCATCGATATTACACTTTGTTCTTTGGTAAAAATGCACTAAAAACACATCATTACCACGCTGCTTGCTTATTAAACTGTTTTTCCATCAATCCATAAACATCCACCAAAGTTATTGTCCTCAGGTGAATAAGCAGTGGTGACATTCTGAGACTGAGAATTTAATACAGGATTTCTTTAAGTGCCTGAATAGCTTCTGGATAGCTCTTATTTACCAATTACTTTAAGTTTTCCAGATGCCTGATTTAACTGAAAATTATCCTTTCTTCCCATGTATACAATTTAATGAACTTAAATACCATGGTGAAATTTAGCCAATATTTCTTCCTTGGAGAAGTCACCCAGTCATTTTTCCAGAGCAGACATGCTCCTCACACTTTCAGAACTTTCAGAGGTATCGCATGTAGAAGCACTGCCTACAAATCCAAATAAGGCCTTACATCATACAGAAGTGAGTGTGAGGCTCTCCCAGGGCCAAAAACATACTTAGATTTCCTGTCTGTATCACAGAAACAACGATTCCATTGTTAAAATTGAATGCATTGAATGGTTAAGATAAAAAAAACTAAAAAAAAATAAATGGTTAAGATAGGCATTAAACTGGTTGATAGGCTTTAACACTAAAGAAGAGTGGCTTATTTTTTAGAAATAATTTTTATTTCATTTATTATTTTATTTTATTTCATTTCATTTTAAGAGAGAAAGAAAGAAAAAAAGAGAGAGAGTGCATAAGCAGGGGAGGGGCAGAAGGAGAGAGAATCTTAAGCAGGCTCCACACTGGGTGTGGAGCCCAACATGGGGCTCAATCTCACTGCCATTACATCATGACTTGAGCCAAAATCAAGAGTTGATCACTTACCCGATTGAGCCACCCAGGCACCCCTACAAATAATTCTCATTTCAAGAGGGCTACGTATATGGATTAAGTAGTTGTATATCTCTGTTTGGTACCTAAAATATTTAAAAATAAGATAGAAAATACTTGGTGGAATTCAATGTATAAATTAAACACCACATCTTGGAGAAGACCCCTTGGGAATTAGATGTCTTCTGTACATTTGTCATTTACTCAAAACAGCTCAAACTCAACATCTAAAGAGCATTCACAGTCTCCTTACACAAAATAAATTCTTGTTTCTTATCTTATATACCCATTGTCTCAATTCCCTGAGATACCCTTAGTTAATCATTGAGTTCTTGTTCCTAAAACAGTACATTCAGTGGGCTACTTTTCGGTAAATCTTACCCTTTTCGTATGTCTAAAGTATATTCAATGTAACCAAATCCACTGATTTTTTTTATCATGAAGATACTCTGCTTAATATTTAGTTGGTTTTCTCTTTATGTCTTCTGTTTCTTTCCTGAGACTTTCTATCTTTTCATTCACTTCAAAAGTGAGAAGGAATGCATTAAATATAATAGATTTTTCCTCTTCTTGTGAAAATTATGAAAATTATATCTGCGATGGATAGATAGATAGATAGCTAGATGATAGAAAACATTGTCTGAAGGTGTTTTTAATATAGGAGTATGAGTATATAATAAATAAGACAACTGAAATACAAGGGGAGAAAGTAAAGGAAACTCTAGTGTAGAAAGTTTTCTACATCCTATTTAAACTGGTAGACTATTCCAAGTAATGGTGAAATTATGTACCTGTGCTGTAGTTCCTAGAGTCAATCTTTTAGCTACTAAATAACAAGAGCTGCAGCAACAACCAATAGAGACAAGTCACTACGCAAAATGGTGAAGTAAAAAATACAATAGATACATCAACATGGAACACTAAAAACCATTCAAATGACTGAAAATAAGGCATGAAAATGGAAATTTTTGGTCAAAAAGCAAAAGAAATAAAGAGAAAACAGTAATAAAATGCTAGCCCTAAATCCAAATGTGTCAGTAACTCCATAAAATGTAAGTGGGTAAAGTACACCAATTTAAAGACAGAGATTGTTATAATGTAATTAAAATATGAACCAACTCCATTTTGTCAACAAGAAATTCAATGGTAATATATATTTTAAGAAAGTCAAAAGTAAAAAGATAGAAAAAAGATACACCATGTGAATTAGTCTTGGCTTTCTAGTGATAGAGATACAGAACCAACAGAAAATCTCCTTCTCTCTATAGATAGATGGATATATAGATGGATAGAGATATAGAGATAGAAACAGAGATAGATGCAGAGATAGATACAGAGATACAGTTATATATATAGAGAGAGATTTATTATATCTATTGATAGGTCAATTGATTGATAAATAGATATATAAGGAATTGGCTATACAATTATGGAGGCTAAGAAGTCCCACTATCTCCAGTCAGCAAGCTGGAGACGTAGGAGAGAGTCTATGGTATAGTTCCCATCTGAGTTCAAAGGCCTGAGAACCAGGAAAGCCAACTAGTATCTGTGCCTTCCCATCCAAGACTGAATCTGAAGACAGAAGGCCCATGTTCCAGATCAAAGACAGGTGAGAAAGAGAATTTTTTTCTAATTAGACTAATTAGACTTTCTAATTTTTTTTTCTAATTAGACTTTCAAGACTCGATGAGACCCACCCACATTAATGATGACAGTGATTTACTGTCTACCAATTCTGAGGTTAATCTCATCCAGAAGTGCCCTCACAGACACAGCCAGAGTATTGTTTAACCAAATGTCTGGACCAGATATCTTGGCCTAATGAAGCTCATAAATAAAATTAACCATCACACAATGCAGATCCTAATGAAAAGTAAACTGGAGTGCTATAATAATGTCAGACAACACAGATTTCACAGCAAAGGAAATCAGCAGGAATAAAAAGGAACATTGCATTACAAAATGATAAAAAGTAAAATCTTTGAGAAGACATATCAAACTTAAACTTGCATACAACTAACAATAATGGTTCAGATACATGAAACAAAAACTGACAAAATTAAAGAAGAAACTAGATGAACCCACAATTAGAGATGGAGACCTTAATACTTCCCTCTCAGAAATGGATAGAATTAACATAGAGAAATACCAGTAAAAATATAGAAGAACTGAATAATACTATCAATCAACTGGTTCTAAATTATATTTATTAACAGACTTTTACAGAACACATTATCCAACAACAGAATAATATATATTCTTTCAAGTATACATACAACATTCACTGAGATAGATTATTCCCTTTTTCATAAAACAAATTCCAACACACACTAAATATTTAAATCATAAAGAGTATATTCTCTGACAATAATGAAATTAAACTAGAAACCAATAATAGAAAGATAATAAGAAAATCCCTAAAATAAGGAAATTTTATTTAATTGTTTATTTCAGAGAGAGAGAGTGCAAGCAGGAAAGAGGGGCAGAGGGAGAGAGAGAGAAAGAGAGAGAATCTTAACCAGGTTCCACACTCAGTGCAGAGCCCTACAGGGGACTCAATCCCATGATCCTGGGATCATGACATGAGCTGAAATCAAAAGTCTAATGCTCAACCAACAGAGCCACATAGGCGCCCCTCAAAAATTAAGAAGTTCAACAACAGAGTTTTAAATGATCCATTGTCAATGAAGTCTCAAGGGAAATGAATAAATATTACAAATTGAACAAATATTACAATGTAGTGTATCCAAATTTGTGGGATGCAGTGAAAGCAGTGTTTAGAAGAAAGCTTTTATCATTAAATGCTTATATTAGAAAAGTTACAAGTCTACGATTAATAATACAAATCTCCATCTTAGTAAACTAAAAAGGGCCAGATAAATTGAAAGCAAGAAGAGGAAAGGAAAGAATAAAATAAATGTAGACAAATAATAAAATAAAAGGCTTAGTGGTGAGTGAATTACAGGGGCTCCACCTCACCAACTGAACAGAAATCCTTCTGCTGAAAAGCAGATTTAAATATGGAAGGAGAATTTATATTATAGAATTTATATAAGACTAAGAAAGATAATAATTTTAGTAAAGGATCTTGAACAGTTTGAGTACCAGGTGAGTTGCAAACTTTTGTAATTATCATTTTCTATGGGATTTGTGAAGACTTTTCAAAATAATCATGGTATTAGATTCTGCGCTCTGTATGCCATTTTGTATAAACAAATTATATTGCCTCAATTAATTGATATGGGAGTGCACTGGACCTATCCATTTATAGTCTTGAGGATTCATAAAAGTATGACAGAATATCCCCTAAAGTTTTTTTATAAAGGCAAAAAGCAATAAAAAATGTCAGGCCTCTACATAAACCAATTACTTCGAAAAGCTATACATTTAGTCTAAATTTTTATTTGTGTTCAACTGAGCAGTCTTGTTTGCTTTCCATGTGATGGATTAGATTTGTGCCTAAACTTTTAAAAATAAGTGATTAGTTCTGTTCTCTTTAATAGTATTAAGATAGGAAAGAGGGAAAGTTTACAGTAAAAAGAGGAAAAATGTACATTTAGTAATCATGGAACTTAAGACTTGGAGCCGTTGAAGAGTTCAAATTTTAATCAAGTTTCTATCGTATTGCTCAATTTATCTGCTCATAATATTGTTGACCTGATAATCTGTATAGGATATCAAATATCTTTTCTGTACAGTAAACACACCTAAAATACTAGACTTAACCAAATTCACAAGAGGCCAAGTTGTTAAGGAGACCGCATTAGATACAGAGTAGGAGACAAGGACTTCTGTGCCATGCTACCATACCTAGTATTAATTAACATTTACTGAGGATTTAGCTCTGTGCAAAGGGCTTTATGTAGATTGTAAAATTTAATTTTCACAAAAATCTAATGAGTCAGTTATAATTATTACCTACCTTTGGCAAACACTTCTAGGGATTTGCAGAGAGCAATGACAAAGTGAGGGTCTTAAGACGCCCTGTCTGGACTTGAACAAGATGGTACAGCCATACACTACTTCTTACCCCTTTTCAATCCCAGAAAAGTAGTTGCTGACCCTCAAAGCTGGAAAGTACCTATATAAGGAGTTGTATAATTCTGCAAGTGTCCACTACTTATATAAAATTTCCTGTTCATTTTGACATTTGTTAATGTTTCTATTTTGCTCTTTTTTAAGTGTTTTGTTTTTTAGGATTTATTTATTTTTGAGAGACAGAGAGAGATAGAGTGCTGGCAGGAGAGAGGTAGAGAGAGAGGCAGACAGAATCTGAAGCAGGCTCCAGGCTCTGAGCTGTCAGCACAAAGCCCGACAAGGGGCTTGAACCTACGAACTGTGAGACCATGACCTGAGCTGAAGTCAGATGCTCAACTGACTGAGCCACCCAGGTGTCCCTCTTTTTTTTTTTTTTTCCTAAAATTATTTGGCAATTTGGGCAGTTCCTCAGAGTAATGAAGGATGAACTAAAATATCTCAGAGGGAATCATCTATGCACTGAGAGAATCTGTCTCAATGTATTTGTGTACAATTTAGTGGAGAACCATTTTACTTCTTTAACACTTTTATGATCATAAAAACTATATGTTAGATGTAGTTACAAAGATAAATCACTCTAGGTATAAAATAAATACCACATAAACTAGCAGTTGTCCTGCTTCAATTGATAGGGATAGATTCTCTTGCCATCTTTTCTTGTACTCTTCTTTCTTCCTCTTTAAAGCCTTGTCACTATAATTCAACTGTGTTGTAACATTCATGGTGCCTATAATTCCACTGGGATGTGAGAAGCCCATAATGTGTGAATTGGGACAGTTCTATCATATTGCCTTGGGCACTGTGTATCTTTTAGTCCCAGTTTACAGAAATAACTCTAAGTCTTTGCCTTCTGTGTAAGACGTAGGTGAAATATTCTATGTTCTGAATAGTGGATTGAGGAAAAGTCTTAAATTTTGCTGTTGCTTAAAAGTTGACAGTAACTTTCTATCTTAATCCAAAATTATCAGGTGATAGTATGTTATAATGGGAGTTATTTATTTTTTTCTTATTTTTATTTTTGGGGGGAGTGGTTTATTTTGAAATGATTTTGTCAATTCATACTCTATACATTTGAACAGTGAACTATTGTTGGAATAATAAGACTTAAAAATATGGCCCCAGCCTGCAAGAGACTCATCCCTGAGTTTCATAAATTGCATGAAAAAGAAATAAATCTGATATTATAATAACTGTTTAATGATAGGGAGAAGACAGAATGAGTATATGGCATAGATAAGGGAAAATTACCATAAATCTTACAGGGAATTTTGCTTGCGTGTGGTGGGATTTAACTAAGTCTTAGAAAGCCTAAGGAAAGTAGTTGGTAAAATGGCTATATTTTGAAAAAAAAATGCATAATTGTGGGAGAAAATATCTAGAAGGTCAACAGGTTTTTGTTGTTGTTGTTTGTTTTTTTAGCATAACATAACTTGCGTCCCTCCTTCAGTTGTGGTCTCTACCCTGTCACCTGGAATACTTGACAAGAAAGACATAATGAACCAAACAGCCAGATTATTTTCTAATTATCATTTTCAGCAGTGCAGCCTACCAGATCCTCCACAATATTAGATCTTTGATTTATTGAATGTTTTCATTCTTTCAACACTGTTCTAATAACGATCTGGGAATAGAATGTAAGAATACATTTCTTGCTTATAGTCAAATGGAGAAATCGAGTAGGCACAATAAATCAAATCTCCTACAGATACTGAAAGAAATGTCACCAGATGCAATAGTAAGAGTGTGGCATCTGCAAACAGAACGCATTCAGAAAGCTATATAAACATCTTTTTAAATATAAGGAAATTATCAATTATAACAATTTTTTGTCCTTTCTCCTCCTTTCCATTTATAATAATAATTATAAAACAATAATACAAACACTTTCTCCATTTGGGGGCAAATATTTTGAAAATTTTCACAAAAGGAAGTAAGATTGCCTAAGAGATATGCATTCAAGTAAAAGTACATAATTCCTAAACTACTTTTTAAAACAAACAATGTCAGTAAAACTCATGGCTTTGGTCTGTTAACCAGGTATACTTGTGCAGAGAGAAATGAAGCAATCAGAACCACAAAGAGATATTTTAATTTTAAATGTTATTTATTTTTTAAAGTTTATTTATTTATTTTGAGAGAGAGAGAGACAGAGAGACACAGAGAGAGAGAGAGAGAGAGAGAGAGAGAGAGAACAAACGGAGGAGGGGCAGACAGAAAGGGATAGAGAAAATCCCAAACAGGCTCCATGCTGTCATGCTGTCAGCACAGACCCAGACACAGGACTCAAAGAGACTTTTTAGAGGAAATGTCTTCTGAGGGGGAAGTTTGAATACGAAAGCAAAGCTAATCTTTCAGTTGAGAGAGGCTTGAAAAGAGAAGTCTACCAATACATATTTAATATTTAAAATTTAAAATTTAGTATATTTTGCTCATAAATCATTCTTCTGTCAATCCTAGAGACACTTCAGCACTTTTCTATCGTTCTCTTTTGGGATAGATTCGCTTCTGGTGAGAAGAATAAATTTAGAGCCAAATCCTGCCTTAGGGCTAGCACAGGTCAAATCAGGGGTTGTCCACAGCAGGCCCTTCACACATAGGCTACGTAAATTACATAAGGTAGAGGGTGCTTCACATTAAACCACCCCATTGTACTGCTGCTGTGTTTAGAGTAAGAAAGGAGAAAGTGAGTTTATTTGATTGAGTTACACCTGGAAGTGGCCTTCCTTAAGTTCTTAATGTAACTTCATGATCATAGACTATTTTAAAGAAAATTGAAGTTTTATTTGAAAAGCTAGATTGAAATGCTACAAATTAGTTAAACATACCAGTTTAGGCATGAAATGGATAGCCCACATAACAAAAATGGTTCTTTAAGTTTGTTAAGAAATAGACAATTCAAGAAAATTATTTCCTTCTCTTAAAATAAGAATTTAACTCTAATATAAGGAGATGTGCAGTTCTCAAAGTGCCCCTAAAAATAGGTTTCTTCAGGCTAAATGATGATTATTATTAATTTACAGATTCTCTTGCTATACTCCTAATTTTTCAATTCATCCATTATAATCATCTTTACATGGGGCTTACCTTTAGATACACTATTTCCACAAACCATATTTTATATTAATTCATATATATTTAAAATATATGTCTATAATCAACAAAAAAACATGTTGAATAAATAGTTCCCTGAATTGGTTTTAAGGAAGTCATATATCATACATAAATTCATTTTTTTCTTCTGAATCAATTTCATGTCACACCTTAAAAAATAACATTATATATAGATATGACTACTCAGGTGATAACTTTCAAGCAGATTATAAAATTTCTTTTTTTTAAATTTTTTAAAATGTTTATTTTTGAAGGAGAGAGATACAGAGCATAAGCAGGGGAGGGGCAGAGAGAGAAGGAGACACAGACTTGGAAGCAGGTTCCAGGTTCTGAGCTGTCAGTACAGAGCTCCACCAGGGGCTCTAACTCCCAAACCACAAGATCATGACCTGAGCTGAAGTAGGGCACTTAACCGACTTGAGCCACTCAGGCGACCCAAAGTAGATTATAGAATTTCTATTAATTCTCCAAATGTCTGGGATAGAAGAAATTAACATTAGATACTAAACTATTAAGATATACGTGGATTTGTCTCATGTAACAAATCAATTGATTAGAGCAATAACTGTTATATTTGATTTCCTATTTGCAATATATAAATCAGTTTATGGCTTTTATATCCCCATGTCTAGTGACCCTATAGAAAAAAATTTAAGAGCACAACTTTTTTTATTTAAATTACAACAGTACTTACAAATACTTACATCAAGAGTTGAGGTCAGTTAACAATAATACCATAATTCAAATCAGAAAGATATTTCTAAATAATTATAAAGGACTAAGTATTTTAATTCAAAAGCGTTAAGAAGCCAACTCCCTTACAAAACAAAAATTTCAGAAACACTCTGTGTTTTGAGAAAAAACAAGTATTAATTATTCACTGTTAAATAATAATGAATAATAAAATTTAGAATAAAGAGAATTAAGTTTAGAAGTTTAGATAATGTTCAGTATACTATGGAAAGATTTTTGGCCCACAATGAGTGTTGATTTCCATTAAGTTATTTGCAATGTATGAACTCGAGAAAGTTTTAGAATCTGTCATGGGAATGATTCTTTGCACAGTTATCTGAAACAGTACCGATTTGTAAATGCCAAAAAATGTCTCAGCGTAAACTGTAAAGAAAATATTCTATTGACAACTTTACCTTTAGAAAACACATTGTATGCACAGAGATTCTACCTTTAAAGGATATTATTTTTCTTGATGCTTCCCCTTGGGGTGGGACCTGAATGGAGAATATAGAACCATGTTTTCTCTTCTGTTTCACCTAGACAATAAAAAGGTGCAATGTAATTATGAGCACCTCTCTAACAAGTGATTGAATTTCTTTCACTTAAAATTAGTCTTGCCAAAGCCTAACTACTCTTCATAAGAGGGTTCTTGCAAGGTTTGTTTTATTTGTCTTAGAGGAGAATCAAGTAACAATAGACCTTCAATGAGGCAAGTAACTCTCAGGCCCTAAGAAATCCAATCCAATTTGTTCTAATATTGCTGCCCTGAGAACTGATAATTTCATATTGGCTCTTTAAGCACATTAGCACAGAGTGAGTTAGGAACCAGTGAGAATAGACCTACTTTTATTCTTATTAGAATACATATTAAAGTTTATTCAGTTCCTTGATTAGTACATGCCCTTTCTCATCATACCTTCTCCCTGCTCACCTGCACAAATATACTTGTGCTTCACATCTCAGCTTAGATATTTCTTCTTTCTCTTGCAGTTTTCCCGGGACTCTGAAATTGGGTTACATGCCTAACCTATGGTCCCACAGCACTTTGTAATGATCATACTTGCTGACACTTTCCTGTTTCTCTGTCTACAGCTTTCTTCCCCCAAACTATAAAGTCAAGGTTACTGCTAGATACTCAACATCAAGACTTCTGCCTAGTGTCATAGGAATCAATACTCATTGAAGTAATATTCACTTGAGGGGATTTATAATGATTTATAATCATTTGAGAGATGGAATAATTGAATTATTTAGATTGTTAAAGCTCATGCCATCCTTACTATATTACACTAGCTTATTTAATTGTCTGCCTTACCCACAATATGTGATATTCCCAGAACTAAGCATATGATTGATGCTTATTATCTCCTCCAACAGTTAGTGAATATATACATCAAGAAACAAACAAATGAATGACTATTGGTGGGCAGCTAAAAAAAAATCATACTCACATTCTTTTCGTACTCTATTTATCATTTGCCATGTAAGGATGTGTTGGGTGTAGGAACTCAGAAGACAATATTTCTGGCTAAAGAAGCATTTAGAAAAAGCCACTGTTCTTTCTGTAAAGATTAAACAGCATTTTTTAATGGGATCTCACTGGTTTCAGGATTTTTTTTTACATAACACTTTTTATAATGTTTATTTATTTATTTTTGAGAGAGAGAGTGTGTGTGAGTGGGGAAAAGGCAGAGAGAGAGAGAGAGAATGAATCTTAAGCAGGGTCCCCTCTGTCAGCACAGAGCCAGACGCAGGGCTCGATCTCATGAACCAAGATCATAACCTGAGTTGAAATCAAGAGTGAGCCACTTAATCAAATGAGCCATTCAGTCCCCTTTGCTCAGCACTTCTTTTTTTTTTTATATATATATTTCATGAATGTAACTAAAACATTTATTGACAATGATTTAACTTGCAATATTAAATGAACACATATCATATATTTGCTTTTAAAAAAATAACCTCCAAATAGATAGAGACTCTGATGTTATTTCTCAGCTTCTCTTGAGTATTTCCTTTCAGAGAAATAATTGGTACAGTACTGTTAAGAAACTTCTGTGTTCTTGGGGCGCCTGGTGGCTCAGTCTGTTAAGGGTCCGACTTCAGTTCAGGTCATGATCTTATGGTTTGTGAATTTGAGCCTCATGTCTGGCTCTGTGTTGACAAGCCAGAGCCTGGAGACTGCTTCAGATTCTGTGTCTCCCTCTCTCTCTGCCTCTCCCCTACTTATAGTTTCTCTCTCTCTCTCTCTCTCTCAATATAAATAAATATTTAATAAAATTTTAAAAAGGAAATTTCTGTGTTCTTTTGCTTTTTCATTTTCTGGTTCTGTGGGGTCTGTTGGGGGATGACCATTTCTTTCTATAGGTATAAGTTATAACCCTGGGTTTTAGATGTTGAAGATGATGGGTTTTTGCAAAGCTAAATCCAGTTAGTGTAAATTTATAGAGAATAGGCATCAAGTCTATGAACAAAAGAACAAAGTTGTGAAGGATCAAGCTTGGGCATGGTACACAATGGAAGTCCAGCGTCCAAAAGAAACAAAGCCAACGAAGAGGTCTAAAATGGTAGCTTTGGTGAGTGTTCCTGATGTTTCTTGTTTCACTTATAAATGTCTCCTGTACTTAGAGTTTTACACTGAGTATGGAGTCTCTTAGGAAGTCCATACTTGCAATTTTTCCTATAAGTTGAAAGAGGGATGTGAAGATTCCACATCTTCCTTCTTTGTCTTTGGATCCTTTTAAATGACTGATATCATACTGGACTAAACTTTACTCTTCCTCTTCAATAATGACCAATTATATTTTACCAAATTTGTATCATCCCAGTTCTCTAGTCCCTTGGCACTAAAGTAAATAGATCTTACTAAATTTGATCTCTCTGTTGCTTTAGAAGAGGAGGTATGAAACCAAGGGCATGGTCCAAATCTGTATTTCTACATGCTTTGTAAATAGTTTCATTGGCATATGACAATACTCATTTCTTTACACATTATCTATGACCTCTTTTACCAAAGACACAATTGAGTAGTTGAAATAGAGATTATATGATGCAAAAAAACTAACATATTTACTACCAGCCCTTTACAGAAAAGTCTCAAGGTGTAGCCTTTACATCAGGTTGAACTCAATTATAAAAGATCTCTCTTGAGGGTGCCTGGGTAGTTCAGTCAGTTAAGTGTCTGACTTCAACTCAGGTCATCATCTCAGCGTTCATGAATTCAAGCCCCACATCTAGCTCATTTCAGATCCTCTGTTTCCGTCTCTGTGCTCCTCCCCTGCTTTCACTCTTTCTCTCTCTCTCAAAAAAATAAATAAAACATTAAAAAAAGATCTCTCTTGAATGTAGCCCCTTTATTTTTCCTTAATGTTATTTTATCTGTTAATCTTCAGAGAAGAATAAAATTAGTATAAGAATTGAGCATGTTTAACCTATACATGACTAATGTAGCCATGATTAGTATGAGATTGCTGACAATTTTTCATTTAGAGTGTTTTCATTATATGAACCCAAACTGTATTCTTAAAAGTAATGCAAACTTGTAAGAAGGACCCAGACTGTATCACTAATAGCTTTTTACAAAGAAATGCCTTTTCATTTCTTTAAGCAATTTATACTCTATAATTTTATTTGATTGTGTATGAACCATTAACAGTTGACAGTTGTCAGACAAGGTCGGATAAAATGACTCATTAAAGTCATGTTTAAAAAAAAGTCTGACCAACTGTTTTGTTTCCTATAGTTAGTTACTGACTAACCATTTTGGCAAGAATTTTCTCTTTTAGCGTCATCGGTTCACAGTGTAGACAAATACTCATGTGATATTGATTTAGTCATACCAGAGAAATTTTTAGAATCCAAATTTAAAATAAGTATAATTTAGATTGATTCTGTAAGTGTGTGGGGGGGGGAGGAGGGACATAGACGTGCATGCAAAAGGGAGCTATGCACATGATTTTGTCAACTTTGAACTGAAGAATTTTGATTGCAGCATTTAGTTGATTTCTATCCAGTTCCCTTTATTTAAGAATTAATTATGGATAATTTAATTTAATAATTAAGTACTTAATGAAAAGATTTAGGTAAGACTGACTACACTGACATTTTGGTGTGAGATCAGTATTCTTTTCATGGTGTGCTGTGATACTTCCTCTTTAAGAATAAATGGTAATACTTAACTTGTGTTATTAAGAAAATTTCCTCTAAATGTATCTCTCTTATAAGCTTTTTGGTGTGTGGAAGAATATATTTGATCCTATTAATACATCTTTTTCCTAATCACATGACCTTAACATTAATAGCAGAATTTAAAGGTTTTGCATTATGTACTCATTCAAAGTAGTCTTTACTTACCATATTGTTTCTATTAACACTGTTCCTATATTAGTCCTTTAGGTTGTCATGACAAAATATCATAGATAGGATGATGTAAACAACAGATATTCATTTTCTCACAGTTCTGGAAACTAGAAATCCAAGACCAACGTTCTTACTAATTCAATGTCTGGTGAAAACTCTCTTCCTAGTTTGTATATAAGTGGCTACCTTTTTCCTCTGTGGCCTCAACATGGCCTTTCTTCAGAGCAAGAAAAGAATGAGTACTCTGGTGTCCCTCCTTATGAAGATACCAAATTTATTGAATAATTGCCCCACCCTCATGAGCTCATTTGTCCTTAATTATTTCGTGAGAGGCCCCATTTCCAAATGAGGGCTCCAATGTAGGAATTTTGAAGGAACACAGCCATTCATTCTATAATAGTCCCATATGAGGGGCACCTGGATGGCTCAGTCAGTTGAGCATTCAACTCTGGATTTTGGCTCAGGGCATGATCTCATGGTTCATTGGTTTGAGCCCTACATAGGTGCACTGTCAGCGTGGATCCTGTTTGGGATTCTCTCTCTCTCTCTCTCTCTCTCTCTCTCTCTCTCTGCCCTTCCTCTGCTTGTACTCTCTCTCTCAAAATAAATAAATAAACTTAAAAAAATAGCCCCATGTCAAACCTTGTTTCATTCGATTTGTTCTGTAGAATTGGAGTCAATTGCTCTACTTGCTAAAGGAGTTTCTTTTGTTCTTTTGTTACAATCTTCATTGAGGATTTGCTATTTGGCCTCTTTGACAGATACTTTTGTGTCAAGGGTCAAGTTTTGAAATTTATAGAAATAAAAAGGGCATCTGAAATATTCATAAGTAAGGATGTGTTGCCTGAGGTGTAAGATGAAAGCAGATATGCAACTATAAAACACTGAGCCACTTCCTTGGTGTAATATTGCATTACCTACTGGAAGAAAAGTCTTAAAGAATTTATTCCCTCAAACATCTTTTTACCCCAAAATTATACTTCATCCACTCCAAGCTCTTATAAACAAAGATACACAAAGATATCTACTACATCATATTTCTGAAATAAAATTTAGGATTGTTTCATTCTTTAGTTCAAGAGTCTTATGTCTTTGTAAAATGAATGCAAATACTTGTGTCATAAAATATGTTCAAAAACTGTGAATTACAAAAGAAGACAAATGACCTTCAAGTGTTCTCCTTGGTCACCAGAAAATAAAATTCTATGGGATTAAGGGGATGAAAGCAGTTTTTACATTTCTCGAATCACAACTGCATTTGGCTTTCATGGAGAATCTCAAAGATCTTCAGTTGGATAAATAACACTATGGTTGAAAAATAGTTGTCAATTCCATGACTTTCTGAGGAATCTTGTACAAATCATTTGACTCGAGACATATTGTCACCTAAAAAATAGGAATGAGAATATCTACTTTAGGTTGATAAAAATAAAGCCAGATAAACAATACCTAAGGGGACTGTGAGCTATAATATGTACCTCTTTACAAATATCTGGTGCTATTCATTTGATTTCAATCAAAATAAATAATATATACATCCCAATCTGTCTGCCACAATTCAGGTATTAGAGTGTTTATTCTCTTTTGCTTCAGCTTGTCAATTTTTTTCCCTGAATTTAGGGAATACTATCTCTCTTGAATAATATTGTCTTCCTTTAGGTAAGAAAACAAAAAGAACCAAAAATTCTAAATTTAAATGTTCAATGACAATAGAGGAAATGACTCATTAGACATTGTTCAAATATGAGAATTTCTTCAAAACCACAATTGAAGTCTTCCATTTAATGTGCTAACTTCTCACTCCTTAAAACATACATTTCCCCCCAGATATAATAAGAAATATAATAATATGATTTTCCTTCTATTTTTAAAATCTTCACTTTGTAAACTAAGATGCAGATTTATTAAAATGTAATCAAAAGTATCTGAATCCAAACCTAGAATTTATATAGTTGAAAGTAATCCTGTTGAACAGGTAAAATATTCTTTAGCTAATAGATAAATATGTCTGTTAAAGGTTTATTCTTAGATACGTGAATAAAAAGAGAAATTCAAACTTGTATAATAATTGCAAAATCAGCTCACATTGGTACTCAAATTTTAGGGATAAAAAGAGAAAAAATGTATTCTGAGTAAAAATAGAAATCATTTCTAGTTTACTAGCCTATTAATTATTTTGGCTGATTTTTATCCACAAACTTAAAAATGAATTAAGTCTGTTGAGTATCTGAATCTTGATTTTGGCTCAGGTCATTATCCTAGGGATCTGGGACTGAACCCTGGTTGGGCTTTTCACTGAGCATGAAACCTGCTTAAGATTCTCTCTCTCTCTTTCTCTCTCTTTCTCTCTCTTTCTATCTCTCTCTCTGCTCCCCTCCTTATCATGCTCTATTTCTAAAATAAAATTAAATTAAATTAAATTAAATTAAATAAATAAAATATTAATACAAAATCCAAAGTGAAAAGCATTTCATAGGCAAAGAAATGAAGAAATGTTTGAATGAACTCTAAATATTAAAAAAAATCAATGAATAAAAAAATTTTAACGACATCCTCATACAATGAACTTTATAAAAAAAATAAATGTGTTATTGGAGAAATGAACTAAGATTGTATGCATGGGATCTACAGGGAAATATGAAGGGGAATTTTTTAAAGGGAAACACAATCAAAAAAACATATTAAGCATTAAAAACATACTCAGAGACACAAAGCATTTATGTGATAGTGAATATATGAATTAAATCCACACAGCGGGACACTAATTTGTAATTTTTAGATAATTAAAATGTCCAAATCATAAGTTTAAAAAAGAAATGTCACATGTAATTTACCTTTTTTGGTAAATTAAAAAATAACTAGAAATTAAATAAAAAATTTAACTCTTAGAAAACATACCTTGAAAAATAATAGATATTTGACATGAAATATATTATACTTTTACTTATTCTAACCTTTCCTTCTGTTCTGTATAGCAATAGGTGACCCTATCAGCAGTAAGATAATCTAACTTATTTTTAAAGCCATCAGTAAATCATAATGAAAATAAACATTAAAAATCACACTCTTTATAAAAGGGGAAACTGGAAGCATACAATTCATATTCATTTTACTTTGAAGTTTTCTACATGTCATATATCAAACATATGTATTTAAAATGCTCTGGGGAAAATCTGAAAGCTGAAACAAATGATGACATTCATAACCATTTACTAACACTTGGCTAGATTATTTCAGGCTATCGTAAATTTGTAGAGAGTCACCATCTGTGTCTCCTTAAAATTTATAACAGTAGAGAAAGAATATGTCTCAATACTTCAAGAGTTTACTTCTCAGAGTGCCTACCTGACTCAGTTGGAAGAGCATGTGACTCTTGATCTCAAGGTCATTTGTTCAAGCCCCCAGTTGGGTATAGAGATTACTAAAAAGAAATAAATAAATTTTAATTTTTTTTAAAGTTTACTTCTCTACATAGGTTTACATCATCTGTCTTTTGCCCTAAACTCAGGAACTGTGTGTGTGTGTGTGTGTGTGTGTGTGTGTGTGTGTGTGTGTGTTTTGCAGTGGAGGGGCAGAGGGAACAGGAGAGAGAGAATCTTAAGCAGACTTAATACACAGCTCTGAGCCTGACACAGGACAGATTTCATGACGGTGAGATCATGACCTGAGCCAAAATCAAGAGTGGGATGCTTAACCGACTGAGCCACTCAGGTGCTCCAAACCCAGAGACTTTGTATGCTTGTGATTTTCCTGACTTACCTGTCAATTACTACTAAAAACCAATATAGATTGCTTATAGTACAGAATCTGTTTTTACATATAGTCTCTATTCAACAATTTTTAAATTATTTTACCTCGCTGTTATTTTATTATTCTCTTTAGTATGAATGTGCTCTTAATTTTCCATAAGACTGTATGCTTATAAGAAAAATTTAATTGCAACTAGTCAGTAAGAGGTACCCAGTGTGTTTTAACAAACCATTTGTTATGACTAATATACTTTTTTGTTCTCACTACTTTGAGGAACTTGTTTTACCATAAATGAAATTTTAAGTCATCTAAATTGGAAATGACAATGATAATAGCTTGAAAACTTTTAATTTTAACCATTCTATTTCAGTAGATAAATTGAAAGTACAGCGATGGAGAAAGAGTGAAGATTTTTTTATTTTCTTTTAAACAATTTATCACTCAGATTATTTTCTTAATGCTCTTATTACTTGTGAAATACTTCTGAAATGAAAAATGTCTCCTGTGAAATGGGTAAAGTGTTAGGTACTTGTGTCTGTGCTGAAGAAATGAGCTTTTCAAAGGTCAGTAATTTGAGCTTAGCATTAGAGGATTATTTGTATTTTATCTTTCTTTATCTTTTATCTGTATAATTGTATTACTGAAATAATTCAAGGACAGCACTTTACTTCCAACTTAGTGATCAGTTGCTTAGCAACTATGTGGCTGACGAAACCTATCAGATCTGATGTCTCTGTCTCTTCAGAAATTGTCAGAAACTAGATAGAGTACATTAGATTTTTCAAAATATTTTAGCATTTTGCAGTCTCTGAAGGATTAGTAAGTAGTTTTATTTTATTTTGCAATAGATTTTATTTTTGTTCTTTAAACCCAATGTTTTTTTTTTTTTTTTACTTCCATTATTTGGAAGTTCAGTAAAGCTTTATACTCTACCTTTAAGAGATATTATTCTTAATATTAGAAGACTTTTTCCATGTATTAGTTTCTAGAGAAACTGATCCATCTTTGTAACCAAACAATCAAATTATTTTAATTGAACACCTGCTATGGTCAAAATATAATGCTAGATTATTTGGTGGAGGTAGGCATGATTTCTACCTCCACCAAAGAGGTTTAAAATATATTTGGAATCACACATCTTTATACTACAATTGGCAGTAGAAGGCAGTGTTTGATAAGTGACCAACAATCATAGAAAAAAAAAGGAGTTAAGGGAAGGAAGTAAAAATCATATCCTTAGATGTTATTCAAGAAGGGATAATGATGATAGAGTTCTTGGATAATGCAGAAGTATGAGAGAATGCAGACCTTTCTAGATGGGGGAAAATAACAGCTTTCCTGAATGCCTCTTAAATGCATAGCAATAAATAAAAATGACAACATTTGCAACATTAATACTTTTCTACTAAACCATTTTAATGCAATTAGTATATAATTTAAAACAAAATTGCTATCTTTAGCATTCATTATATCATTAATGAAATAGCTAAAATGGATGGTTTATCTCATCAAATAGCACACAGTTGAGATATCTACAGGAAAAAAAAAAGTACTAATGTTATAGTTGGGCACAGATATTTTCTACAAGACAGAATGTGATCATTTATATTCTTAATTAAATTTTCACATTCATTCATGTAACAAATATTTGTTAACACATACTATTTACAGAAACTGGTGTAGTCCATGAAGTGTGAAGCAAAGAGGTACAAAAATGTATTTGGGATATTTAATATTCTTTGGTAATTACATAATTTTACCTTTCACTTTGACATCTGAAATATATTGGGCATTAATTTTTATTAGGTTTCAAAACACAGTTTTTCCATGTACTTATCCACTTAAAACAGAACCACTCACTGAAAAGTCACTTTTCCAATGCACTGTACCCTTTGTGTGTGTTTCTTTCTAAATTCTCCATTCTGTCCCCTTAGTTGGTTTTTCTACACTTGTATCAATTTCCCACTATATTATTTATTTTATCATGAGTCTTAATGTATGATAATGTAAGTCCTCCAAAAGGTTCTTCTTGCTCAAGGTTACCTTGGATATGCTAAGCTCTTTGAACTGTCATATGATTTTAGAGCGATCCTGTTAATTTTCACAATTTCTATTGAGATTTTGAATAAGATTGCATTAAATATAGATTAGTTTGGGAGAACTGATATATTTACAAACTGATTTTCTTATTTTCATTTATTATATTTTTCCCAAATTTTTATTTAAATTCCAGTTAGATAACATACAATGTAATATTAGTTACAGGTATAGAATTCAGTGATTCATCACTTACATACAAATAACCTGGTGCTCATCACAAGTGCCCCCCTTAACACCCATAACCCATTTAGCCCATCCCCTCACCCACCTCCCTCCAGCAACCCTCAGTTTGTTCTCTGTGGTTAAGTCTCTTTTATGGTTTGCATCTTTGCTTTTTCCCCCTAAGTCCATGTGTTTCATTTCTTAAATTCCAAATATGAGTGAAACTATATGGTATTTGTCTTTTTCTGACTGACTTATTTCACCTAGCATATTACAGTGTAGCTCCATTCATGTGTTTGCACATGGCAAAATTTCATTATTTTTGATGGCTGAGTAATATTCCATTGTACATATACCACTACCACTTCTTTATCAATTCATCAGTCAATGGATATTTGAGTTCTTTCATAATTTGGCAATTGTTGATAATGTTGCTATAAATATCAGGGTGCATGGGTCCCTTTGATTTATATCCTTTGGGTCAATACCAGGTAGCGAAATTGCTGGATCTTATGGTAGTTTTATTTTTACCTTTTGGAAGAACAGTTTTCCAGAGTGTCTGCACCAGTTGGCATTCCCACCAACAGGATAAAATGTTCCCCTTTCTTTGCATTCGCACCACTATCTGTTGTTTCCTGTATTGTTAGTTTTAGCCATTCCGACATGTATGAGGTGATATATCATTGTAGTTTTGACTTGTATTTCCCTGATGATGAGTGATGTTGGACATCTTTTCATGTGTCTGTTAGCCATCTGGATATCTTCTTCAGAAAAGGGTCTATTCATGTGTTCTGTCCATTTCTTAACTGGATTATTTGTTGTTGGGTGTCAAGATTGATAAATTCTTTATAGATTTTGGATACTAACCCTTTATCCAATGTGTCATTTGCAAATATCTTCTCCCATTCTGAAGGTTGCCTTTTAGTTTTGTTAATTGTTTACTTCCCTGTACAGAAACTTTTTTCTTTGGTATAGTCCCTAAAATTTATTTTTGCTTTTATTCCCCTTGCCTCAGGAGACATATCTAGAAACATGTTGCCATGGCTATTGTCCAAGACATTACTGTCTGTGTCCTCTTCTAGGATTTTTATGATTCAGGTCTCACATTTAGGTGTTTAACCCATTATGAGTTTATTTTTGTGTATGGTGTAAGGAAGTAATCCAGTTTCATTCTTTTACATGTAGCTGACCAGTTTTCCCCAAAACCATTTATTGAAAGGACTGTCTTTTTCTCACTGGATATTCTTTCCTTCTTTATCAAAGATCAGTTGACCATATCATTGGGAGTTTATTTCTGGGTTGTTTATTCTGTTCTATTGATCTGTGTGTCTATTTTTGTGCCAGTACCACACTGTTGATCACTAGAGCTTTGTAATATAACTTGAAGTCTGGAATTATGACACCTCAAGCTGTGCTTTTCTTTTTCAAAATTGCTTTAGCTATTTGAGGTCTTTTGTACTTCCATATAAATTTTACAATGTTTTGTTCTAGGTTTTTCCCATATATTTTTAATATGATAAGTTACATTAAACTGCTATTGGTTTACTCATTCTTAATAATAAACCACTCTTGCCTTTGTGGCATAAACCCCACTTAAACTTTTCCAGTGATAATAGATTTTGGCTTTCTTGGAATAAGCTCCACTTATGATTATCTTCCAATCAAATACACTAATATTGAATTATTTTTGTCTACATTATGAGAACAGTTAAAAATTTTCTTTTCAGATTCTGATATCAAGTTATATTCAAGTCTCATAAAAAGAGTGGAGAGAATCTTTCTGTTTATCGGAAGCATTTGTGTCTCTTATAAACAGCACATAAGTGTTTTATTTTTCTTTCTGTTTTATTTTGTTTTAGCACTTTTTGGGACATATTTAATCATTTACATTTAAAATAATTATAATATATTGGACAAATACCTTTCATTTTACTCAATGTTTTCTCTTTTTTCCCCTCATTTTTTACTTGTTTTGGAGGGAACAAATATATTTTTTGTTAATTTATCTTCTATTCTCTTATTTTGTGCATTCTTTTGCTGATTACTTTTGGGATTAAACATGTTGCCTTCCCTTATTTGAGTCTAATGAAAACTATTGTTTTTGCTAATTTCCAGAAATTGCTTGCTTTTAAAATCTTTCATTCCACTTATTCCGTTCCACTTTTTGCATTCCTGTTGTGAATTGTGATTCTCTCTATATTTTAACTCCACAAAGCATTACTATCGTTAAATTGTCAATTAACAATTATTTATACGTAATTATTATTTATACGTAACACTTATTTATACATTTTTACCTTTTCTGTGACACTTTTACATTTTCTGTGACATTTTTACCATTTTACCTTTACCTTTTCTAGTGACATTTACATATTTCCTTCAGTCTTACTTTTCATCTTCCCAAGTTACTCCATTTAGCATTTCTTTTAGTGTAGGTCTGCTGAAAATAAATGGGCAGTGTTTGTTAGCATGAAAACTTTTGTTTTCACCTTCTTTTGAAGAATATTTTAACTTGGCGAGTAGTCATCTTTTTTTGGTACTTACATTGTTTCATTCCGTCTTCTCTAGAAGGCACTTCTTTGAAGTTTCTCATTTTCCACAATTTGACTATAATATTTTCTAGTGTGTTTTTAATTTTTTTGTTATAGTCACTTTTATTGTTTATTTATATATGTATGTTTGTCTTTGTTCTATTGAAGTTTAATGTTTCTTGACTCTTTAGAACTTCAGTGTGATGCTTTTCACTATTCCGGGAAACATTTGGGCAATATCTTCTTGATTACCTCTGCTCCATTTTTCTCTTCTTTCATCCTGGAGATAGATCATGATAGAAAATAGATGATTGATAGAGAGGTAGGTAAATAGAAAGATAGACGATAGATAGATAGATAGATAGATAGATATCAAGGCTCACATGATTTTCTTACCCTACTTTTTTCTTGTTGCTTTAAAATATCTTTCTAAGTATAGAGTTAACTCCACAGGTAAAATGAGAAAACACTAATATTTTCTCTGGAGAACACTGGAAGACTGGTGATAATACTGTGGTCAGGATAAGGATGAGTGAGGTATACTAGCTAGTAATATATAATGTGCTTTAAAGTTGTGAAATTCCATGCAAGCATTTTAAACTAGCTTGTCTACATTGTTCAGGGAGCAATGGGTTGTTGGTTTGCATGTGGCATAAACAGTTATGTAGCTTGGTTTTAGCAAAACAGGACGAGTAGAACATAAAGGACGCTTCAGTAAACTTGTGTCCAGACTTCACTGTAATTATGATATTTTGCATATATCTGGATGGTTCTTAATTCGATGAAGTGCATCCTGCACAACTTGGAGAGGACTCTTGAAAGGCCTGACCTGGGAATTTTTGTAACCATCAATTGTTGCTTGCCCTTTCTTTCTCCTGCTGCACTAGCAGTTTTATCTTTATAGGAGTAATCTATGTGGAGGCTTTTGTGAGTCCTTTCACAAAACAAAGAATGTTATAAGTTCTGTACTTTGGTTTACATCTTGTCTATTCACCTGTTTAGAAGTTTCGCTCACTGATCCTATCTTCTGCCCTGTCCAGTATGCTCTTAAAGATAGCCATTGAACTTTTGGATTCACATACTGTATATTTTAATTTTGAATAACTTTTAAAATTACTTAACAGATTCCAGTTTTTTCATTTTGTACATCTATTTTAAATGTGTCAACTCTGTTATTTTATAATTCTTGTCTTCCAAGACCAATACTGGAATAAACATTATCTGGTGCTTCAAATGTCTAGAAATATTTATTAAATATCAGATGTTGTATGTATAAACACACACACACACACACACACACGAGTTTAGAAACCCTCAATGATGTTTTTTTTCTACCAGAGATGGTTCTCTGGTTCTCTCTTTCTTCTGTTAGTCAGGTGGAATGATCAGCAGGCCGGACACAGATCAGGGTGCATCAGAGATTCAGCTAACAGGGACTGAGGTTGTATAAGACTTAGTTTATGTCTCTGTTCCTAGAGCATCGCCCTCCATGTTTCTCACTTGCTATAAATTTTCTATTTTTTTCTCTCTTCTTTCTTTAAATTTAGTTACAGCTCATGGGTTCAAGCCTTGTTTCAGGCTCTGTGCTGACAGCTCAGAGCCTGAAATCTGCTTCAGTGTTTATGTCTCCTTCTCTCTCTGACCCTCCCCTGCTCATTCTCTCTCTCCCTCTCTCCCTCTCTCTCTCTCTCTCTCAAAAATGAATAAATGTTAAAAATAAATTTTGAAAAATAATAAAAAAAGAATTAGGTCCATTTGACTTGTTTTGGACTGAGAATAGTGTTTTAAATTCATCTAGCATTTGTATAATTTCTGTATCTACTTATTTATCTCTCAATTTCTCAACATTCTTGCTTTACATAGGAAGTTTCTGTGTTACTTTGTGGATAGATATAAACTTGCATCTTTACTATAATCTGTGAGCTTTAGCATTACATAGTGATCTTTGTGTCAGTGGAACTCTTTTTACCGTGAATTCTATCGTGTCTTTTATTGATATTACATCCTGTGTGAGATCAAAGGTTGAATTGACAAATTATATTCACACAAATAATAGGTTTGTCCACAACCAGATTGTTCTAATGATTCAAAAGACACGGGGAATCACAAGCCACAAGTTAAACATCATGTTCTTGGAGAAACTAATACTCCCCACTAATGTCCCTTTTATCGCCACAGTAGGATATGCAGTGGTTTTATACGATTTATGCACGTGGAACATTGCACAAAGGAAGCCTCTTTTGTTCTGGAATATCTCCAGTTGATACACTATCAATTAGACAACTTGATTGACTATCCTTCTTTCTCCTGACAACCATGACCCATAAATCTGCAAGATCTAGTTTTGTTCATTATATAGATAGTCTTTGTTCACCAGGAATTCCCTGCTATAATGCTATGACATACAGGTTAAAGTTCTTATATTACAAATTGATAAGAAAATCTAATGGCCATTTCAACAGAGAAGGATGATCATTTTTAAACTAAGTAGGTACTCAGTAAATGCTGATATCACTGATACACAAAGAGATTGAATGCGAATGGAATGCTGTTTGGGCTTTTAAAGCTACGGATACTTAAAATGTGGTTAAAAATATAAGCACATTATTGTACTCCAAAGATAACAATAACAAAAAGGGACTGGAAAATTTGAGCTTTAATGAAAATATATATTTTGTTGATTCCAAATGTTTATACCTAAATATAACTGAGAGTAATTCATAAATTCGCATTCATTTCCTTTTAAAATGTGAACTTAAGTTCATCCTGTACCATAATCTTGTGTCCTTTAAGAGCAGGAAATACCAACTTTTCTTTGGCTCGTACCCCGCCCCCGACACACACACACATAGATTTCAAAATAAGAATGCTCATTTACATATAACATTAAACAAATATTCTCATAATTTTTTTCCATGTTAGTAAAAATAAGCATAATATTAAGTCACTTTGAAATCTGGCCTTCTATTTTTAATGTAAAACCATAAATATTTTAATTTAAATCCATTATCTTTATCTTGTTTTTTAAATGACATCTGTATTCAGAAGAACAATATTTTTATTATTATAACATTTCCAGTGAGGAAGGGCAGCTATCTTTCCCCTGATATATGTTAAACATGTGATTTCCTTAGAATATTAAGGATCGCATATAAATACAAATGTTATGGTTATAGATTTATTTTTTATTTTAATTGTGGAAAAATATATATAAAATAAAATTACTATATTAATCTTTTGTAAGTGTTAAGTACATTCACTGTGGTTTGCTACCATCTCTACCATCCATTGAACTCATTTTTATCTTGAAAATCTAAAATTCTGTACCTAAAAAATAACTTATCATTTCCCTCCCCATAACCTCTGGAAACTACCATTCTACCTTCTCTCTCACTTTGTTTGGTCACTCTGAGAATGTCATATAAGTGGAATCCTATAATATTTGTCCTTTCATGACTGGTTTATCTCATATAGCATCATGTCCCTAAGGTTTATCAATGTTTTAGCATATGTTAAAATTGTTTTATTTATTTACTTATTTATTTACTTATTTACTTACAGTTTCAGGTGTAGAATTTAGTGATGCAACACTTACATACAACCCCTAGAGCTCATCACAAGTTCCCTCCTTAATCTCCATCACCTATTTAACTCGTCTCCCCACCCAACTCTCCTCTGGTAACCATCAGTTTGTTCTCTATAGTTAAGAGTCTGTTTCTTGCTTTGCTTCTCTCTTTTTCTCCACCCTTTGTTCTTTTTTTGTTGTTATTATTTAAATTCCACATATAAGTGAAATCATTAGTATTTGTCTTTCTCTGACTGACTTATCGCACGTAACATAATACTCCCTCGCTCCATCCACATCATTGCAAATGGCAAGATTTCATTCTTTTTTAATAGAATTGCCTTCATTTCTAAGACTGAATAATATTCCATTGCATGTATATACAAAATATGATCTATCAATGGACTCTTGGTTGGCTTTCGCCTTTTGGATATTGCAAATAATGGTACCATGAGGACACATGTATCTATTTGAGCCTCTACTTTCAGTTCTTTCAGATATATATGCAGAAGTGGAATTGCAGGATCTTATGTCATTTTATTTTTAATTTTTTGAGGGAAACTTGATAGTATTTCCCCAAGTAGCTGCATCATTTTACATTCTACTACTAGTGCACAAGGGTTCCAGTTTTCCCACATTGTTACCAATGTGTACCATGTTTTTTGTTTGTTTGTTTGTTTTTTAAGCAGCCATCTTGATGAATATAAGGTAGTATACCATTGGGGTTTCAAGTCACATTTTCTTATGAAAATAATATTGAATATCTTTTCATGTGCTTTTTGGCCATTTCTAAATCTTTTTTGGAGAAATGTCTATTCAATTCCTTTGCCCATTTTTAATAAATAAGTTGTTTGCTTGTTTTGGTTGAGTAGTAGGGAGGTTTTATTTGGTTTAGATATTAACCCCCTATCAAATGTATGATTTGAAAATATTTTCTCCATATTTTCTCCACATTTCATGGATTGTCTTTTCACTCTATCGATAATGTGCTATGCTGCATAGAAGTTTTCATTTTGATGTAGCCCCAATTATCTATTTTTTTAATTTGTTGCCTATACTTTTGATGTCAAATCTAAGGAAATATTGGTAAACTGAGTATCCTGTGGCTTTTACCTTATGTTTTATTATAAGAGTTTTATAGTTTCAGTGCCTACATTTAGGTCTTTGTTCCATTTTGAGTGAATTTTTCTGTACAGATTAAGTAAGGGCTTATCTGCATTATTTTGCACATTATTTTGCACTGGGATATTCATTTATCCCAGTATTGAAAAGATTGTCTTTTTCCCATTGAATGATCATTACTCTCTTGTCAAAAATCCATGTGAGGGTATACTTTTGGGGTCTCTATCCCATTCTCTTGGTCTACATGGCTATCTTCATACCAATACCATCCTGTTTTGATTATGTATCTTGTAATACGCTTTAAAATCAATAAGTGTGATACTCCCAACTTAGTTGTTCTTTTTCAAGACTGTTTTGTCTAATTAGAGTCCTTTGTGAGATTTCATGTAAATTTTAGGAAATTTTTTTCTATTTCTATAAAAAAAATCATTTGAATTTGGATGTGGATTTCATTGAATCTGTAGATCACCTTAGGTAATGTTGATACTTTAGCAATGTTAAATTTCCCAATCCATGAACACAAGATGCATTTTTATTTATTAGAATCTAGTGTAATATCTTTCAGTAGTTTTGTTTTGTTTTTTAATTTCAGTGTAAAATCTCTTTGGTTAAGTTTGTTTCTAAGCTTTTCCTTTTCAGATTTTTCACTGTTAGTAAACAGAAATGCAACTGATTTTTGTGTGTGTGTGTGTGTGTGTGTGTGTGTTGAATTTGTAGCCTATGACTTGGCAGAATTCATTTATCATTTCTATCAGCTTTTTTGCTATTTTTTTAGAGTTTACATATAAGATTTTGTCATCTCTGAAAAGAGATCATTTTACTTCTTTCTTTCCTATTTGAAAGTCTTTGATGTTATGTTATTTTAAAATGTCATTATTTAAAGTATTATGTCATTTAATTGATCATTAAGAGTTATATGCAAGTCTAAGATGATCACAGGGCAACCAGAAAGAGAGAATATTTTTATCCAGATTCAACATACATATCTTTGAGAAAACAAGTTATAATGTCAAGTTATTGTGGCAATCAGTCAAATTGGACTCATGAACCTATTTCCTGAAATGATTTTTTATTTGTTCATATAAATTAAAAATCTCTACATGTTACCCATTTATATAAGATGATTATAGCCACCTTTCTGCTCTATACACAAGCATTTAAATGAAGGAGCCCTCAATCATCATGAGTCTGGTTATATTCGATATGGGACAGCTGACCTAGCTACATCACTTTACTTCAAATTTCTAAAAAATCCAAAAAAGACTGAATGCAATGTTTTGGAATTGGATATTTTCTTCCTGTTCCAATTCAGGGCCAGATGTTCCCTAACCAAAATTGATAAACATTTAGAACCTTAGGTAGGGCATTTGCAAAATGGTAACACAGAAATGAACCTATATTTTCTACATATGCTTTATCAGGTGATAAAATAGTGGTTTTCTCTCATCCTTAAAATTATATTTAATTTTCATCATATACTTTAATGACTATTTTACCAAATAATATTCTTTGGTATATGATATTTATGCCTTTGAGATGAGAAGTAGAGGCTAAATAAATGGTAAATTTGGACTTGCAAAACCTTTTCCCATGAAGCCTTTTCAATGTGTGTGAAAGATGATATGTAGAATAGAGATAACTAACTGCATAAATTAATTCAGTCTGGATGTATTTAAAATTTCTGTTCATTTGACTTTCAAGAATTTCTCCTACAGGTACAATAGTGCCAGCATGCAAAGGTGTATGTATTTTTATATTTATTTATATTTATATTTATATTAAAGGATTTCTCTGAAGCTTTGTTTAAGATATTGAAATTTTGAAACTGCCTAATATACAAATATTAAATGGCCATTAATAATAATTGTCATATAAAATAAAATATTATTTATTGAGAAAATGTGTGCAATGTTGTTAATTTTAAGACAGGTGAGAAGATATGCATTTTCTAAAAAAAATGTTTTTGTTCATGTAAATATTACCTATATTTATGTTAATATCCAGGATATTACATTAAATGTGATTATGCCTCAGGAAGAGTTTTGGTGTGGAAATATTCAGAGCAATTTTGTAATTAAAATTATATAAAATTTTAATAACTTAAATGTAGCTTTTTAATATATTTTCTTTCTGCTGCTGCTGATACCACATATGAAACAGAACCTAAATCTTATCCCTATATACAGGGATAAATATAAATGTACTCAGAATGAATTTCAAAGAAGTTATTAAAAATATTTACTATTCCATACTGATGCAGTTTATGAATAAGCTTTACCTAAGAAATATATTCTGAGGCAGATAGTGTGGCATTTTTTTAAAGTAACACATTACAAAAGCAATTGTACCATGAAAAAGTTTACATCAGATCTCCGCTCTACCCTGGATTTAAAAGGATCATTAACTTCATTGCAAATTTTTAAGCAGGTGGTATGCATCAAGGATAAACATTCTGAAATATATGAGTCCGTCGAGGATTCTCATTAAACATTGCGATCAAGGAGCTGGAAAAGTAAATACAGTTATTTGCTTTGAGCTTGCAATAAGCCAGGTGGTGCAGCTAGACCTTCTGCCCTGAGAGACCATGGGTTTCGCGCCTATCTCCTAAGTGACATGGGAAGTTAGATGACAGCCTCACGGTTTCTGCTTGGGGATCCCTCCTGAGGATCTTCATATGCTTTCTCTCTCAGGGCCTTAAGACAAGTTGTAACCTTTGTAGTCTTTTTTGAGGAGCACCAGTTAGTTGTAATTTTGTTACATTTTAAATTGTGGTATGTTGGGGAGGAGGGTGAAGTTCTCAAAGAGCCCTGATTTGTAGTGCTGGCTGATTTCTGTGTTATAAATGTTCCCCAATGGCTGATTTCAAGCTCATAATGTGAAGTCACTCAATGAACATGGAGTTGGAAAAAGATGAGAAACATTGGCTCATATAGGCCATTGCAAGCCAGCTTGAGCATATTGCTGATTAAAGACACATTTGGTCTCTCTTTGCTTCTTCATAGACCCTGAAACTATTGTTTGTTAGATTTTTACAATAATACTTTATTATACACTCTATATGCATACACAGACACACACATAAAAGTGTCTGTACATGTGTGTATGTTTGTATGAGTATGTGTTTATGTGTGCTTATATATGTCTGTATATATACATGTATATATACATGTATATGTATATATAGATATATATTTTTTCTCATTCTTGCCCTAGGCCACAAGAGCATAATGACTGGTTATATTCCAGAAGAGGCTGATGAAAAAGCATTAGTCCCTAAGAGAAGATGACATGGAGAAGGACCACAGCTGAGCTACTGTAGACAGTGTTATGAGCAAACAATAAGCCTATGTTGTTACAAGCAACTAATATTTGGGAGTTATATTTTATCACATTATAACTAATCTCCAGGGCTAAAACAAATTTATTATCAGACTTCTTTTTAAGCCCTTTGTTCAGGATAACTATGTATGTAATTATAGACAAAATATATACAGAGAAATATCTATAATATAGAAAATTATACATATATATGTAGTTTCCTTTCCTGCTGTCAAAGGCAAAAGTCTGAGGAAGGCTTTGAGCATAGCCTTTGCCCTAAATGAGGGCACTTGAAGTAGTTCCGACCATGCCAGATGGTCACTGTGACCTAGCAAACTATCCCGGGGAAGAATGACAGCCTGACAATAAGATTAGGGTTAAAATTTCCTGCTAGGAGAAAAATAATCTTTCCAAAATTGGTTTGTAGCATGTCTTACAGTGTGATTCCTCATGTTTTGAACTACACCTTTCTCCTTGTTAAATAACTGAGAATTAGAAATAACAGTGACAGCTTACAGTATCTTTTTAAGTAGATAAGAAGTTATTCCCATAAAGGGCTTTACAACACAATCCCAGCTCAAGTAAAATTTTATTAACAAATCAGATAACCTTGATTCTCTCTCTAAAGCATCTCTGAATGAAGTATGATATAAGATCTTTACTTAAGGTACCATAATCCCTTTTACAACAAGAAGAGTAATGCATAAAATAGACTTAAATGCACTGCTGATCTTTCGCCGAGACAAGCTTTAAAGACTTACTCTTATGTCAGCACTCCTCAACTACTTTCTCTTATAAAAACCTAGGATCGGCCTTCCATTGGCCACCATTCCTAGCATTAACCTAGCCTTTTGTGACTTTAGTGTGACTGAAGGTAGGAAAGCTATTGTAACTTTGCTAGATTTCAAAAGGAATCATGAAGTCTTCCTAAAACACCTCAAAACTCTATCAGAAATAAATCTGAAACTATACATACAGGCACACTGAACTAAAGTCTTCTTCCATCTTCCTTTATCTTCCTTTATGTCACCCCATTCTCAAAAGTCTCCAAGGTCCCCATGTTGCTTCACATTTTAGTTTGGCTGACTCCTAGCGAGTAATTTTCTATTTCAGGTTGAAAATTTTTATTTGATTTTCTTTTTTAATTTTCTTTCAATTTGCTTCTCCTTTTGTCCAGATTTATTGGGATATAATAGACATATAACATTGTGTAAGTTATACAACTTGATGATTTCATATATGTATGTATTACAAAATGATTTACTGTTTTGGCTCCATTCAAATAGATTATACAGTATTTTAACTATACCGACCATGCTGTACATTACATTCCCAGGTCTTAATTCATCTCATAACTAGAAGTTTGTACCCTTTGACCAGTTTCACCCATTCTCCCCCTGCCTTGCAATCACTAGTCTGTTCGTTTCAATGAGTTTAGTGCTTTAGGTTCCAATATATGAGTGAGATAATACAGTATTTGTCTTTCTCTCTCTGACTTATTTCACTTAGCATAATGACCTTGAACACCCAGATTAACACAGAGGGAAGAATTTTCTTCTTTATGACTGAATAATATTTCACTGAATGTATATTTGCCACATTTTCTTTGTTCATTTATTCATTAGTGGACACAGAATGTTTCTATGTTTTGGCTGTTATAAATAACTCTGCAAGATATCTCTTCAAGTTAGTGATTTAATTTTCTTTGAATATATACTCAGAGGTAGAATTGTTGGATTTTATAATAGCTGTATTTTTAATTTTTTGAAGAACTTCCATACTATTTTCATAGTGGCTGCACCAATTTACATTCCCACGAACAATCCACAAAGTTTCGCTTCTTTACACATTCTTGTCAAAACTTGTTATTTTCAGGGTGCCTGAGTAGCTCGGTCGGTTAAGCTGCTGACTTTGGCTCAGGTCATGATCTTGCAATTTGTGAGTTTGAGCCCTGCATCAGGCTCTGTGCTGACAGCTCCGAGCCTGGAGCCTGCTTCGGATTCTGTGTCTCCCTCTCTCTCTGTCCTTCCCCTGTTCATGCTCTGTCTCTCTGTCTCTCAAAAATAAATAAACATTTTAAAAATTTAAAAAAACTTGTTATTTTTATTTTATTTTATTTATTTGGTGAAAGCTATTCTCAGAGCGAGTTGATATCTCATTGAGGCTTTGCATTTCCCTGATGATTAGTGATATTGAGCATTTTTTCATGTACTGTTGGCCATTTAAATATCTTCTTTGGAAAAGTATCTATTTAGATTATTTACCCATTTTAATTGGATTTTTTATTTTTTTACTACTGAGTTGTATGGTTTCCTTATATATTTGAATATTAGCCCCTTATCAGATATGTGATTTTAAATTATGTTTTTTCAATTTGTTGAGCATTTCTCTCTCTGTGCGGAAGATTTTTAGTTTGATATAGCCCCACTTGTTTTGTTTCTTTGTTTGTTTGTTGTTTTTCTTTTTGTTTTGCTTTAAGTGGAGTGATTTCTTTACTTCAACCTTGAATACATTTAATTTTTGAGTGGTTCCCTCTTTACATCTATGAAATCTTAAGTTCAATAGTTGTAAAAATGAGAAGGTACAGTAAAACTTACCTGGGGATCTTTATTTAATTATAAGGATCTTTAAAAACTTCCTACATCTCAAATGTCATCACTACACCTAAACCTTACTAGGTGTAGGTAAAGTATTAGATAAAATTTAAAGACACCTCCCAAATAATGTCTGTATGCCCCTTATTAAGCCACTCCATTCTCCAGTCCTTACACCTTTTGGAAATTACTTTTGTTCTAGATTGGTAGTTCCCAAACCTAGTTACATCAAAATCACATTAAGAGGGTTTTGTTTTGTTTATTTTTAATATTTAGGGTCACCCTGCTCTACCCAGAAAATCAGAATCTCTGAAGTTGGGTTGGAAATCTGGAATGTTAAAAGCTTACAAGTAATTCTGATACAGATTCACTACTTTAGATTATTACTCTGCCCCCAGGAAGACAACTGCTGTTAGATATAATCTCATACTCTGCCTTCTTTGACTAAAGTCTAGTGAGATATGCCATTCAATACTGTAGTAGGAATCATTTCTAATTAGGTTGGCCAGATAGATACCTCTAGCAGCTAAATTACTTTCCCAGACAAATACTGATTCATGGTATACTAGGGTATCAATGAACTACATATATTTCCAAATGTATGAATAAGATATCCACTATCTTATCTGAATATGTTAATGTATCAAAAATATGAGCAATCCCTAAGTCTACAAATCAATCCTGAATGTTGAACATCACAATCTTGTAGAGACTTGAGAGTATGGGAAGCAAATTAGTTAACATTTAGACATAAATTTTAACACAGTTCTTTCCACCTGTAAGTTTCCAATAAAATCCATCTTACCCAATATTTTCCATACACATCTTTATCCATCAGTCTCCAATGAGCTCATGTAGATTACTGTGCCTCATATGTGGCTATATTCAGTAACTCATCATCTAACACTAATAATCACCCATTCCTCTACACAATGTTTTTAAAAGGTCTTTTGACACAATGATACCAGTCCTCAGGTGACCCTTCTTTCAGTTTCATGGTCCCTTTGACCACTTTTCAAGTTATACCTCTGTACTTAGCTGACACCTTTTTATTTTATTTTTATTTTTTTAAGGTTATTTATTTTTAGAGAAACAGAGACAGCCAAGTTGGAGAGGGGCAGAAAGAGAGGGAGAGAGAGACAATCCCAAGCAGGCCCTGCACTGCCAGTGCAGAGACCAACTTGGGGCTCATACTCACAGAACTGTGACATCATAACCTGAGAGTAGGATGCCTAACTCCTTTATAAACCTTACTCTTCTGCCTCTGGCATGGGTTCAGAGATCTCAAATTTCTCAAAATCAAGGAAATAGAGCTACACTACATTACTAACATGTACAGGCTGGAGCCAACTGACTCGACTGAAATTAGCATCTGTCTTTTGCCTAATCATGTAATAAAAAGACCTAAAAACAGATGAATCTTCTTTAACCTACCTGAAAGTCATTATTGTACATATTGAAAGTTACATATTTATGACAGGTGTGTGAGAGTAGAGGAAGAAAATTAAAGTGTTCTAATTCCGTGCTTTCTTTATCTAGTACAAAACTACACTTTTCCTTAAAAAAACTCATGGGGAAAATTTTATCTTAAAAAAACATAGAATATTTGTCATTCAGCTATAAATGATGTAACCAACATCTCAGGACACTCAAGGTAGAGAGGTATATAAGTGAAGCAAACAAGCTATTGCCTAAAACAGTGGGGGAAGGGTGTTAAAGTTATAAAATTTCTTCAGACAGTTATATAAACTCATGCGATATTATCCTAGGAAATATGCTTCATAATTACAAGACACTATTTATTTATTATAATCAATCTTTACCCAGAGATATCTTTTTAAGGACCTTTTATAGGTAAGGACATCCTTCCTATAAAACTACCATTAGTCCACTTATGTGGAGTTCCATTTATTTTTCTAACAAATAAAACTAGCTGGATTGCCAAACTTCTTTTTCTTTTACTTTGAACATCACCTCTCTGCTGTACTCACTCAACAACAACAAAAATGGAAAGTGCCAAAGGTTGTATGTTTTAACTCCCTCTCTGTATGAATTTCCTGTTGCTGCTATAACAAATACTACAAATTTAGTTACCTAAACCAACATAAGGTCATTATCCTAAAGTTCTGTAATTAGAAATCTGACATGAATTTCACAGGGAGACTATCAAGACTTTCCCATGGTTGGTAAATTTGAAGATATACAATAACCCCCCTAAAATAAAATACAGAGAGAAAATAATAGCTGAAGAGAAAATTAAAAAGTGGCACATGACACAGAATCAGTCTACTTTAGACGTAACTGAAGTCCCAGAAGGAGAGAAGAAAAGAGGGAAGGAGAGAGTGTTCACAAATGTTTCAGCAATGAATGGCTAAAAATTTGCCAATTTGATATTATAAATTCACAGACTATGAAAGTGAGTAAACCCCAAGCAAAAAAACATAAAGAAAAATACACAAAGGCACTACATAATCAAGTTGTTGATATCATTGATTAAAAGAAATCTTAAATATAGCCAGAATAAAAAGTGTATAGAAAAAAAATGCAACATTCTCCGAAAATATGAATGCCAGGGGCACCTGTGTGACTCAGTCAATTAAGCATACAATTCTTGGTATCAGCTCAGGTCGTGATCTCATGGTTTGTGGGACTGAGACTCACAGTGGGCTCCACGCTGAGCATGGAGACTGCTTGGGACTCTCTCTCTCCCTCTCTCTCTGCCCTGCTCATGCTCTCTTTCTCTCTCTCAAAATAAATAAACATTTAAAAAATATTTAAAAAAAGAAAATATAAATGACAGAGAACAACAAAACTATGAGAAGGGGAAAAAATAAATGGGAACCTAGAATTATATACCCAGAAAAAATTAAGCCTAATTCAAAACTTTCTTCAGAACAATAAAAAGTGGCTTTATTTTTTTCAAAATAAATAGAAAACTCTATTAATATTTGACAAAATAAACTTCAAGGTAATAACCTATTATTATGGAAACTAGACACATGATGATTAAATATTTTTAAAGAAAACAGGAAAACAAGCAATGATAAACATAATAAAACTGAGCTTTTACCCTGAGTAAGTGGAAAGATGGCATTGTGATCTTTGCATAGGGAAAACCTACAGGATGCCCAGGTTTAGAGAGTAGATCAGGAATCACTTTATGTTAACTGTGAGATATAATTAGACAACCAAGTGAAGGTATTATGTAGGCACCTGGGTGTATGTGTCTGAAGTTTTAAGGAAACATTCTGGGCTGGAGATGTGTTATTTACAAGCAGCTGTCATGTAGATGGCTTGCACAGGCTTGAGACAATATGAGATCAACAAAAGAGTGAGAATGGATACAGAAAAGGACCAAAGACTGAGATTTGGGGTATTTGCATGAAAAGAAGTTAAGTAAAAGGGTTGGGTGTAATAAATGAGATTTGGATTGAGAAGCCAAATAAATAGAAAAACCAGACTGTGATGCCTTGAAAGCCAAGTGAAGAATGTATTTCCAGGAGGAGAGAAAGATCAATTGTTCGGTCCTGGTGATAGGCCAGTAAGCTTACTGAGGTCTGAGAAGTTACCACTGAATTTAACAACCACATTATTTGTGACATTGACACAGTCACAGTGGAATGGTAGGAGAGTTGGATTGAAATGGGTGTAAAAGGATGTAAAGAGAGAAGTTAGGGACAGAAAGTGTAAACATTTCTTTCATGAAGTTTGAGGATGAAAAGAATTTTTTAAAGGCAGTATTTATAGTATGATTATACCTAATGGGCAAAATATAGTTGAGAGGAAAATTAATAGTGAAGGAATTAAATGGGTCAATTGCTGGGGCACAATCATGTAAGATAGAGGAGATACAGCATAAATAAAACAATTGCCTTTATATAACCCATACATTTCACCTTTTTTGTTTCAAGATTTTATTTAAATATTAGTTAACATACAGTGTAATATTAGTTTCAGAAGTAGGATATAGTGATTCATCACTTACATATAACACCCAGAGCTCATCACAAGTGCTCTCCTTAATGCCCATCACCCATTTAGTCTACCCCCTGCCTACCTCCCCTCCTGCAACTCTCAGTTTATTCTCTAGAGTTAAGAGTCTTATTTTATGGTTTGTTTTGTTTCTCTCTCTTTTTTCTTTCCCTTATGTTCATCTGTTTTGTTTCCTAAATTCCTCATATGAATGAAATCATATGGTATTTGGCTTTTTTTCGCTTATTTTTGCTTAACATAATATACTCTAGCTCTATCCATGCTCTTGTAAATGGCAAGATTTTATTCGTTTTTATGGCCAAGTAATATTCCTTTGTGTATACACATACATACATACTACTTTTTCTTTCCCATTCATCAGCTGATAGAAATTTGGGCTCTTTCCATAATTTGGTTATTGTTGATAGCACTGCTATAAACATCAGGGTGCATTTGCCCCTTCAAATTAGTATCTTTGTATCCTTTGGGTAAATATATAATAGCGCAATTGCTAGGTCATAAGGTAGCCCTATTTTTAACTATTTGAGGAGCCTCCATATCCTTTTCCAGAGTGGCTGCACCAGTTTGCATTCCCATCAACCCATACATTTCATCCTAATAAAAAAAAAAAGACGGCTAAATTTATAGCTCAGATGGTTGCCATGTGGATAACTGTAGAGGCAATAATCTGTGCAGTTCTCTTCCTACTGTTTATATTTTATAGTAAAGAGGAAAACAAATTCATTAGCTGACAGTGAAGATGCGGAGAAATGTTAGAAATTTAAGGACAGAAGAGATGATGTAAAATAATTGCTTAGAGGAGGAAATATAACATGATTGCCATACAACATTAATGCTCAGTTCATATTCCTAGTCATAATTTAAAGAGGGGCTAATCAGTGTCATCTTGTGTTTGTGTCAAACCTCATTCAGCTACAGGCAGATGACGATCAGCAGTGGATAAAGAGTTGAATTTAATCAGGGTTACAGGTACTCCATGGTCACATTCATAATATATAGAACAAAGAGTACTCAGTGCCTTTCCTCTTTCTGACTCCATTTTCTAGCTCACTTATTTGAGCCTGGAGTAAATGAAAATATATTTAGGACCAGCAAGTGCTTTCAGAATAGTAAGATAGAAATATCTTAGAAGCAATAGAAAAGTATTTCATTGTGAGCTAAGCCTCATACTTTCTGTCACTTATTCAAAATCCACTGAGCTGAAAGTAACAGAAATTGGATTACTATTGAAAATTGAGAAAATAATATAGTATTCCAAAAAGCAGTATACAGCTCTTAGTTATATATATTTTCTTGACAAAGTGTTTAAAACAAATAGAAATTTACCCTCAAGAGTTTATTGTGCTGCAATGTAGTTTTATTAGGCAGATGGTCAGCAATAAAAAGCAGCTATAGAATATGTTCTACAAAGTCAAAATTCACAGCACTGCCCTGTCAGTGTTCCTCCTATGGTCAAATAATTCAGTATTGTGTATTCAAGTGATGAGCAATTGCATCAAAAATTTATAGAAATAGGTAACACAAACCTGTAACTTTCTCCTTCTTTTCTTTCCCTATCTTGTCTCACTTATTATTCAATTATTATTGAATTCCTTTTTCTCCCTATTATACCCATATTAAAAATAAAACATCTGCCCTAAACTAGTATTATGATCATCTTCTAAAATTTTTTAATTGAAGCCTATCCCTGATACTTCCAATTTAGCAGCATCGTGTCCCTTCCAAAGACATACAAACAGTGGGTAGTTACAAGTCCTTTCTGCGCAGTAGCTATTGTTACCATGGCAACAGGGACAACAGAGAACTGCAGCACACCAGTAAGTTCCCTGCACTTTAATAAATGGTTCCCTTTTATCTATTGCTATATTCATAGCCTATACAGAATTTAAAATCAACAGGGTGCTAAAATCTGCGACACTCATATAATAGCATAAGAAAACGTCATTCTCTTTTTCCTCAATTTTTTATATATCCTCCACAGTAAGTGCTTTTCGGTATGTAGATGACTCATGGCTCTACAATATCATGATTTGCTAAAATAGAAGAGTGGTAAACAGATAGTAATATAAACTGAGCAAAAGCCTCACTATTTTATGTTTAGCTTTGTGAGTATGTATGTGTGGGCATGGATCTCTTTCCCTGAAATTCGTATGATAGATTCTAAAATCCGACTCCATCAGTTATTTCTTTTTTTCCTTTTAGACTCTTTTTTTTTTTTTTTTTTTTTTTTTTTTTTTTTTTTTTTTTTT
>CM053567.1:57769953-57789778 GCA_028646485.1 Cryptoprocta ferox
AATGCGCTCTTGGAGGCTCATCCAGCCCAGACCCTCAGGCGCGCTGGAAGTGGTCTCACTTACTTGTTTCAGTGCTGCACAAGGCCCGATGCGGTCCTGTCTCTCTCCTGCCTTATACCTTTGCCCTTATTGCTGTACATTTTCTGGGTAGTGAGCTACCTGTGGTTTTCGAGTGTATCATGCTGATTCCTCTCTGTAGGATGGTGTTCCTGGGCTTGCAAGTTTAGGACATCTTTAATCTGCTTTACGATATCATCCAACACCTCATACAGGAGTCCTTCCCTAACCATGGAATCCTTGACCTGAGAGTGGACACTCCCTTTTTAGGATCTTTTTTTTTTAAGTGTATTTATTTATTTTGAGAAAGACAGAGAAAGCGTGAATGGGAGAAGGGCAGAGAGAGAGGGAGACAGAGATTCCCAAGCAGGCTCCATGCTGCCAGCAAAGATCCCAACCAAGGACTTGAACTCTTGATCGAAACGTTGAGATCATGACCTGAGCAAAACCACGAGTCTGATGCCCCACTGTCTGAGCCACCCAGGTGCACTAGGCTCATTTTTAATGAGATTTGGGAACCACATTATCTAAGGTAAGTGCTCAATATCATTTTTTTTTGATTACATGATTATTTTGGCCAGAATTCTATCCAGTACAATTTTGAATAGAAGTGATGAGAATGGACATCAATTTTTGTTGCTGATCTTAGGGCAAAGCATCTACTCTTTCACCATTAAGTATGATGCTGCCTATCTGTGGGTTTTCATAAATGCCCTTCATCAGGTTGAAGAAGTTCTTTTTAATTCCTAGTTTGCTCAGTGGTATTTTGTTGTTGTTGTTGAGTGTTTTTATCACAAAAGTCTGTTGGATTTTGTCAGTTGGATTTTTGGCATCTATTCAGATTATCATGTGAATTTTTTTCAAATTTTACTGACATGATGTATTGCATTGATTGTGATTTCAAAATATTAAACCAGTGTCACATCCCTGGGATAAATTGCATGTGGTCATACTATATAATTCTATTTATATTTTTATATATATCAGTCAGTATATTATTGAGGATGTTTTTGTTCATATTAACAAAGATACTGATCTGTAATTTTTTTCCTGTGATATCTTAATCTGCTTTTGGTTTTAGGAAAATACCTTGATTCCATGCTTTGTTGCTAATGAGGTCAATTCCTTTGGGAAGAGCTGTCTGTTCTGTGACCAGCATCTTTCCCTAGATTCAGGGACAACAGGAAGGACTGGGGACAACAGGAAGCTTCTCTCTGAGTGATATTTTCACTTAAATAACTGAGTGCTTGGTGGGGGAACACAGCAGCCTGTGTTCTTCTTGGCATGGATTCACCCACTTAGAAGTTTAGAGAAGTGCTATTGGGTCCTCAGTATTCTCAACATGCCATGCCAAATGGAGATCCTGCATTCTGTAAGTGGGAAAAGGGAGCCGTCACCTGTCACCAGCACTGATCTGTAAATTAGCCTCAGCAACAGGTACCTGGGGGCAGGATGAGAAATGTTGGAGTTCTGCCCCTCCTGCCAAGAAAGCCCTCTGGCTGGGAGTTGTTCATGGCTGTAGCATTCTAGAGTGGACCCACCACCTCAATGAACCACATGGGTGGAGGGAGAGAGCTGACTTCATTCAAATATCACAGATTCTTGCTTTTCTTACTGAAGTTTTGTAGATATTCTTTGATAGATAAATTTTTATTTGTCATTTGACCTTAGGACCATTCCAAAGACTTTAAATGATTTTGTTTCTTTGTTTTCATCTTTATTTTAATAATTTTTACCAGTTTCACTGGGGAATGGCTCACCAGAACTCCTCCATTGAATGGAAGTCTATTTGAACTTAATAACAGAAGTTTAAACAAAACTATCTTAAATGAGATATGCTAACATCTCATTTTAGAAGAATTCTTGGTTAAAGAGATATCACAACTGCAAATATAGACGTTGTACAAAGAAATAAGAAAGGAGTATAAATAATGGGAAGTAGCAAAATGATATAGGGCAGTGAAATGGGGTTTTCTAGGATTAAATTCCTGTTTTGAAACTTACTTGTTTTGTAAAATTTGGTAAGTTAATTTATCTCCCTAAGACTTAGTTTGTATAATTATAAACTATAATAATATTAATAACCCCTTAGTGATAGGAGTTTTGTCTGGATTCATTGAGAAGTAAAGCACTTAGTATGGTGTCTGGCAAAAGTAAATGTCTTATAAATATTATGTACAAATATTTTTTACTAGAGTACAACTAAAGCTTTAGTTAAAGGTAAACTTATAGAATTAAATATTATTAAGCAAATTATTAAATTAAGAAGAAAAACTCACCTGGTTCTACTCCAGAAGGATGCATACTTCAGAAAAGCAAAAGAATAAATGAAAGCTTAATCTGAAATTAATTACTAGAATTTTTTTAAATGTAGATAAATCAGAGGGTACCTTGGTGGCTCAGTCAGTTAGGCGTCTGACTTCAGCTCAGGTCATCATCTCAGGGTTCATGGGTTTGAGCCCCATGTTGGGCTCTGTGCTGACAGCTCAAAGTCTGGAGCCTGCTTCAGAGTCTGTCTCTCTCTCTCTGCCCCTCCCCCACTCACTCTCTGTCTCTCTCTTTCTCTCAAAAATAAATTAACATTTTAAAAATGTATATATATAGACAAGGTGCGGCAAATCTCAAAATATGGAGATTGAATACTCAAAATTATGAATTAAACAATGAAATTATTGACCACTTAATGTATAAAAGATATTTCTGCTGAGGCATAATGCAAAACAGCTATTGGGAGTAGAAATAAAAATCATTCATAGTTAGTAGCCAGTAACTCTTAACCCCTTACACCTGGGTATAGTGTATTGGGACTTTTGCTAACTTTAATCCTAAGAAGGAAAATGACCCAGAAAGGGTTTTTGGAGAGTTATATGCATTCTTTTGGTGGATGTTTCCTCTTCATCAAGAGAAAAGTGCTTCATGGAGACAAAGGGCACTATCTGCTTTAGTTGGCAGATAGAGCAAAAGTTTGGCTGCCTGCTTTCTGGAAGATCCAAAAGCAAGAATGAGAGACTGACTGGCCGGCTCTTCTGCTGGCAGTCAACGGGACTGCCAGACTGAGAGTAGTTTATATTTCCTGCGTTTGTCAGGACAAAGAATGAGTGTTGCCTGAGGGCCAGATATGAGCCACACATCAAAGGGAGCTGCTATTTTACAACCTGTTGGAAAGCCTACCTAAATGGGACAAATATACATGATCAAAAAGAAGATGGAATTCTTGGATATCACTGTGCCCCGAAAAGAAAATAGTTACTAAAAATAAATAAATAAATTTACTCATGTCAAGGAAGTTGCAGTTGAGAGATTCCCCAGCAGGGGAAAGGATTTTTTCAAAAAAAAAATCCTGAAGATATCCAGGACACAAAGAGTCTGGCTACAAGCCTATCAATTCCAGGGAATCCCAAGGTTAAATCTGTAAGCTTGCTCGACAAAAAAGCAAATGTCCACTTATTTCATCTCTCTTCCTTCCAAGCCTCAATCTTGGCAGGGTCAGAAACTAATGTTAAATGGATCAAGTAGGCAATGGTAGCAATAGGTGGAAGAGAAAAAAGAAGCCAATTATATGTCCTTAGTAGTAGAGGCTTTCCATAGGAGGCTTGAACTTGATATGAGGAGAGGAATCATAAGTTTACAAGAATGAAGATGGAAACCACCTTTTCTAAGGGACCAGACCAGAACCAGATAAAGAGCTCGGAATAAGGTTGACTCCTGGATTATAGAATATTTACTAACTATAGATAGTAGCTCTGAACAAGAAATAGGTTGCCTATAAAAACACATGAGAGAAGATTAAAAATTGTGAGACTATAACAAACAACTTTATGCCCACATAATTGTCGTTCATTTTAGGTGATAAGATTATTTGCTTAGGAAAACAGGCACTCAATATATATTTTGATTTAAGCATTAAATAAACAAAGAACCTTTAGTGAGGTAGTCCCATATCAAAGAAATCAATTAATTTAAAATGTAGTTAATAATTGTCACTATTTAAAAAATATAAAACCACAGATTTAAAACATGACCAACAAAAATATCTAGCTTTAAAACAAAAGAGAAATCCTAAGCAAAACCTATAGGAATAACACCACAGAATGCATTTTTACAAGAAAGAGAAAAGCTAATAGAATGATGATTTAAAGATTGTGTCCCAAGGGAAAAAAATAAAATAATGTTACTCTTTCATTCTCATTTCATTTAATTCATATATTGCTGACTGACATAGAAAAGCAATTAAAATCAACATCTTAAAGGAATTTTTTACTTGACAAAATTATTCCACTGAATTTGTAATTTAAAAAGTGCATAGAAAAAGTCAATAAAACACTTTAAATTTATCTAATGGGATAACTCTAAGTAAAATTTAAAAATCATTTTATAAATATATAATAAATAAAAAATTATTTCAATGTGAATAAATAGTATAGTTAATGTGACAGAAAATCCAGAGATACAGAAAGTCATATATATTTCTATATAATTATATAATGAAAAGATAATATTTCCAATGGAATTATTAGGTAAAGTCTTCTGGAGTAGCTTGTTAAATAGTATATTCATAAAAAAATGTAGGTAGAATAAAGACTAAAGACAGAAACTAACATCTCATAAAACGGTAAATTAAGTTCCAAAGAGAATGTAAGAATAAGACAGAAAATAAAGACACATACACACTTCTTTGATTTTACAGTATGGAAAGACTTTTTTGCCAGAAAAGCTATGAAAGAAACAATGAAGGAACAATTGGGAAAATTGACCGTGGTCAACTTTTTAAATTCTTCAACTTAAAATTCTACATGATAAAACAGTTACCATGAATAATACCAAGACAAGAAAAGTTAAGAAAAAATATATACATTTTTGTAGCATATATAATAAACAACAGATTATAACATTAATATTCAAAGAAATCTAATAAAATTAAAAAGAAACAGAAATGGCTTAAAGATATGGACATATGTTGTTCAGAATAAAAATGTACAATGTAAAAGGATGTTCAGCCTCATTAGTCATAAAAATACTTCATTGTTATTGGAGTAAGAAAGCTAAGTGTTACAACAAACAAAAATCTCAGAAGCTTAACAGAATGAAAAAATTATTTTTATCTCACTCTAAAGTGTTGCATACCAGTTTCCTAGGGCTGTCATGACAAAGTACCAGACTGGGTTGCTTATACAAAAATGTATATTCTTCCAATTCTGGAGGCAAAAAGCCCATGATCAAGATGTTGGCATGGTTGGTTTCTTCTGAGACCTCTCTCCTTGGCTTGCAGATGGCCTTCTTATCCCCGTGTCTTCACACAGTCTACTCTCTATGTGGCCATGTCTTAATCTTCTCTTCTTCCAGAAATACCAGTAATATTGGATTAGGGCCTACCTTAATGACCTAAATTTAGCTTAATTACTTCCCTAAAGTCCCAATCTCCAAGGACAGTCACACTAGGGGTTAAGAAGTCAGCATGTGGATTTGGGGAAAACACAATTCAGCCTGTGACATGTAGGTCAGCAGTTCCTTCTCCATCTTGTAACTAAACCACCTGGACTCTATGGCCTTCAAGAATAATATGGCAGACATTTAATATGGCCTTTGCCACAAGCTATCAGGTGGTGTCCATTTCAGGAAATCAACTTAAAGAAAAAATCAGAGACAAATCCCTAGTAAATAAACACAGGAGTATTTAGTACAAAGTCATAGCATTTAAACTTTATAAATGGCTGCTTATATTAAGAATTTGTTTGATTTGATTGATCACTATGCAACAGTTGGAAATCCTTTTTTATTTTATTTTATTTTTTTGGTGGGGGGAGAGGAGGTAAAAAGAGAGAGAGTGCACTTGGCCTGCCCAAGAGGAGTGGGGGAGGGGCAAAGGGCGAGAATCTTAATCAGGCTCCATGCTGCAGCAGCCTGACATGGGCCGGGGAGGGGGGTAGAGCCAAGGCTCGATCCCACAACTCTGAGATCATGACCTGAGCCAAAATCAAGAGTGGGACGATTAGTCAAATGAGCCACCCAGTTACCCCTGAAATCCTTTTTTAAAAGAGCATATTATGGGACGTCCGGATGGCGTTAAGCATCTGACTTCGGCTCAAATCATGATGTCATAGTTCGTGAGTTCAAGTGCGAGTTCGAGCCCCATGTCCAGCTCTGCACTGACAGCATGGAGTCTGCTTTGTATTCTCTGTTCTCCCTCTCTCTCTTTGCCCCTCCCTGCTCATGCTCTCTCTTTCTCTCTCTCAAAAATAAATAAACATTAAAAAATAAAAAAAAATATATTATGAGAAGTAGAAATGTTCATGCTATAGTAGACACGAAATAAAAACAGAACAATTTTATGATGTGTTAGATGCCAATATGTTATTTTAAGGAAATATCTGTATCATACACATAAGAATAAAAAATAGATATTACCATTTTTACAAGGGCTGACTGTGAATAATGATTCTTTTTAAGAGGTGTTACGTTATTCTTTATAAACTTCTGTTCATAACAGTTTTTCTTTGCTGAGATCTTAATAACTGAAAATTACAAAAATCTATTCTAAAACTATGAGCATTTTTAAACAATAGTATTAAGGTGTAACTTGGTTATAAAATTCACCCATTTAAGTGTACAAATAATAATTGCTTAGTAAATTTGACAAGTTGTGCAATCACCACCCACTCCAGATTTAGAGCATTTTCATCACTAATAAGTTCCCTCAGACCCATTCACAATCAATCCTCATTTCCATTTCTCGCCCAAGGCAACCACTGATTCATTTCTTATCTCTTCTGGACATTTCATAAAATTAGAATCATACAATATGTAGATTTATGTGTCTGATTTCTTTAATTTAGCATAATCTGTTCACCTGTGATGACAAACTCATCAGTTTGATTGGAAGAGGGGAAAATTGGGGATTTGCAAAGACAAAGCAAAGCTCCTGTTCTAAAGAGCTAAACAGCTTCACATCTACAGAGACGATGTTGTTCCTATTGTTGTAGAGTATGTTTCTGAAAATTATGTTTCATTTTAGAGAAAGTATTTGTTTGTTGTCTTTTTGTTTGTTTTGTTCCCATGGAAAGAATTGATATAAGGATACTAAATTATAACATGAATATCTGTTCATTGATTTTCTCAAATTATGTCTTCCAATTCCCTACACTACCTATATTCAGGTGACTTAAGGATTAAATCATCCTTACCATCATTGTATAGTGTGAAATTTAGCATTTTACCCAATGCCTACAGCTAATCTGGGGCAGGCAGGTTTAATTTTCTTGTTATATTTGGATTTATACATTTCTCTCTTTGGACATTACCCCAAAGTCTTTATTCTTTAAGTTAAAATGGACTGCTAAAGGTGAAGTAGTTTTACTTAATTTGGGGGCTGGGGCTGGGGGTGGTGGGTTACACCTTTATGCATCGTAGCCAAAAGCTGCATGATGAGGTTAAGACATCCAAATGTTTAAAAATCATTAGTCATTACTTCCTCCATGGAATCTTTTGGGGTTGGGGGGAATCATGCCTTCAACCAAGTTAATGGGGCCATTCTATCTCAATGAGCTCCTTATATCTCTACTTCTCTTAAGATTTTATTTTATTATGCTAAAAAGAGAATTATACATACCAAGTGCAGAATATATTCTAGTATTTGTTGTACAGCTTTGGTGTTATTACCTTTTGCTGCCATGATTTGTTAAACATTGCGTGTTACTAAACAAAGAGATTTTTTAAATCTTGTGAGTAATTCTGATATCAACATCCTAATAATACTTCTTTCCCTCTCTCGCTCTTTCTGTTAATCGCCCTCTCACACATGCACAAGTCTGATGGAACTTAGACTAGTTTATTATATATATTAAATCTCTATTCAGAATTTTTATTGTAAAAATGCATAATTTTTAGAATCAGAAAACTGTTCACTTAATTGTGCCAAATGAGAATACTATAGAATAAAGCTTTACAAAATGAAGTCATCAATTTAAACATCTTTAGGGGGAAAAAAATGACATGAATTCCTCCTGCCTCTTCAGGTTATTATTCCCAAGTCAGTTCCCACTCTAAATGGAGTAAGCACAAAAGAGCTCTAGCTACTTTTTTGCTGGTTGCGGTCTTGAGGTCAGAGCAATATCATCTTGCAGACTAATTGCCTCTGGTCACATGAAATTAGGTTGAGGCCCTGAGGACCCCTCCCCCCACCATTCTTGTTCTAAAATTTTGCTGAACTCTCTTTTTTTCCCAGGAGCTATTGATGTTCTTTCTTGACCTTATTTCTTAGATTTTAAAACAGTGTAGCATGTTTTACTGCATGCAAATAAAAGGGGTGTTTCAGAATTAATGTTGGTAACAAAAGGTCTAAAAATTATTTTATCTTAATTTTTGAATGAAGTTATCCACTGTAAAAAATCCAAACAAAAAATAGGTCAAAAAGACCATACATTAATTTGGGGAAATAGTAATATTTTTGAGTTGATGCGAGAAGTATAAGCACAGATTAACTCAGAACCACAATAGATTTGTGTTAAAATATATAAAAGTCATAATGTCATTATTTTTACCAAAGAAGATTTCAGAATTATTTTTTTTAATTTTAGATGAAATTATTTATTATAGTAAAAACAGCTCAGATGATTATCATATATCTATTTTTGTTATGTTCAGAAATTTTACTTCTATAGAAAATATTAATCTAATATTAATTTATAACATTATTGAACATATGTGCAATATTGATTACAATCATGTATATCTTTTTTTATCATTCCATATTTAATTAAAAATTTGTTAAAGTCAGGGCGTCTGGGTGGCTCAATCAGTTAAGCGCCCGACTTCAGCTCAGGTCATGATCTCCTGGTTTGTGTGTTTGAGTCCCGCATCAGGCTCTGTGTTGACAGCTCAGAACCTGAAGCCTGCTTCGGATTCTGTCCCTTCTCTCTCTGCCTCTCCCTGACTCATGCTCTGTCTCTCAAAAATGAATAAACATTAAAAAAAACCACTATTATAGTCAAATGATCCCAATATCTGGTGTTCTACATTTGTGACCATATTCTATGCCATATGCAGAGTTTGGTAATTCCAATTTTCAAGGAGAAAGTTTAATCTTACAATATATAAGTGAAGCATTATATTTTGCTTTGAGAGATTTCTCCCCAAAAGCTTACCAGTAAAATTTAATGAATCCAGTGTTATCGAAGTCAGATTATGCTATTTAAGATTTTCCTTCTATATTTTTTACAGAATGTATACATAAAATCTCACTTGAAAATGCATAATTATAAATTATCCTTTCAGAAGTGTGAGTGATGGGTAAAATAATGAATAAGTCATCTGAAATATTTCTTGTTTTTACAAACAGATCAATATTTCAAAGAGATTACAATTTATAATAGTTATTCTGAGAAGCTATGACTTGTATATAGAATAAGTGCGTGTTAAGCTTTGAGCTGAAAGGTATACTTGAACTTCAAAATAAAAATATTCTGCTCTTCCAAAGTAGCAGATTCATAGTCTCTCAGCGTCAGCAAGGACCTTAGAGATTTGCCCCAAGGAAACCTATTTACTGAATTCCCTCACAGAGCTGTTTAAGCTTTAGGTGAATTTTTGATAGGATTCTTTCATTATTCTAAGCACAAATATATCTTTGTATAATTTCTAACTACTTGGTGCTGCCCTCTGGAGTTACACAGAAGAAATATAACCCAAATGACAATGTTTTGATAATCTGAAAGCAGCTATTGTTATATATACCCTACATCATCTCTTCAATATTTTTGTCATTCCTAATGTTATTTTCAGTGCCCTTTCAATGCCATGCTTACTCACCTTCAGATAGGCTGTAATTTATTAGTGAAGTCTTAAAATGAAGTTTTAACAACAAATTGAATATTATAGGAATAGACAAAATAGACTAGAGTAGGATTTCTTTTTTTCTTCATATTTTATTTTCTACTAAAACACTGACAGTAAATATTCCATTTACTCTGTGGCAACAAAGTACAAATTACGTCAATCTAAAAATCTATGGCAAAGTAAACTATCAACAAAATAAAAAGGCAGCCTACTGAATGAAAGAAAATATGTGCAAATCATATATCTGATAGGGGTTAATATCCAAAATACATAGGGAATTCATACAGCTCAAGCAAAAAAGAAACAATCCAATTAAAAAATGAGCAGAAGATCTAAATAGACATTTTTTCCAGAGAAGATATAACATATGGGCAACAACACTGATCATCAGAGAAATGCAAATCAAAACCACAGTGAGATATCACCTCACATCTGTTTGAACGGTTATCATCAAAAACACAAATCTTAACAACAGTTAAGAAGTGTTGGTGAGGATGAGGAGAAAAGGTAACCCTTGTGCACTGTTGGTTGGAATGTAAATTGATGCAGCTACTATGGAAAGCAGTATGGAAGTTCCTCAAAAAATTAAAGTTAAAACTGTTATATTATCTGGTAATTACACTTTTGTGTATTTATCCAAAGAAAATTAAAACACAACTTGAGAAAATATATGCACCCTCTTGTTCATTGCAGCATTATCTAAAATAGCCAAAATATGGAAACAACTTAATTGTCCATCAATGGATGAATGGATAAAGAATATGTGATACACAGACAGGCAGACACTCACACACACACACACACACACACACACACACACACATACACACACACACTGGAATATTATTCAACCATTAAAGCATTAAAGAAAGTAAAGAATGAAATCTTGCCATTTGTAACAACGTGGATGGACCTTAAGGGCATTATGCTACAGGAAATAAATCAGATAGAAAAAAACAAATACCAGATGATCTCACTTAAATGTGGAGTCTGAAATTATTTTTTAAAGTTAAAAATAAGCTCATAGATACAGAGAGTAGATTAGTGGTTGCCAGCAGTGTAGGTTGGTAGAGTGGGTGAAATGGGTGAAGGGGGTCAAAAGTTACAAACATCCAGTTGTAAAGTAAATAATTTCTGGGAATGTAATTTGCATGGTGAGCAATATTATGTTTATTATAAGCTGTAGTTTATATATTGTATATATAGCATATTATTTATATATATTATTACAAACTATAGTTTAACAATACTGTGTTGTATATTTCAACGTTACTAAGATCTTAAAAGTTGTCATAAGAAAAAAATTGCATTAATTATGTATGGTGACAGATGTTAACTAGACTTATTGCGCTGATATCAAATCACCACATTCGTGACCTGAAACTAATATAATGTTACATGTCAATCATACCTCAGTAAAAAAAAAAGAAAAAGAATTTTCTGTGATAATTTCATTTACTTTTACAGTGAGAAGACTGACTCATAATAATCCCAAGTGTAGAATGGAGAGTGAAGTTTAAGACCACTGAAGAATCATATAAACAGAGGTGAATTTGGTGCTGATGAATGAAGTTAATGAGTGAAAGCTGAAATTATATAAAAATTACTTTTAACATTTTGTAATTGTGCTTTGGAATATTTTGATTTGTAGGAATAATCCTTTAATAAGCTCCTATTAAAATTGTAAATAAATCTCCTACTAGAGTAAAATAGAATGTCATTGAGAAAATCCACTGATTTGAAGAATTTTTTTTCTAGGCATAACTTTATTTTAATTTCACACAAAAAAAATGGATTATTTTATGTGACGACATATAAGAACTTACTCTGTTAAGTGTCTTCTGCTTTTAGGGTCCAATTCTTTAAAATGAGTCAAACATATTGTACATACCAGTATAATTCTTTCATGGTATAAAAAATGTGTCAAACAACGAAATTTCCATTTTTAGTGAAAATGTAATTTCTATAAAACATACCACTTAATAAACTTTTAAATGGTATTCACTTATCAAACATTTGATTTCTTATTCATTAAAAATTTTTTCCAACTATTTACATATAGAGGACACACACTACAAAGTTTAAGTCAGATACAACATTATAGTCATAAGTATAGACACCATGTGTGACAATTTTTCTCTTGGGAAAATATTTGTTGAAGAAAGATTCTCTGAATAGAAGTAAGGTTCCATGAATTTAAAATTTATCAAATATAAAAATCCAAGTTTCAGATTAAATTTTATTTAAAAATTTGAAAATAATAAAACTGTATATAAAATTCTCTCTTCAGGGGCACCTGGGTGGCTGAGTCAGTTAAGCATCTGACTTTGGCTCAGGTCATGACCTTGCATCAATGGGTTTGAGCCCAACAGCAAGTTCTGTGCTGACAGCTCAGAGCCTGGAGCCTGCTTCAGATTCTGTGTCTCCCCCTCTCTCTACCTCTTCCCTGCTTGCATTCTGTCTCTCTCTCTCTCTCTCTTTTTCTCTCTGTCTCTCAAAAATAAACACTAAAAACTTTTTTAAATAAGAAAAAAGAAATCTCCATATTTAGCTGATAAGTTATACTATCACTCTACCTGTAGACCAGAAGTATTTAACTTACACTTTTAGTCTAATCTTTATTTTTTATTATTTTTTAATGTTGATTTATTTTTGAGACAAAGAGACAGAGCGTGAGAGGGGAAGGGGTAGAGAGAGAAGGGTATACAGAATGGGAAGCAGACTCCGGGTTCTGATTGCCAGCACAGAGCCCAATGTGGGGCTCAAACTCACAAACCACAAGATCATGACCTGAGCCAGTGTTGGACTCTTAAACAACTGAGCCACCTAGGTGCCTCTTATTCTAATATGATTAAAAAGAAATACTGTTACAGCAAGTTTGAACAAACTTGTGTTTGTTCATAGTAGTTTGCTTGTTCTTTGTTTGCTCTCTTGGCTACTGTCCAACTCACATGCAGCAATTCAAATAGTAAATATCCATCAATTCAATGGCACATGTTAAACACATAAAATAAACCACTAGGCATGTAGCCAACTTTTTGTACTTTGATAGATAACTAAATACATATTAATGAAGGCCTTGGGAAAATTTGGGTTGAAATAATGAAGACAACATGACATGATAAAAACCACAGGATTAGCTTGACATGGTATTTGTTAATTTTAAGGTTATTGTAATGTTTGAGCATTCCATTTGTTAAATATATTATTGAAGACTATAGAATATTTTAAAAAATAGTTTAAAGTCAACAGATTTTACTTTGCCAATTAAGGGCTCTGATAACCTCTGTGTGGGACAAGTCTGGTGCATTAGCCTGCATAATCATTCAGAGCAGTCCATTATATCAACTCAAACCCAACTCAGAAGCCTGTAAACACTCTTTCTGGATTTGACCAGCAAACTAATCACAGGTTTTAATGCAGTCATTTAAGTGTTTCTTTCTTTAAAACATTTTTTATATAATTTTAGGCACTTGCTTTTAATACATTGAGGCAATTCATTCCACTCAACTAATTTAGTGTAATTCTTTTTCTTAGCATTTCATTATATTTCACGGTATGGACTTGCCAAGATTTATACATCCAGTTCCTTACTGGTGTACATTCATATGTTGCCAGCTTTTAGCTGCTACTATGAACAATGCTACAATAAATATGTTTTAACCTATGCACTTATGTACTTGTGTTTTCATTTCTATGAGATGGAATCCAAGAATTAAATTGCTAAGTCGAAGGACATATGACTTTTCTATTTCATTTTAATCAAATTTGCCAGATTACTTTTCAAAAAGCACAAAACACATTCACATTTACCATCTTGTGGTACATAAAAATACTTTTTTGATATATAAAAACATTTTTTTCCAAAACCCACTATCAATTGGAGTTTCTTAAACTTTTTCAGTATCAAGATCTTATGGTATTCCATTTATATCTTAGTTTAAATTTCTTATCTTTTTTAAAGTTAATTTTATTTATTTTGAGAGAGAAAGAGAGAGAGAGAAAAAGAGAGAGAGAGCAGGAGAGGGGCAGAGAGAGAATGAGAGAACCCCAAGTAGGGCTTCACACTGTCAGTACAAAGTCCATTGCATTTTGCAGGGCTAAATTTCTTTTACTAATAGTGAGTTTGAGTATGTTATATATAATAACATATAGGCAATCCAATTTTACACTTTATTATCTCTCTAGTCACATACTTGGCACAATTTTCATGCACTTTGGCTTTGTTGTTGTTGTTGTTTCAAACGTTTTATAAAATAAGTATTAACACTTTTTCTTCTGCATTACAAATATATTTTTCACACTATATCATTCTTCTGTTCACCTTGTTTATCTTTTTCTGAAAGATATATATTATACATGTAATATATATAGTCAGATATAAAAATATATTCATATATATAATTCATATATATTTTCCTATATATAAAGTTTTCTGATTTATCTACCTAAATATATCTATATAAAATATATATAGTAAGATATAATTTTTAATTAATAGTTATTCTAGTCTCCTAAGTTATATAAGCAGTCTCTAGGTTTTACTTCAGATTTAATAGTTTTATCTTCATAGTTATGTAATTGATAAGGGCTTTATATGGTATATGGTAAAAGTGCCTACTTTCATTTTGTACCAAGTAAAGAACAACAAAAGCTATCATGATTTGTTAAACCATTCATCCATTTCTCTCTGATTTGAACTCATGTTTTTCTCATGAATTCATTCTCATATCCATAGGGATCAATTTCTAAAGTTTTTTCTCTGCACCATTGATTGATTAGTATATTTTCTTTAAAAAATAGATATTGATTTCACTATGCAATTTGTTTTCATTTCTTTTTCTGAACACTTATTCTTCTAAATAAACTTCTCAATGATATTATATAACTGGAAGATACACTCTATTATAATTTTTATTTAAAAAATTTTTAATATTTATTTATTTTTGAGAGAGAGAGAGAGAGAGAGATAGACAGAGAGACAGAATGTGAACATGGGAGGGCAAAGAGAGGGAGACAAAGAATCCGAAGCAGGCTCCAAGCTCTGAGGGGTCAGCAGAGAGCCCTATGCAGGGCTCAAACTCATGAACCATGGGATCATGACCTGAGCCAAAGTTGGATGCTTAACCAACTGAGGTACCCAGGCGCTCTGCACCCTATTAGAATTTTAATTGAAATTGAATTAAGCTTAAATATTAATTTTCAAATAATTGACGTTTCCGTTATGTCAATACAAAACATGCAAAAACATGGGATGTTTTCATCTCATGTTTTGAGTATTCAGTAGGACTTCACACTTTTTAAAGTAAGTCCTGAGCCTTTATTACTAAATGTAATACTAAATGGTTAATCATTTTAATTGATTTGTTAGATGGAATACAATTTCCTTTTTCATATTTGTTGCTTTTTCTGTAATGCTAGAAAATTGTATATTTATTTTATATTCATTACTCTCCAAAATTTTCCATTCTAATGTTTTTTAAATAAATTCTCTTGGGCTTTCAATATTTTACAATATTTATCATTATCTCATATTATTGTCTTTCTATATTTATTAGAAATTCAAAAAAATGTTTAAAAATTATGGTAATAATCTTGTATAGCCCCTGTTGGAACTGATTTTTTTCGGGTTCTGTCTTCTTTTAAATGTATGTATTAGTGATATACTTGTTTCATAATAATAATTGGGGAAGTGCTTTCATTTTCTATTATAGGGAGTAATTTACAGAATATATGAAAAATCTGATCTTTGTAAGTTTGGTAGAGTTCCCTTGTGAATCCTTCTCAGTCTGGTCCTCTTAGTGGAGGTATATTCCTGACAATTTTCTATACTTATTGTATGTGAATACATTTATTTAAGCTTTATACCTCTGGCAGAGTAGGTATTACCAATTTGTACTTCTTGATGCAATTATCTACTTTTTTGGTGGGTTTTTTTTTTTTGCATAGAATTACACAAATTGACCTATGATATCATTTTTAAAATATTTTGTTGGAAGCCTAAGTGACTCAGTCGGTTACACATCCAACTCTTGATTTTGGCTTAAGTCATGATTTCAGATCATGTATCAAAGCCGATTTCAAGAACAATTGGCTCCCTTGTGATCATGTGACATTCGGCATCAGGTACTACTTGTATTGCAAAACAGCACTCATTTATCAAGTTAAAGTTTATTAGAAATGTTTGCTCTTCTTGCAGAACACTCGCATAACAAGTTACTCACAATCCAAGGTTTTAATGTATTGTTTAGAGAGTAAGCCAGTATTCTCAATTGTTTTATAGTAAATACAGCTTAATGTAATGCTAGTTCCTACCACTGTAAAATGTTTTTGTTTTGTTTTTGTTTTTTAAATGTTTATTTATTTTGAGAAAGAGAGAGAACACAAGCAGGGGAGGGGCAGAGAGAAAAGGAGAGAGAGAATACCAACCAGGTGTCACACAATCAGTACAGAGCCGGATGCAGGGTTCGAAGAGTCAGATGCTCAACTGACTCAGCTACCCATGCTCATTGTAAAGTATTTTGAATAAGTTCTCATATATAGCATCATAGATTTAATAAATACCTTTCTGTAACAAAAAGATGCATTACACAATCATAAGTCTCAAAATATAAATGTTACTAGGATCTAATTTCTGCCAAGATGTCAAAATAATTCTTGAACAAAACTTTTTGATATACCTAGAATAACTGAAAAAAATAGTTTTGTTGCCTGCAGAGGCCAGAACTGTCAAGAAAATGCTCATTCATAGGGAAAAACACACATAGATAGCATTAGCCCTGTGGTATTACTGACATCTGATGGCCTAGAGCCTGAATTTTAATAGACCATATGCCAGCAACAGGAGCTGGGTGAAAAATCATACTAAACATTTCTGCATTAAATTGTAATATCTGAAGGGGAATCTCTTAATAGTTAAACTAAAGAAGGGGAGGTGAAACTTATTCTGCAAGGGGAAAGTTTCCTTTTTCTTTTTGGCCTTGCATAAAGTAGAGTAAAAGACAAAACTATCCCCTCAAGAATTCTTAACACAAACTTGTATCCACATGTGTTTGAGACTATAATTCACACTAGTATATTTTGAAAAAACGCCTACCTCTATATATTCCTATATTCTCAATATTCATTCATATATAGTCTCATTTCTAAAATGTGTCAAAATTACCTAGACAACATCACCTAAAATGAATCACTACGTTCACAGTTCTCGATACTGAATCCTCAGATGTATTTGGAAATGTATGAGTATATTTCTGGTTGTCACAATGATGAGTGCATGTGTGGCAGGAGGAGGTAGGGGGTATGCCCTGGACTTCATTGAACCTGTACTAAGTATATTGAATAGCATGCAATGTACAGCATAGATCTGCCAAAAAATGATCCTGTCTGTGGGTCAATAACACCCATATTGTGGAGTTTAGCCCACTGATACATCATACAATTCATTATCAACCAATATCATTTTTTGTTCATATATTCGCTCACATATATTTTATCATATTTTATATTCCAGGCATTTAATTATTCAATGAGAATAAGAGAGGGGAAAATATTCCTTATTCTAAGGAGACTAAGCATTTGTAAGAGTAGACAGTGGATGAAACAAATTAGTTTATATATTAATTTTTCTTCCCGGTAAGAATGATTTAGGCACAATTTTCCTCTCTTTGAAATCTTGCCGTCTTTTTGGTGTGTGTATTAATGAACGTTAAGGTAACTAGTTATGCACTAAAATATTATTTAAAATTTTTTTAACATTTATTTGTTTTTTGAGAGACAGAGCACAAATCGGCGAGGGGCAGAGCGAGAAGGATCAAGCAGGCTCCAGGCTCTGAGCTGTCAGCACAAAGCCCCATGTGGGGCTCGACCCCACAAACTGTGAGATCATGACCTGAGCCAAAGTCAGACGCTTAGCCAACTGAGTCACCCAGGCACCCCTACATGAAAATATTATTAACACATATTTTTACTGCTTCCATCCAACAGTCCTTAATTCCAGACTCTCATCTAATAAAATAACACAACTTTATCCCTCCTACTCTGTTCAGAAAAGTAAGTTTGGAGTACTTTCATTCTGTTATTTTGTGCCCTAAGAAGTTGGGTTTTCTTTCCAGATTGAGATTATTAGAAGCACACCAAACAGTTTTTTGGATGATAGACCATAATGATCTAAAGACAAGGCTACATCAAAGTGATTATTTTTTCTTAGGGACAGATACCACAGCCTAGAGAAATATAAAATAGTATCTACATACAATAAATACATTTTTTAAGCAACTCATTTGTGCCACATAGAATTCTTAAGATGACATCAAGAGTCATGTCCTGGGATTCATATCCTATATAATTCCCTCTCCTAGAGAGTTAAGAATTGGATGGAATTTCATTCTCTTGATAGTGTAGGTTATTTGAAAAAAGTAAATGGATTTTTCAAATAAAATTAAGGCCAGTAAATAATTTTAGACTAATCCAAAGGGATATTAGCGTGGGTAGTCCTGCCTTATCAGATATATACCTTATTTTTAATATTATATTAATATTTTAATATTTTAATTTTTTAATTTTACTGTAGAAAGATTTTAACATGAGATCTACCTACTTAACAAAGTTTTAAGTGTAAAAAATATTATTTTTGACTCTAGGTACAATGTTGTGCAGCACATCTCTAAAGCTTATTCATCTTGATTAGTTCAAATCCAGACAGATTCTCTTACTTATTTTTTATATTTCATCAAGTGCTTAAAAAGAGAAAAAATGATGTCAAAAAGGAGAGAAAGGATATTCCAGGTAGCTAGAAAAAGGATTTTCAAAGACATAAGAACCTGAGAAAATTGGTCATGTTTACTACATTTAGTAAAGTATAATCATTGGAACAATTACAGCATATAGAATGATGTGATGATGTGATGGAAAATAAAGTTGGCAAATATTAAAGGAAATCTTTGTGATATTTTTCATTCCCAGACAACTCCATAATAAAATAAATTGGACAAAAATAGAATGTGATATTATTTCACTTATAGATAGGTTGTTATATAATTAAATATTATAATAGTGACTTAAAATCTTGACCATAATCAATTATTTCTGCATAAGGTAATTTCCTTTATCCATGTTTGTTTTGGCATTTACTTTACAAAACCAAAATGTCTGGATAAATCAAGTTACTGGTCAGAGTCTAGCAAGCACTAGCTAATCTCCATTCTCTCTCCATTGTTCCATGTAGCAAGCAAAAGTATGTGTGACTCCCACCAATTATGGAGCATATATCTTCTAAACTTTTCCTTCTCATGCTCCCTTTTAACATTCCTTTTAGAATTTATAAAAGTTCTGTACTAGTGAACCTAAGACTCTCAGAGCCTTAGAGTTTTGACAGGCATGCACTACATTGTTACTATTAAGTTGAATAAAATGTATTAGTGCAACATTAAATACTTAATTATGAATAAGTTGATAAATATAGGACCTAACTATGACAAGGACTTTGGCAAAATAGAGAAATAGAATTTAAAAAAATAAAATACAGATAAAATGCATAAGATGTGCTTAGTATACTTTACTGACCTCTCCATAGCATTCTATGTTTGAAAGCTCATTGAATTCATTTATGTCCTCTTCATATATTGTTTCAATAAATCAAATTTCCTGTATTTCTCTTGTCAGTTACTGTTCTGGCTACTGCAGTTGCAAAAACAAGACAGACACAATCCCTGCCTACATGAATCCTCAACAAAAGTTGAAAAGACATTTTTAGGGGGGCCTGGGTGGCTCAGTAGGTTAAGTGACTGACTGTTGATTGCAGCTCAGGTCATGATCTCATGGTTTGTGACACAGAGCCCTGTGTTGGGTTTGGCTGTCAGTGAGGAGCCTGCTTGGGATTCTCTGTCTCCCTCTCTCTACCCCTCCTCTGCTATCTCTCTCTCTCTCTCTCTCTCTCTCT
>CM053567.1:57790278-57844586 GCA_028646485.1 Cryptoprocta ferox
TTATTCTATTGTTACTTTTTAAACACTGAGATTGTTTCTAAACTGTAAGTACTTTAAATGTTCTTGTTCTATTTTTTATTTAATGTTAAATACACAGGTTCTTAAGTTTACTTCTTTGAAATACTGTTATCAACATTTACACACTAAAAAAGATAACTTCCTAATTATATTTTCTGCACCTCAGTTCTGTCATTTGCAAAATACAGAAAACTACAGTATTATCATACAGTTTGCATGCTATTCAAATGGGAATACATAGAAGGATATTATCACACACAGTGTTTGGCACGTAGTGCTCAGCAAAAAAATTTTTTATAGTTGATAGTATTATTGCCATCATATATTTTTATTCTCATCTGTTAATTACATCCAAATAATATATTCTCGGATGTGATGATATTACTAGAACCAAAAGCAGAACACTTTTTACAGCTATTCTAGATGGTGCTAAATGGACATCTTGTAATAATTTATGATTTTTATTTTCTTTTATAAATACATTATACTTTTTCTCAAGCCATTTTTTCTGATGTCTGCCTTGCAACTGTTTGCAAGTAATTTTTTTTTCTTTCCTTTTTGAAATCTTTTTGTCTAGAATGTTCCTTTGACAAGACACATGGAGAGAAGTTAGAAAGCAGAAGCTAGGAGACAAAAGCGATGACATATTAGAGAGAAGGGATTTAAAAAGAAGTTAACTCCCATGATGGAAACAGCAGAAACAGAAACTCGGAGTCGTGGTATATTGAATGCTGGAGGACTGAGGTAGCAGAGCAGGGGTTTGGCTGCTGACAGAGCTGCAAAGAGGGATGAGGCTGGAGATGCCCTAAATTCTGAAACAAGCCTCATTCTCTGTGAGCCCGGGTTATTTGGTAACAGACCGTTTTCTGTCGTCCCTACTTTCACTGAAAAGAAACTGTTATTATCTCAAGTAATCCAATTGTGTTTCTGTTTCCTGATACTTGAAAGAAACCTAAGTCACCCAGCGTGCATAAAGCAGCAGCAGGATATTAGCCAGGCTGATGATAAATAAACACAAGCAGCTTTTGTCAATACTACAAAGTATGGATCACATCTCGCAGGCCTTGCAAACACGTTGTACTACTTTAAGCAGAAGGTGATGTGGCAAGATAAGTAGCTTTGTCTATGTATTTTTTTATAGATATACAGGCAATGAAAGACAAATATAAAGGGGTGATAAAATTGGAGTCAGAAAGAAAGAAATCAACAAGAGAATCCATCAGGGAGAGATTTAAGAGTTGGAATGATCCAAAATTTGAGATTGATTGACATCAAAAATTAATCCTCTGGTTTCAGGCCTGCAGGGTAATACCATGAACTTGGACTTGGAAGAGGAGGAACAGTGGATTTCAGGGTTGGAAATGAGTCTTGATAAAAGAAGGGAAGATTCGGCTTTGGCTTGCTGAGTTTGAGGTATGTCAGGGACACACAGGCATTAATGTCCTCCAGAAGCTTGGATATTTGGAGCATAGCAAAAAGGTCTTTCCCAGAGTTATGTTTGCCTGCTGTCCATTTTTAAGCATGAATAGAAATTGTGACCTCTTTCACTGAGAAGCTAGAGTATTCTTAGTGGCAGTATAGACCCTACACCATATCCAAGTATCTTGAACGTGCTCATGAGATGAAATAAATCACCAGGATACATCTTGGGAAAGGAAAACCTACAAAAGCATTTCTAAATTTTTTTAACGTTTATTTATTTTTGAGAGAGAGAGACATAGAACGTGAGCAGGGGATGGTCAGAGAGAGAGGGAGACACAGAATCAGAAGCAGGCTCCAGGCTCTGAGCTGTCAGCACAGAGCCCGACGTGGGGCTTGATCCCACAAACTGTGAGATCATGACCTGAGCTGAAGTCAGCTGCCTACCCCAGTGAGCCACCCAGGCGCCCCATACAAAAGCATTTCTAAAAAGAGAAAAAGCATAGTCTAAAAATTTTTAAATGTAGTTTTCTGAATCTTAGGGAAAAAAAAAACAACGCAACTTGTTGCAAGTGTTAAATATTCATTTTATGTAAATAACTTTTAATTGCTAAATAAAAAAAATAATTCTGCTCAGACAGGAAAGCAATGACTATGTTTTCTACATATCCTCAATTTACAGATACAATTTGAAAGTAGTGTCTGCCACTAACTGGGCCACTTTTAAAAATGGTTGATTTTAATGGGGTACATTTCTCCTAAAAACAAAAAAGGTAGTTTCTACGTAAGAAAAGTCTTGTATCAAAAGGGTTGTAAAATTGTATAATCTTTCTAACTTCACAGAGTATAATTATAAAAATAATTAATTTCCAAAGCTAGTTTTTTATGTATTTCTTTATTCATATCTTTCATTTCATAGAAATGAAATGCTTATCAAAAAGCATCACTTCTATCATAAAACATACTATTCATTCTAATAAATGTTTTGTATAAATGTCACCCTTATACTGAGATATTATTGTTGATTAATTAAACTGCATGATTCCAAGATCATAAGACAAATAATATAGAAAATACTAGAAAGAAAATCAAGGGGCCTCAAAAGAATTTCTTTAAGAATCTAAAGATATCAGGAAAGCATTTAAACATTAAGATAAAGCCAAGTCAACACAAATCATCTTTTTTTAATTAGAATTACTGGTATAATGTGGTAATTTATCCAAAAGTTTGCAAAACAATGTGTGAAGAGCTTAAAACTATCTTTACATTGAAACAAATCAAGTGATTAATGACTACATTTGGCTCAAATTGGCAGAGATTAAACTTAGCTGAATGGGTATGACACAAGCCATTTTGGTTTCCACTTTGGCTTTGCTTGATTAAATCCAGTAAAAATAAACAAGAACAAGAATATAATAACCATTTTGCCCAATATTCAATTTAAGACTAAAATATTGTTATGTCAAATAACTTGCATTAAGCCTCGCATTTCTGGAAAAAGCAGATTTTCTTTTGTGATGGAAAAAGTGCTGATAGAACACTGTGGAGGCATCATCCACAGAGAACAATAATTTTAGGAAAATATATAAACCTTTGCTACAGTGGTTTTCTAGTATCTATGATTATATGACAAAAGACTCTTTATCTTTGTGTGCAGCCAAATTATGAAAAACAACCCTAAATACATTTTTAGAACAAGGAGGAAAACTAAAGCAATATCCAATGAATAAAAAAAAAAACAAATTCGTGAAAATACAAAAGAAAGTTAAACCAGAGATGAAAACACTAAAAGGCATTTGCACCAAGATCAGGAACAAGGCAAGGATGCCCACTACTATTATTCAATATTATTATTATTATTACTACTACTACTGTTACTATGAAACATTTTACTGGCAGTAGTAAACAATACAATTAGAAAGTAAAATCAGGTGGGGCGCCTGAGTGGCTCAGTCGGCTAAGTGTCCAACTTCCGCTCAGGTCATGATCTGTGGTCCTTGAATCCCAGCCCCGCATCGGGTTCTGTGCTGGCAGCTCAGAACCTGGAGCCTGTTTCAGATTCTCTGTCTCCCTCTCTTTCCCTGCCCCTCCCCCGCTCGTGCTCTGTCTCTCTCTGTCTCAAAAATAAATAAACCCCAAAAAAGAATTAAGAAAGAAAGAAAGAAAGAAAGAAAGAAAGAAAGAAAAAATAAAATCACGTGTCCTCAGATGGCTCAGTTGATTAATCGTCTGACTCTTCATTTCTGCTCAGGTTTTGATCTCACTGATCATGGAATTGAACCTCATGTAGGACTCTGTGCTGAATTGTGGAACCTGCTTGGGATTCTCTCTCTCCCCCTTTCACTGTCTCTCCCCACTCATGCGTGTGCAAACTCTCTCTCTCTCTCTCTCTCTCAAAAATAAATAAAATAAACATTTTAAAAAGTACAAAAAATCAATTAGAAATCAATGTGTAAAGGGGGGATAAAACAATCTCTACTTGCAGATGGTATGATCATACATCTGGTCTATCTCAGACAATTGATGATAAATAAACTTAAAAAAAGAATAATAATTCAATGAAGTAGTAGAATAAAATTTTGATGTACAAAGATCAATTGCATTTATATACACACCGAGAGATCATAAAGATTAAAACCATCCTTATAATAGCATCAGAAGAGATTTACTACTTGGGAAGAGATTAACAAGAAATGTGCAAATATATTTTTGTATTGTGTTTTCCAATACGAGGAAACAGTTTAAAACATTCCTGCAAGACGGCAAAGTAAACTTAAACAGGTGGAAATATATCCCCTCCTCCTGGATAGAAAAATTCAACATTATAATGAAATGAATTCTTTTTTACTTAACTTATAAATTCAATCCAATAATCCAATAATGTCCAAAAAGCTATTTTATTTATTTTGTTAGTTTATTTATTTATTTTGAGAGAGAGAGAGAGAGAGAGAGCATGAGCAGAAGTGGGAGAGAGAGGGAAAAAGAGAGAATCCTAAGAAGACTACACTGTCAACACAGAGACGGATGTGGGGCTGGAACTCACGAACCACAAGATCATGACCTGGGCTGAAACCAAGAGTCAGATGCTTAACTGACTGAGCCACCCAGGCACCCCGTAAGAAGCTATTTTTAAAATATATTTGATACAAAAGTTTATGCAGAACAAATAAGCAAAATGGTTATAACAAAGATAACTGGAAGAAAAAACTACAAAGTAAGTTACAAAGTACAAAGTAAGTTATTAAAACATACTGCAATGACAGTTATTGAACCAGTGTGGTACTGGGTCATGTATAGATATACCAGAGAATAGCAGCAGAAGTCCACAATTAGACCAAACTCCATGCCAAAATTTATCATATGACCACGATGACTTCTTACATCCTTAAGGTAATGAACATTTTGATAAACTGTTCTGGGACAACAGGGAATTGGGGAATTGTTTTGGAAAATATCAAATTAAAATCATCTTGTATCATACACAGGAACAGATTTCAAATAAATTTGGAATCTAAATATTGAAAATGAACACTTATTCATCCTAGAAGACATTAAACATAAATGTCTCTTTAATCAGGATTTTAGGGAAAGGCTTTCAAACTGACTCAATCTGAAGGCAAGATAAAAAGCTTTATAAATTTGACTACATAATATTTTTCTAAATTTGATGCAAATCACTCTCAAAAAGGCAAAAGATAGCTGACAAAATGGGTAGGAAATATTTGCAACACCTAACACAATGAGCTAGTAACATACAGGAGTCCCCCCTCCTTCGCAGTTTAACGTTACGTGCTTTCAGTTACCCCAGGTCAAAAGTGGCCCTTATGTCAGAGGTCTCTAATAGTCGAATACCAGGTCACATGCCTTTGCCATTAATCTCACTTCATGTCACCCCGTAGGCATTGTATCATCGCACATCATCACAAGAAGGGTAAGTACAGTACAATAAGATATTTTGAGAAAGGGAGACCACATTCACAAAACCTTGATTACGGTATTCTATTATAATTGTTTTATTTTAGTATTATAGTTAATCTCTTACTGTCCCTAATTTATAAATTCAACTTTATCACAGATATGTACATATAGAAAAAACATGGTATATATAGGGTTCAGTACTATTTGCAGTTTCAGGAACCCACTGAGAGTCTTGGGATGTATCCCTTGTGGATAAAGGGTGACTACACATTAGGATACCTTTAGAATTGAGGGTCAAAGCGCCAAAAACCCAAGAGAAAAATGGTAACATACATTAAATGGCAAATCAATAGAGAGGTCTAACAATGGCTGTCAAATACATAAAAATATATGTTAGCACTCACTCATAATCTGAAAAGTGCAAATGGAAAATTGAGATACCATTTCTAATCTATCAGACTGGCAAAATTTTTTAGATAATGTAATATATCGTTTTATCAAGATTGTGGGGAAATAAGTACTTTCATGTTATTGGTGGGAATCCAAATTGGTACACTCTTTCTGGAGGCAAATTTGGCAATAATAAACAAAAGTACACAGCACAGCACTTACATTTCACTTCTAGGAATCTACCTTAAAGATATACCCAAAAAATATGAAAATGCACATGTACAAGTTACTGCATTGCACCAATAATGTTTGCAATTATAAACCACTGGAAACAATTTAAATGTCCATATAGAGGAGAATGGTTAAATACCTAATGGGGATCCACACCCCAGAGTACTATGCAACTAACAAAACAAATGAGAATATATCTACAAAATAATAGTATGGTACAATTTCTAGGCCACACCATTCAGTGAAAAAACCAAAGAATAAAACAAGATTTATAGTATATGCTTTCTCCATTTCAGAAAAATGGGATATAAAAAAGCACATGTTTCTGCTCATTAATACATTAGAATTACACAGAAATAAATCAGAAACTAAAAAAACTGGTTGCCACACAAAGAGTAGGTGGGTAGCAGATGGAGAGGGTGAAATGGTATCAGGATATAGCAATAATAAGGCCATCACTTCTCTGAGTACATTGTTTGTATTGTTCTGATTTTCAAAACTGTAGTAATGCTTCACATGCTCCCCAAATAAGCAAACATCAAAACCAATTAGAGCACAGAGAAAACATAAAATGGAATAAAATGCTAACAAATGAACCTAACTGTATTGGAAATAATAATCCTACTGAAGGATAAGAAAGTACAAAAATTGACCTCCATAACCTTGGCCAATAGTACTGTGACCGACTCCCGCAAGGCTAGAGACAAAAATAACTGCACATAAAAGCTGCAATGGAGTTGGTAAATGTGTCATTCAAAGGGGTATTAGTAATTGTTAATTGCTAATTGTTCACGACTCTAAAACTATATTGGGTATACAGTAGAATTGAACAAGTAAATATTATATTGTTGATAATAAGAGTGCATTTGTTCATTGTTGGAGAAAAAATACAAATATGGAAAAAGGAAAAGCTAAAATAAGTGCAGTGGTATTGAATGGGAATCAGAGGATCAGTATGAATTTATGATAGAATACACACACACACAAATACACACATATACACACAGATGCAGACATGTAGTCATACATACAGGCAAAGTTAATATACTTACATGTTTCCTCATTTTGCCTTCTGATATGGCCTAGAAGCAATGATGCCTCAGTAGCAAGGAGCCCATGGAACATTCAGATCTTGGTATTTAAATACAATTCTCCAATTAAAAAAAAAAAAAACAGGATTCTTTGAAGAGGGCTGAGGCAGGGAAGATGCAAGGTGACCATGAAATTTTCTGTCATGCCAGAAAACACCCAGTTCATTATGCACATGATGCAAAAGCCACCTTGAAGATGCTCCCAGTGGCCAAATTGGGTATGAATTGCACAAGAAAATAAATAATAACAGTTATTTATTATAATCCCTATAATATCATATATGTCCATGGATTTATGTTGAAATATATACATACATAAATGCATCATACATAAATGGAAAGGAGCAGCTGTCCCTTCTAGAATCCCAATTAATAACTATGAAGCAAAGAGGGTAATCTAAAATCTCCATGATCATGAAGGCAAGCACCTCCATGATCATCGTTTCAGGCAAGATCTAAAAATGGATGTTAAAAGTAGCTGGTGAAAATTTGAGGAAAAATAGTGTTCGCCTGGCCTGAAGTATTTTGCCCCAATATATGCAACAACTACAAAGGAAAATATAGAATTGTACAGCAAAGAAACCCAACAGATATTAATTTTAATCAAATGAGGAAGGTTAATATATATCCTCATCACAAAACCCTCAATACAATCAATGTACTGAGAAAGGCGCAACATTATTTGTACGGTATTTTTGACAAAAAAACGTGTAATCTCACAACAATGAGATACATCAGGTAAACCTAAATTGAAGGCATTTTGAAAAATAATGTATCAGTACTCTCCAACAGTGTCAATGTTATAAAAAACAAAAAGGAAAAATTGAGGAATTCTCACAGAGGAGACTAAGGGAAATAACAAGAAAATCCAACATGGGATCCTAGATAGAATTCTGGAATAGACAAAGGACAATAGTAAAAATGCTGGTGAATTTTGAATAAGACTGTGGTTTAGTTAATAGGATTTTACTATATTAATATTAATTTATCAGTAATACTAATATTTATTACTATTAGTTCCCTGGTCTTGATAATTGTACTATGTAACATTTTTAACATTAGGGGAAGCTGAATGAGGGATAAACAGGAACTCTCAGTGCTATATTTGTAACTTTTCTGTAACCAAAAATTAGGTGGTTATTGAATGCTTTATCTTCATACTTTCATGAGCACATTACACATATCGACCTCCTTGTAGATGCCAAATAAATACATTTCTGAGTAAATCATTGTTTTACTTATTTTTTTAATGTTTTATTTATTTTTTAGAGAGACAGCATAAGCAGGGGAAAGGCAGAGAGAGAGAGGGAGACAAGGAATCAGAAGCAGGCTTCAGGCTCCAAGCCAACCACACAGTGTCCGTCGCGGGCTTGAACTGGTGAACTGTGAGAACTGTGAGATCATGACAGGAGTCTAAGACAGATGCTTATCTGACTGAGCCACCGAGGCCCCTCTAAATCATTGTTTTATACATGAACTATATCTTAATATTAAACATTTCATAAATATCATAATGTTAATTTTATTACAGTCAGGGGAAATAATTTTGTTCCACTCCTTTATTTGTTCATTCCAAACACCTATTATTTTAAGGCACTCTGCTGAGTGCTAGAGATACATTGTTAATTAACAATAAGAAATATTTTTTGCATAGACACTACTTTTAGTAGAGAATAAAGACATGAATCAAGTTATCACACAAATAAATGTAAATGATAACTACTATAAATGAAGAAAAAACATGATTTTATAAAGGTTTATATGAGGATTTGATCTTGTCAAATAATTCAGTGATGCACCACAACTTATTAAAGATAATTAATTTTTTAAGTGTAAAATAAATAAAAGATGATTTCTCTGCATGCAAAATTTAAAGAAATCTTCTATTATTTGTTTTATCAGTGTTATCCTGTAGGTATTTTTCTGCGCTATAGACACTGACAAAATCCTTAATGATTAGTCAAGAAATAAACAACAGTGAAACTTTTTATTATACTTCAAAAGCAACTCCTAATAAAAACTTCAAAATAGTATCAAAAACTTAAGCACAATTTGTATGCTAACAGCTTTCCTTTTGTTCAATGTTCCTCCCATACTTTTTTCTGTAAAGAAAAATAAAATTCATTAAGTTATTTTTGACGTTAAATCACCCATGCATTCTTGAAGTAAACCTCATTTTATATGTCAGGCATTATTCTTTTTATATGTCACTTTAACAGAGGTGCTAATTTGGGGGGTGGTTATGTATGTATCATTATAAAAGCGGTTTGTCTGTAATTTAGGTTGTTTTTTTTTAACATTTATTTATTTTTGAGAGACAGAGAGTAAGAGCATGAATAGGGGAGGGGCAGAGAGAGAAGGAATGCAAAGCGGGCTCCAGGCTCTGAGCTCTCAGCACAGAGCTCGACGTGGGGCTGGAACCCACAGACTGTGAGATCATGACCTGCGCCGAAGTTGGATGCTTAACCGACTGAGCCACCCAGGCGTCCCTGTCTGTACTTTAGTTTTGTTGTCTTTTTCAGGTTTTGGAAACAGTATTATACTGGCGTCCTAAAAAAATATTTGGGAAGTGTTTTCTCTGTTTTTATTCTTTGGAAGATTTTACTTAAGAATGGAGCCATCTCTGCCTTAAATAAGAAAAATCACTAACTGACCTGATCTTTCCTTTCTGGACAAGTTTTACTAATGTGTTCTTTTTTCTTTAATGGATATACAACTATTCAAATTTTCTATTTCTTTTACTCTCAGCCTTGTTCATTTGCATTTTCAAGGAGTTTGGCTATTTCACCCAAACTGTCATATTTGTTGGCATGGAGTTATTAATAACACCTGCTACTGTTCTCTGATATGGATTATCAGAAGCCAAATTTACCCTCTCCTATTAAAGACTTCGAAAACCAGATATCATGTATAAACAGTGTTCTTCAGACATTGACTAACGGGCAGAGCAGAGCTGTGATCTCTGAGACGGGAATAAAGCCAAGAAGGCCCTCCCTCATACTGGCTTATTATAAGAAGGCAGCTCCTAGGACACAGTACAGGAGGGGAAAACCAAACAGAGCCTAATTATTGTGCTGATTTGAGAAGGAAGAGATTGGGCAGATCCAAGTGCTTGAATTTGTCCAGAAGAGAACCAGAGAGGAGGTGGAGAGTGCTCTCATGATCTGCAGACATCTCTTGGAGTTTTTGGCTGAGTCTCACTTTGTGTATGAATGAAAGGACACTACTTAATACCCAGGAAAGAACCACCAGTAAATGTAGTAGCAATGTGTAATTATTACAAAAGTATTGGCAATATATTGATATAAAAACAAAACAAAACAAAACATCAAAATGAAAAGCTAACCCTTTACAACAGATATTTAAAAAAACAATCCTTGTCATGAAGAAAAAGTATAACATTACTTATTTTCTTTAAGGGTTTACTATGTGTCAGGCATTACGCATTTGTTCCTTATATGACCCTGTTCAAATAGAGGAGGGAGGGGCTGGTGTTCAAGGACAAAGCGTATTTATTTGACTGAAGCACTTCTTTGTTCTGTCTCCTTGGAATGTGGAAAAAGGAATAACTTAGACACTTCATAGGATAACATTATTTATAAATGTATATATTAAAACGTACTATATAAATAAATATGTTGGTTAAAACTTGGAAAAATGTCTGGTCTAATATTTAAATTGAATTTCTTCATCTTTTCTTAAATTATTTTTCTTTAACACCTTCCTGATAATCCAAAACTTTCCTTGTTACTTGAAGGAAGTCTTGAAGAATATTCTCCCTGGGAAAATTCATGGTGATGCTTGTGATTTTAAGGTGTTGGATCCACGGGCATAAACACTGACATGTCCACAATGACACAGCCCTAACCTTTGGAACATAGCAATTATCGGATTCTTTTTTTTTAAATTCTTTTTTTAATGTTTATTTATTTTTGAAAGTGAGAGAGAGAGAGAGAGAGAGAGAGATCACATGCAGGGGAGGGGCAGAGAGAGGGACACACAGAATCTGAAGCAGGCTCCAGGCTCTGAGCTGTCAGCACAGAGCCTGACGTGGGGCCGAACTCATGAACCATGAGATCATGACCTGAGCTGAAGTCAGACCCTTAACCGACTGAGCCACCCAGGAGCCCCAGCAATTATCCAATTCTTGATTGATTACCTCAGACTTTTGCCAGAATATCTCTTCTTTGAAATAGGCAGAAGAAAATGTTTTCCCTAACATGTTTTTATACGATTTCAAATTGCATTTATTCTTCCACCCTAATACATCTCAGTGTGACCCTACAGTAAATATGTGATTTAAAGAAAACAAAAGCAAACATAATGTAGTACAGTGTTTTCACTTTATAGAATTATATGTGCACCACATCTTGGGATATTTAGAAACAAACAAAAATGTTAATACTTTAAATTTATTTTCATAATAGAGGCAAAATGTTTCCAAATGACTGTATAGGACTCACAATACACATTTTACCATTTGGTAACATTTCTCAAACCCAAGTACAAAAGACTGTTTTTGACAAGGCTTAATTGCCCAGTTAAAAAAATGTAATGTGTAAGTGGGTTTGATATGCTCATTTTCTATGCAGAGTCATTTCTGTAATGATAAATAGTTATACTACATGCTTTTGGATTTTTCTTACTGAAATGATTACTTCTTTGAAGTTGCATAAGGTTGGATGATTTGTTCTCAGAAATGCTTTCTGACAGGAGATAAAAGATATTGTTCTTTGCAGTGTTTTTCATGCTGAAGTGCAATTTTTAGTCCTGGTGCATTTATTCTTAAAGAACTTGTGAAGCTCAATTATGATATTCCTTTAAAAAATGGAATCGTTAGTATGATAAAAATACAGACTTTTTTCTAAGTATGTTTAGGCTTTTAATATCTAGTTAGATAATGTCAGCCCGTTAGCTAAGCTAGAGTGCATCTTCATCAATCCATAAAAACAAGTTTCTTTTTTCTTTTTACCTTACAGTTCTCTTTCATAAGGTATATTTTACATGTGGAAAACTGAGTTGGTATGTGATTACCTAAGTTTTTTTTTGCTATTATTCATATGTTCATGTACCTATAAACTAGTACACATAGAAGCATACATACATAAAGGAAAGTTCTCCATTGTACATGTATTTACATATAAGGGCTTCTTGGTTTCAAAACTTAGATATTCATTAAATACTGGTTGAGTCTAATTTATATAAATAAAAATTAAGTCTTTTAGAAGTCAAATATAATTGTATACTTAAAATCCCTTTTAAAGGTGAGCAATTTTATCAAATTAATTTGAACACTTTGGCAAACATGTAATTTAAAAAATAATTTTTTAATGTTTATTTTTGAGAGAGACAGAGTATGAGCGGGGGAGGGGCAGAGAGAGAGGAAGACACAGGCTCCAGTCTCAGACCATCTGAACCACCCAGGTGCCCCAAAACATATAACTTTTTAGGACAATAAGTTTTACCCAGTTAATGGTTCAATTCTGGCAGGAAAATGGCAGAAGTTTGGTTTTCAATCTTTCCCCCTTTTCTACCAAATACCAGATAAAACAACCAGGATAATTATACTCAGAGACCCAACCACTTTATTATTATTATTATTATTATTATTATTTAGAGAGAGAGAGAGAGAGAGAGAGAGAGAGAGTGAGAGTAGGGAAGGGGCAGAAAGAGAGTGAGTGAGAGAGAATCCCAAGCAGGCTCTGCACTGCCAGCACGGAGCCCAACATGAGACTCGAACCCACAAACTGCAAGACCATGACCTGAGCTAAAATTAAGAGTCCTATGCTTAACCGACTGAGCCACCCAGGCACCCCAAGATCCAACTACTTCTACTCCTCCATCCACTCTCCGGGTCTTGGCACCACCTCATTTTAGGTCCTCAATCACAAAAGAGCTCGATTACTTTGTATGTCTAGACTATTGTTCAGCTGATTGCTTCCAAGTCAACCCAGGTCACAGCAACAAAGGACACTTTTTGTATGTAGTAGTCTTGTAGCTCTTTCCATATGACCCAAAAACACTAGAGCAGTGATTACTATCCATTTCAGACAAAAGAGCATGATTACTTACAAAGTATTCACTACATAAAGTCCTTCCATGCCTCTGAGGGGATTCATTCTCTCTCCCACACCTCTTCTTAAATCAGATAAAGAAACAACTTTATTCTCTAGCATGGCATCTCTTCTCTTTAGAAAAATGTGGCTCTATAGTCAAACACATTTGGCCCCAGTAATCCTGGATAATTTACATCATCCTTACAGTAGGTTTCTCATTCATAACCTGAATTAAATGATATAAAATACCTCATAAAGGAAATGTGATGAATAAATGATTTTCTAACTATTTACTGATAAGCACAGAGAAATCTTGTGATAAATTATATCTCAGTTTATTTTAATTAGTACAACTGAAAGAATATTCATTCCTACACCAATTAACAACAAAATTTTCTAAATATCTCTGAGTGCCTAATGCTATACTCTAAACTGTATGATCCTGCCTTCATATTCAAGTTAATTTCAATCCTTAACTATCAGAGTGTACCAACCTGTTTTGTACAACAAAAGCAGTTGTCAATATACTGCATTTTGGCATCATATAGTAATTTAGCTTCCCAAGCATATATAGGCCTTATGCATATTCTTCCTTTAATTGTGAACTCCTCTAGGACAGAGAAATGGCTTCTATTACTTTACCTTCACCTACTTAAATGTTTAGAAACAACTGTCCAAAAGGTTGAATTTGTTTTTATTATCAACTCAGTATTGGATAGTTAGCAAGATGAATTAGCAAATTTTGAGATAGCATAGAAAAAAAAACCCTACTATACCTAACCTTTCAAAAGCCAAGATTAAACATGAGAATCTCAAAGCCAAAATTACCAAGAAGTTATTGTATTTACTTATTTATTTATTTATTTTTACTTTTTAACTTTCCATTTTGGAATAATTACAGAATAATGAAGTCTCAAAACTCAGAAATAGAATTTACCCGTATGCTTCACACAGTTTCCTCAAATGTTAATATCTTATAACCTAGGTGAAATTATCAAAAATAGGAAATTGACATTTATGTAATACTAAGAAATAACCTGCAGACTTTGTTGAACCCACCAATTGTTCCACTAATGCTCTTTTTCAGGTGTGGGATTCAACACTGCACTTAGTTTCATGTCTCCTTCCAATCAGGAAGAGATTTGTCTTTCATGATCTTGACATGTTTGAATAGCATTGGTCACTGATTCTGTAGATGTTCCTGAATTTGGGTTTGTTTGATATGCTTTCATGAGTCAACTTGGGATAAGGTATCACAGGTGTGACATTGCATCCTTCTCAGTGCACAGTATCAACCTATGGATTATACTGACAGTTCTCATTATCAGTGAGATTCACCTTGGTCACTTGGTCAATGTGAAGTCTGGACAGGTATCTCTAGATGACTTTTTTTCTCTGAAATTAATACCTATTTTCTTGAAAGAGTGTTTGAGACTATATAAATAAGCTATTTCTTATCATGCTTCACTCATTAATTTTAGCACCCACTCTTGCCTTCAGCAAATATTAGTGTGCTATTCACCAAATGTTGATTTTTTATTTCCATGGTTCTATCTCCATGTAGTAATTGGAATTTTACTTTAATGAGGAACTGTCCCTTCTCTCCCATTCATTTATTTATTTTTCTATGTATAAGTACAAACTCTTGGATATTTCCCCTAGGGCTCTAAGACTTAAAAGTAAATTAAATAATTAATTAATTAATTAATTAAATTCAAATCTTAGTTGCTACACACCTTGATTTACAATAAAAAATAAAATATTTTAGAGGAACCTGGGTAGCTCAGCTGGTTAAGCTTCTGACTTTGGCTCAGGTCATGATCTCACAGCTTGTGAGTTTGAGCTCTATGTTGGGTTCTGTGCTGATAGCTCAGAGCTCTGAGCTTGCTTCAGATTCTCTCTCTCTTTCTCTGCCCCTCCCCCACTTGCACTCTGTCTCTCTCTCAAAGATAAATAAATATTAAAAATTTTTAAATAAAATATTTTAAACACATAATGATGATTACAATGATAATAGGTATAATCTGCCATGTTTTTCTCCAAAAGATAATAATGGATATTAATGGAATATCATAAATAACAATAAATATAAGGGAAAATAAGTTACTAAACATTTCACATTCTGCATGAACTTACTTCTTTCCACTGTCACCCAGCAATTGGACAAGATTTGTATTTAATGTAACCCTCATCCATTTGTCATTTCCAGGTTTGCTTTCTCACAAATGACACACCCTTTTTTCAACATGATTTAACTACTTACCCTCCATTAATTTTTTTCAGTTCAAAAGTCAGTTATCTTTATAACTCTATCATATAAAAATATATAAAACTACAACATAAAAAGATTCAACATCTTTTTAATTAATGAAAAATAATAACTGTTATTAAGAATCATAATGACTTACAATAGGAAGGTTATGTAGAAATGTCTATATTTAATCTAAGTTTTTGTTTTACAGCAAAAGGATTGAGTTCACACACTCTCAGCTAGCTCAAACCATAAAAATCAAAACTCAAAGTCTTCAACTTGAATGCTATTTCCAGCACCTGCAGACTTTCTGCATGGTCTGTGTATTAATTTAATTTTAAAAAATATAACATAAAAGAAATTCAGAATAAGACATGATCGTGGAATAAAACTGGAAAATGAGAAGGCCCACCTAAAATCTGAGAGACCTACCCAAGGGGCTATAAGATTGAAGTTGCTTTGTAACTGTAATTCAAAAACTATCAAAGACATGAAATAGTTGGATGAAACTAAAATAATATGCACAATAATTGTATATTCTGAACTTAAAATTATCATTTTTCCATAGAATTTAAATTTGTCATTCACTTTCAAAGTATTCTTGATTGTCTTAATTAAAGATAAATGAGGACACATATATAGAAAACAAAAAGATAATTATTATTAACAATAATACATGCCTCAGCATATTTATTATAATATAAATATGTACACAAGGATTAAATGCTCAGATTCTAGAGGGAGAGAAACTGATTCATATCCTTGTCTACTATTTACTAGCTGTGAGGTACTGAGTATGTTTTTAAATTTTCTGTGCCCCTCTTTCCTCATTTGCAAAACTAAGATAACAAGACTAGCAAATTTATAGATTTTTTGAGATCAAAGGAGATCATGCATTTGTCCTTGTAACTATTGGTCATTATTATTGTAATCAAACCTGTTAAAATACAGCTATTCATTTTCTAAGAGACCTCTTTTCCTTTAAAAATGAGTTAAGATAATACTTCTTCAACCTTTTCTTAAGATCAAAAAAAAAATAGATATAGATAGAATAATAATCACAAGTGACTGGAATAAAAAGCCAAGTCAAAATCATTTAAAAAAATTTTTTAAACCAAGGTGAATGGACCAATGACACCTGAGTCACACACATTTCCTGGCACGGAAATTTATTGTAAGCACTCTGATCTAGTGTCCCGCTGAGTACTGGACCCATGTTGGCACTTAATAAATGTTTGATTAAAGGGCCAGACTATTTTGCATTTCAAACATTTATTTCTAGAACTTTGTGTTCTTTCATTTCAGCTACAGGCACTTATTTCTACCCGCTGCATACATATTAAGTTTCAAAAATACAAGAATTGGCAGTAGGTACTTCATGAATGGTATTATCAAAACTCTTTTAAGAAATCCAGATATAAAGAGAGAATTGCAACACATGAAAAAGGCTTGCGAGCCGTATGAGTGAAATTAAAGCACAGAGAACATTCACAACCAGTTTTCCCTGTGAAATGAAGATTTAAAAAACATGGAAATATGTATTCACTAAACAGGTGAATATTTGTAACTTCCAGTTATTATTAAAGATTATATGTAAGATTGTTGTATGCTATCATGGTCCTTTTCTACTCAAGCTGTTTGTGTTCTGAAAGTAAATATAATTCTCTTCTCCTATAAACTGAGCATCCAGTAAATCTTATACCTAAGGGAAATTCCAGGACTGAAGAAAATAGATGGACCAGGGATTGCCCTAATAATTTGTTTTCAGTTTTCTTTTTTGATGACTTCTAAATGAGAGCTTTCTCCAATTTGTTTATTAAAAGAAATTAACTGTTTTGTTGTGGAGTTTGTTTGTTTGTTTGTTTTGCTTGTTATTTTGTATTAGGATACGAACCTACCCAAATAGAAAATGATTATTTAAGAAGGTGATTTTTCAAGGCTCTGATACTTTCCATATTTCCTGTAACTCAATGCTGAAATTCCTCTACAACATGGCTGACAGGCATTCTATTTCTTTTTGAACATTTTCATCCATAATAAACCACCACTGATTTCTGATTTCTAGTCAAAACTAAATTAGTTAAATGGAGGCCTTTTGAAACATTTAAGAGACTCTGTTAAACTAAACTAAAAGCACTAGAAACCTGGTTTCACACAAGTTAGGCAATTTTTATTACTATACCATTGTAATAATTAGAAGTAATGTATTTTTTGCCATTTTATTTTAACAGACCAGAAGCTCAGCCACAGATAGAGAAGCTTTAAAAAATTGAAAATGTGGCAATTATTTTTAATTGCCAGGTTCAGAGCAAAGCAATTTAAAATTACTAGAGCTTCCATTTTGTTTCCAGCACTTTAACTTGGAACTATGTCAAGTAATTCTCTACTATGGCAATCTAAATTACATTAAGCCAATTTACAAATGGAATATTTTAAGAATCATAGATGAGGAAAAGGCCATTAAAATAAATAAAAATGGATATAGAAGACTATTGGAGTGTAACTATTCTGGACTGGGAGCAGGGATGTATTCATATTTTTTAACATATGATAAAGAAGGAGAAAAATTTTATGTAAACTCTAAACTTTCCTAGTAACACCATACTCTGAGAATCATGTTCATTTGTAGGCATTATAATCTAGCGGGTGCCAATCTACAGGACATAAAAAGGAGAACAGGTTGGATCATCAAAAGATTTAAAATGCTTTGTATGTTAATAATAAATAATTATTATATAATAAACTTATTATTTTATATAATTATAAAATAATAATAAATAAATTATTAAATAATAAAATACTATTAAATAATAAACAAATAATAATAATAATGTTAATAATAAATAATAAACTGATATGATTGATGTTATTTAGTTAAGAAAAGACCAGGAAAGAAATTACAACTGTTTTTAAAGTTCTTGAGTAACTGTGAGGTACAATCAGGATGCCTGTCAATTTCTGAGGAAAAACTAGGTCAGAATCACTGTGTGATTCACAGGGTGAATCACAAATGTGACCAGAGGGTGTATTTGTATTTTGAAAAAATAATTTTCTATTAATTAAATTTAGACAAATGTGGTTAAAATTAGAGATTTCCATCACCAAAATTACACCTATAAAGCCTAGTAGATTAAATTTTATCAGAGTGGTAAGGAGGGTTATGCATCAAGCAGATTGCTATATTAGATACATTATAAAATTATATTTCATAGGAGCACCCAGGTGGCTCAGTTGGTTAAACATATGACTTTGGCTCAGGTCATGATCTCACAGTTTGTGAGTTCAGGCTCCACAGTGGGCTCTGGCAGCTTGGAGTCTGGAGCCTACTTCAGATTCTGTGTCTCCCTCTCTCTTCCCCAACCCCACTTGTGCTCTGCCTCTCTCTGTCTCTCAAACATTAATAAACATTAAAAATTTTTTAATAAATTAAAAAAATCAAAATTATAATTTATCTGGCACAAGAAATATAAATGGAGACTCAGGAGCCAGAAATTTGATTTCCTTTCTCTTGGCATAGTAGTTTGATATCTAATTTTATTTTTTTATAGGAAGTTGCAAATTAATTTGCATGATCCTTTTCTCTAAATTCAAAACCAAATCTGAAATTGGAATCAAATATTAGAAAAATCATCCCCTACTTCTTCTCATTGCTTTATATCCTTCCATCAAGAAAATAAAATTCAACTTAACATGCCTGAGCAAAGACTGAAGAAATCTTCTATATAGTAACCATTCTTTCTCAAATATTTTCACTTGAAATAAGCTTAGTATCAGAGGCATGTCAATATGTACACCAGGTCTTGGTGTTTTGGTTTGAAATTCCCAATTCAAGTAAAAATATTTCTTTGAAGTCTCACTGTGGGCCTTTAAAATGCATTTTAATGTTTTACTCTAGTAGAATAAAATTGTCAGGCATGTTAGATAATGTTTTCCCAAAATTTTTTTTGCAAAATTGATGCTTTTGAAAAATGTTTATTTAATACGCCGTGTTTATAAAGTAACTTGGCATCCCTGACCTTATAGGAAAACCTGGTCTACAGTTTGAAAAAGATGACATAAAGATGTCAAATATATATCATAGGTAATCTTGAATTTTGTTTTAAACTACAATACAATTGTTAATATTTGAATGTTATTACCCTTTTTTAAAGTTACTATAATCAAAACAACCTTTAGTTAAGCTAATAGAGACAACTGAAAAAATATGTAATTGTTGGAAAGCTATGAATATGAGAGAATGTGTAGGCTTTTCTCTAAAAGTGATAGTTAAAACTATTTTATATGAAGTGGACTCATCATTTATTTTCATTTAAAAAATGTAAAGCATTTCAATTCCAATTAGTTTAAATTAGTATAAAAGCTTTCTAAAATTGAGTCATTATAGTTTAGACCATTGGTCTAAAGAGCTACTTAAGGATTTGAAATGAAAAGTAAGACGATGACAAATAGGTTTCTTTGCTCCCTACTGCCCGAGTAACTAAGCGGAAGATGTGTTTCCAATAAAATACGATGAATATATAAGTGACAGAATTCTCCATCCAGTAGACTGAACCCTAAAAGTTACTTCATAGTCAGTCATAAAACTTAAATATTAGAAACTAGTCAATGCATTGAGAAATAGAAAACTACTCAGTATTCCACTATCCTGCTTCCTAATATGGCAGAATAGGCAGAGGGGCTGGTCACGAAGAGCTTTGTGCTGTCTGATTAAACACATTTTTCTTAATCTACTAAAAAATTTAAGAATTAATTTTTTAGAAAGATTAACTGGCTATAAATTTAAATAAGAATATAAAGATGTGATTAGAGATAGACAACATGGAAGTTTTTAGGTTAAAAAAACGAACATATAGAGAGTAGGAATGGTATTTATAAGATAGTAAGTGAGTATTAATGAAGATTCTGGTAGTCAGTTTGATGCAGAGAGGTGGAAAAGATGAAGAAACCAGAAAAAAACCCTAAATGCTTAGGGTGGCTCCATAAAGATATTATTTTTTGAGAGAGATCCTAAAGATAAAAGGGCAAAGCATCATTTTGTAGAGAAGGGGGAATTAAACAAGCAATGCATTTGGATGTGGATTTATAGAATTTAAGATGTGTATTAAATATTTGGGGGAAAATGCTAAGGACAAAAGTTATAAATATCAATCTGAGGCTCAGGAAAGAGATTTGAAATGAAGACAAGGATTTTCATGTCATCAATTTTAGATAAGATCTAAGTTCGAAGATCTAGGAGATATGTCCAAAGATAGTTTGTAGAGTATATTTTAGAGTACAGGAGTCCAAGGATGGAAACTGAGAAAACAAAACATAACAAAACCATTATTAAAGGATGTCTCACAAACAGAATATAAAAGTCAGGTAGAAGTAAGTGTCAAATGAAAGTATCCTGGAAACAAAAAATGAAGAAGCTTTAAGAATATTCATATATTGAACACTTTCATAAGCCAAATAAATTAAGAGCCATTATACTTTTTCTGCTGGATTTGGTAATTGGATGGCTTTTGAGTTAATGATTCCAGTTTGGGGGGAAAAAGCAAGATTGCTTAGAGTGAAGTAATATAGAAAATCTATGTTCGCTCCTTTCTCAAAAATCTTAGAGGTAAGAGAAAAAGTAGGACCTTAGTATCTCTAGAAAAATATGGAATGTAGGGAGAGCTTTATCAGAAGAAGAGATTTTAAGATGTTTGTAGCCGTAGGAGAACAAGGTAATATACAAGTACAGTAAAACATAGGCAAGAAAATGTATAGTCAATAGATAAGATCTTTGTAAGATTTGGAAGGAGCTAACGGTGAATTAGTGGAGGAATTAGGAGGAAAGAAAACCTTCCCTTTTAGAATTTCAAAAAATGCAGATATAATTACTTGTAGTTTAGCTTCATCTAATATCAGTTAATCAGCTCTTCTTTTCACCATTAAGGAGTTGCAGTCCTGATATGTTTCTCTGATTTCTCTATGAGTGTCTAATGTTAGTCGTGTCTTTTAGAGGGAGATGCCGAAGCCCAAATGCTATCCCTCCTGTTTGTGTGGTGTAAGAAGGAAACCAGAGGCAGGCTGGGAATTAAAAGATATTAAAAGATAGCTTTGGCCCTGCCTGCTTCCTGTTTTCAAACCCACTGTGCAGGCGCATACACTGAGGGGATCTGTTGATTTGCCTACTGCTGATACTTGTTCGCGTCCATTACCCTCAGACACCTTGATACTGTGTGTCCTTACTCTGTCAGCTCCAAGGTGCTGGTACTACCTAACTCCTTTGCCCAGGCGACTCAGCAGGCAGTGCTTTTCCTAAGACAGTGTGGAGAGAAGTAAAAGTGCTTTTGCTAAAATCTTCTATTCCAAAATGTTTCCCATTTGCAAAACTTTCCTCTCTTTTCCTTTATGCCAAAATTTTCTCCATTCCTTTTGACCCAATCACCTTTTGTCAGCCCACCAATTATCTGAGATTTTATGCTGTATTTTTCAGGCTTGTCATCTTCTTTTTTGGTTCTGTGGTACCCTGACTATCAGAAGGAAATACCAGTTTAGGTAGTTAACCTTTGTTATCAGGAACCAGTAGACATATGTCATTTTCCCCCCCAAGGAACGTAATTGTGAGGATAGGAATATTTCCTGTATAAAAGTACCGTAAGGGTGTTTTCATCACAGCTCTTAAGTATACTACTCTCTTTTTGAGAACATTATTTTCTATTCAGCCCTGTCCTCCCAGATCTAACGCCCAGAACACAGATATATTAAAAGAAACACTTTGTCAGGCCATCTAATGCAAAATAATCTGCTCATTATCTTGTGTTCACAAATAAAGCTAAATATCTGAAAATATGGAGTCAGGGTCTTATGAAAACTTATATTCATTCACATGGGAAAGTTATCTTGATTCTTTAGGCCTGTCTGATATGGAGGTTTTAATTCTATACTGATTAAGATTGAAGGCACTTCTTCCTGACCTATAATTCTATAGGTCTCATTTGGTTTTTCTCATCAATGTTGGGAAGTTTCCAGTAAAAACAAACAAACAAACCAAAACACATGTATGTATTATAGAAATTATTTTTGAATATTGACCTTATATATAATGGTGCTATATTTATTTATTCTATTAGATTTATATGTATTTATCATTTCCAATATTCTTCAGTTTTTCATCTATATCCAGATTAACATGTCATGCCATTTCCCAAAAGCCAGGAAAACTTCTTATATTATTTTCTTGTATTTTATATGTGTTGCTGATGATTCAGTCAGCTTTCATTTATCTGAAATTCTCTTTGTTTTCCTTTCATTCTTCATGGATTTTTAAAAAGAATATAGAATTCTGCTTCAACAGATTCTTTTTTAGTCTAACATTTAAAATATATACATACTTTTTGAATATCCATTATTTCTCATAGGAAATCAATCACCATTTATATTGTTTTCTACATAAACATTTTCTTTTTGTCTGGATTTTTTAAGAACTTCCTCTTTAACTTTAGTCTTTGTCATTTTTTTACTATTAGCCTGGCTCATATTCCAGGGCATTAGCCTTACTTTTAGGCATAGATTTTGTTTTCATGGGTCTCCCCTCAATACTTGAACTGCTGAGTGAAATGTCTCCTTTCTGGCTGGGCCAGCATTTCAACATTTCCAGCATTAAATGTTCCCCAGCATCTCAGCCTTTTGTATTCTCTAAAGTCCATAGGTGAATCTAATGAAGACTTCTGTCCCCTCTTCCCAACATCTTCCCAGAACCCTTTCCTCTGATTAATTACTCTATATAGTTTAGTTGCCTTCACAACCCAGAATGGATTACCTGTACTTCCTTAGTGAGACATCTGCTCAAGATGGGCTATGTCCTCCTGTGTTTTGACAAGAAGGGACCCTATGTAGGAAACCAGGGCAGTCATGGGATCCACTCCTTGGTTTTTTATTTTTACAAGGATTACAATACTGCGCTGCCTATATTTTAAAATCTAAATGTTTATCTCATATGCTTTGTCTATCTTTATAATTGCTTTCATCAGGTGAACAAGTCTAGCACTCTATATCAGCAAGAACCTAAAGTCTATTCCAATACATATGTATTTTTTTAAAGCTTTCACTATTAAGCAAGCTATTAACATTAGTTTTGTGTATGTGTGTGTGTGTGTGAGTGTGTGTGTGTGAAATTTCCCCAAATTAATCTGTAGATTCATTAAAATCACTTACAAAATCCCTGCACCAAAAGCTTAATAAATGGTAACATTAATTCTAAAATGAATATGGAAATACAAAAGGCCTAGAAAAGCCAAAATGATCTTTAAAAAGATCAATGAAGTTGGCAGACTTCATCTAAATTCCAAAATCAAGACAATATAGTATGGCTTTGGTCTAGTAAAAGCATAAAGATCAATAGGACAAAACTGAAAAACCAGAAACAAACTAGCCAAAGTTTGGTTAATTGATTATTTTACAAAGCTGGACAGCATTGGGACACCTGGGTGACTCGGTTGGATAAGCGTCTGACTTTTGATTTCATGGTCTCACAGTTCGTGAGTTCAAGCCCTGCATTTGGCTACACGCTGAAGCTGCAGAGCCTGCTTGGGATTTTCTCTCTCCCTCTCTCTCTCTGTCCCTCTCCCCAGAAAGAGAGAGAGAGAGCTTGCACTCTCTTGCTCTCTCAAAATAAATAAATAAAAGCTTAAACAAAATAAAAAATAAACAAAGAGCTAAATTTAAAAAAAGAAACAAAAGAGTATATGAGTATATTCTATGTGATTTCTTTTACATGAAGTCTAAAAACAGATATAATTAAACTATGGTGATGGAAATCAGAACACTGGTTTCCTATGAGGAGCAGGAATTGCTAGAAAGAGCACTGAGGAAATACCTGACATGGTAGAAATGTTATTTCTAGGTTTTCATTTTGGTATTGGTTATATCAGTTTATATATTTGTCAAACGTTATAAAATTGGCTCTTCCTATAAGCGACCTGAGGTGATCTCTGAAAATAGTTCATTATTCATTTGATGCAGAAAACCCTACAAAATCATGGAAATCAAGAGGTTCAAATCTTCACGTTCACTTTAAGAGCACATGTAAAACTGTCCACGCCATCAGATATGCATATCTGAAAAGCCACCAGGTATCTGAAGGATGTTACTTTGCAGAAGCAATGTGTGCCATTCTGTCACTACAGTGGTGGAGTTGGTTGGTGTGCCTCAGCCAAACACTGGGACTGGGCACAGGCTAGTGGCCCAAGAAGAGTGTTGAATTTTTACTGCACAAGCTTAAAAATACAGACAGTAATGCTGAATTTAAGGGTTTAGAAGTAGGTTCTCTGGTCATTGAGCACATCCAGGTAAACAAAGACCCCAAGATATGGCATAGAGCTTATAGGGCTCATGGTCGGATTAACTCATACATGAGATCTTTCTACCACATTGGGATGAGATTTAACTGAAAAAGAGTAGATTGTTCCTAAATCAGAAGAGTCTGCACAGAAGAAAGAAGATATTCCAAAGGAAATTGAAAAAACAAAAATTTATGGCCCAGGAGTACTCTGCATAAAGTAAATGCAAATAAAAGTTTTAAAAATCTTATCATATTGTACACTTAAGATCTGTACTTTAATCTAGATCTAGATTTTACCTCAAAATAAATAACTGTACACACACACACACACACACACATATTCACACACACATTCAAATTCATTCATTCACAAAATATATGTAATTAAATAAGAAATGAGAGTTTCAGGGTGCCTGGATGACTCAGTCGTTAAGCAACCAACTCGATTTTGGCTCAGGTAATGATCTCACAGTTCATGAGTTGGAGCCCTGTGTCAGATTCTGCACTGACAGTGTGGAGCCTGCTTGGGATTTTCTCTCTCCTCCTCTCTCTCTGCTTGTGTGCTCTCTCTCTCTGTCTTTCAAAATAAATAAACAAACATTTTTAAAGTTTCTTTAAAAGACGAAATGACAGTTTCCTTTCATTTCAGATCTTTCTGATAAAATAACCCATTGTTAAATTTCAATCTGGATAAATTACCCAGAATTTTCTAAAAAGTTATGAGTATAAGCTACTTCTTATTGTCCATTCCTTCTCCCTTCCTTCCCTTCCTTCCTTCCTTCATTTTGTCTTTTCTTACTTCCTTCCTCTTGTCTTCCCTCCCTCCTTCCATCCCTGCCTTTTCCCCCTCACTTCCTATCTTTCTTTTCTTTTTTTCTGTTCAGTGTAAAGTTTGCAGAAAACATGATCTTCCAAGAAAACTGACCATTTTAATACCTTCCTACAAATGAATTTCAGGAGGAATTAATGAATAACAGAAGAAATAATTTTTATTCATTTATTATTTATTTATTTATTTATTTATTTATTTTTGCCCTGTTAACAAATACTTTCCTGAGAGATAAGTTGCTTCTTTGAAAGTTCTCTTCATAACAGGGATAGAATATTATATTAAATAATTTTTTAGTACATGCAGTTTTATATTAAATAAATAACACACACAGGGGCCTCTGGAGGGTTCAGTTATTTAAGTGTCTGACTATTGACTGGCTCACATCATATCTCACAGTTTGTAAGCTGGAGCCCCCCCTCTGGCTCTGCACTGACAGTGTGGAACCTGCTTGGGATTCTGTCCCCCTCTCCCTGTGCCCCTCTCTTGCTTGCTCTCTCTCTCTCTCTCGATAAATAAAAATAAACTTTAAAAAATAAATAAATGAATAAATAGCACACACAAAAAAGTCTCCAGTGGTTATTTTCCAAGTAACTTTTCCTCTCTTCATTTTTCACAGTTCACTGAATGTGTTTGCTTTCAAAATTAAAATATAAAGTTTGTAGTTGAGCTAGGTAGGTAATAAAGCTTTAAGTTATATTTGAATTGGAAATATTTCATAATTCAGAAAAGACATATGCTGTTAATTCAAGAACTAGAAAACCCATACAGATGGAATGCTTTCTTCCCTAATTTATAGCAGATTAATGAAGTATTAATTTCCATATCCTTGAAAAAGTCAAACATGAAAGAAAACAGAGAAGGAATTCTGAGGTGACTCCCACCAAATAGCTAACTGGAGAGCTAACTTTATGATACTTGTCAGTTGGTGTCAAATTTATTAATGTAAAACAAAACTTGGTTTATATATAGTATAAATTGAGTGATTTGTACTATGTTGCCTTGATGCCTGAATATTAACCCAATGTTAACCAAATAGTGAAAGAGAGAAAATGAAAGTTATGAGTAAATGTTCAAACAAAATACAAAATGAATAGTAAATGATATGAAAATATATTTAAACAGCAAAATTAAATAATTAGGGAAGTAAAAAGAAATGAACTTTTTAAGTCTCTGATTTTTGTGTGTGTATATATTTAATATTATCATGTTTGTATATTATACGTTATTATACAAAATATATATTATTATGGTTTACACTTATTATATATAATAACTTATATTTGTATATATTATATATTATTATATATACATATATGTAATTTCATACAAATCACAGTAGAAAATAGTTGGAAATTTAGAGCACAATAACTTATTAAATGTCCAAGCCATTTTTAACCTGGAAAAGAAGGTCACAGGCTATAAACTTGTCCAACACTCTAATTTGTTCAGAAAGCTTAGGAAATGAAATAAGGGCTGGGAATAGTTAAATTATGCTCTAAATATTCTATTCTTTTTGTGAACAAAAGCTTGGGAGCCTTGAGATTTATATAAAGTGCTTTCTGTATTATAGCTCTAAACAAAAGTTACAGTCATTGAATGATAAGCACTTACATTATTCAGTCCCTGGAAATAAAGAAGCACCCATTTCAATTTTTGTATAAAGATAAAAACATATCTTTTTAAAATGACTCTTCAGAGGCGCCTGTGTAGCTCAGCCAGTTAAGCGTCAGACTTCAGCTAAGGTCACGATTTCCTGGTCCATGAGTTTGCCCCATGTTGGGCTCTGTGCTGAGAGCTCAGAGCCTGGAGACTGCTTCTGATGCTGTGTCTCCCTCTCCCTCTGCCCCTCCCCCACTAGCACTAGCATTTTACAAAAATAAATAAACATTTTCAAAAAATTTTTTTAAAAAGTCTCTTTAAATAAGTGTCATTAAATAGCTCATATTTACCATGTTAATTAAATTATATACAAATGCATTAATATATGAAGGTTGTTTGACTCTTATTACATAGCCCACCAATATTAAAGTAAATTGTCAAGGAAAGAACAGTTCTCAAGAACTCAAGTTCTCCAAAAAAAATGTAACACAGCTACCAGTGGAAGAGTCTGCCTTTTGTGAATGGAGGTCTCAATCTTTGGATTCCCCACACAAAAATTTATTGAGGATCCATCCTGAAATGGATTTGACAGCCAAAAGGAAAGTAGCAAGCACAGTGCAGTTTACTAAAAGGAAAGCACACTCTCAAGGTGGGAAAGCAGGCAGGTTCTGGGAGGTGCAACCCCCTAAGTTGTTTTGGGATTGGCTATTTGTTGCCTCTCTGGGACTGGAAGAAGCTGTGACATACAGCAGGAGGTCTCTAACAGAGACTCCTTTCAATCATTTGGGAAACTCCTCCCACATTGGGAGGAGGAGTTTCTGACCCTAAGTTTGTACCTGAACTATCATGGCAGCCTTTCTCCATGGGAGGGGGAGAGTATATTCCCAACACAAATGCATTATAATGAGTCTAGGGGTTACCCTGGGGCAGAGGTGGAAGAGGAGAGCACGTTTCCTATCTGTGGCTCTTGATCTGTCAGGTCCAAGGTCTTGGAAGCCACAAGGTGAGGATGTTGTGCCCCTGGGTTTTTAATGTGGCTTATTTATCACTGTCCGTATCTCCAGCTCATGTCTCTATCATTCCTCTTTAAGGACTTGGGAATCTGCCAGGGGATGTTCTTTCCGCTGCTCAAGTCTAGCTTCTACCTAACATCTTTTTGTTGTTGTGGATTCCCGCAATCTGAAAACCATCCCTTTAAGGTAATTTTAAAGAGAAGCAATATTAACAATTGTCTTAAAATCCTCAAATATCTGTACTAGACTAACCCTTCCCTGGTTGCACTAATGTTAATTTGGTTCAGAAAAATATCCTTCTTTATGAATGTAAATAGCTTCATTTAAAATCTATAAACTTGTACATTTAGAATTTTAATTAGAAAATAAAACTGTTGCCCCATAGTTTTTAAAATGAACTATTGCTTTGATTGTAAGTCAAGAATAAGAGCAGCTATAAAATTATGTTCTTACTTTTGTAACAACAACAATCAGTCAAATTGATTCAAACTGCCTGCTTTGTACTGAGCTGTGAACAGGGTCAACAAGATCTTAATGAGAAAAAGGATGTATTAACTTGCTTCAAATGGCCAACCAGTTTCAACAAACTGAAAACACATCAAATTATAATTATTTTAAAGTTTCAGTATGTTTAACTGTAAAACATTTAATTTACCAATACTAAAGTTTGGCTTAGTCTAAACTATAGATGACAGTAAATCTGTGATTAAAATGAACAAGTCTTGTTAACATCATTTGATTAAACTAGTCTTCCCAGAAGACCTGTTGTGAAGTGCTTTATATTATTTATATTGCTTTGATTTTTATTTTAATGTATTGAATTATTATTATTATTATTATTATTTTGCTCTCTGTGAAAGAGTTTTTGACTTGTTTTGCTGGCATCATTTGATGAGTAGTTAATGACTGGATCTCAACAATAAATGTCTTTATAAATTTGCTGCTACCATTTTTACAGGTTAATTGCTACCTCACCTCATAAAGTGGCTTATTTGCTTTTTCACATCTAACTTTCATTCTCATTAGCAACATCTTCTGCCACCCAGAAAATGAGTTTTACTGTAATCCTAAAGAAAAAAAAATTTGCCAGTATAACTGAAAGATCAAGTTGGATTAACAAACAGTTGTTTGTGCTGAATTTAATTTGATCACCAAAAATGATACTACATTTCAGAAACACAATCAAAATAAAGCATGCCTTAACATGCATTTTTAAAGTCAGAACTTTATTTATGGGGAAAATTTTACCACATAGTTTTATATTTTTTTTCTGATGTGTCAGCTTATATTTACCACAGACCAGGATAGACACAAATATTATTTCAGATAGGAATCGTCATGGAAAATACATATATAGGAATCTATTGGAATTATATCACTGAGGGAATCACAAAATCAACAAAAGACCAGAGGACAAGCATCAGAATGCTTACAAACTAAGAGTTCATTGAAAAGCTGGGCCTAAGAAAGCCCAGAAGACTTTCCCCAAAAGTGTCAGTCTGCTTGGCTGTCACCTCTGATATTCTCTGTTTTTTATTGATATGTCTAGACCATTCACATTTAAAATGGTTACTGATATAGTTGCCCAAGCAGGTTCCAAGCTGTCATCATGGAGTCAGAAGAGAGACTTGAATTCATGAGCCTTGAGATCATGAACTGAGCTGAAATCGAGGGGTGGATGTCTACCCAGGTGCCCCAGCTTGTAACTATTTTCAATCCAATGCACTGTTGTTATTTTTTATCTCTTTAAGTATGAACACAAGCTATGATGTGCCTGCAAAATGTTACTTATTCTTTTTTTTAAGCTTATTTATTTATTTAGAGAAAGAGAGAGAGAGCATGCTCACACAAACAAGTGTGGGAAAGGCAGTGAGAGGAGAGAGAGAATCCCAAGCAGGCTCCCTGACTGATGGTGGCACTCGAACTAAGGAACCATGAGATTATGACCTGAGCCCAAGTCAGATGCTTAACCACTGTTTCACCCAGGAGTCCTTATCTTTTTTTGTTTCCTGCCTTCTTTGATTTAAAGTTAAGTTTTTATACAGTTTTACATGATTCCATTTCCTTCTTCAAATATCAATTATACTTCTTTTAAAAGTTTACAGTATGGGATGCCTGGGTGGCTCAGTCAGTTAAGCATCTGACTTGGGCTCAGGTCATGATCTCAAAGTCTGTGGGTTCAAGCCCCGTGTCGGGCTATGTGCTGACAGCTCGGAGCATGGAGCCTGCTTCAGATTCTGTGTCTGCTTGTCTCTCTGCCCCTCCCCCACTTGCACTGTCTGTCAGAAATAAACAAACGTTAAAAAAATTTTTTTAAAGGTTTACAATGTGTATTTTTTCAGTACCCATTCCACTCTCAGATAGCCCTACTCTGCTTCACATGTAGCACAGTTTTATTAAAACAGAGTACTTCCAATTCTTCCCTTGCATCCTTATAACATTGTGGTAATAATTGTCACCTATCCATAAGCTATTATCACCCAGGGCATTGTTACTAATATTACACTAATAAGTTATCTATTAGATTGATTAATAATAAGAAAAACAGATTTTATTTATTTTCATTTATATCTTCTCCAGCATTCTTCCTTTTATTACCTTTCAGACTGAAGCTTCTGACCCTCCTAATCTGCCTGGGTTGCTGTAACAAATTATTATAAACTGGGTGATGTAAACAACAGAAATCTATGTTTCACAACTCTGGAAGCTAGGAAGTCAAAGATTAAGGGGCCAGAAGCTCAGATTCTGGTGAAGATCCACTTCCTGGCTTATGAATAATCACCTTATTGCTGTGTGCTCACATGGTCTTTCCTTGGTACGTACTAATGGGGAGAGAGAGAACAATCTCACAGGTCCTCTTCTTCTTACAAGGACACCAATGCCAGCTTGATGGAACCACCCTCATGACCATATGTAAACCTTATTACCTACCAAAGAGTCCAATTCCATAAACTATCACATTGGGGATTAGGGCTTCAACATATGAATTTGGAGGTACAAATATTCAGCCAATAATATTTTTTTCTCCCTGATGTACTACTTTTGACATTCATTTTATGTCAGGTGTACTAGTGATAAGTTCGTTTAATTTATTTATCTTATAATGTCTTTATTCTCTACCACCTCTGAAGGAAAATGTTAATGAATAGAGAATTCTAGGCTTTTCTCTTTCAACACTTTAAATATTTCACTCGACTCTGGCTTGCATGGTTTCTGATAAGAAGTCTGATACAATTCTTATCATTGCTCCTCATAGGCAAGATGTTTTTGTTGTTGTTTTTTCTCTTATGGATTTTTTCAATATTATCCCATTGTTTTTGGTTTTCTTCAGTTTAAAGATGACATTCCTACATATAGATTCTTTAATGTTCATCTACTTGATACTCTTTGTTCCTGCATCTATACATGGTATCTGTCATTATTTTATAAAGTGTATAGCCATTGTCACTCCGAATATTTTTTGTGCTTCGTTCTCTCTTTGTTTGTCTTCTGGTATTTCACATATATATGTTATGTTTATTAAAACTGACCTATGATTCCTCGATATTTTGTTCTTTCTTTTTTTAATTTCTTTTTCTCTTTGCATTTCAGCTCAGGAATTTTCTAACAGTATATTCTCAAATTTACTGATTCTTTCCTCAGCTGTCACCAGTCTGCTGGTGAGCCAGTCAGAGGCATTCTTCATCTGTTCTACGGTTTTTGATTTGTAATCTGCCCCTGTCTCACTTGGAGCTAAAATTCACTGTTGTTCCAGTGGAGCCCTGTTGGCCTGATCGTGAAGTGTTCTATAAGCTTCTGATGAAATGTCATGATTTCAGTCAGCCCGTATCTCACTGGTGACCTTCACAAGTGTTTCTCCCAGTGGTGAGATGTGGTGTGAAATTAGGTTATTTTTACATCAGACCCAACAGGATTGGCTGATACTTTGGAAGACTAGCATGAGAAGTAGGGAAGGGGTCACAGATGACTCCAGTGTTTTTAGCTTGACACTAGGAAGGGTAGGGTTGCTTCTAAGTGAGATGGAAGCACTGAGGAAGGAGCCAGTGAGAGGGATCAAGAGTTTATTTTTTTTAATGTTAAACAAATTTAACATTCCTAGTTTTCCAAAGGCCAATAAAAAAGATATGGCAGATATCAGAATTATCTGTTAAGCACGTTATAAATACTGGGTATATAAGTAAATATTTAACCATGATATTTCTTTCACTAAATAACCGTCTGGTTTGGTAATACTATAAGAAGAGAGTAGTTACTATACCTGAAGATAAAAAAGCTGCAGAGGGTATTTTATTATTTTTCAACAAATATTCAAGTGTAGTCTTGCATATAAGAAAGTCTGTAAAATAGGGACAAACAAGATTACCATAGTGCCTCTGAAGGTGACATGCATTTCTAGACCTTTTTCTTAACACAAATCATCTTGAAAAGCAAGTATAGACAAGATTACTGCAGCTTAAATTATAAGACTTGAATGTTCTTAAAACTTGCTAATTTGGCTAAGGCAGAATTGTTTTTGTGAAAGATGAAGATAGGAAAATTAATTATTTTCATTGTCTTAGCTTCCAATGATACATGACAACACCAGAGAAAAGTTCCAGTAAGAGGTCACTCTTTCCTTGTCCAGGATAATGCTATTATTAATTTAGCTATCACAGAATGTAAAATTAATTTAAAGTGCCATTGTCAGAAATGCTGTACACCTTAATTGCTTCTGTATTATTTATAAACTACACTGCAAAGAAAGAGAGAAATGAGAAACTGGAAACTATAAGGCTATTGTATGTTACAGAAGACTAGCAGAAAGAATTTGACATGGAGGCATTTATTTCTTTAACAAATATTGATGAGGACCTAAATGTGCCAAATAACATTGCAAAAAAAATGCAATTATGGGATACAAAGCAGTTTTCCTGACTAAACTCTGCAGACAGAATTATTTTTTTTTTGTTTTAGTTGCACCACTGGCAGCTATAAATCATTTGATGATTCAAATTCCTCCAATAATTAATCAACCCCATGGAACAAATTCAGAAAGTGAATTCACTCTTTTGATCTATTCAACTTTCCTAAGAATCAGAAGGTTGAAATCTCACATGTTCTTTGGCTTTTGTCCATTAAAATTTACATCTAAATCCAATGCAATTCTAGTGTAATTAGCACAATCACAAACATTCTTAAACAGGTCCCTTCAGGGAACTGAATGACCCGTGATGGGATATACCTGGTTTGTCTCTTAATATTAAGCTGAGGGAGAATCCGGTTAAAATTAAGTTGACACGGTAAAGTTATTATTAATACATTAATATACCAAATCTATTAACTTAATCAGAGCCACATTTACTAGATTTCAACTTCACTTAGGCAGCTGGAGAGATATTTAGGATTTGTAATCCTTTGGGCTTCAGTGATACACTCTGTGCCTAATTCCAGATGTAGATCTGGTCCATCTTGCACTTTTCTCTGTGATTACTTTGGACCATAAAATTACTGTTAATTAAGGAGGCTGGGGCACGTGGCTCAGTCAGTTAAGTGTCAGACTCTTGATTTTGGCTCAGATCACGATCTCATGGTTGGTGAGTTCGAGCCCTGCATTGGGCTCCATGCTGACAGTGCCGAGCCTGCTTGGGATTCTCTCTCCCTCTCTCTGCCCCTCCCTGTGTGCACAAGCTTAAAAATATATAAAAAGGCAAATCCATGTAACTTTATCTTTTAAACAATGCCTTCATTCTACCTTAAACCAAACTCTGTTCTTTAACAATACTTTTATTTGTTATTAAATTATAAGCAAAAGATTTGTTTTTCCCAACTTCCTTTTTATAATTATATCAGATTCTTCAAATGGAAAGATACATTTTGTCCATCTTTGTTTCATATTTCTCTATTTTTATGCCTATGACTCTCTACAATAACATTTGTCTATCCTATCTGCAAAGCCCATTACTTCTTATTTTTCTATAAATTCATTATATCGATATTTCTTAGGTTTGACCACTCCCTTTCCAGACGCTTACATCATGGTCTCTACTGGCAACTTCTTTACTTCTTTTACATATGCATGAATACCCCACGTATTTCTTTTACATTTGCATGAATACCCTAAGTATTTCTCTTCCTTGCCTGTGACAATTTGGGTGTAGTGCAGCTTTCTCCATTTGTTCTCTTTGTTTGCTATCCAATCCTCCCTTCATCACTTTATTTTTTCCACAGTAATAATCCCATAGTATTTCTGGTTTCCTTCTGTTTAACACAGGACTAATTAATAAATGCAGTAACCAGTCTTTGTTGTTTAGTTGTTTTTTTTCAACTCTCTGGCACTGATCTCAGCTTTCATTCAGTTGACACATTTATTTGCATATTGCCATTGTAGGAAGGAAGCTGTAATGTGAAATGAAACCCTCTAATAAAGAAGGAATCAACATTATATATAGAATTGGAAAAATTAATATGAATTCATAATCTTAAGTAGCATACATTCTCCCTTCTGTGACTCTAGAAGTGGCCCAGGAGTAGCAGCACTTTCGCTCATCACCAGTGCTTATCCAGTACCAACATTATGGTTTATACTATTACTCAACCTAAGCCACTGGACCCTTGGCAAAGCAGCTCTTTCCAGTTCTTGAGTCAGGAACCAGCATTCACCCATGTAATGGAATACATTCAATAGTGTGTTTCAAGGTGATATATTAGTTAGATGCCCTAACAAGTGGCATTAAAGGCACAGGTACATCCTCATCTCTTAGGTCATGACACCTGTGCATAAGATTAATAGGGCACTTGTGATTTTTTGAAACAATGATAATAAATCAGGTAGCCACATCATCACGATAAATAAATTGGTTATGCAATGATGGTCAAGGGTGACTTTTAAAATTCAATGCTTAGTGAGTGGGGGAGCAAACAACATGATGTGATAACCTAAAGCTTAAATAAAAGGATTAGATTTAAGAGTCTTACTCGTCTAATAAGTGAAGTTTGCCATAAAAAGGAAGCTAAACTTGATAGCATGAATGAGACATGAAATATTTAGGGTCAATGATAAATAGAATAAGCTATTCATAACCTGATCTGGCCTGAGAGTATTTTTTTTCAGAAAAGGGATTGGCTGGGGAGGACTGGTGCTTTAAGATTACTATAACCCTGGAAAATATCATGTACATATTGCTACAGTTCCTAAAAGGTATAAAATACAAAACAGAAAAATGATGACTTGGATAAAAGCCCTGGTGTTATAGTTTAGGATGGATTTAAATTTAAGTATTTTGATATGTTTAAATTGTTTATATTGTTTAAAATATTGGGAAAATTCAAAAAATCATACAAAATAAATATGTTATTGCATATTTACATTAAGAGAAATTAATGAATTCAATTTGTGATCAGTGTTGGTCAGTTTTATTAGAACAAGTTTTGTATGTAACATACATAAATTTGCTAAATTGAGCATAAAACATATTATAGATAGTAGAAAATGAAATGAAAAAGCCTGGGTGCAATAGCAAATATAATTAATCCAATGATGCAAAAAATATTAAGATTCTTCTATCTTTTTAATATTATTGGCATTTTGCTTTTATTGTATCTTTTTTTACTTTACACACATTTTCAGCTAACTATAGATTATTTTTTTCTATTTCAACTCGTAAGTATAAAAATAAACACACCATTTTCTCCTAGAGGAAAAAAAAACTATCTCTGTATATATATTTTAGGTACCTATTTCTACAATAAAAATGCAAATCTTGAAACCATTTTAGCTCATCTCTTTACTTTAGTCTTAATATCCAATCAAGCAAGAATTGTTATAAAAAAAAAATCTCTAACAGGGGCACCTGAGTGGCTCAGTTGGTTAAGCTTCTGACTTTTGATTTCCACTCAAGTCATGATCTCACATGGGATCTAGCGCCCCCTTGCCCACCTCTCACCGCCCACAAGCTCTGTGTTGACCGCTTGGAGCCTGCCTGGGATTCTCTCTCTCCCTGTCTCTCTGCTCCTCCCCCACGCTCAGTCTGTCTCTCAAAATAAATAAACAAAAAAAAACTCTGGGGAGCCTGGGTGGCTCAGTCAGTTAAGCGTCCAACTTCAGCTCAAGTCATGATCTCACAACTCATGAGTTCTAGCCCTGGGTCGGACCCTATGCTGACAGCTCAGAGCCAGGAGCCTACTTCAGATTCTGTCTCTGTCTCTTTCTGCCTCTCCTCTCACCCTCTTTCTCTCTCTCCCTCTCAAATATAAATAAAAACATTTAGGAATTTTTTTAAAAAATCTCTAACATCTGTGTCTTCCTTCATATTTCCACTGCCACCATTATATTAAAGGTTCCTTTCGCTAAACACAGATTCCTAACTGGTACCTCTCTCTCTCTCTCTCTCTCTCTCTCTCTCTCTCTCTCTCTCTCTCTCTCTTTCGATTTTATTGAGATATAATTGACAAATAATATTTTGTAAGTTTAAGGTGTATAACACAATGATTCAATATATGCATATAATGCAAAGTGATTACCACAATGTTAGGTGACACACCTCTCACCTCACATAGTTACAATTTTTGGTGCATGTGGTAAGAACTTTTAAAATCTACTCTCTTAGCAACTTCAAATATACAATACAATATTGTTGACTACATTCACCATGTCATACATTACAACCCAGGATGTACTTATAACTGAAAGTGTGTACTCTTTGACTAACATCTCCCCCTTCCCCTACCAGTGTCCCCTGGCAAACACACATCTTTTCTCTTTCTATGAGTTCTGTTCTTATAGATTCTACATATAAGCAAGATCACACAATATTTGTCATTTTGTCTAACTTGTTTCACTTAGTACAATGAACTGAAATTTCATTTATGTTGTTGCAAATGGCAGGATGTGTTTCTTTTTAAATTTTGAGTTATATTCCATTGTGTGTGTTGTATATGTATATATATGTGTGTGTGTATATATATATGTAATATATATATATATATAACACATTTTATTTATCCATTCATCTGTTGATGGACACTCAGGTTGTTTCCATGTTTCAGCTATTGTACATATTGATACAATGAACATGGGGTTACAGATATCTATTTAAGATAGCAAGTTCATTTCCTTCAAATATCTATCTGGAAGTGGAACTGATGTATCATATGTAGTTATATATTTTTTTGAGGAACCTCCATATTGTTTTTTTTTATAGTGGCTATATCCATTTAGATTCCCATCAACAATGCACAAAGGTTCCCTTTTCTCCATATCCTTACCAATATTGTTACACCTTGTCTTGATAATAGCCATTCTAACAGATAATAGATGCTATCACTCATTTTAATTGTCGATAGCTAATAATATTCATACACTCTGTGATCATGTTAGCTTTTTATTGCATGGCTTTATCATATAAAATGTCTCAACTTCAAGTCTATTGCCTACAAATTCAGTGCTGTGCTTATTTTCTTGGCTTTCAAGAACATCCACTGTCACCATTATCCTTAATCAGACTTTTTTCTGTCTTCCCACTCTCCAACATGAATTATCCACTTAAGCCAAAGTGGTCTCACCATTAGCCTTTGGGTTTATCACTATATTAACAGAGACTATACATATTATTTTAGAACATACTATGTACTCAGTACAAGTTTATTTAATTGATCTTAGTGTGTTTTTCCAATGCCATGCTTAGGCATGAAGATTCTGAACATTCTCACCCTTGGAACATACTCCTTACATCTCCTACATATGTATATTCTAGTCAGCCCACTAATTTCCCACTGATCTATGACATATACCCATATGGTTATAAACTATTATCTCTTCTTTCTTCACAATAGTTGTCCATTGAGAATATTGTACCATGAGCTTTAGCTGTTTATACAGTGTATTAAAGCCTCCCTAAAGAAAATGCATTCTCATTTTTTATGTATTCACTATAATATCTACCAGATTGCTAAGCATATAATAGATAATTAATAAATTAAACAACTATATTCATTGACAGATAATTTTATATACTAACTACTTCAGCAAATATTTATTAAGTAGCTTTTCAACGTCTTACCTGCCTATATTCAATGTGTATATACAATCAAAATAATGGACCATTTTAAAGTCTCTTACTTAAGCACTTTACAGTGGGGAAAATAAAGACAGTTTCAGTAGAATAGGAGGAAAACACACACTATTTGCAATGGGAATATAAAGAAAGTAAGAGAAATGGAATTTCCAGGCAGATGGTCTTGCTTGTACAAAATATTAAGAAAAGAAAACAGAAGATATTATAGCCTTGCACTAGGCTATTCTTTTATTTATTTTATTTTATTTGGTTGTTTATTTGTTTATTGTTAACATCCCAAACTAAAATGTAAATTCTTTGAGAAAACAAGGTATCTCCAGCTAACTCTGTTGTATCTCTAAACAACATATTGCCTTGCATATGATATCTCTAAATAAATATTTACTGAACCATGAAAACAAGATATTTCCAATGACTTGGTTAATAGTCTTTTATGTGTCTGATTGTGTTTGGCAAAGGCTGTGGGTTGTGAGGCATAGGCAGTAGGGAAGAGAGAAAGTTTAAAATAAGTTACACATATAAAGATTTTGACTCTATTCCGAAGACAAAGATAACCTACAGAAAGAGAGAAGACAAGAGAAGTTTCCAGAATCAGATGTGTCTTTTGGAATGATCACTCTGGCACTGGTATGGGCAGTATGATATTAATTAGAAGAGATAAGCTGGAATACTGAAAAACTTACTTGGAGGTCATTGTATCCATAATTTAGGACCCAAACAAAATCAACAATAATGAGATGGAAATAAGGGTAGGATTTCAGAAATATTTAAGTAGTAGGGACGTAGACTGATGGATTCATTCCGGAAAACATACTGGCACACTCATGAATTATAATTTATACTCCTAGGTATATATCACATAAAAATGCTGAGTTACATAAGTACAGATGTACAAGAACTTTGTCACAGTATCATATCTGGCAGGCAGACATTTTAGGCAATGTTGTTGTCTATGACCAGCAGAGCAGATAAGTAAAATGTGGTGTAAGCACACCACGAAATATTAGCAACCGTTATTAAGCAACAGATTAGGGGCTCCTGGGTGGCTCAGTTGGTTAAGTGTCTGACTTCAGCTCAGGTCATGATCTCATGGTTTGTGGTTTTGAGTTCCACCTCGGGCTCTGTGCTGACAGCTCAGGGCCTAGAGCCTGCTTCAGATTCTGTGTCTCCCTCTTTCTCTACCCCTCCTTCACTCATTCTGTCACTGTCTCTGTCTCTCTCAAAAATAAATAAATGTTAAAAAAATTTTTTAAACAACAGATTAAATGTATATAAAGCACAACAAGGATGGATCATAAAATTATAGTGTTGCTTAATAAATGAGGTAAAGAATGCAATTTCTAAGAAAATTACATTTGCAGAAGAATATACATGAATGCAGAACATCCCATTCACCAATAAAGAAAACAAACAAAATATTCAGTTAAGTATAAGAAAATAATCCTGGCTTATTTCTGGGAAAAAATGTTGTTATTTTTACTGTCATTGCCACAAATCTATATATTTCGATTAGTAGAATTGACACTAGGATGCTTAGCTTTCTTATTCAAAAACAATAATGCAGATTTTCATTTGTTCAAATCTACTCTTGTCTTAAAGGTTAAACTTTAAAGGCAATGAAAATAAGGAGGCATCATAAATGGTGCTTATTTGAGTAAACATCTTACTGCCCTTATGGGGACATTTACTGAATTATCTGTATTGTGGGTTGCTATTCATTTTCTGTTATAACTTTGCCAAATGATTAAATAGAATGATTAATGAATAAAGTTTTTTCCAACTCTGCCCTCTTCAGAAAAGGTGAAGAAGGAGCACTGGAGAGACTTACCTGTGCCTCCTTTATATCCGGATTTTGGTGCTGTTGTAGGTCTTAGTCCACTGAACAAATTCCTAGTGTACACAATCAAAGAATCTTTCAGGTATTCCTGACCAACTTGACAGATGTTGAGACTTTGACATTCAGAGTATTACATACTAATTAAATTTAAATAATCATGTAAAGAAAAATACACTAATGAAAACTACCAGGTCTTATCTTGAAAAAAGAATTAACTATAATTCATGCCTAGAAACCTTATACCAATTGTTAACACTTCTCTAAATGAAATTGCTGATGCAGACCTAGCTTCCTTCATTCCATTATATCATTATCTCAGAAATTAAGAGGTAATCACTCAAGTTAAGTGGCTCTCATTGTGATTATGCTCTAACTCCCAGTCTCTATTGATTATCGATTGTGTCGCCATACTGAAGGTGAAACTTTTTCATTCAAATGATCCCATAATAATGTGTATATCCTCCTGATGACCCTTGAACTAGTTCATTCTTGGCAGAATGTTTCAGAGCATGAATAATTATTGAAGTGCTTCAGACTTTGGTCTTTATGCAACTACTTAACACTTCCTTAGCCAAGTATTAATAAGCTTCCACTTCCTCAGTTATTCTAGTTATTTTGTATTTTAAATTCATTTTGAAAATGTAATAGACATTTCCTTTCAAAAGAATAACAATTTACAAGTAATTTCACTGACATAGCTTTTGTTTATATTTTTATTATAGAACAATTTAAAGAAAAAAATATAAATTATACTCTGCTTGTTAAAAATGCTATCATTTTTAATTTCTTGGACAAATTAGAGAGAACTCATCACTAAATTCTCCTAGTTCAAGTTTCTTGAGAAGCAACACAGTCAATGGGACAACTGAGCTTTTGTTTAGTGCTGCCCTTTCTAATTATAAAGCATCATTCAATTTACTTAAACTCCTTTAATATCAGCTCTCTTGTATATACAATGAGAATAATACTGTCCACCTCTTTATTAGTCAGATTTGTCTAGAAAACAGAATGAATGGAATACAAAAAAGGTCATATTGAAAGAAGTTTATTATGAAAGTTTGGCTCATATAATTCTGGAAGCTGAGAAGTTCCATGATCTGCCGTATGCAGGCTGGAGCCCCAGGAATGCCAATGCTATAGTTCCAGTCCAAACCTGAAGGCCTAAGAACCAAGGAGGCCAACGGCATAAATCTCGGTCTCAGCCCATATGCCTAAGATTAGAAGTGTCAATGTCTGAGGGCAGGAGAAGACATATATCCCAGCTGAAGCACTGATAAAATTCACCCTTTCTCCACCTTTTGGTATTATTATTCCATCCTTGAAGGATTGAATCGTGCCCATTTACATTGGCGGGGTGATCTTCTTTACATAGTCTACCAATTCAAATGCAAATCTCTTTCAGAAACACCTTCACAGATACACCTAGAAATATTTTTCGCAGCTCTCCAGGCATCCCTTAGCTCTATCAAGTTAACACATAAAATTAACCATCACAATCTTAGAGGTTGTATAGATTATAAGTCATAAATAGAAGGTGATTGGCCACTATAGGCACCTAATACTCAGCAAATAAGATTACAATGATTAAGGGGCACCTGAGTGGCTCAGTCATTTGGGTGTCTGACTCTCAATTTCAAACCAGGTCATGATCCTAGGGTCATGGGATTGAGCCCTGTGTCGGGATCCCCGCTGAGCATGGAATGGCTTAAAATTCTCTCTCTCTCTCCCTCTCTCTCCCTCTCTTTCTCTCTCTCTCTCTCTTTCACTCTCTCTCCCTCTCTTTCACTCTCTCTCCGTTCCTCTCCCCTGCTTGCTCTCTCTCTCTCTTAAAATAAGTTACAATGATTTAGATATATAATAGTGTAGTAGATATAAGGGACAGGGATTTTACAGCCTATCACAGATGGATTCAAATCTTAGTATTGACATATCAGTAATTTAACTCTTCTGAGATTCATTTCCTTCTCAGTAGTGTGTGTGTGTGTGTGTGTGTGTGTGTGTGTGTGCATGCATGTGCACTTTGTTAAAAGAGATCCATCTATAAATATTATAGATATTATAGATCCATTTATTAATATTTTGTTGGAGAAGAAATGGGAAACTCCAAGTTAAGATCCTTTATGCATTGCTGTTTTAACTGAATATCTTATTATCTGATTGATGACTAAGAGTTGTTTACAATTTTAATCATTCCTTCCAAAAAGATTAAGTCTTTCTTATGCTTCTTCAAATTTCCAGTTTTGGGTGCTCTTACAGGTTTTGTTTTAATAGACACCAATCACAAATGATCAATAAATATTTTAGTTATACCCAACCACAAAAACATTCATTGTGTATCCTATTTCCAGGCAATAAAAATCTCACCTCTACTCATAGTTCTGCTATTTTTAGCATCCTATTCTCATTATTTGCAGGTAGGAAGTCAGTGGCAGTAATTTGAAATTTGTATATTCAAAATCACTTGGAAATTTACAAATATGAGCACAAAATTATCCTAATTGGCATTAACTTTATGTCATAGAATAATCATACATCCAGCAATTTTTACCAAGTGTTGTGTCTACTTCATGCAGCAATTGAGACCAGCAAAATATGGCTGCCAACAAATGATATCTGAAATATAATACAGGAGGAAGAAGAGATTAGTACCTCTGAAAACACTTTATCATAGCCAAGATATAAATTTTCCACTTTTATGAGTAAATTTAATCAAATTTGGAGATTTCAGATTTAGTCTTATTTTATACTTGAAAATAAAATATAAATGCCTCATTGTTTCACATTAATTTAAAGTAAATTATCATGACTGTAGATTACAATATACATAAAAGCCACATTTGTATAGTGGAAAATGTATGGTTTTTTAGAGCAGATGTATAGATGTAATGGTGCTGCCAATTAGTATATGTAAACATACTAGAAGGAGGAAGTTAGGTTCAAGGGAGCTCCCACAGGATCTGTTTTCATCTCTAATGTTGTCTTTATACTGATGTCATGTTATCACTTGATGGCTCCTTACTAGACTTCTCTAAATGTGATTTCTTTATTTTTTTTTTCTGCGCCTCTTTACATAACTCCAGGCTAGCCAAATCTATGGTAGAACAAAATCTGATTTTCTGACAGGGACCAGCAAATATTTATGTGTTTATGTAGCTGAACACATTCAACTTTTGTGAGGGCCACAAAACGTCTGTTACACAGCATTGTGTGTGTACGTCCAAACGCATTTCCCCAAAGTGTTTGTGCTTGAATTTACTTGATGACCTTGTGGAGGTTAATGGTCATTTTAGACTTAAAATATGTGAAATTGCTTATTTAACTTCAGCTCAAATAGCTCCTCAAGCTCCACAACCAATTCAAGCTCATCAAAAATCCTACTTCCATTACTCACCTCCTGGCTGGGAATACTGTCAAGTCTCAGACCACTTAGTAAAATTGTCCATAGTAATTATAATGCTAAAGAAGATAAATCATTTTAAAGGACATTTTTCTCCTATGTATCTACCATATACTTTGACTGATAATACATATGTTAAGGCATTTTGGAGCTTGTATGGTATTTCCTGACCCTAGAATTTATTAAAAAGACAAATACTTTATTAATATCTGTTTCAAATATAAAACATATTTTTCACCTTTTATTTAAGAAAAACCTGTAGTAACTATGAAGGACAAACATTCAGGATAAGCAGATTGACAGATTTGACCTTTGACTCCGTCAACATTGAAGTCTCAGTTGTGCTACTTATTAACAAGCTATTTATTAACAGGCAATCTGTCATTGGACAGTTCCAGAGAGTTCATCTGTCATAATGATGATCTATGGTATGTTTACCTCAAAATCTCACCACTGCATATTTCTCCAGGGAACTTTCAATGAATGAAGACTTTAGTTGCCCTGTGGCCAATATTCCTTTATGGGCTGTCATTGCCCTTGTAATAAAGCAATCCACTTCTTACCAGAGAATAAGCTGGTGGCGGTTCATGCCATCTCCAACTCAGCATGGTTCTCACATGTTCAGCTTGGCCTCTCAGTGTTACGCTTATCCTGGAACTTTTTAATTAGTTTCCTGACATGTCTATGCAGCTGTCTTCTGGATGAGTTTCAACTACCTACGGTTTTCTCCTCGACTGATGGAGAACAACAAAATGCAATTATGATTATTATACATTAACTATCACTGATGGTTGTAAGTCTCCATCCAATCCCCATAATACTTTGTGGCCATACAAATTTAAGCCAACTCCATTTCTCTGGAAAGCATTTCTTAGACTTTGCTTATATTCATTAATTTAAATAACTGTCTTCAAACATGTATAATAACACTAATGTTAGCAAAGGGTCAAAAGTTAGTATCTTGTTACACAATAATTTTTTATATTTGATTTTATTTCCTTTAATATTTAAAAAGTACATATTACATAGAAAATAATGAAGTAAAAATAAATAACAGATTAGGACAAGGAACTGGACTATGAAAAACAGTTACATTATTAATGTGACCAATTATTGCTATTACTATCATTTCCATTGTTTTTCTTTTATGGTTTTGTGTTTATTAAGTAGAATAAGGTAAAAGGAAGCCTTTCTGCATTTTTTTGCAATATTGGCACCAAATTTCATTATTCAGTTGGGAAAGATGTTAAATATTTACTAAGTTGATAACATTAAGATTAAAAGAAAAGTAGCTTGGTTTATTGTGCATAATATGTTAAAGACTAATGAGGAATAATTCTTCAACAAGAAAATCAGAGCTCTTTAGGACCTCCCTTTTTTCATGTGCTATTGATGTTTAGGAAGGAATAAAAGATATAGAATAGAGAAACAGAATGCGGATATGGGAATGGGAAGCACATATGAATGAGTAAATTCTCATTCATACTCATATGAATGAGTAAATATTGGGCTGCACAAACTGCCAGAAGAAGCAGTTGAAACTGTTGTCAGTTTATACATTCCTGATATCAGAATCCTATAAAACTGAAGTATAAACAATAAAATTTTTTCATTAATATTTCAAGTAGGTTTCCCCTTTTTCATTATTTAGCTCAACATTGTTCGCTAGAGTCCAATCTTGTCTCAGTCATATTCACTAATGTTTCCCTCATGGCTCATAGTCTACATCATAATGAAAAATAAAACTCTTGGGGCACCTGGGTGGCTCAGTCGGTTAAGTGTCCCACTTCAGCTTGGGTCATGATCTCACAGTTTGTAAGTTTGAGCCCCACGTCGGGCTGCCAGCTCAGAGCCTGGAGTCTGCTTCAGATTCTGTCTCTCCCCTTCTCTCTGCCCCTCCCATGCTCATGCTCTGTTTCTCTCTCTGTTTCTCAATAAGAAATAAATGTTAAAAAAAATTTTAAAGAAAAGAAAAATAAAACTCTTATCTTTAACAGGCTTTAGGAAAACCTATAGTGAAAGTAAATTTGAAGAAAGAAGTAGAGATGTTCCCTCAACCATACACACAATTTATTGACTATCCTTCGGATATTGACCTTTTTGATTCTTAAATGACAGGAGTGTTTTTCTTCTTTGCTTGGAATAAGACATCCCCATTTTTTTCAAAGCTGTCTCCTTTATATCAGTAAGTTTCTATGCAATGTATCCATCAATCTTTGTCCAATTATTCTGTTTTGTATTCTTCATTGTATATATTGTTATGCATAACTAACTTACTTATTTGTTTACTTGTTTATTTACTGTTTTTCTGACATGAGAATATAAGCCCATAAGAACAGCAGTATTATCTATTTTCTACACTACTATCCTTCCAGAACCTTCATACTTTCAACCAGAGTTTGGGTTACTCTCTGTCTATTACAGAAACCCACATGGTTGTTAAATATATGCTACTGAAAAATAACGATGATGCCTATAATTAAGGCAAATTGCCAGCACTTATTACAAGTAAACTATATTACAGATAAACTCCAATAGTAATCCAACACATATAACTCACAAAAAGTTAAAGGAATCTGATCAAAATTTTGTTGTGGTTTAAGCTTCCTGGGAGTTGATGATTCATAATATTATAATGCATTTAAATTTATTGGCCAATGTTTCCTGTGTCACTGAATAGCATTTACCTAGGGCTCTCAGGTACTTTTTTTTTTTTTTTTTATGAAGAGGAACTAGAAGTAGGTAAGTAATTTCAGCTACAGTTGTTAACTGTTTTTCCTGCATGAAATGGTCTTTCGAGTAACCATTCAGTGAAAAATGAGACAATAGACATATCTGTAGCTTAACATTAGATCAATTACCATTGCTTATGTTACAGTTCTTGTAAGTTCTTTACAGAAATAATTGGTTTGTATAACACATATCCTCGTTATTAAGTATTCCCGTATATGGCTGATATAGTGCCAAAAAATCCATGAGAAACTACAATATGGACAATAAGAAATGGGAGAAAATATATAAGGTGAGACTTTGCATAATATTGTTTCTTAAAGATGTCTGAGTGACAGACTCAGTAAGGCTGTTTTTTCTTCTTATTATGCATAGGTCTGATAATGTTTATTACAAACTTCCAACCTAGGAGTGGCATAAACTTATGACCTATATACCTAGATTTGGGGCTAAAACAAGATGATTTTTATCCCATTGTAAAATTTGTTTTAAAAATATTATAAACCAAAGGTATTTTTACCCATTGAGTATTTATCTTAAAAATTGTGAAAAATGATTTCATTTTGCATGAACATTCTTTGGTGGCTTAAATTTACTTAGTGTCTGAGGATCTGTCACTAATTAGTCAAACAAGGTATTCAATTTTTTATTTTTATTTAGGCCAAAAACTTCTATTTCAATAAACTATTCCACAAATGGAGACAAAAAGACACAAATATAAATTCAAAATGGATTAAGAACCTAAATGTGAAATGTGAAACTATAAAAATTCTAGAAGAGCAACCAGGCAGTAATGTCTCTGACATCAGCTGTAGCAACATTTTTCTAGATATGTCTGCCAAGGCAAGGGAAACAAGGGTAAAAAGAAACTGAGACTACATCAAAATAAAAAGCTTCTGCACAGCACAGGAAACAACCAACAAAACTAAAAGACAACCTACTGAATGGGAGAAGATATTTGCAAATGACATTTCTGGAAAAGACTTAGTATTCAAAAAAAAAAATTAAACAAAACGTCTTTTGGTTTTTGGTTCTTGAACTTTAATAAAAGGCTAACTATGCTTCTTTGAACATAACTTGATCATTTTCAGGAATAAAACAGTTACCATTGCATATCCTGCCTCATCAGTGCCGCATTCTCTCTTAGCTTTAATATGATTTGGAATCATTCTTTCTTGCTTTGTACATCACTTCTTTTTTCCTGTAACTCTTCCCCATATCATTATGCTCTTACATCTTCTCTGTATTGCTTTTGCATAACACTAACAATGTACAATATGTAAACGTGATTATTATTCATGTTTCCATTTATCTATTGTTATATAAAAATCTATCATAAAACTTAGTGACTTATATTATGCTTAAAAGTTACAATTTGGTCAGGGCTCTGAATCGATTGCTCTCTACTCCGCTGGCCTCAAGCAAAGGCTACAAGTTAAATGAAGGCTCTTTCACTCAAATGTCTGGCAGTTAATATTAGTTCAAAGAAAAGACTGTGACCAAACACCATTCAGTACTTTCTGTATGTGGCTGTTTGGCTCCTTCACAACATGGTGACTGGATTCTAAGCAAATGATCAATGTCCCATAAGAACCAGGCAGATCAGGCAGATGCTATTTGCCTCTTACAACCCAGACTCAGATGTCATGCAGTGAGATTTCTACCACATTCTATTATTGTACTACTACATTGTTTGAATTGGGCGGCACTAGTAGATAAAGGTTGCTTCTGCCACCAGGATTTTTCATCCATGATTTTTTTTCATGTAATAATAAAATAGAGTTCATTGTATCATAAAATATAAAGATGTCATTAAATACTAAGCGTATATCAAAGATAGTAATTGTGCACTCAAACTATTTTACAAATGTACTCTCTTCTATCTGTAAAAGGTCTATTATTTTGTAAGCCTGAAACTACTTACTGTGGTTAATAATGACTTTTTAAATGACAGATGTTTAATTTTAAAACTTACCAGAAATTTAATCTAGATGTTAGTACCTTTTAGAAAAATTCCTATCCTTTTTATCTGAACATGAAAATAAAGTTGTTTTTATTTTCTTTAAAGATTACTTTAGGGGCACTTGGGTGGATCAGTCAGTTAGTTAAGCACCCGACTTCAGCTCAGGTCATGATCTCACAGTTGGCGAATTCAAGTCCTGCATCCGGCTCTGCGTTGAAAGCTCAGAGAGTGGAGCCTGCTTTAGATTCTGTGTCTCCCCTTCTCTCTCTGTTCCTCCTTGACTTGTGCTCTCTCTCTGTCCCTCAAATAAATAAATAAACATCAAAAAAATTCTAAGATTACTTTACTTATTGGCAAATCTTACATGAGTAGTTCCTAAGTTCCACTGCGTTCCAATTATTTTCAATTCTTCTCTCCTTTCTTTTTTAATCTGTAATAATTGTTTTTTTGGCACTTCCTTTTACTCTGATTAATTTCATAACAGAGTTTCCATCACAGTGTCTAAATACAAATCCCCAAAATTCTATCGAATAACATACTATTTGTATAAAACAGGAATTTGGGAGCCACTCTTCTACCACTTGAAGTTATTTTTCTCTATTCTATTTTATATTAAACTATATTCTGTGCATTTTCTCTTGATTTAAGCCCTGTCTGTGAACTAAGTATCACAAATGGCATGAAATTAAATAAAATAAAGGAAATAACTCTTTCATTATTCATGAATTCACTAAACAAATATTTATTAAGAACTCATAGTGGATGGAGAGGAGCTACTCTTTATTCAAGGGAACATTTAATTAAATCATCATCTTATAGCAAAAGTCAGATGCTAAAAAGAAAATGAAGGTAGAAACATAAAGGATAAAATACAGAAAGCTCACAATAGAGAGTATTAATCAAATACAATTCCCTACTGATTCATCTATTTTAACATACCATTTCAGAAACAGGTTTGTTTTGAAAAAATTGTTTTTACTAGTCATTACTTTTCCTATATTATTCTTTCTTGTAGCATGCAATAAATATGAGTTCTTGAAATATTGATATAATTTTCTGAAAATATTAAAGTATATTAATAAAAATGAAGGCAGAGTTTTAGCTTTCTTCCTATGACTTTTAAATTTAATAATTCCAATTGACTTGACAAGGCACAAGTAAATCAGCTTAACTGACTCTTGACTGTAATATGTATGCAAATATTTTTTGCATTCGAATTGTGAAAGTATCAGAAACTGATGTGGCCAGAGTTGAGTATTCTAATTTTCTGAGGGACTGCTTGGAATAAATAAGGCATGCAATGAACTTCTGTAAAACATGCTGAAAGCCCAGTGACCTGAGCGTCCTGCATCTCAAATGGGTAGATGAAAACAAAAACGAAAACAAAACAAAACATATTTTTGCAGTAAGCTGTCAATCACTTCCTATGATCAAGGCTGTATATGTAATTATTGTATTTATAATATTGAATATTATGATGTTGGTGAACTTTTCCTGATGCACAGATGTCCTCAGCATATGATAACGCTGTGGGGGCATTCTAATTATTATTTTATTTGATTTGATTTGATCTGTCACTGTATTCACAAAGAGAATTAGCTATTCTTTATGTCCACAGGATGAAGGGAGGAGAAAAAATATGTTTGCTGCCGTTTGAATACTACTATTAAAACTGTGGGGGAAAGTGGGCCCTTAGTTTTTATTTTTAATTGGTTGATATTGATGTATTATTTTTTTAATCGAAGTATATTTAATATACAGTGTTATATTAGTTTCAGGTATATGATAAAATCATTCAATATTTCTATACATTACTCAGTGCTCATTATGATATTGTACTCTTAATCTCATTTATCTATTTCACCCATCCCCTAGCCCACCTCCCTTCTGCCAACTACCAGTTTGGCCTCTTTTTAAGAGTCTGGTTTTGTTTTTTTTTTCTCTTGCCTCTTTTTTTCTTTGTTTTGCTTTTCAAATTCCACATATGCATGAAATCCTATGGTATTTGTCTTTCTCTGTTGGACTTAAAAATGCACCCTCCTTACACTATAGTGGCAATTGGTAAATCATTTCAATGGAGAAATTCATATTCACATCATATATTTAAATATATATGTATTTTGATCTAAAAATTTAATTTCCAATTAAAAGAGAATATTATTGAAAAAGATCACAGTGTTCCACACTTTTTTTTAATGTAGGGTATTCATTATAAAAAATGGAATACTCGTTATAATATTGTTTATATTTGAAAATGTCAAATGTCAATGAATAAATCCACCTGATGGGAAACTTGAAAGCCACATATTGGTTGTAGATTAATATATAATATATATCATGTGATTGTTTAAAATATAGTAGCATATTAAATATATAGCACATAACAAATGAGTTAATAAATTATAACAATATAATTAATATTTAATAATAGAAGAAATATGCATGTGATGTTGATAAACTGTTAACTGGGAGATGATTACAAAATATTATTTTGCTGTTTCAGAGTAGAGATGTGTATATTTATGTATCCATACTAATGAAGTAAAGCAAAAAAGACTTCTGCAATATCCATCACAAAGTTAACAGCAGTGTCTATGTTTAGATGAGGACACAGATGGATTTGGTATTCTTCTTTTTTATTTATGGAATTTTATATAACAAACTTCTTAAGAATCAAACCAGTACATCTTCTTTGTATAAAAGAGGAGAAACATTACGCCATAAACAAATTCTTGAATGGAAATTACCAGAAGGAAGTTTATCTTCACAATGAATCTCATATGGTCATGAATTTGTGTTAAATTCTCCAAACAACTGTTAAAGCTTGATCATTTAATATACAACATTTCTTGTTCATGCGCACAGTACTCTCTACATTGGTGAGATCCTAATAAAAGCTGAAATGTGTTGCTTAAGGCAAAACAAACAAACAAATAAATGCATTGTCTGTGACATAATCTTAATATTTGAAACATACAGTTTAACTTGACTTTCCTGCCTGTTTCCTGCTCACATCTATAATCACCATTACTTTGTGCTCCAAAACTAGAATGCCAGGAGCTGTAATTCTATTTCTGCTTTTGATACTTGGAGTATTATGTCAAATTCCTTTAACATTTTTTATCATTTAGTCACTCATATATAATATCGTAGAATTAGTACTACTTAAAATGTTTAAAAAGAGGTTAAGTAACTTTCCCAAGATCACAGAGCAGATTTTGGAGCCATTAATACAATGAAAGTGAAAGGAAAACGGGGCAAAGAAAAGTGACTTTTGCTCTGAAAAGCAATGATTTGATACCTGCTGCATTCAAATCTTTTGGCACATAGTTTTCTTATACATTTTTCTACACATGTGGTTCCATTTCAAGGACTTGGTATTGGTCTCTGGTATTGGAGAATAAGAGACCAAGCAGCATTAGCTGAATCATCTTGGAAAAGAGAAGTCCATGTTTTTGAGCCCATGCATTATCTCCATTTCTGCCACCATGGATATTTTGTTTATGGGCCTGTTAAGGGATGGCCATGAGGCTGACTGATATCCACAGAGTACATCATTTTTTTCCCCACCTGATTAAGAGCCTCCTTCCCAGTGGATGCCCATTTATTTGGGATACAGTATCTTTATAGTCTTTCCCAGTTTGAGAGGTTTATCCACACAGCTCTTCCCTAGACTTCCTTGTTGCCAACCTTCTAATACTATTCCTCCTGAGTCCTGAACATCCACCCAAACTTTTAGCAATTGCCAATGAACGTTCAGAAATCTGCACTTCTGACCATCTCTCCCTTCAGACAAAGAAAACGCCCAACACACTGCTTAAAGTTTCACTGACTGAGAGTATTACATACATAAGACCCTCCTTGGCCGCATGGTGGCTCAGTCATTAAGTATCTGGCTTCCGCTCAGGTCATGAACTCACAGTTGTGAGTTGGGAGTCCCACATTGGTGAGCTCCAGCCCAGCTTGGGGTGCGCATAAGCCCCACACTGGGTAAAACGGAAGCCCCAGGTAAGCCCCGCTTCTCTCTCTCTCTCCTTCTCTCTCTGCCCCTTGCTCACTTGTGACCACTCTCTGAAAGAAAGAGAGAGAGAGAGAGAGAGAGAGAGAGAGAGACTCCCAGGTGAAAGCTATAGTACAAAAAATATCTGCCCACTAATATCGGAAACAAGAGGCAAACTTATCTGTTTTGGCTTACACTCTGATTTGGAATAATCATCATGCATATCTATGGGTTTCTGCATTGGAGTTTTGCATTGTATTTTTATTCTTCTTAAGATTAGGAACTCAAAATGAAAGATATTAATCGGTTAATGGCAATACCACTTGATTTCCTATCACTACCAAATCCAAACCTTTATTGGATGGATATAACCACTATCCAGATCAATTACTATTCCCACAGATTAAGCTCAGCTAAGTAGTAGTTAGCGTGTCAAAATTACAAAAAATAACAATGGTGAAAAATCCATCATGAATGAGTTTCAATTGGCAAAAAAGTCAGTGTTAGAACTCTCTTATCCTCCTCAACTCTAGATACTAGAATAGTTAGACCCTAAATTAACTGGTTGCTATTACATAAAAGACTCAAGTACATAAAATTGAGAGGTTCTAAAAAGTGAAAAAATAGTTTTGAAAAGAGAACCAATTCACAACTTATATAAATAAAAATTGTTATTCATTCAAAATAAATGAGAGCCTGAATGTATAGCATAAGAAATAAATTATATACATCGAAGAAAAAATAATTAACAAAATATGGCTCTGAAAAATATTTATAATACACTGTAGAGAAATTTTAAGAAGACAAATTAGGAACAAACTTTGAATCACAGAGGGTAGAATTAGGATTACGCTATACTTTAAGAAACCATTTCAGAAAAAGGAAATAGAGAATGGGAATGAAATACAATTCAAACAGACTGTAATTTTGAGAACTTTCAAGAATCGATAGAAGAACATATCCTCAGTATGAAGAGTCATAATGAGCCCTGAACAAGATGCAAATAAATGCATACTCTGATATGTTGTATTGAAATCATGCAACTCAATGGCAAAGACAATTATTTAAAAATTTTACAAATTCTCACCCTCCATCTCAGAGAGTGGCAGTTCTGGCTTGTGCATACACTGCTGTTGGGTTTCAATTCCCTGTTTACGTTTTAGTAACTACTTCCTTGTAAACGCAGCTATGGTTTTAGATGCTGTAGGACATTTTAATATTTTATTCTCTCAGTAAGAACTTTTGAGATAATTCAAATCCATCATATTGCCAAAAATGGAAGTCTACAATTTAACTTTCAATCCAGAATATTAATCACCTACTATGGATTGAAAATTTTATCACTTACCTTTTACAGGACTTAGTACTTACCTGTTTCTAGATTTTTGTCTCTCCCATCCCATTATTATGTGAACCTTTTAAGGGTAATGCATTTTGTCTCCTGTTCATTACTGTACCCTCACCCCAAAGAAGAGTGGTTGGCACATAATAGACACTTAAGACCGATTTTTTAGTAAATGTATAATGAATAAATGAGTTCAGAAACTTGGTGTTAACCTAATAATTACCAAATTCTGAAGTCATTGTGAAATAATAGCCTACAGTTCAGCCTCAATTCTTACATCTTCCCATTAAATACAAAATTTGAAATAATAGAATCTCCAATTTTTTTAAGTTTTATTTTAATTCCAGTGAGTTAACATACAGTGTAGTGTCAGGTGTGCTGGAGTCCAGCTCCAGCAGGTCCAGGGATCCCTGAAGGATGGACAGTGTCAGCAAAAGGGAGTGAGAGAGCCTCATTTCTTTTTGAGCACCAGGCAGGCATCTCTGCTCTGTCTGATTCTCTAGCTTTATTTATAGTGAAAGCTACAAGGAGCAGAAAAAGCAGCGTGTGTTTAGTAAATGATTTCTCATAGAAAATTTTTATAATTTTCCAGAACATGGATTCTGCAGAAGTTACAATTCTAACCTTAGTAGAAATGATTGCCATAAAAACTGAGCTATAGGCACTCATGCTATTATGTAGGAAGGGCATTTTTTAAGCGTACATTTTTTCCATAGGATGCAGAAGACCAAGATATACAAAACCTCAGGTATAGGCCTGAGAAAGCGATCTTTAACCATGAGGCAAACAGCATTGTTTAGTAAAGGTCAGTTTTTTTTATGAGTAAGGGTCTTTAGGCTGTTTATAGCTCTAAGAG
>CM053567.1:57845086-57862720 GCA_028646485.1 Cryptoprocta ferox
GGGATACAGAAGTGCTGATGCATAGGGGCACTTGTACCCCAATGTTCGTAGCGGCACTTTCAACAATAGCCAAATCATGGAAAGAGCCTAAATGTCCATCAACGGATGAATGGATTAGGAAGATGTGGTTCATCTATACAATGGAATACTACATGGCCATGAGAAAGAATGAAATCTGGCCATTCGTAGCAAAGTGGATAGACCTCGAGGGTGTCATGCTAAGCGAAATAAGTCAGGTGGAGAAGGACAGATACCATATGTTTGCACTCATAGGTCTAACAGGAGAATCCCAACAGAGGAGCATGGGGAGGGGAAGGAGGAAAAAGAGGGAGAGGGAGGGAGACAAAGCACGAGAGACTCTTGAATACTGAAAACAAACTGAGGGGGGAAGGGGAAGGGGGAAAGGTAAAGGGGGATGATGGTCTTGGTGGAGGTCACTTGTGGGGAAGAGCACTGGGTGTTATATGGAAACCAACCTGACAATAAACTATAAAGTTTAAAAATAAATAAATAAATAAATATACATATATACATTGAAAAAAATAAAAAAATAAAATAAAAATTGTTAAAATGGCAAAAAAAATAGAAAAAAACAGGTAATAAAGGGCTTTTTCCACTGAAATATTCTTTTCTCATTGAATATTCACTGAATATTCATTCATTTATTGGAGTCCTGAGTCTTAGTGTAAGAAGTCCAGCTACTTAGACATTGTCATGCTGGGAGGAAACACAACTTACATGGAGAGGCATGAGGTAGGTATTCTGATTATCAGGCTCAAGAGAATCCACTCTCCAAGTCATACCATCCCATGCACAAAATATGTGGCCGAAAGTCTCCAGTTGATTCCAGTCCCCTAGTGTTCCAGTGACCTTAAATACCTGAAACTTTCAATCTTAGCTCCCATTCATCATGGAATAAAGACATGAATCTGTGAAGTTAGAATCTAGAAACATAATGTAATGATTTTTGTTTAATGCCACTAACTTTGGAGGTAGGTTTTTGTGCAGTAGTAGAAAATTGAAGTGTGTGTGTTTATGTGCAGATAGATAACTATTTCTATATGTATATTTATCTATGATAATAATTTTATATATTATTATACTTACATGATATGTATATATTTCTTTATATAGTCAGTCAAATAATAGAGTAACATTAATAGGAGATAAAAGGTAAAAGGTTTAAGTGATCTAGATTCCAGTTTTAGAGGTATACAGGCTAGTCTTAGCTGTGAGGAAGTCAGTTAACCCCTTAGCATCAAGTTTTGCATTTTTAAATTAAGGAAAATGATGTGTCTGCTAAGTTCCTATAGAACCAGCATCAAATCATATATTATATGGAAAAGTCCTTTTTAAATGGAAAGACTGATTGGAAGAAACTATCTTCTTTCAAAAAATATGTAATTTTAAAAAGTCATGGTATCAGGCAGGTGCCAAATTAGTGCCTATATAACAGTTGTTTCTACAGATTTGCAGATTGAGAAATGCATATGATGTCATGGACCATGATTATAGTTTCAGATGCTCCACCGGGAACTGTAAGACACTAACCAAATCTATGTTTCTTGTGCCTAAGTTGAAACTAAGTTTAAGAACTAGAACTATTTGAATGTTTTATGAAAGTACTATTCAGAAATATAAATTTCTTTTTCTAAAATATTTTCAAAGTTTATTTATTTATTTTAAGAGAGAGGAGAGGAGAGGGGCAGAAAGAGAGGGAGAAAGAGATTTCCAAGCATAGAGACCAACACGGGTCTTGATCTCAGGAACCTGTGATATCACAACCTGAACCAAAATCAAGAGTCTGACATTTATCCAGCTGAGCCACTCAGGCACTCCTAAAATACTTTTTTTGAGAGAAAGCCCTACATGCTAGCTATGAGGCTGTCACTCCTCTAGCTTCCACTTCTCACCAGCACAGCTCTAGAGGGAGTCTGAAAAATCATTTTTTCCTATCTGAAAACATTAACAGCTTTTCCACTGATGTCTCCCTTGACCACCAAGACATTCCCACCCTTCCCAATTTAATCTTCTTGCAGTCTTGTCTCAGTTAATAGAAAAGCACCCTCACTTTCCATTTGCACAGGTCCAAACTCAGAATCTCCCATGAGTCATTTATTTCTCTTAAATCACAGCTGCATCTATTCCTTGAACAAATCTTGTTGGTGCTACCTGCAAACTATACAGGATCTGAACATTTCTCACTAACTCTATTAGTATCCCTTTGGCCTAAGCCATAATCTTCTGCATTTTGAAATAACCAAATAACTGTTCCACTAACTTCCATACTTGCCTTTATAGTGATGTTTTTGAAATATAAATCGGGGTGCCTGGGTGGCTCAGTCACCCTCTAACTCTTGAGCCTCTGACTCTTGACTTTGGCTCAGGTCTTGATCCCAGGGTCGTGAAATCAAGCCCCATGTCTGGCTCTGTACTTGAGCATGGAATCTGCTTGGGATTCTCTTTCTCTCTCTCTCTCTCTCTCTCTCTCTCTCTCTCTCTCTCTCTTCCCCTTCTCTGCTCTCTCAAAAATAAAAAAAAAAGAAAAAGAAAATAAAATATAAATCAGATTACAGTATTCTGTGCTTAAACTCTCCAATGGGTTTTCATCTTTCTCATGGGACATTCTTATCATTACCTACACAATCTGGCTTCCTGCTTTCTTAAATGATGTTATTTACTGATATTCTCAACTTCTGTCATTCCATTCTAACAACACCACATCTTGAATCTTCCAAGCATGCAATAATTTCAAGAGTTTGTAATTGTTATTCCTCCATCTAGATATTTCAACTCATTTAGTTACTCATTCTTTTTCTTAAAGTTTATTTATTTATTTTGAGAGAGAGAGAGAGAGAGAGAGAGAGAGAGAGAGAATCTCAAGCAGGCTCCACACTCAGCATGGAGTGGAGGCGGGGCTCTATCTCACAACTTTGAGATCACTACTTGAGCTTAAATCAAATCGAGAGTCAGACGCTTAACCGACTGAGCCACACAGGTGTCTCTTTAGCTTTTCATGCTAATGTTATTTTCTCAGAGAAATATTTTGTGAGTATTTTTATTTAACTTATGAAAATTTTCAAACATTTACAGAAACAGAGCATATTATGAACCACCATGTACCTATTATACAGGAATACAAATACAAACTCATAATCAATATTATTTCATCTATATTCCCTTATATTTCCCTGAATTAGATTGAAAATTATTTTCAATAAGATGCCAGACCTCATATCATTTCATTCATAAGTATGAGTGTACACCACCATATTTATTCCTCACTACTTAAATGCATATATCCCACTTTAGGCAACATCCATTTCCTTTTCTTGCTTTATTTTTCTCCAGATCATTTATCATCATCTAATAGTCTATTATCAGTCCTCACTCAGTTTATTTTCTCTCTCCAATCTCATTAGAATATATCCTCCATGAGGAGTTTTATATTTTTTGTTCACTGCTATATCTACAGTAATTGCTATGATACCATTGGCATATTTAGTGTTCAACAAACATTTGATGAACAAGAAAATTTATTTTCTGGTGCTCAATAATATAATATTATGTGACTGGTCTTTACTAAATATACATTGTCCCTCATAATTGCATATAAAATGCAGCATACTCCCAAATGATTAATTTAGCGCTTGAGGGATAAAATTACACACTGGTGAGGAATGGGGTTTATTTTTCACTTTTCTTACAAAGGGGGTGAACCACATAGCATTTATTTTCTAGCATACTTGAAGATAAGATAAAATGCTTTAAAAACATTCAATTTACATTTCTGAAAAAGGAACTATCAATCACATATTCAACCTAACAATACATGCATGCACCTGCCAACAGACAAATACATTCATTAAGCCTATAGAGGGATGTATGCAAGTGGAAACAATACTGCATTCACATCACTGAAAAAAGAAAGAAAATTTTTTTTGTACAAATGTGCCCACTGGTATTAGCACTGAATGCTAATAACATATCAGTACCCTGAAGTGACTAAATATATGCCAAAGTGTGCTTGCTGTTTCAATCATTTTAAATAATTTCAATAAATGCAAGTATTTCATAATTCATCTTTCATTCAGAGAGGTATTCTGCATAGTCTCCTTGGGGATTCATTTAGGACTAGCTTTTCTTTATTATACTTTGCACATAGCCTTGGCCTTATTGTGAATTTTCATAGTTGATTTTATTTTATATGAATGTCAGGGTCATATACTTTCATTTCAATTCATTATTTCTGTCCGTAGCATGACCTTTTGGTTTTATTTTTATTGCCCTTTTCTCAATCATCAACAATCTTGGTTTTATTGAAAAAGTGCAGTCATGTTAGTAACTTTGGAAAAGTAAGGTAATTGAGACCAATTTTAGTTTCAACATAAGTACTTTGAACCACAACATTAGGGTACTTTTCAAAGCATTTGAGTATTCAATGGTCATATGTAAAAATGAATATGTGAAGACAAAATTACAGATAATATTATCCCTGACCTCTGTTTCTGTTAAGAATACAGGGCATCCTTGACTGTCTCTTAAATAACCAACTGTGTAATTGATAGCATTTAGATTCCCTGCATCCCATGTTCCCAAAGCAGAAGAGGACAATCAAATGTTTGAGCATCCTCTTTATAAATATTTATATATAATAGTTAAATTCCCTTCAGATCTTGGTCAAGGGATTTATTGCTCTAGGAAATGGCTGAATTTATGGCTTTCATTCTTTTCATTTCTTACTTTAAGGACTTAACAGAAGAGAGAGAGAGAGAGAGAGAGAGAGACATACACAAGAAATGAGGGGAAAAGGAGAAAGAGAGGAAGGGAAAATACAGTAATCTAAAACAGTTATCTTAGTACAATGTGCAAAGAGATAAATTAACCAGGAGAGCTCAAAAATAAATGAATAAATCCGGGGCATTTGGGTGGCTCAGGGTCCGACTCTTGGTTTTGGCTCAGATCATGATCTCCCAGTTTGTGACTTTGAGTCCCACATAGGGCTCCACACTAAGGGTGTAGAGTCTGCCTGGGATTTTCTCTCACTCTCACTCTCTCTTTCTGACCCTCTCCTGCTCATTTTCTCTCTCTCTCAAAATAAATAAAATAATATAATAAATAATAATAATAAATACAATAAAACAAATGAATAAAATAAAATATATTTTAGATTAAAATAGAAAATTCAGTGTGGTAAAAAACAGTAGATTTTTAAAATAACTTAAGGTGACTAAATCTCTAAAGTGCTGAGCATTTGTATAGACATCAGGGGTAGTCCTTAATGATGAATGAAAGACATAAAATTTTACCAGAGAGAAATAAGTTAATATTCTATGAAGTTATATTTCTATTATGACTTCAAGCATTGATTTTATTATATGTACTTTGTGTGTGTGAATTCAAATCATAAAGTAAGGAAGAAACTTTAAGACTCATAACTAAATCAATGAGATAAAGGTCCATCAATATTTATAATAGAGACACTTGAATTAAAACTTGCTCTCCAAAGAGTACTCAATTAAGCAAGTTTTAATACGTTGATCCACAAGTATTCATTAAGCATCTAAAATAAGTCCACCAGTGTGACAAGCGATAGGAATCTAGTAAATAAAAAATAATAATAATAAAGTGTATTATAGCCCACATTCTTCAAATGAAAGGAGAGAACCATAAATACCTTTTTTCAATAAAATGAGTCAAAAGAAGTAATGGAAAGAAAAATGGAGATAATGAACAAAATGGTGCAATTTGGAGGGAAATAATTAAAATCTTCAAGAAAAGAACCTAGATGATTGAAAATTTAAAGTTTAAGCAGAGTCCATTATGCCATTTGAAAGGAAAGAAATATTCTAGTTGTAGAGAAAAGCATTTATAGTAGATCCAGAAGGATTAAGAAATTTAAGAAAATGCATTTCAAAGTATTGTTTTTGTAAAATGATATGTCCAAAAAAATCTTTGTGGCTGAATTTTATTATTTACTAAGAACAGAGTCCTAAAAGTTGAATACTGACTTAACGGATATAGACATTTGTAATACTTATTAATATTGTACTTTCCACTATAGATATTGCATATTGTTTCCCATGACCCTTGAATTACATACCTTTTTGTGCAACAATATTTAGATGACACAATTTATTGTTGGTTGAGCTTTCAAAGTGCAAATGCAAAAATTATTAACGTAATTCTTTTTCCTTTGACAGAAATCTGTTCTTTACCTATGGAAATTTGTAAAATTTTTTCTTATCTTTTATGATTATTCATATATGTATAATGATTTGTGCTATTTTTATATATATTCCTTGATATCCAGTGAGACTTTTAAATTAAGATCAACATGTTTCAGTTTAGAGAAACATTAAAATTATTTCTTACATTATTAGGTAAGAGTTCTTTAGAATATTTCCTTGAATTCACTAATTATTTCTCACTACTTATATTACTTTCTCTTTTCTGTAATCTATAGCATATTTGTTTCACTCAGATTTTTCTCTTTTGTATTGTTATTATTGTCTTAGATAATTTTGGGACTATAATTAAGTTTACAAAAAAGTGTTTTTTTAACTTTTTTTAATGTTTATTTATTTTTGAAGAGAGAAAGAGAGAGAGAGAGAGAGAGAGAGACCGCATGAGCAGAGGAGGGCAGAGAGAGAGGGAGACACAGAATCTGAAGTAGGCTCCAGGTTCTGAGTTGTCCACACAGAGCCAGATGTGGGGCTTGAACTCATGCACGATGAGATTATGACTTGAGCCAAAGATGGACACTCAACCCACGGAGCCACCCAGGCACCCTGAAAATTTGTTGTTGTTTTTTAAAGTTCTAGCCTTTCAGTCCCATTATTGCTGCTTCAACAATATCTTTCTTTGTTAATTTTCAACTTGCTTTTTTCTCAAATCTTTGCTGAATTTCTTTACTCCGTTCTTGTTCATAGATATTTTTCCATTAAACAACTTCACATATCCGTAGAAGTCAGGAGTCCTTGGTCAGGGGCAGATTGGCTACATAGGAATATATTACTTTCTGATCCTATTGAAAAAAATGAAAGTTTAATAAATTAATACCTATCTGATGAGGGTTGGGTAGAAAACCTCTATTTCTAGAGTCCTCAGTGCAAAGCTAGGGTGCTGTACCACTGTAAGACAGGGGAGTAATTGGGTCATCCAGTTAAGTTTCCTGTGATATTCCTGAACTGATAAGAGTTAAGCCAGTCCCACAACTAATCTGGAGCAAACAGTCTTGTCCATGCCTTCTCATTTGCAGTGGTTCCTCAGCTACTCTTCGGTGCAGAGATTAATGGACTTTTATATAGTTTTTGTTTCTGAGATCCTCTAAGAATTCAGTCTTTTCAGATGAATCTTGAGGCTCCACATTATGGCCTTTATTTGTTGCCCTGTTGCAAAAGATGAGTTGGGAAGAACCAAAAGAAGACTACATTCTGTTTAAATGAGATTAACAACTTGTTATTTCAAGTTTCAATTCCTTTTCCTTTCCTCCTTACTATCTGTTGTGGGGTTAAGAATAATGAAGCATATAATGGGATGAGATTTGGAAGAGACACCAAAAGATTGGGTATAATGGCTTCCATGGAATGAATCTATCAGTGGTTATTGCTTTAGAGAAGTCAGTTGCTTGTAATGATAAATAAAGTGATCAAAGCTGGTCATCGATTACCTTTTTCTGAGTTTTGTAAAAGAATTTCTCACTAATATAATTAATGATGGCCACTCTCCTCAACTAATTTAAAATAAGGTACAATTTCAATAATGATAATAAAAGAAATCAATAAATTGATAAATCCAATATGTTCATTTCTTGTGGTTACAAATCTATATTGTAGCTGCAAGTTATTGCTTATTACAACTTCTTGGTTATTACCCCTATAACTCTCTTTTGTGTTTTCATTCAACAATAAAAATTTATGCAAAAATATACAATGTCTTCATTTACAAATAAAATTAAAATGCTTTCATAACTAGATTAATAGTTGAAATGGGTACAATAATCAAAATGAGATTGACATATGTTGAGACAAATAAAAACTAAAATGTAAACTAGTTGGTGCAACTTAAAAACTCCGGTTATAAAGAGAGTCATAAAAAGGAAAATAATCAAGGCTCAGTAAGAGTGGCTGCTCTTTATTTCAAGAAGATTGTTTGACTTCACATTTTATGTTTCAATTTATTGAGTAACATAAACATTCACATACCTATCTATTAATGATCTTACATAATTTTTAAGTTGAAGAATTTTGTTTTATATTAAATAAATCATATTGAGACTTAATATTTAAATTTTGAATGGGCTTTGAGAGAAAAAAAAAATGCAATGTTTACCAGAACTGCATAAATTATGTGGAATGCTTGTTTTGAATGTTGAAAATCAAGAATTTGAGAGTTGAAGGTTTGGCCTTTAATCAGAGTGTTGTTTTGATTGATAAGCATATATGGACAGGTCATACATGTTCTGTATATGGAAATTTTTCTATAATACTACATCAGACTAAAATATGATGTAGTTCAATTTACAATATCACCAACCAAAAAAGAAAATATAACAGGTAACTTGTGAGATGGAAGTTAATCCTTCTCTCTAATGTCAGTCTTATAAAAAGGGTGCTATTTACAATTATTATATTTTATATTATGTATCATATTATATCATCAAATACTTAAAGTATTTTGCATATAATATTTAATCTGATAATCTGATAACATTAAGTCTGATAAATTTTGATCTGATAAATTTAAATATTTAAATTTTGCTTTTTGGAACAAGATGAAATATTATAAAATTACGGTTAATGACTGAATATAATATTATAAATGTGAAGACAGCACTTTTAAATATTGAGTCATACACTAAATATTTGGTAAGGGTTTGAGAAGGGGGTATGGATGTGAATGAAACATATGCACCAACACTTGAACCACTGCCCAACACTCTGCCCTTAAACATATTCTTTAGGGAAATTTTGTTGATGGGATTTGGCCTAGAGAAAATACCCCAATATACAAAATAAGATTCTACAAAATAATTGCATTAAGAAATTTCAGAGGTAAAAGCAAATGTCAAGGACACAATGTAGCACAACATGGAGCAGAGTCACAAGTTTCTGCAACTGAATTATAAAGGATCATCACAGATTGCAGAGGCTACTCTGCTGCAGTGGAGAAGGGGGTGGGGTAGTTAAAGTGGAAGAAAAAGGAAAAAAATAAATTGAATGAAGAAGAGTAGTATTAGTAAAGTGGCTAAATGGAAGTTTCCAGGGCCTCTTCTCTCAAAGAAACATTATTTGAACAGTTATCCATTCACAAAAACACCTTCCCAAGAGCTAAGGAACCAGGTAGCGCCTAGATGGAGCACAAAAATAAGAAGGTAGGAAGGTAGAAAGGACAGTTTCACATTATCCAGGTCATCCCTTCCCCAAGCCCAGGCAGTACACTCCAGAGAGAGATATCAAACTTATGGGGGTCAAGAAGAGTGATGCGAGCACCCAAATTTACCTCAGATCCAAGCAGCAGTCCTGTTCCAGTGAATTTAGTGCCAGGTTGACTCCCACATCCCCAAGTTCCATGTCTGCCCAGTGCCTGCAGATCCAGACTACAGGTCCTCCACCCCAGCACCAAGCTGGCCCCTATAGCCCAGATTCTGGGCTCACCCAGCTAGTGCCCATAAACCCAAAGTCCAGAATTTCAGAAAGGAATCGGAGTATACCATTATGAAACATCATTAGATCATTAAGGAAGATAGTAAGAGAGGGAAAGAGGAACAAGGGAACTAAAAAATAGAAAACAACAAAATGGCAACCCATAAATCCTAACTTATCAGTAATTAATTTAAATATAAATGAATCAAATTTTCCAGTCAAAATAAATACAGTAACTGAATAAATTAAAAAATAATAATAATTAAAAAAACAAGATCCAACTATATGCTGCCTAAAAAGATTCCTTTTAACTTTACAGACACACATAGGCTGAAAGTAAAGGGATAGAAAAACATATTCCATGCAAATGATAACCAAAAGAGAACAAAGGAAGTGATATATCTGACAGAATAGACTTTAATTCAAAAACTTCCGAAAGAGACAAAGAAAGAAATTGTATGATAATAAAAGGGTCAGGTTATTAAAAGGATATAACAGTTGTAAATATACATGCACTCATCATTGGAGCACTCAAATATAAAGCAAATAGTAACAGAGCTGAAGGAAGTAATAGATAGCAATATAATAATAGTAGGGGATTTCAATACCCCACTTTCAACAATGGATACATATTCAAACAGAAAAACAATAAGGAAATAAGGAAAGAAACCATAAGGAAGCACAGTGTAGACCAAATGTACCTAACAGACATATAGAAAACATTCTATCTAGCAATTGTAGAATACTCATTCTTTTCAAGCATATACAGAACATTCTCCAGGCTACATCATATGTTAGGCCACAAAACAAATCTTCACTAGGGGCGTCTGGGTGGCTCAGTCGGTTGTGTCCGACTTTGGCTCAGGTCATGACCTCATGGTTTGTGAGTTAGAGCCTCGTGTTGGGCTCTGTGCTGACAGCTCAGAGTCTGGAGTCTGCTTAGAATTCTGTGTCTCTGTCTCTCTTTGCCCCTCCCCCACTCACGCTTTCTTTCTCTCGCTCTCTCTCTCTCTCCCCCCTCTTTCCCTCTCTTTGTCTCTCAAAAATAATATTAAAAATTAAAAAAAAAAACAAATCTTCACCAATTTAAAGTGGAAAACATGTCAAGAACCCCCAACAATTACAATGATATAAAACTAAAAATTAATAACAAAGAAAACTAGGAAATTCACGAATATGTGAAAATGAAGCAACACCCCTCTGAACAACCAATAGGTCAAAGAGGCAATCAAAAAGGAAATTAAAACATATCTTGGGACAAACAAAAATGAAAACACACCATATCAAAACCTAGGGATGCAGCAATGACAAATATAAAGGAAGTTTATAGTGATAAATGCCTACATTAAGGAAAAATAAATTCAAATAAGCTATGTAACTTTATACCTTAAGGAACTTGAGGTGGGGGGAACTAAGTCTATAGCAGAAAGAAGGGAATAACAAGGATCAGAGTGGAAATTAATGAAACAGACCAGAAAAATAATAGAAAAAATCAATGAGAGTTGTCTTTTTGAAAAGAATAAAATAGACAAACATTTAGCTAGACTAACTGATAAAAAAAAAGTCAGGACTCATATTAAAATTATAAATGAAAGAGACATCACAACTGAAACGACAGAAATATAGGACCATAAAACACTACTATGAACAATTATATGTCAACAAATTTAATGGCCTGGAAGAAATCCATAAAAATACCAAACATATCAAAACTGAATCATAAGGAAATAGAAAAAATTGAACAGATGAATGTTGAGTAAGGAGATTAAAGCAGCAATGAAAAAAACTTCCCAAGAAAGAAAAATCCCAGGACCAGATGGCCTCACTAATGAATTTTAGCAAAATTTTAAGGAAGAATTAACACTAATGTTTATCATAATGCTCCAAAAATTTGAAGAGGAAAGAATACTCCCAAACACATTTTATGAGGCCAGAATTACTCTGATATGAAAACTAGACAAGGACACTATAAGAAAAGAAAACTACAGGCCAATATCACTGATGAACAGATTCCTAATGCAGAAATCTTCAAGAAAATACTAGACAACCAAACTCAACAGTATATTAAAAGGATCATATAGCATGAACAAGTGAAATTTATCTTAAATCCAAGGATGGGTCAAAACATAATAACCAATAAATGTGATATGTCACATTAGCATAATGATGGGAAAATTATATTGTCATCTCAATGGATGAAAAAAGCATTTGACAAAATTTAACATCCTTTTGTGATAAAAACCTGTCAACAAATGAGACATAGAAAAAATATCATAATAAAAGCCATATAAATCCACAGCTGATATCAAGCTCAATGGTTAAAAAGTTGAATTATTTTCTCTAAAATCAGGAAGAACAACAACAGAAAGATGCCCACTAACCACTTCTTAATATAGTACTCCAAGTCCTAGCCAGAGCAATTAGGCAAGAAAAAGAAATAAAAGACATTCAAATCAGAAAGATATGCAAATCTGTCCCTTTTGCAGATTATAAATTTTATCAACAGAAAATGCTAAACACTCCACCAAAAATCCTGTTAGAACTATGTAACACATTCAGAAAGTTGCAGGATAAGAAATCAATATACAAAAGTCAGAAGCATTTCTATACACTAATAATGAACAATCAAAGAAATTGAGAAAATAGTCCCATTTGCAAATAGCATCAATAAAAATAAAATACTTAGAAACAAATTAACAAAGGAGGCAAAATATCTGCACCCTTAAACCTAGAAAACGTTGATTAAAGACATTAAAGAAGATACAAATAAATGGAAAGCTATCCTGTATTTATAGATTAGAAGAATTAATATTATTAAAATGTCCATACTACTTAAAGCAATCTAAAAATTCAGTGCAATCCCTATGAACATTTCAATGGCATTTTCACAGAAAGAATAAAAATCCAAATATACATAACAAATTGAAAGAATCCCAAATAACCAAAGTAATCTTGAATAAGAAAAGAAAGCTGGAAGTAGCACAATACCTGATTTCAAAATTTCTTACAAAGCTCTAATAATCAAAACAGCATGGTACTAGAATAAGTATAAACAATATAGACCGAAGTAACAGAATAAAGCCTAGAAATAAATCCACACATTTATAGTTCAACTGATCTTTGATAGTGGTGCCAAGGGCACACCATAAGTAAAGGACAGGTTCTTCAATAAATGTTACTGGGAAAACTGGATAGCCACATGCAGGATGAAATTAGACTCTTATACCATAAAGAAAAATCAACTCAAAATGGATAAAGACTGAAACATAAGACCTGAAAACATAACACTACTAAAATAAAAGATAGGGGGAAAGTTTCTTGACATTGGTTTGGGCAATGAATCTGTATTTATGGCAACAAAAGCACAGGCACCAAAAGCAAAAACAGACCAGTGGGACTGCATCAAACTAAAATTTTTCTCCACAGCAAAGGTCTATAGGAAAATCTACAATTCCTCTTTTGCTTCTCTTTACTAGTCACACAAAACACTTCACTTCTGACAATGCTGGTCACCAAATGTGTGAGGTTTGTTTTGTTTTTTATTGTGTTTTCCTACACCAAGCAATTCTCTGATACCAGCTGGCTGTCCTACAATCTTACTCAATTCTGACAATATCCTACCTTGACATAATATCAAATCCCACAGGTTAAGGGTTCAGTCTTGTAAGACTGCCATCCCCCTTGGAGATTCCAACTGCAAGTCTCAGGTTGTCACTTTTAATTCTTACTGACTATATAAATCAGAGTTCCCGTGACTCCCTACTTGGGTTCAGTCATTTGCTACAATGGCTCACAGAACTCAAGGAAACACATTTACCTGTTATCCTAAAAGGATATCATTAAGGCTCCTGATAAACATGCAGATGAAAGAAATACATAGGACAAGTTTTGTGTGAAGGGTACAGAGTACCTGTGCCCTCTCTGTGTGCACCATTCTCACAGCACCTCTATATATTCAGTAACCTAGAAGCTTGCTGAACCCAATACTATTGTGATTTTTCTGGAGGCTTCATGATGTAGGTACTATCAATTATTAACTCCATTTTCAGCTTCTCTCCCATCGGCAAAGAAAGTTCCAAGCTTCTAATCATGGTTTGGTGTTTCTGGTGACCAACCCCCATTCTGAAGCTGTCCAGGTGCTCAGCAAGAGTTGCCTCATTAGTACAAAAAACACTCTTATCACCTAAGAAATTTCAAGAGAGCTCTGTCAGTAACCAGGGTCAAAAACAAAATATTAAACAGATATTATATAAATATAATATAAACATATATTTTATATAAATTTCCTACTAGTTCACGAAAGGAAACAAAGTGAAGAGAAAACTTACAAATTGGAAAATTTTTTCAAACAATTTATCTGATAAGAAGTTAATATCCAAAATCTATAAGAAACGCAAACAGTTGATACCAAGAAAATGAATGGTCTGATTTTCTTTCAAATGGGCAAAAACAAAAAACAAAAACCAGAATAATAGATATTTTTCGAAAGATATACAAATGGCCAAAAATATATGAAAAATTCTCTCAACATCACTAATTTTCAGGGAAATGCAAATCAAAATGCAGTATATCTCCTCACACCAGTTAGAATGACTATCATCAAAAGGACCGATGATAACAAGTATTGGCAAGGATGTATAGAAGGAACCCTAGTACAATATTGGTGGAAATGCACAGTCATTATGGAAAATAGTATGGTGGTTCCTCAAAAAATTTAATAAAACTACATTATGACCCAGCAATCGCACTACAGAGTATACATCCAAAGGACCTAAAATCAACACCTCAAAGAGATATCTACCCCCATGTTCAATGCAATGTATGATGCATAACAGGCAACATACGGATTTCACCTAAGTGTCCATTTGATTGAATGGATTTAAAATATGACATATATATATATATATGAATGGAATGTTTTTCAGCCTTAGAAAGAAGAAAGTCTTTTCATTTGCAACAACATGGTTGAACCTAGGGGACATGATGCTAAGTGAAATAAGTCAGGCACAAAAGACAAAAACTATGTTATCTCATTTAGAATTTTAAAAAATCAAACTCATGAAAACAGAAAGTAGAATGGAATGGTGATTTTCAGAGGCTAGGAGTATAGCCACTGCATAGGTATAAGCTTAAAAAATACAGCATTCATGCTCAAATCTACTAAATATAGCCTTAGAAATGAAGTCTAAATAATTACACAATAGAATTTTCTAGAGACCTTCTCTGCAATCCAGATAAAAATTCTAAAAATGTCTGTAAAAATGAACAAAAAACAGTTACCCCCCAAACCCAAAGATTTGTGTTATTTCTACATTAGCTTAGATGAATTTTTTTAAAAGGAAAGACAAAATGTGTGTGCGTGTGTGTGTGTGTGTGTGTGTGTACAGTATTTTTTTTTTGGTGGCCTAACATTCTAAATTTTAAAAATCTGGAATGACTCCCATTCCTGCAAATCATCAAAACAATATTTTAAATGTAAAATATAACTTAAAACATATATTCAAATATAGGAGAATGAATATAATTACAATTGCTCCTGTCATCTTTTATTAAATATTTTTCAAAAATCACTCCATTTTGTAATATTTTGTAGTAATCTTTAAATTGTTGTAATAGTCTGCAAAATAAACTGCATCCCAAATACTTGATTAAATTAAATAATTTTAAGATCTAAATTAATGCTTACAATTTATGTAGTGTGAATTATTTTATTTAAAATTTTCCTGAAGTGGTCATTTTAAGTTTCTGAGGTCATTACAATATTATAATCATACCTGAAATTATTATATCTTTATATAACTACACATTCAGCTCCAATATAAAGAGATTTGGAAGTTGTCAAACCTATTTTTATAAGGAAACTTAACAAATAAAAATTAATTACTTTTCTTGGATCTCTCTGATACCTGAGGTTTCATGGCAAACTATCAACCTAAAATCCAGAGATACAAGATAATTCAGATACTTGCAGCTGAAATCTGCTTATAGAGCAAAAACTACTAGAACTGTAAACGAGTAGAAACAATTAAATAACTGACCAAGTTATGGAGCCTGAATGTGGACTAGCTTAAGAGTGAAAACCTCCTGGGGCTCAGTTTCAGAAGAGTCCCTGTACCTTGATAACTTGTAAGTCCAAAAACCCCAGGAGGTTTTCATAGTAAAGGGCCATGAAAGATCCTCTTATGGTTCTGGCAGTGGGAAGGCAAGAGTAACTAACCCTTGTGAAATACACCAAGAGAATTCTTCATACAACTTGCTATACTTCAAGAGTAAAGACTTTACCACAGTAATATTGTATCCAAAAATGGGCATTTCTTCCACTCCAGCACTTTCTAGTCTTTCTATCTCAACTAATGGAAGAAAAGACTAGAAACACTTGGGGAGATCACAACCTAAGAACATAGCCTACTAAAGATGGATATTTAATCATAAGATTATACAGTGGCATCCCTCCACTATACCTTATCACTATAACAACACACCTCCTGTAAACAGTGTATTAAAGCTGAAAGAACTGAAATATAAAGACTCTTTTCAGAGAGAGGTACTTAGGAAAGGCCAAACCAGCATAGGCAACAAAAACAAGAAAACTAGAGGAAACTGAAATCTCTGCACCTACAGATACTACAAACATTAAATACAAGCCAATCCTTAGGAGAGTTAGCATAAAACACATACAAAATGCCTATTTAAGTCAGCTCCCATTACCTAATACATTATGTCTAACTCTGAACAAAAAATTACAAGACATGTTAAAAGGCAAGGAGAAAATAAAAAATCTGAAGAGATAATGCATCAGAACCAGAGAGACAATGCAAAGGTATTGGAATTATCAGAGAGGTATTGTAAAATAACAATGATTATTATGTTAAGGGCTTTAAGAAAAAATAAAATATATATTGCATATATATATGCAAGGCAAGATGAGTAATATAAGAAGAGAGGTGGAAACTCTAGGAGAGAATCAAAAGGAAATGTTAGAAATAAGAAACATAACAGAAATGAAGGAAGTTGTCAATGGACTCATAAGATTAGAAATAATGCAGAGACATAGCCCAACTACAATGCTGACATTTTAGGTGGGTGATTGAATGCTACCCTTACTCTACACCTTCCCATCATGTGGACAGAAATCCAGTATAGTAGTGAACTACAGCTGAGCCGTCTGCAAAGAAAAACTACATATCAAGAACAATAAGACAGAAATGAAGAATATCTTTGACAGCTCATAAGAAGACTGGATATGGCTAAGGACATAATAAATAAAGTTAAAGAAAGATCAGTTTAAACTTCCCAAGCTAAAATGAAACAATAAAAATATAGAACAGATTATCCAAAACCTCCAGGACAATGTCAAAAGATGTAACATATATCTAACATGTAATTTGAACACCAGAAGAGAGAACAGAGTAGAAGAAATACTTGAAATAATAATGACCTAGAATTTTCAAAAAGTAATGACAGACAAACCACAGATCCAGAAAGCTCAGAGAACACAAAAAGGATAAATACAAACCAACCAAACAAACAAAAGATAGGCATATCATATTCAAAATATAAAAATAGTAAATTTTGAAAGAATCCAGAAATCTTTAAATTTATTGTCTATAGAGAAACAAGAATTGGAATTACAGTGGACATCTTGTCAGAAATCATACAGACAAAAAGGAAGTGAAGTATAGTATGTAAAATGTTGAAAGAAAAATACCACCCACTGAGATTTCCATATCAGGGAAATTATCCTTCAAAAGTGGAAAAATAAAAGCTTTCTCAGACAGAACTTGAGGGAATCTGTTAAAAGAAGTTTTTCAGGGTGAAAGAAAACTATGTACATCAGAAACTCAGATCTACCTAGGGAAAGAGGAGCAGTGGAAAAGAATAATTTAAGGTCAAATAAAGTATTTTATTTTTCTAATTCTTAATTTACCTAAAAGATGACTATTTAAAGTAACAAATATGTTGGTGATTAAAGCATACAGAAAAATAA
>CM053567.1:57863220-57881124 GCA_028646485.1 Cryptoprocta ferox
TATGTATGTATGTTACATACAACACAGTTTGAACATGTATATTAGTTTCATATTACAATTTTCTACATTGTCATTAAAAGTAAGCCTGCCCACTGAAAAAAAAAAAAAGAATACAATTTAAAATATAGTAGATATTAATCCAACTTTATCAGTCACCACTTTAAATGTGAATAACATAATTACAATTGTTAAAACACAGAGATTGTCAGATGCACAAAACAAATATGACCCAACTGTATGCTATCTATAAGAAACCCATTTTAAATATTAAGACACAGATAGATTAAAAGTGAAGTGATAGAAAATGATGTATTATGTTAAAAAGAATCAAAATAAAGCTGGAGTAGCTATATTAATTTGCATACAAAATGGACTGCAGAAGAAGGAAAATTACCAGGGAAAAAGGAGCATTACATTTTGATAAGTGGATCAATTTTCAAAGAAGGTATAACAATACTACATGTGTGTATAACTAACAAAAGATCATCAAAATATAAGAGGCAAAAACAGAACTGATAACAGATAAAGAAAAATCTACTACCATAGTTGGAGACTTACTATTCTGCTCTCAGTAATTGATAGATCAAGCAGGCAGAAAATCAATAAGGATATAGTTGACCTGAACAATACCATCAATCTAGTTGATCTAATTGACATTTATAGACTACTCCGGCCAACAATAGCAGATTACAGATTCTTCTCAAACATGGAGCATTTAACAATATAAACCATGTTTTGGGCTCTAAAATAAACCTTAACAAATTAAAAATAATAGAAATTATACAAAATATGTCCTCAGAATACAGTGGAATTAAACTAGAAACAAATAATAGAAAAATAGCTGGAAAGTCTCAAAATATTTAGAGGTTGAAAAACACACTTCTAAATAAGATGGATCAAAACAATTATCTCAACAAAGATTAAAACATTTATTGAACTACTTAAATAAAAGTTAAAATACAACTTACCAAATTTTGAGAATACAGATAAAAAGTGCTTAGAAGAAAGTGTATAGCACTAAATGTATATATTAAGGAAAGCAGATCTAAAATTAATAATCTAAGTTTCCTCCTTAGGAAACTAGACAAAAATGGCAATTTATGCCTATACAAGTTAGAGCAGAAATCAATTAAATTAAAAACAATAAAATCAGCAAAACAAAGAGCTTTTTATATGAAAAGATTAATTAAATTGATAAATGTTTAGACAAGCTAACCAGGAAAAAAGACAGAAAACACAAATACCATTATAAGTTGAGAGATCATCAGTTCTAATTCCACTGACATTTTATGAATAATAGAGGAATACTAAAAACAAATGTATGCTTATCATTTTGATTACATAGATGAAATAGATAAATTCCTTGAAAGACATAAACTACAAAACACAGGAGAACTAGATATTTTGAATAGGTCTATATACCTATTAAAAAATTGAATAAATATTGAATAGTAAAAAAGCACCAGGTCTAGATGGTTTTACCAGTGAACTCTACCAAATATTTAAGTAAGTATGGTATCATTTCTCCAAAAATCTCTTCTAAAAAACACTTCCTTAATCATCCTATGAAATCAGGATTACTAAACTAGCTAAAGGTATTTTTAAATTGTAACTATAGATCAATATTTCTCATGAACATAAATGCAAAATATTCAACAAAATATTAGCAAATTGAATCCAACAATGTAAAAAAAATTATACATCAAAACCAACTGGGACTCATTGCAGGATATTTTACTGTTCAAAATTTAATCTTCCACATAAACAGGTTAAAAAAAGAAAAATCGTATCATATTAATGGATGTAGACATCTAAAAAAATTCAACTTGTAATAGCAAAAATTCTCATCAAACTAGGAATAGAGGGGATCTTCCTCAACTTGATATATATATATATAACTATTAAATTGTTAAAATAAAGTTGACTGCAGTTAATGAATGTCAAATCCATGCTTTAGGATCAAGCATTTACTATGAACACTGATATAATTTGATACAGGCAAAACAACTGTTTATTCCATCAGCATTTATTATGTACTTGAGAAGATGGAAGCGAACATTTGTTGGTGTCTTTTTCAGAATATATTCCTCTCTTCTTATTCTTATATATCCTATTTTCTTTGGGAATTCTGTACTTTCCCAGGGATGTGGTTATAATACAGTTGTTTCCCAGGGTTGCCCTGGGATCATGCCCTTAGCCAGATTCAAGAGTCAGGAGCTAAACTGACTGAGCCATCCAGAAGCCCCTTTAAACTTTTCTTTTTATCATTTTAAACCAACCAATACTCATATCAACAATAGCAATACTAATAAATTAGTTAATGTATATGAGCAGTTATTTTTTTCCAGTCACTTTTCTAGGAGTCTTATATGTGGTGGGTTCATTTAATTTATCGCAGAGAATGAAAGGATGGTGCTATGAAAATTTACACCTGGGACCTGGGACCACCAAGACATTTTATTTATAATCATTATTTAATTTAATTCCTACAAAACTCCTAAGAGGTGCTATTATTATCTTCATTTTATATATGAGGAAATTGAGACAGGAGACAGTTAAGTAACTTATTACAGATCATCTGGCTGGTGAATGATACAGAGAGGATTTGAATATAGGATCCTTGAGAGAGAGAGACATGTACCAAAGGTGACAAGAGAATTAAGAAGCAGGTGGCAAAGCCTCTTTAGGAGCCGAAGCACCGGTCTCCTGGCTCAGGCCTCTTTTATTTTGCTACTTGTCTGATAACAGCAAGCACATACAACATAGTATTTGGCATCTTGACAGGTCATGCACCTGCCATATATTCCATACTGGGTTATGAGTACATCTGGCGCCAGACAAAACATTCTTATCCCTGGCCTGGAGTCCGTATGATGTCCTTCTGCAGAGAACAAACAGTCCCGGCAGCTTTCTGACCTGGTAATGGAACTGCTTTCAGTTCCCTGCTGTTCTGTCCCTTCCTTCAGGACACTCATACGGTGCCGCCGGCTTCTTGCTCTCCAACAGATCCTGACTCCAGAAAGGTGGGCTATTAATCTACTCTTTGCTGTCTATACAGAGAAGCATATATGTGAAATATATATTGAAGAAGAAAAAGCTTCATATGTCACATTTCTTACCACAATTTTGGGGGGAAATTCACATATAAATTTCCTTAACCTGTGCATATGAAAACCTCTTTAATTATATTAATGTTCTAGCTAGCTGTTTGTAATCCCTACTATAAATTATTTGTCTTTACCATAGTATTAAGTTGATGATATAGCTCTTCTAAGCATGCTCTTACTTGATCACTATGAAAATGAGGTTTAGGGCACCTGGGTGGCTCAGTCAATTAAGCATCTGATGCGGTTTCACCTCAGGTCATGATCTCATGGTTCGTGAGTTCAAGCCTCAAATCGGGCTCTGCACTGACAGCATGAAGCCTGCTTGGGATTTTCTCTCTCCCTCTCTCTCTGTTCCTACCCTCCTCTCTCTCAAAATGAATAAATAAAAAAGCATTAAGAAAATGAAGTTAAAAAAGTGGCAACATGTAGTAAGCTAACAAAATACATGGTTAAAAATAAAACTAATAAAAATATTCTTATCTATTCCTCCAAGTCTTCTAGGATTCCAGATCACTTTTTCCTTTACTATACAAATGAAATGTTCTAGGAGCTGTGGGAGTTTCAGCATGAAGCCTCCTCCACTCTTACCCCATAGCTAACTACCTTTCATTTGTGTATTTATCAAGAAACAGCCTTGTTTCTATATCATCTGTGAGCCAGGCAATTTCTTGCCTTCACCCATTTAACAAACCATTTTTCATCTCCTGCACCCAAGCCCTCTTTCTATACACCACTGTACCGACACTGAGTATCAATGTCCTTTTCTTTTTCAACTGCCAGTAATGAGATTAGTGTGTGTTGTGTACATATGTGTGTGTTAGACTTTAACTGAAGATTTTATCTGATAGAGATACATCTCAAGGAAATTTTTATAGAACTGATTCCACTTCTGCCTTGCTCCCCAGTCTCAAAATCTTTCTTCCCTCAAGTCCATTTTTTTTTTAGCTATCAGCTGGTTTCACCTAGTCTGCCACCCCTATGCCCCAAATTCCTGTCATTTAGCATACACAGAAAGTTATTTTGTCTAAGCCACTCCTCTCTAAATCAAAGACCTCAATCGATCTGTTTCCTAAACAAGGGATCCGTGGCTAAAGCACATGAGACCTCCCGCCTTGGAATACAGAAAAGGGCAATTTCTAGTGTTTTATGGGCTATTGTTAAATTCCCATTACAATTCCTGGGGGGAAAACAGAGTGCAGTGATGGGGTCTACTTCCATGTGTTTTCGACAAGAAAAGGAGCAGGTAAAATTTTGGAGTATTGGGAAAAATGGATTCATCACCAAAAAAAGAAAAAATACAGTTATATATGGTATTAACCAAACCAAAATACCTTAACATTAAGAAACTAACCCAGAAGCACATCATTCCTCAGCTATTGGTTAGCATTCCTGTATTTGCCGATATAGAGTTATCTATGCCATGGACTCAACCCTGAAGCCTCAAAAACCAAGTTTACTGCTGGGTCATATGAGAGTCCAACATGGGTCGGAAAGCTTTTTCTCCAGCTCTCCTGCCACACAGAAATGCACGCAGCATCTCTGCAGAAACAGCATCACCATAGAACACTTTGCTCGAAGCCAAAATGGAGAGAAAGAGTATCCTGAAAACCCACACCAACTCTTAATTGACAAGGACAAGGTCACACAGTGCCAGTCTAAGGCAAGGAAGGTCGGGAAAAATCTCTTGTGTACATCTAGAAAGAGGACACAGGCCAGTAAGTGGCAATGATTCTTCTACGGTTGCCATTCCTAACAAATGAATGTTTCATCTTACTCTGAAATATTACAATATTTCAAGTGTTTGATCTGTGGCACTTTACTTAATATGAATTTTTGAAGTGTTAAGGTATAAGATCTAAGCAAAACTTCCTCTACAGCCAAGAAACTAAATTTAGAATGATTTCAACACTATTACCTGGAAGGTATTATTAATTCTGACTAGAGAGTGTGACAGTGTATAAACAGAATGTTACTTCATAACTGAACATTTCATGGCATTTAAAGTACTCATCAAGGATTTTTGTACTAACTATAAATTTTAGAGTTCCTAAAAGTCTATGCAATTATTCTTTCTACCCATCAGCAATTTGTATACATCAGATATTAAAGCCAGCCTCAGCATATTGCATTTTTATAGGTTTCAGCAGCTGAATTGTCCTCATTAAATTAATCTTCCTAAGCATTTTTACATTTGATTATCTTATATAGATATACAGAAAGTTTCTTTGACTATCAGACTTTTCATATTATTTATAACACCTATAATAGTCCTACTTTCTGTGAAATTCCCTTTTTCTAAAACAGTACTTTTTTGCATTGTTTGATCTATCAACTAGCTTTTTTGCTTAAAAAATGTTTTCCTCTCTAACCAGACATAATCCTTTTCATTATAGAAAATAGAGACTAGGAGAAGAAAATGATCATTATCTATGGTCTTTCACATAAAAATATCCAGTATATTGTCATTTTGTTTATATCCTACCAATCACATATGGCTGTGTGTATACACACATATTTGATATACATGCAATTTTTGTTTTTGCAGAAATTCATAAAAATATACTTCCACTGCCCTTCTGGAAAAACGCTAAGCTTTCAAGACACAAAATATCTAGTGAAAAAGGATGAGAGAGAATGAAACAATGTGGTATATTGAAGCATTGTTCAAATGGGCAACCCTCAGAACAACATATGCAGGTAATATTCTTTAGGAATAATTAATACAATATAGGGAATATTTAAAAATTTAATTGTGCAGTTTTGACAATAGATGTTGAGGGAAATACTAATAGAATCAAGAAATTGAAAGCTGTCTACAATTGTCATTGTGTACTTATTTTTAAGAGAAAATGTTTATCTAACTGAATTTGCAAACATTAAGACCTCTTTCTATTCTTCCTACCATCACATCATCACCCTGTCAAATCCTTGACAAAAAAATTGACAGTGTGTTCTCTATTAATAAATTTTCCAAAGAATGACAAAATAACATATCTTTAACTTCTCTTACTTGTGGGTATATAAATTGAAATCTGCCTTGTTTTGCAATTCTTTAGGAAATGTCATCAAATATAGAGAGTGAGTTTTGTTTTTAATTCCATTAGTATTCAAATATCATTAAAAAGTTCTAAGTTATAGCCTAGTATAATTGTGATTCATTTTGTACCACATACATGTAACCACTATATAACACATAATATTATATGTTATCTGTTATTTTATATTACATACACATGCAATGTGTGATACATATATATAATGTATCTTATATAATTATTATCAGTCCGACTATTAATAAAGGTGGCTAAGTAAAACATAAAAATCAGATTGCTTAGCATTCAAATTTTAGTTCTACAGCCAACTTGCTTTGTTTATCTAAATGAATCACTTTCGATGCTAACAACATTCCATTGAACATACATTTTTCTCATACTCCTTTGGGCAGCAAGAGATTTTTATGTTTTGTTCTTTGAACTTTTAAGTTAATACTTCATGTAACCTTAATATTATTTACAGCACAGTTGAAGACTACAGAAATTGATACACTTTGCATCTCCACGTGCTGTTAGAAACGACTGCTCCAAATAAGACTTTTATAAATCCTACCATGAACTAAAATCATTCTGCCTTATTCATCTCCCTCTGAGGCAGCAATTATTCACATATTGTATCACCAGCTGTGTTTTACAAGATTCTCAGTTCTGTTGTATAACTTTTAATTGTGTCCTGGGAGATAAAGGTCTACGAACCACAAAAGTCGTATTGTTTTCTATTCCCTTACTGCTATTATCTCTACTCATCATTTGGGTTTTTCAGAATCTCTGTATGATAACCAATTTAGAACACAGTATGATCATTTTCATACATGAACATTTGACTCTTTTCATCAGCAATGCTTAATCACAAAAATAACAAATAGAATCATTCAACAGGCCCTCTCTGTATAAAAAAGTGTGGACACCAGTTATTTGAAAGTCATTTTTCAGAATATTAGCTTATAGTTTCTATTTCTCTCTACCATACTTATGAGTCACTTTCTAGATGTATAAAGTTAAAATGTTTTATATTTTTATATTTTCTTAAATGATTCAGTCTCACAACAATTTTGTGATCGTAGTGTATTTAATACAGGGCAGTAGAAGTAAAAAATTATTTAAAGTAGAAAAGATATAAAAATTGGTAGTTACATTAAAATCTTAAAATCAGTAATCAGTAATCAAGTTTGCTGACTAAAAACAGAATTTTGTTGACTGAAAATATCAATCATCACAAAGAAATTGAGCCATTCATTCTCTCCACCTAATTAACAGATAGTATTGTTTTTAATCAAAATTATTATGAGTGTTATTGACACAAAGATTTAAAAGAAAAAAAAGACATGTTGCCTGTCTTTTAAGAGAAACTGTTGAATGCAGTTGTCAAGAGTTTTAGAGTAATTTGCTGAAAAGTTTTCCAAAGTAGAAAAAGTGCATGTTAACATTTTGATTACATTTCAACTTTTTGACTCTACCTATTCTTAATTTTTTAAATTATTTTATTATTAGACCTCTATAAATTCAGTTTGCAAGGAACAATATTTCATGGCAAATTACTTGTCTATCTGATATATTTAATGGCACATAATTCTGTTATTATGAATCAGCTAAATGTTTTCTCATTGATTAAAGCGATAGATGTTCCACAAATGTAGTAAACTGCACATGTTTGATTACCCAAACATACTCAGATATGCATTGGCATATTCAGATAGCAGAAAGATTATAACCCTGGATTTTGAGCAGGAAGAAACTTTAAAGAACAATTTTATTCAGTTCACTTATTCATCAATAAAGAATGAAAAGATTTAGTCATCAATCACACATGATTTTGATTTCAACGATCCATGATATCCAACCATTTTTCGCTTCTTTTATTTCTTTCTGACTTTTGGATTCCCTTGCTTGGACATTTACATACAGTAAAATGTAAAAAAAAATCATTCTATCTTACTCCAAAATTGCTATTTCCCCCTTTTATTTCCTCAAATCCAATAGTATAATATCTCTTTCTTGGCTTTAAAGTATCAGTTACCTACATTCATTATAGAATTATGTCTCTTTTTTATTCTAGGACAAAGTTGTCCACTTTTCATTACATATACCTTGCAGATATTGTCTTTATTATTTTATAACTGTTTCCTTATCCCTAGTTCTATTGATGATTCATTTACTGCATCATCATGCCAGTTTCCCTAACAAAGTCTCCTTAAAGTCCATTTGCCCATCTAAAAAGCAAGATCATCAGATTTTATTAGCAAAACATTGCAATAAATTCTTTTCAATTACTCTGAAATAAAATTGAAATACTAAAATTTGAGCAGTCTTTCTAAAAAGGAATTACAATCTTTAATGGTAACCTCGATGATAAAGTTTAATTCTTTATTTAAAAAATAATGTTCCTGTATCTTCTAGTGCCTCCCAGTGTCTTTAAATTTGCGACAGCCAATTCAGGAAAAGCAGACTATGCCTCAGATTATATGAAGATTTTTGTACATCCCCCAATGTGCCTGCTTCTTTTTGCAAACCATTGCTTTTTTTTTTTCCTGAAGATCTTTTCTTCCTTGTTTTGACTGATTCCTGTGCATCCTTCAAAATCCACTTCAAGTCACTTCTTGATGGGAACCTTTCCTAACTTCCAGATACCATGCTACATACTTTTTTCTTATTCCCCAGGTAGCAGTAATTAGCAATCTGCCTCCTCCAGGAATACAAGGGCTGTCTTTTTTTCATGGCAATTTTTTTCAGAGCCTGGATAGCATGGTACAAAACATTTATTTGATATTCAATAAGTGTTTAAAGAAATAACAAATATATGAGTTACTCAGAGTAATCTACAAGTGCCTAACCAATAGAGCTTTCTAAACTTTTTGACTAGTGCCTGTATTTTTCCAGACTCCATTTCAACTCATTTCATTTTAACAGGACTTATAAAATAATTAGTTTCTCTGAATACCTTAGCTTCTTCCTATGCTGGTTTTGTTTGCTTTTGTATTCATAAAAACATATCTGCATGCATTAAAATGATTTAATTCTCCTATATCCTAAATAAACACAACTAAACTGGTCAATAAAATCATGATAACCAAATCTTAGCACTGGGTATAATAAATTTTTCATTTTTATTTTTCATATTGGTGTATTAATTATTTTATTTGTGTTTGATTAAACTCTACATTTTTCTCAGGATGTAGGCTTAGAAAACTATATTGTAGAACCTATGGTGAAAAACACCTTAAAGGGGGATAGATCTCTGTTTTAATAATATATTCCAAGCTTTCATTATTTTAGTGTTTTTATTGTTTATAGTACTAAAAGTAGTAAAAGATGCCTTTATTATTATGTTTCTGGGTCAATCCAGACAAATATTCTTTGTCAAACTAAACCTAGAACCACATTAGAACCAGAAGAGTTCCTTGGTGTAACTCTTAACTGCTTGCTCCAGTCTCCTAACCTGATATAGATGAGAAACTTAATCTTCCCTCATTTCTAAGTGTTATACTTATAGCCAAATAGTGGTCTTTATGTGAGGTGCCAACTATCATCATTTTCTGAGGATCACAATAACAGACAACATTTCATTTATTTTATTTTGTTATTTTATTTTATTCTATTCTATTCTATTTTATTTTAAAGTTCATTTATTTTGAGAAAGAGAGAGTACGAGAGAGGGAGGAGCAGAAGGAAAGAGAGAGAGAGAGAGAGAAAGAGAGAGAGAGAGAGAGAGAGAATCCCAAGCAGGTTCCTTGCTGTTAGCACAGAGCCCTACATTGGGCTCAATCTCACAAACCATGAGATCACTACCTGAACCAAAATTAAGAGTCAGATGCTTAATCCACTGAGGCAACCTGGGCACCCAGAGAAAACAATTATTTTAAAAAACAAAATAATTAGCATCTTTTTACTCTTACTTTGATAACAAAGATTGACCATTCAATAGTATTAGTGTAGTTGTGTTATCCACAAACTACAAATAGTCTAATTTGTCAATTAATGATTGTTATTTTACTGACTTAAACACTGTCCCATTTGTACAAGGTTAGGTAGGTATGAAAACTGTGAAGGAGTGGGTGAAAAGATTAAAGGACACAATTAATGTAATGCCGTTAATACAGAGCTTTGCACTGAGTTTCAATAATACCTAAATCATCTATTAAAATTGTTATTTATTTTACTACCAGCTAACAGTAAGCATTATAACAATCATACAAAGGCATTAACAAATATTTTTCCAAACTTTAATAAAAATATGTTAACCATATTTTATAGAGTTCATACTGTCTCTCATTGAATTCAGACTTAAAATATGATCACCATAATAGTGAAACATTATAAATTCAGTATAGCATTTTCCTTAGCAAAATTCTAAGATTCATGACAAGTTTCATGATTCACTGGCAAAATAAAATTCATTAAACATTTTTAATTAAAATGTCGTGTTCAATTAAGGAAAGTGATTCGGGAAAACCATCATTCTATAACCCAGATAAATGATGAGATTATTCTTGTTAAACTGGTAAATATTAAGGCATGAATTTTGACTCATATATAACAACACAAAACTAATCATGAAACTATTCAACCTAGGTGGTTTGGTTATGGTTTTGAGCATCTAACATTCCCAAAGAACATTAATCTTTTGATTTTTTTGATGTTATTATTAACGATATTTTATTTGACCTTTAATTGCATAAATTTTGTATTAATATGCAAAGAATAAATTAACATAAATGTGATATTAAAACATAAAGGAAGTTATTCCCTTTAAAATTTTATTCTTTCTAATAAAATAGAGGGTCTCAATTTGTTGCTTGTATCATCAAGCAAGTATGGTCAAGAGATGATAATTTTCAGGGTGCCTGGGTGGCTCAGTTGGTTAAGCATCCAACTTCAGCTCAGATCATGATCCACGGCTCATGGGTTTGAGCCCTGCGTCAGGCTCTGTGCTGAAAGCTCAGAGCCTGGAGCCTGCTTTGGATTCTGTGTCTCCCTCTCTCTCTGCCCTTCCCCCACTTGTGCTCTGTCTCTCTCTCTCTGTCTCTCTCAAAAATAAATAAACATAAAAAAAATTAAAGAGAGAGATGATAATTTTCTTTTTAATAAGGAAAAGCTAGGCTTTATATGCAAAATGTCTACCTAAGATAAAATAGTCCTATTTTGTTTCCCTTACTCCATTACTTAATAGTTATTTCTGTTTATTTCTGGTCATTCTGAATTTCTTCTGTGGTCAAGCTATAAAGTTTACCATATAAGTAAGTTGACAAGTCTAAAAGAAGAACATTTAATATAAAGAAAAGTATTAAGTCAGTAGTTACAGAGGTGGCATGTGGGGATTGTGAAAGTTATGACAACGTTTATTAATGGTGTTGATATTCTTATTAGAAAAGGCTGATGAGTGGGTATTACAGTAAATGATATGAATTTAAAAAAAGAAAGACTTTATACATAGGAACAGATGACCAAAATTTTGGTGAGTAAAACAAACTTTTGTTGTACACAATTTTATTTGTGAAGTTTCTGTTATCATGAGATGACAGAATGTTCCATTTAGCAAGAAAATATTTCACATCTTAAATGGCATAAGAATAACCAGGACTTCAGCGGCAGGCTGGCTCAGTTGTTTAAGTGTCCGACTCTCAATTTCTGCTCAGGTCATAATCTTGTGGCTCCTGGGATCAGGCCCCACATTAGGCTCTGATCATTGACTAAAAGAAATATTTTACTGTTTTTTTAAGTATATTTATTTTGAGAGAGAGAGAGAAGGGATGCATGTTTGGAGAAGGGGCAAAAAGAGGCCAAGAGAGAAAGAGAGAGAGAGAGAATAAAGAGAGAGAGAGAGAGAGAGAGAGAGAGAATCCCAACCAGACTCTGCACTGTCAGCACAAAGCCCAATGCGGGGCTCAAACCCATGAACCGTGAGATCATGACCTGAGCCAAAATCAAGAATTGGCTTCTTAACTGACTGAGCCACACAGGTGCCCCATATTTTACTTTTTTATCATGATTTCAGGCATGATTCCTTCTTTGATTGGAAAATAGGGAGAACTTACTATTTTTCAAAATAGTGACTGGAATTGAGATTACAAAATCTAGACTTTTAATGCATTAAGTTGATATAAAGATATATTTTCTACATCAACATACTCATCTAACTATTAAAAAGCATGACCTGGAACTATAATTAAGCTTTAAAACTCTCTGTTTTCTCTGATAGCAACTTATAGAAATAATTCAGTCCATCAAGCAATGTATGATTTATGACTAAGAAATCAGTCATTTAGAAAGTATCTAGTAATTACCAATGAGAATTTTCAAAATATATATTTATGCTAATCCACAAATAATTGAAGCTGAAGGAAATGAGTTAAAATGTTATTTTTGGAAATACTAATATGTGCTATGGAAGATGTGTTATGGCCTGTTTTCACGGTGCTGGCTTCTTTTGTTAAAGATTTACTCATTTACAATTCAGATATCCTTAGGGACAAGTATTTTTGTTATTTTTTTCAGTATTAAAAGTTCTAACTATAATTCTTAAATAAATTAGCATCCAAATATCCTGATAGGACTATAGTACTGCAATACTGGATTTTCCTACAAAATATTTTTACTTTATATTAAATCATGTGATTTATTTCATTTAGTTTTAGGAAATAATGTTACATAGAATGAATCAGTCAAATACTATGGTTTGAAACAATTTAAATAAATTACATCCCATTAAATAGTGTTTATTTCTTAACTGGAAGAAGATGAACAGATGTATTTTTTTTTTAATTTTGTCCCCACATTGTCAATTTTAGAAAAATCTACTTCATGGAGTAGAGATTACTAAGGTAAATAAAAATAATTAATGGAAAAATAAAAACTAAAGATTAAAAAATCATCCCAGATTAAAACTAATGTAAGGAGTTATTAGCATGTATTCATTGACTGTTCTGAATTCATTAAAGAGTAGTTGTTTTTAAGTGGCATTATCTACTTGAATCTTTTCAATAACCCATACAGATGGCCATAAATATTGACATTTTACATTCATGGAAAGCTAAGATTCAAAGTATTAGTATACTGACCAATACTAACTAATACTAATACTTACCACAAAACTAGTAAGTGGTAAATCAAATATTTGAGATTGAATCACATGACTCCAAATTCTGTGTATATTTTTGTCAGGTTCTGTTACCTGCTGGACCTCAAGACTTGACCTTTACTGCCCACCTGCTTGTACTCACTAAACTTTGTCTTACATTTTTCCTTAAGCTCTTCTTTCCCACATATCTCTTGACTCAGGCAAATAAAACCCTAAATCAATCGCCCCTCAGGTGATGACGACTGCCTGGTAAGAACCTTTTGCTAGCCCAGAGCACCCAAACCATTTGAGCTAAACCCCTGACTCGAGCTTATGCAAATGGACTGTGGAGTGACCCCTGGAATGACCAGCAATTATGTTTACCTCATTATAATACTAAAATTTCTGCCGAAGATGAGGGCTCAACCTCATTTACATAACATACAACATATGCATAGGCATGTTTCCTTAAGGTGCATGTGTGATCTTATGCTGCCTCAACATACGATGATAAGGCTTCTTTATCTAAGTATTCATCCTAACCCTAAACAAAAGGTACCCATTCCCATTCTACTGGGAAGTCATGGCTGTGAAATTCATTCCTAGTTCTTTCCTTATTTGCTACAAATAAAGTTTTCTTCATGCAACACCTGGTGCAGTTCCTGACTCACCAAGGAGCGAGCTAATGCTGGTTCAGTTACATTTCTATCTCTATATTTCTTACCTATTTGTTTCTGTTGATATTTTGTGATGCTCTTTCTGGGATGGTGTTATACACTATGCAATCAAACAGAATAAAGTGCACCATTTAACACAGTTCCAGTCGAGAAGAAACTAGGATAAGATAACAAATAAACCACCAAGGAAAAAATGCCAATGCGAATGGTTTTAAAAGCATTTGCCATTTCATTTACTTGAGATTGGAAATTGAAGCAAGCAATGTTCTCCTATCAGAAGGCTAAAACATGTGAAAAACAAACAGTTTATATATATTTGGATAAAAACCTCATATTCTACAATTCTTCCAGAAATCTACAAGATAGGTTTATACAAATAGTTGTGAAAGGTCTTGGCTTTAGTGGACTGAAGTTGCTCCCACAAAACTTGCTTTTATTGGGCCCAGAACCATAAAAACCTGATTTCACTGGAGTTCTTTATTTTCAAACAGATTCAAAGATTCATGGATATAAGAAAGACATCTCAAGGGTTTGAGAGCGTGCTGAAGTAATTTGCATGCATATGAGTTATTTCATATTTTTTTATAATGAATTAGAAACCATCCCTGGTGGAGATACCACAAAGCAATATAGTAAGTCCTATTGAGCAGCTCATATTTACACTGCTCTATTCTCTAATTCAATCTCTTACCCACCCTGTAAACAATGAAATGAGAGACCTAGAACCTCAGACACAAGGCAAAATTCCATTTACTGAAGTGAGAACAGAATCTTCCCTACCAAGATCTTGTTCAGAAGTGCACTAATGGCATCTAGAAAATGCCTTTGTCCTCCATTCCTTTTGTTTTAATCTTTATTTATTTTTGAGAGAAAGAGAGCACAAGCAGGGGAGGGACAGAGAGAGAGGGAGACACAGAATCTGAAGCAGACTCCAGGCTCTGAGCTGTCAGCACCGTGAGATCATGACCTCAGCCATAGTCAGACGCTTAACCGACTGAGCCACCCTGGCATCCCTCTGTCCTCCATTTCTATTAATACCCACTGGGGCCTTGTAATTCTGTTTTCTTCCCTCTGGCCTCACTGGAAAGATGCTATTTCTCGCTGGATTGTTGGTCATGAGCTTACCTTGGCTTCACTTTAACTTTCACCAATGTAGCATTAGTAAAACATTACCATTAGTATTTCTTCTCCCTTTACTAGGGAGATTTCCATGAAGTGTCTCTAGATAATCCAACAATTCTTATTGCTGAAGTCCATCTACCATATTATCCAAGTTTTATACTAAATCACATATTTTGCGTTGTGTTTGAATAACACATTTCCCTGTGCATGGGCAATGACCCATTTCTACTAATTTACATTCAATAATGAAACAAAATTTTCCATTTGCTTCTGAAAATACATTCTGGGGAGGACAAACTCATCTTCAGAAAGTAGATTCCTTTCAAATTCACGGAATGAGATCCTATTTTGCCATTGGTCTAAGAAACTTACATTATTCTACTTTTCACATTCATAAATGTCATAGTTGTCTCTAAATTAACATCCTATAGAGTGAAGTCATTTCAACCTCAAAGTTGTGTGTCTGAAAATACAACCTGGTTGGAGAAAAACACTGGTAGAGGAAAAGAAGAAAAAGGTGTTTAGAAAACAAAATAATCCATTACTATAACATGATAAGGGACTTATTTCAAATGATATTGATGGTCCACACACGTGTTTACAACCAATCTTCCAAAACCCAGCCAAATGATTGTTAAAGCATGCATGCATCATCAACCAATGAGGCCAAAAGAGAACAGGGAGAATACAACATCTCTAATATTCTGGAAGGCAAAACAGATGCAATTGATGTAAACCAGCAGAGACCACTGATACATATGCTGACAGTGGGGGAAGCCCAGAAGCAAGCTGGTTGGTACAGAGATCACCCACAGTGTCAGTCCAAATCCTCAAGACACAGTACTTCCCAAAAGAAAAGGCAGGTGCAACTCCAGAAAAAGCAGTGATGACTGTCTTTCTCCCAGATCTTCTTTCTCTTTCAATGTGCCTGGGTAATTCCCCCTCCTATAATCCCAGCAGAGGATTAAAAGTTTTACTTCTGGAAGAAGTTGAACCTCACTCCCTCTAAACTCTGCAACAGCAAGCTCATTGTCCCTACCAGAGCTGATAGAGGATTAAGTAAAGAGTCTATATACTAAGCAGTGAGATTCCATTCTCAAATTTCCACTTGGCTCTACTAAATTTTGGTGACTAGTCTTACAACCTTCATCCAGGATATTGGAGGATTTCTCTCCACTAAAATTAGCAAACCCAAGAGAAGAAGCTCAGAAGCCCTGAAAGTTGGGATTTCCCACACACACAAAAAAAACAATCCAATCTGATCACATTGCAGCACAGCTCAACACTTTTAGCACCTATATAATTCATACAAGATAATGTAAAGGGAGGAGGAAAATGAAATAATCACACACTTTAATTTTTATGCATATTTAAAGTATGGATTTGAAAATTACATTTGGTGAAATTGATGAGTTTTCTATTTTCGATGATTATGTGTGGTTTTTGCTTCCATGAGCTTATTTCATTTTCTTACTACTTTCATTGTTCCATGGTCATTGCTATTTCAAAATGGTATTAAATCTTTTTGGGTCCAGATGGCTATTAGTATCATCAAAAAAGTTCACTGAAATTAGAATAGTATAATATGGCATTTATTTTAACAAGTCACACAAAACTAATATTATCAAAACTGCAAGATAACTATTAGTAAATTCCATAATTAGGTTCTTTTGATAAAGGTCAAGGATTTAATATAACAGCTTATTACTAAATATAAATCTTCTATTAATTTTTACTTTTCCTTTAAGAAATTTGTTAGTTTCATGCTCTATTCAACATCATTCCCCCTCCCCTAAAAAAAGAAAAAGAAAAAGACAAAAGAAATGTAATATAAACCCAAAGGGGTAAAGATATTGACTTTTGTTATTCTCTAACCCAGAAAGCAAACATTCTTGACTTTGGATATCTCTATAGGTATCACTGTCTTTCTTGGGTTCCCATTCTGAATATTTACATACTAAATTTTATTCCAAATAATGAATATTTTGTCCCTTCCTTCTCTTGCTGTGTATGAGCCAAATACATCTTTTTGCATGTTGTTTTGGAAGATCTGTAAAGTGTTTTGTAGTACATTTATCACTTGATTCTCAGTCTTATTTCCTTTGTAAGTGGTATGCAACTGAGAACATTTCATATTCTCTCATAGATGAGTTTTTTATAAAGGAAGAAAAAATATCTCCACTTTTGAAGTGTATACACCAATGAACACAATAAATGACAATTAAGTACTTTTCAGTGAAAGGGTGTTCTACACAAATTAGAAAAGCTAAATTTTTTCTTCTTTGGTGACAAATATTTTTTTTCCTCAGATAGAAAGCTTACACTTCCAGATTTTTGACCAAACACCATTATACATTCGTATTCACCTACCACATTTTCCCCACCCCACCCCACCCCAGTCTTTGCTCATCGCAACAATAAAAATTTGACTTTACTTTTCATATGGTCACTAATTTAAATACTCAGTTATGAACACTCAAAAAATAATTATAGACTATTGCCATAAAAAATAATTATCATCGGGGCAACTGGTGGGCTCAGTTGGTTAAGCATCTGACTCCTGGTTTTGGCAGGCCTTGATCTCCAAGTTGATGAGTACCAGACCTGCATAGGGCTCTGCGCTGACAGTGCGGAGTCTGCTTGTTATTCTCTCTCTCCCTCTCTCTGTCAGTCCCCTGCTCATGCTCTCTCTCTATCAAAATAAATAATAAAACAAAACTTTAAACAATTATTACCAATAAATCTCACAGCACATTTTTATAAATATATAATATAGAATTTCCTATTTAATTTAAACAATGCATTTTTTATTCTAATGCATTGTTGATACAATCTTTTCGAAGTTAATAGATAATTGCCCATTGTTTTATTCCATAGAAGAATTTCCCAGG
>CM053567.1:57881624-57981451 GCA_028646485.1 Cryptoprocta ferox
AAGTCCTGTTAAATATACTGCTAAAATGTGTGCTGGCTTTCTTTTCTCCTAGAAAAGTCTCTCTGTTGGGCCAAGCGTGATCCTGGGAAATTCTTCTATGGAATAAAACAATGGGCAATTATCTATTAACTTCGAAAAGATTGTATCAACAATGCATTAGAATAAAAAATGCATTGTTTAAATTAAATAGGAAATTCTACATTATATACCTCAGAGATACCTCAGAGATATTGTGGATATTCACTGCACTAAGGTGAATATCAAAATAAAGTGAATCAAATTAATTTTTTGGCTTCCCAATGCGTATAAAATTATGGTTATACTATACTATAGTCTATGAAGTGTGCAATAGCCATATACCTTAAAAAACAATGTATATGCCTTAATTTAAACATATTTTATTGCCTAAAAATGTTAACCATCATCACAGCTTTCAGCAAGTCGTATGTGTGAGGGTGGAGGATCTTCTTTCAATGTTGATGCCTGTTGATCGATGACGATGGTTGTTACTGAAGGTTTAGGTGTCTGTGGCAATTTCATAAAATAAGACAATACAGTTTGCTCCATCAACTGACTCTTCCTTTCACAAATGATTTATCTTTAGCATATGATGCTGTTTGAATTGCATTTTACCCACGGTAGAACTTCTTTCAAAATTGGAGTCAATCCTCTCAAACCCTGCCACTGCTTTATCAACTAAGTTTACGGTATTTTAAATACTTTGTCATCATTTCAAAATCTCCATAGCATCTTCTTCAGGAGTATATTCCATCTCAAGAAACCACTTTTTCTGCTCATCCATGAGAGGCACCTCCTCATCCGTTCAAGTTTGATCATGAGATTCCAGCAATCCAGTCTCATCTTCAGGCTTCGCTTCTCTGTGAAGCCAGTTCTCTAGCTTTTCCCACCACAACTGCACTTACTTTCTCCACTAAAGTCTTGAGCCATCTTGTGGGCTGGAATCTACTCCTTCCAAACTCTTGTTAATGTTAATATTTTGATTTCTTCCTATGAATCACATAAGTTACTAATAGCATCTGGAATAGTGTCTCCTTTCCAGAACGTTTCACCTTACTTTGCCCAGGTCCCTCAGAGGAATCACTATCTATGGCAGCTTATAACATTATGAAATGCATTTCTTAAATAATAAGATTTGAAAGTTGAAACTATTCCTTGACCCATGGGTGACAGAATGGATGTTGTGTTAGCAGTCATTGAAACCACATGAATCTCTTTGTTCATCTCAGTCAGAGCTCTTGGGTGATCAAATGCACTATCAATGAGCAGTAATATTTTGAAAGAAAAATTTTTTTCTGAGCAGTAAGTCTCAACAGTGGGCCTAAAATATTCAGATAACTAATGTTGTAAACAGATGTGCTGTCCTCTAGGCTTTGTTTTTCCACTTAGAGAACATAAACAGAGTAGATTTAGCATAATTCTTAAGAGCACTAGGATTTTTGAAATGGTAAATGAGCATTGGTTATGACTTAAAGTCACCAGCTGCATTAGCCCTTAATAAAAAAGTCAGCCTGTCCTTTGAAATTTTGAAGCCAGGCATTGACATCTCCTCTTTAGCTAGGAAAATCCTAGATGGTATCTTCCTTGAATAGAAGGTTGTTTCGTGTACATTGAAAATCCATTGTTTAGTGTATCCATGTTCATTATGTATCTGAGCTAGATCTTGTGAATAACTTGCTTCAGATTCTACGTCAGCACTTCCTGTTTCACCTTGTACTTTGTTATGAAGACAATTTCTTCCCTTAAACCTCATGAACCAAACTCTGCTAGCTTCAACCTTTTCCTCTGAAATTTCCTCACCTTTCTCAGCCTTCCTGGAATTGAACAGAGTTACGGCTGTGCTCTGGATTAGGCTGTGGCTTAAGGGAATGTTTTGGTTGCTTTGATCTTCTATCAAGACTCCTTAAACTTTCTCCAAATCACCTATATGACTGCCATATTTTCTCATCATTTGTGTGTTCACTGGAGTAACACTTGATTTCCTTCAAGAATCTTTCCTTTGAAATCAAAAGTTAGCACAACAAAACTGCTGTGCCTACCTTGGCTTTTCACATGCCTTCCTCACTAAGTTTAATCATTTCTAGTTTTTGATTCAAAATGAGAGTTGTGTGAACCTTCTTTCACTATAATACTAGAGGTAATTATAGGGGTGTTAATTGGTCTAATTTTAATATCGTTGTGTGTCAGGACATTGGGAGACCTGAGGAGAGAGAGACAGAGGAACAGCTGGTTGGTCAGAACACACACATTTATTCATTAACTTTACTGTCATATGGGTGTGGTTTGTGGTACCCTAAAACAATTACAATAACATCAAAGATCATTGATCACAGATCAACATAACAAATATAATAATAATGAAAAATTTTAATAATTGTGAGAACTACTAAAATGTGATGTAGAGACATAAGCCAAACAAATGCTCTTAGAAAATGGTGTTGATAGACTTTTGCAATTCACGGTTGCCACAAAATTTTCATTTGTGAAAAACAAAATATTGGCAAAAGCACAAAAAGCAAAGAAAATGTAATAAAATGACATATGCCTGCAATGTTTTCTTGAAGATGCAGAAAAAGGCACACATCATAATAGTCCAGCTTAATACATTTTGGTGATCACATTTGTGTAAATATCATCTGTAAACACATTACTCATAAAATTGCAACTACCCAAAGACAATGAAATGGGTAACATTTTTTTTGACTTCTAACACCATAGGTAAGTTTTACCTGTTGTTTTACTTTCTACAAATGCAATCACATAGTATGCATTGTTTTGTATTTGCTCCTTTTGCTTAACTAATTCTTTGAGAAAATTACCTAGATGGGAGCATGTAGTAGTACCTCAAGTTTTGTTACCTTATAATATTCCATTTTATGGTTGTATTATAATTTATTTATACATCCTACTCTTGATGAATTTGGGTTGCTTCCATTTCATGACTATTATCAAGTAATTGTTGTTTCAACCTTTTTCACATCTTTTATTGCACAAATGTAAACATTTTTGTTTAATATATACTTAGGAATAGATATGTTCAATTATATAGCTGAATACATATGTTCAGATATATTCTTTCCTAATACTACCAAAAAATTTTTCAAAATGTTTGTACTATTTAAAACTATAAGGAGTAAATGAAATTTCCAAGGTATGAATTCCTTGTGATGTTTGTTATTCTTGCTACCTGTGCTAATTAACAAAGAATGAAGTGGCAAAGACTGACCCTGAAGCTTTGACATGGCATTATTTATTGAGACTAGGCAGCCAGTAGATGTTAATTAAACTCAGCAGATTCCTTCTATTCTGGATGGTCAACAACTTGTGTTTATTAGATTCAATACATTTTCTTGATATGGGTTGGTCCTTCCAGCATCACTGTCCAAGTGCTTATAGAATGCTTGACGTACTGACATGGGTCCCTTATAATATCATCATTTTAGTTCAAGGGAGCCATTTAATTTCAAAGGCAGTGTGACAATGGGTGTGTGGTCGTGAGAATTTTCTGGCTTATCAGGTACCCCAGTCACCAGAAGTAGCTGAACTAATAGAATGCTATAATGACTTTTATATCTGCCATAGACTCATCTAAGGCATCATTTTAAGGACAACACCCTTTGGGGTCATGGAATATCCTTCAGAATAAGATGTGTGCATATGAGTGGTCTATAATGCTCACTCTATAATAGTCTGTAATAATCTGCTCACATCTATGATAATGGTGACTGCTCCCATCAACACTTCCTTTGACCTACTTATAAAATCAAAACTTCCTGATTCTGCAAACTTAAACTCTGCTAAATTACAGTATTTGATTCTCAGAGGGAAAGCTTTCTGCCAGGAATCATTGTAAAATTTCCACTGGACTTCAAGTTTCAAGTACCAGACCCTGGAGTTCCTCATGTCAGTAGACTATGAGGCAAATGAAGGAGCCACTGTATAGGCTGAGACAATCAATCCTAATAACCATGAGAAGCTAGGGTTGCTGCTTCATTATTAGGAAAGAGAAGTGGTTGTCTGAAAGCAAAGAGATTCATTGAGTCATCTTTGGTGTTCTTAGTTTAATGATAATAAATATATTGTCTTACTAATTCTGAGACATCTTAATTTCCAGTATGAGAGTCTAGAGTGGTACCTTGGGCCTGAAAGACTACTTGTCTTCATGATTTTATTTCCTGTGGAACCTATCTTCATCCAGGGTGAGGCACTAGAGTTACTTTTTATTTATTTATTTTTTTGATCAATGTCATAAGCCTCTAGGAAAAGAAACTGGATGCAATGCAACTAACTTCTGGCAAGTGCTCTAAGTATGAACAGTTCTATGATATTATTTTTGAGGAATTTAGTGACTAAATACCTGCTATATTTCTGAATAATGGCCTTAGAAAAAAATCTGGGACAAGAAAATATTTATTCACAAAAGGTTTTGGCTACAAAACTTTTTTAATGTTTATTTATTTATTTTGAGAGAGAGAGAGAGAGAGAGAGAGAGAGAATCCCAAGTAGCCTCACCCTATCAGTGCAGAGCTCCACACAGGGTTCCATCTCACCAAATGTCAGGTGATGATCTGAGCCAAAATCAAGAGTTGGACACTTAATCAACTGAGCCACCCAGGCACCCTAGAATTCTATTCTCTTGTACATCAAAATATATATTCATCCATCCATACATACATACATACCTGTCTGCATAGGGGATACATTTAAAATATTTATCAACCTGTTGACTTTCCATTCCTTCTATCTTCTTGGTTGCTAGATTATGGGAGGTTCTAAATGTACTGAGGGATGGTTCAAATGATCAAAGTAACAAGAAATAACTAAGAAGATGTAAGATAGTTTTATTTCAGTATTTTGACATTATAATGGCTGCATCAATGCACACCAACTGAATGCTCATCCTTCATCTATTCAATCAGTAAACACTTTTTCTACTACTTCTATGTGCTGTGCTCCTGATCACTCTTAGCATTCTTACTTTGTGGTTCTTAGCATTCTTACTTTGTGGTGGTGACAATAGGATAAATAATTCCATTACAGTGTCAGAAGTTTTAATAAACTTGAATAAATAAAGTATCCAAAGAGGATAGAGAAAATTTACCAATTGAAAGATATTAGAATCTTTTAATGATTAAAAATAAATCCATATAGTCATTTTTGTAACTTTTTTTAAGATTTATAAATCTCCCATCCCCAAGACATTAAGGACACCCTTTCCTAGAAGACTACACCCAACAAAAGGACCTCCTTTCTGATTTGACTTCTTTCTCAAGTCAGCCTAAATGTCAGAACTGTAACTTCCATTACTCCTTCACCATTAAAAAAATTTTCCTGGTCTTCTGTTGGCTCATTACCTCTGGCTTATTAAACTCAGATCACTGGACTTCTTACCAGTCACATGGATGTTGAGTACAATGGGACCATTAAAACTGTGTGAATCAGTAGCATTCAAACCCTTCTCCCCATGTTCAACACAGGAATTATTTTCTGTGATAATTTAGCTCTCTCTCCCATACTGCCTCAATGGTCACTTAAACTGCCATTTGTTTTCTCATACCTCTTATTAACTTACTTCCTAATTCATTCCAACTTCATAAAGAAAGATAATTTATTGGGCTAGAACTGTAGCCATTGCCTTCCATATCACATGCCCTGATATTGTCATCTATTTTAGGCTTGTTAGTTATAATGGTTAATTTTATGTGTTGACTTGGCTGAGACACTGTACTCAAATATTTGCTCAAACATTATTCAAGATATTTCTATGAAAGTGTTTTTAAATGACATTAACATTTAAATTGGTGGACTTTACAGTAGACTTGTCTCCATAATGTGAGAGGGCCTCATCTAGTCAATTTAAGGCTGAATAGAAGAAATGACTGACCTATCATAAGCACTAAATATTCCACCAGCAGATGACCTTCAGACTTGGAGCACATGGCCTCTTCCTTGGGTGGAAATTAACATTTAAATGTGTAAACTTTGAGTAAAGCTGATTACCCTCTGTAATGAAGATGGGCTTAATCCAATCATTTGAAGGCCTGAGTAGAACAAAGACTTTTCTTAAAGAAGGAATTCTGCCATTAGAGGGCATTTGGACTCAGACTCCAACTCTTCCCTGGGTCTCCAGCCTGCTGGCCTTCTCTAAACATTTTAGACTTGAATCTTCACAATTATATGAGCCATTTCCTTAAAATAAATCTTTCTCCCTCTCAACAGATGATAGACAGACATTTAGATAGATAGACAGATAGATAGATAGATAGATAGATAATAAACAGATAGATAATAGATATAGAGAGATAGAGATACAGAAACAAATATATGTATACAACATACATGCATCTTTTTGGTTCTATTTCTCTGGAGAACTCTGACTAATAACTTGGTCTTACCTTCCTATCTAGGGTCTTAGATCCTTTCCTCTCCCACTACAAAAAGGAATTCACTTTTTCATTTCTATTATCTTTTCAACTATCTCATCTTTCCCTCTACATTTTCTTTTCAGCAAATATATATGTTCCATACTACCTTTAAAACAAACAACAACAAAATCTTCTCTCCCACCCATATACCCTCTCTCTTGCTCACCTAAGTTTATTTATATTGTCTTCATTATTGACCCCTGCTGTTTCACAAACACCCAGTTCTCAATCCACTGCAGTCTTGCATCTACTTATTTCAGCAGAGCCACTGATATTTACATGGTGTCCTTCGTAAAGCGAAACATCACAGCCTTACTTCAAAATAAGTTTCATAATAAAAGAAGGTGCTTTGCTGATGTCAGCTGAAAAGTAATGGTAATCAATATACAGTCTCAGTACCTCAGTAAATACCATCTTTATTAGGGCACAACTTGTACAACTTTACGCAGCAGCACAGCATCCACAAAAAAGTGTTCTGTAAGGTTGAACAGTGTCTCTTCAGTTTTTCACCTTTTAATTCTTGTTTATCCCTCTTTGATGGGATGATCTTCCCACCCTTAGCTTCTTTGACATCATGGCTTTCTTTTTCCTTATTTTTCTTTTAAAAGATATCTCATATTTCAGAGCTCTACTCTCACCATCCTCCACAAAAAGAAAAAAAAATCAATGTTCTTTTTAGTCTATATTTTCTCCCTGGTTGGCCTGACACACAAATATTGGCTTAGCTGCATCCATGACTCATACTCTGAGAAGCACTAAATCTCTATCACCAGCCTTGAACTCTGGGCTGAATGCCAGATATGTTATCTCACATCGATTTCTCCATTTATTTTAATAAATATTTATAGAGTGTCTGCCAGGTGCCAGGCAAAGTGCAGTGGCTAAACATATAATGGTGAACAAAAACAGATATGGAGAATCTAACTTCATGCAGAGCATCTGTACCTGAATGTCCAATATGCTGCAGGATCAACATGTTCAATAGAAATCTCACAATCTAGTTTCCCTGAAACTGCTTCCTCATATAACTCTTAATCTTCATAAAGGATAACATAGTTCCCCGATTTACTCAAGCTAGAGACACAACTATTATTGTTGTTGTTCTATAACCTTTAATTCAGTTCCCTGAATCTTATGCTCCATTATTGCTTCTTAGCAGCAGGAGTCAGTTTGTACTCTACATTGTATCATTGGTGACTTGTATATAATAGAATTCTTTATAAAATGATTTAATGAATATAACTGAATGAAGGAATAAACAGAGAATGAAGTGGGGAAATGCAAGCAGAGGGAAGTGTAGTGTGAAAGCATTTATTCATTTGCAAAGGCAGACAAATATAAAATGGTATATTCAGAAAATGGTAAAATTTTCAATATTTTAAAAGGATACAGCAAATGGGATTATTGCATGAATTAACTTGAACATATAGACTGAGGACAGATTTTGAATGTTTTATAATCCTTGGTAATGTTATTTTTCTAATAGGATTCAAAAGGGAGAGATATTTAAACAAATCTGTTACATAAAGTACACTAAGCAACCTCTGCTATATATAAAAATTTTGTACTTGTATGTTTATGGCCTCTCTGTTCTGTCTTATTGGTCTGTTTTCCATCCCTGCACCATAACCAAACTGTCTTAACTACTAACTTTATATCAAATCTATTTTTTTATTTCTTTTAATGTTTATTTATTTTTGAGAAAGAGAAAGAATGCAAACAGGGGAGGAGCAAAGAGAGATCAAAATCTGAAGCAGGCTCCAGGCTCTGAGCTGTTTAGCACAGAGCCCGATATGGGGCTCGAACTCTTGAACCACAAGAACTTGACCTGAGCTGAAGTCAGACACTTAACCCACTGAGCCATCCAGGCAGCCCTATTTCAAATCTTTAATACATGATAAGAAAATCTCCCAGTCATTATTTTTCTTGGAAGTGTCTTTCAAAAAAGGATTTCGAGCTGCTTCTCTGTAAAAAAGAACAATATCTTTCAAAAAAGGGAATTAGAGATACTCAGTCAGCATATTGTCTCACATCTGAACAAAAATGATATATAGATATAGATATAGATTGATCATATATATATATATGATATATATGTGCTATATCAAGAAGCATAAAATTATGACATATTAACCAGGAGATAATTCACTGGATAAAAATAAACCCAGAAATATTCAAGATAAATTAAGATGAAAGTTTTAAATATTTTCTATAAATATTCATTTAAGAATATAGTGAAGATAAAATTAGAAAGATTTAAAAGAGAACCAAATGAGTCTCTAGAGTTGAAAAATACATTATCTGAAATAAAAAAATTCATTGAATGGTCTAAGGACATATTAGTGTAAAAGAAAAGAATTAGTGAACTTGAAGACAGACAAAGAAACTATGCAAACTGAAACAAAAACTATGCAAACAGAAAGACAGTGAAAAAGGAAACAGAACCTCAGTGTCTTGAAAAACAATGGTAAGCAATCTAATGTATGTACAATCTGATTCTCAGGAGGACTGAGACACATTAAAAATATAAAAATTATTACAAAAAAATCTTTCTAAGTTTGATTAAAAACTATAAACCTATAAATCCAAGTAGCTCAAAAAATTCCAAGCAAGATAAAGTAAAATTGGTAAAAAAAAAAGTGTAAAAAATTTTTACAAGAAACCAAGATAAAAGAAGAATATATATATCACATTAAAATAAAAAGATGAGGGGCGCCTGGGTGGCTCAGTTGGTTAAGTGTCAACTTCAGCTCAGGTCATGATCTCGCGGTTCATGGGTTTGAGCCCCGCTTCGGGCTCTGTGCTGACAGCTAGCTCAGAGCCTGTAGCCTGTCTTCCGATTCTGTGTCCCTCTCTCTCTGACCCTCCCCTGCTGAAGATGTCTCTCTCTCTCTCTCAAAAATAAATAAAAACATTAAGAAAATTAAAAAAAATTTAAAAAAATAATAAAATAAAAAGATGAGTTGCTTCTGATTTTTCACAAAAAAACAATTCAATGCAGAAGGCAATGAATCAACATTTTTAAAATAATAAAAGAAAAAGAGTTATTTGTCACCCGTATTCTGTGTCTACTAAAAGATCATTCACAAATGAAGATGAAATGAAAACATTTTTAGGCAAACAAAAGTTGGAAGACATTTTGTCAGTTGAATTAGAAAAAATTGAAATACTAAAGAGGTTAATTAAATATTTTAGAATGGAAAAAAGAAAATGTTACCTGATAGAAATTCATATCTACACAAGGAAATAAAAAGGACCAGAAATGGAAAATATGCGCCTAAATATTAAAAAAATCACAGTTTCATTGTTATATCAAATATATCTTTCCAAGTCTTAAGGAAAACTTATTTCTGTAAAAGAATACAAAAATTATCTGTTTAAGCCTGTTCAAGGCCACATTAAACTATCGTTGGAAGAATGTATACATCTGGGGAGATGATACAAGAATGGACTGAAAATGGACATGACAGAATTCTCTGTGGTGATGAGAATGTTTTATATCTTGATGAAGCTATCAGTTACACAGATGTATGCCTTTCAACAAATGTGCCTTTAATCAGTGTGTATTAATTTTAAGTAAGTTTACTTTAAAGAAAATACTTGTAAACAAATGTTGAACTACTGAAGTATTAGGAAATATCCTGGAGTTTGCATTTTAGTTTGAAATGCATCGGAAAATAAGATGGATTTTTGAATGGACAGGTAAATTAATAGACAAATAACTGTGATAAATCAAATATAGTAAAATATTGATGATAGAATCTAAGTAGTGGGTATGCAGGAATTCACTGTGGAGTTCACTTTTATAAATGTTTAAATATTTCATAATACAACGTTTAAATTAGATAATTGACTGTAAAAGCAAAAAAAAATCACTGCTATTATTTTTATTTCTTCATATGCTATGTAGAAGTAAACTATATGAAAACAATATCCACAAAGGATGGAGGTGGAAATACAAGTATACTAATTTAAGTTTCTTATATTAAGAAATTATATTACTTAAAAATATACTGTAAGTTTTAAAATATGAAATTTAGAAACATTAGAAAAATTAGAAACATTGGAAAACATTAGAACAATTTAAAAAGAGATGTAGCTTATATGTCGACATTGACATAATTAATCCAAACAGACAGAAAAGAAGAAATAGAGAATAAAGAATCGATAATAGAGAGGAAGATGATAGACACTAGTAGAAATAATGAGTAAATTTAGTAGGTTTGTGAAACTTATCAGCAATATAAAAACCAATTGTATTTTCTATGTACCAGCAGTGACAAAATATAAATTTAAAGTAACAATACCATTTAAAATAGTATCACAAATGAAATACCTGTGGGCATAATTAACAGAGTACATGCATGAACTGTAACACTGTAAACCAAAAAACAAGGCTAAGAGAAATTAAAACAAAAAAGAGATATAAAGCTGAGTGAACATTAATAAAATAGGAAATTGACAGAAAAACATTAATAAGGCCAAAACTGATTTATTGAAAACTTCAATAAAATTAATAGCAATCTAGCCAGATTAAATCAAGGGAAAAATAAAAAAGGAAGGGAGAAAACACATATTGTCAATACCAGGAATAAAAGAAAGAACATCATGACAAATCTTATAAATATTAAAAAGATAATGAGGGAATATTAGGAATGGCATTATGACAGCAAATTGAAGACATAAATAATGTAGAAAATTATTCTTTAAAAGATAGGTTTTTTTAATGAATACAAGAAAGAATATAATACACGGATAGTCTTATGTTTCTCAAGAAGTTTTATTTGAAATTAAAAATCTTCCTAGAAGGAAGCACAGGCCAAATAATGACATTGGTGTATTTTCTCAGAAAGTTAACTCAAAAATGACACAAATATCATAATATTTAATTCAGAAAATGGAAGACAGGAAATACTTCCTACTCAGTATAGAGGGAAAACATTATCCTTATCAAAACCCTAAGGATTTTAAAAGTAAGGAATCTATGGGTCAATATTCTTCAATACTTAGAAACAAAAATTCTTAAATGCAATGTTAAGAAGTGAAATCAAGTAATTTATAAACTAATACTATATTATGACCAAGTAAATCATGGGTATAAAAGGTACCACATGGGGAATATAGTCAATGATATTATAATAGTATGGTAAGGTGACAGATGGTAACTACAATGGTGGTCAGCACAGCATAAGATATAGACTTGTCAAATCACCATGATGTACACCTAAAACTAATTTTACATTGTGTGTCAACTATACTTCTACATAAAAAAAAATAAAAAATGCAAAAATTATGCAAGTTTGATTAAATGGTTTTGAATCAACACATCAAAGGGTTTGAGAGGGTTTACTTTGGTTTTCATGGTGTTTCAGGTTGCCTGCCATTGTTTTTCAATTAGTAACAGAAGACAGAAAAAAATATATGAACTTGTCACTAGCATAAGAGAAAATGAAACAATTTATTTGATGAGTTTTATGTGGTAAAAATATTTTTCCAAATAAGGCAGTCTGAATTGCTATGAAAATAATTTTGCTGAAATATTTATCAATTATAGTATCAAAAGATAGAACTGAGAATTTCCTCCATTGACTAGAATTTGTTCTGATATTATCTTGGACTCCCATAGAGAGTCTATCAATTAAAACTAGTGTTGTCTACAGCAAAGCATCTATTATAGTGTCAAATTTTGAAATGTATCACTTGTAGAAAACAACTTTGAAGTACTTGTAGGCAACTTTGTGAAAAATTAAAATAGTAACTTGACACTAAAAAACACACATTCTTTAGAAAAATAATTAAAGGTATTATATTTGTAGACAGAAACCATTAAGAAAATGGTTAGAATATGGGCATTTACGAATAATAATTTTCTACTTTTGTTATTTTATAATATTGGAATTATCCCTGTAAGTTATTCACTTGACTTCACAAAATTTTATTAATTTTTAAAAAATTGTTTTTTGTTTATTTATTTTGAGAGAGAGAGAGAGAGAGAGAGAGAGAGAGAGAGCAGAGTAGGGGCAGAGAAAGAGGGAGATAGAATTCCAAGCAGGCTCCACACTGACAGTGTAGAGCCTGATGCGAGACTGGAACTCACCAACCATGAGATCATGACCTGAGACCAAACCCAGAGTCTGGTGCTTAACCAATTGAGCCACCCAGGTGCCCCTCAAAAGAAATTCTTTTAAAAGTAATTTTGAATATTAACAATATTATGGATCCAACAATAACAAAATCAATTTAAATATTTTGAAAAATTATATTATTTTAGCCCTTTCTTCTCTCAAAATAACTCCTTTTTGGAAACAAATTATTTGCTCGCCCAAGCCTTACAAACCATGGATTTTATTTGGATTTTTGAATTTGGAAGTTGAGACTGCTTCTCTAGGCTATTCCTTCTTTTCTTATGTCTTCATAGAACTTACATAACATAGGTCACAATATTAGTACTGCAAAGGTCCTTGAGGTTCAAAGACCTCAATTTACAGAGAACTGGAGATACAGAAAATCACATGACTTGTCAAGGTCATAGAAGTTTCTATTTTCAGATTTGGGCATAAAAAGACAGGACTCTATTCTTTGTCCTTTGTTTTGAATGATGTAATATCATTGTTGTTGTTGTCCCTGTTGCTGTTGTTGCTGTTGTTGTTGTTGTTTTTGTTGTCAAAGTTTAAACAAATGCATTTGATGTGAAATGCAGAAGGATACACTGGAAGCAAAACCATCTCTCCTTATAACCCAGATACATTTTTCAGATATAAACAAAGCTTGTGCCTTATTTTAATATATATTCTTTTAAACAAAAGATAAATGAATAGATAATATTTCAAAACATTGTGGAAGAACTGTCCCAGTTTACTTTCGCCTAGCCCACATGAATCATTCTAGTAGTCCGTGCTTTTGTCTCTAGTCGGGAGGAGCACAGACCCAGAGCAGTTAGCCCAGGAAGAAGGACCAGAGCTTGGTCCTTCATAGGAATGCCCAGAATGCCTCCTCTGGGCAGATCCTCAGTCCACATGAAGCAGCCCCACACCAGCGGACTGGGGGAGTGGAGCCTGAGCTAGATTTTGGCCACACCTGATGGAACATACCTCCATGGTAAGTACATCTGGGTAAAGCACAGAATGCACCTGCGCAGGGAAGACCAAGAGAAGGAGCCCCTATTTTTAATGGATGCATAAAGGAGTTTTGTTTGGAAGATGCAACACAGTGCCATCCAAGTGACACACTGTAAATAAGTGTTAATGGCCCCATAGCTCAAAGACCCTTGATTCTGTATTACATTTTTCTTTTTCTTCTCTTTTTTCCCCACTCTCTTTGTTCCTCTTTGATTCCCTCTTTCCTCTTTCCATCCTTCTTTTTTTGAGAAAAGAGAACTAATTTCTTTCTGACACTAATTTCTTAACAAATGTCATGGATGAAAATCTTAAGTGAGAGAAATCAAAGTAGAAATAATGGGCAAAGATATAGAGAAAAATTGGTTCTAAGTTTGGGACAACAAAAAACAGGCTTCTGATTAGGTAAAATCCTCAAAATATCAATAGTCTTATTATGGAAAAGTTTCTAGAGACAATAAATCATTCACCATCAATAAATTATAAAGACAAGGAATATAATCTCAGTTTTTGTATAGTGTCAAAATATTGCCTAGAATAGAAAATAAACTTTAGGATATTTATAACATTTTTATGTATTCTATACCTATTCAATGTTTAGCTATTGACATGTTTGAGGTGGGGGGAGGGAGAAAAAACAAACTGAGTTTTTCCAAATAATTAGTTATGCCTAAGATAAGGTTAACTTGTTTTCTACACTCTAGCATCGGTTAGATATGGAATCCAAATTAACTCATAAATATTAAAATTACAGGCTTAAGGAAAGAGTGTTACTTGATGCATAACCTATCTGGAAGTATTAAGCTAATGCAAAATTTGTAGCTAAAATGTTGCTAGTCTGTGGAAACTGTTCTATGGAAACAGCACCCATGAGACCTATAGAAGGTAATGCATGTCTTAGGACACATTTACACCAGCGAAGCAGGCCTCTCCATCCCACACCTACCACTGGTGCTATTGATAAATATTTCCTTCATATATGTTAACATTTTCCTCAAATGTTTGTACTGAAATTTCTAAAGCATTAGTCACTGAATAACAAGGAAACAAAAACATTTACATTAATTGTAGATGTTTAGTTTTGACTGTCTTTTACAAAAATACTTTATATCTATGACTGTGTTTTCCCTCTATCACAATGTCTTTCATATAGAAAGTACTACCCAGTAGGCTGTTTTTGAAAAAAAATACATGCGTGAATTATTTACTTTCAATCATGTGCTTAAACATGCATATTTTTGTTAATTCTATGTAAGAATAATGAATTAAAAATTTAGTGCAAGCATGCACAGATATATATTTTTATTAAACTTTTCAAGCTTTTTAGACTCAAGAACTCTATCGTATTGATCTAAAATAAGAAAAATATGTACTGTATTTAAGAAGCTAATAATTTTGAGTAGTTTGTAACATATGTTATGCTTTAAAATTTAAGAAAATTGTGAGAAATATTTGCATAACCAGAAGTTTTATTTTAATTATTTTTCTTCATCAGAGGAAAAGTATTTTACTGGTTTCTATTTGCAGAAAGATGAACATTTTACTGTCCTGTATTTTGAAGTGCTTTACCACTGGATGCTAAGCTTAATGAATAATCAAGCATTCTTTTTGTCACACCATTTCAATTTGAGGGCATAAGTCTGTCTTGTAAGACAGTTTAAAATACAATGCTCTTGGAATTCTCTTCACTGCTTAACTTGACTTCTGGTGATGAATTTTCTGTTGTGTTATATGAGACCCATCTGTTTTTAAGTATCTGCTCATCAGCTAGTTATTAATTTAAATCCCACTGAAAATTGCTGGAAGCTGACCAGTGTATTCACAGCATGACACTGAAACAGATCAAAATGACACACATTGCAATAATTCTGGGAACTAATGTCCACAGGCAACCACTATAATTGTTCTTCACACTAGCAGACATTTTCCCTTTCTCGGGAGAAAATTCTTAACATATGCATTTTAATTGGCTTTAAGAAATGATATAATGATGTCGAAGAAGGCAGTGAATCTTTTGGACTACCACACTGCACGTGCAGCTATGTGAGCTAATGCTTTGAGTGTAAGGTGAACTAATGGTGTTTTCTTAATCAGACTTAATTCATTAATGACAACACACAAATTAGAAATATATCAATTAAAACTGACCATTAGAAATTAAAGATCTAAGATCTATCATTAAATAATAACATAATAAAACAATTACAGTAAAATGTATCCCTCAGAAATTATTTCTTCAAACAATATGGTAATTATATTTTTTAATAGAAAATGTCAATAATCAAAAATTGGATTTTACCGATTATGTTTCTTGACTTCTCTATATATATCCTTCAATCAAATCATCTCCTGATTATTGTGCTAAATGAAATTCTAGAAATGACATAATTACCATAACTATTTTAAAAAGGAATTACACATTTCTAAACTCTTTAATGCATTAGGAAAAATAATTATGAATTGATGAATTACTAGCTCTTTCTTCACTGCCTCTCCCTATTCACTTACATTGTATATTTGGCCTGCAACTCCTTATTCAGTTTTTATAAACCTTGTCTTGTGATTTATCTGTTGGCCTAATTGTAGATCTAGCATAAATGAAGTTTGTTTTGTTTACTTATTTTTTCCAGCTTTATTAAAGTATAATTGATAAGTTTGGATAACTTTTTCTGAGACTGTTTACACATTAATTCATATGAGTCACTGTGAAATGAAGTAATGTGAACTTTTTAAGTAGCTCTGGGCATTAGCCAATAGGCAGAGATGGCCCATGTTTAGAGAAATAATTTCCAAAATCATTTCATAAACTGCCAAGAAAGCTTTAGTAAGAGTGGGATGTCTTTTCAAGCAAAGAACAATTCTTGTCATCCTCCATTTGAGATTGTCCACAATCTCTAAAAACAAAGTATGAGAAGTGCAGGAAACTAACCCAGTTAGCTTTTCTGGAGGATCAACTCTGAAATTTACCACAGAAAGGGGAGTAGTCAACTGAGCTTTAAAGTTTTCTTGAGTCAAAAAAAGTTCCAGAACACAGAATCTCAGCCCTGCCTTCTCCGTTCTGACTAATCTTTTACCAACCTGCCCAAGTTCTCCCAGACTCAAGCATCAATTCCATCTTGCACACCAGACAAATAACACTCCTCATTTTTATTTTCTCTTCTGAATTTGACCTTCCTCTTGCTGCTAAAATGGGTTCATCAGTGTGGCAAGCAGAGAACAACTGATCATAAAGTCTCAAATTCCTCATGTTACATGAAGGCCCATTTTAGATAGTTCTAGAAAACCCACCAGCATACGACCTACCCATCAGCATTTTTTATTATTTAAGGAAAAGAGAAAATGTTTTCAGTGCATTGAATCCATGATGCTTTATATTTCTATTTCTTTGCACACATTATGGTTTTTCTATAGCATTTTCCTGCCTTTTGTCATATGACGTGCTCTGCAGATAAGTAAAGGTACATCTGGAGAAAATATCAACAGTGATAGATAATATTTGTTCTAGTTACAATTAAATACCAAGATATATTTGTGAAACCTAGGGGAAATCATGTTGTCTGAAAATATTATTCTTCCCTTTCTTCAAGGATATGGACTTGGTTCATTCCATTGGAAGTGTAATGGAATGGAGTAATACTCTCAATGAGAATGAATTTACTAGAAGTAGAATAGAAGCATAATCATTTTACTCTTTAAATAGTGGTGTAAAGTACACCAGAAACAAAGGCTCACAAGCTAGGAGTGAGATACAGGCAAACTTTAATACCATTTTATATCCTCTATAAACCAACTGGGGAAGAGAGAAGAGGTTCTCCAAGAAAAGGTGAGGAAAGTCTATAAGATTACAGCCTTTCATCAGTCCAGGTAGTTGGGATTGCACATGGAACATGAAAAGAAAATGTGTCTTTTGGGGGTAGGGAGGTGATGTGGTGATAATGATTCTTACAATCAGTAGGTACTTTCTTGTTCAGAAAATAGAAATAGTACTTTAATCATTGGTTTCAGCAGGTGGTACGGCAGGTGCAAATATAACTTTTCTTATACTAACATAGAATACAAGCATCTCACCCTCTCTATTATTGGACCAACTGGGTACAATCTTAACCTTTAACCAGAGGGATGAGGCATCCTAGCCCACGAAAGTAGGCACATACAATTCATCAGTCTTTTCAAAACAAATAATTTAAATATAGTGTTGTTATCTCTATCAGTAAGTTTTATATATGAGGTTCGAAGTTTTTAACAACTTTAGAGGACAAATTGGTAAAAAAAGAAAACTTTGTTTAAAAGATGCATTAGCTTGAGAGTCCCAGGCTTTAAAAGGAATTTTTCTCCTGAAGAGCCCTAACCAAAATAGTGGCAAACTATTATTTTTCTGATGTGGAGGGAACTATTCCATGGGTCATTAAATCAAAGATCCTATTCTTAAAGGGTCAACTTTGAGGAAACCATACAAACATTACAAGCTCCCCCTTTTAGACAGAAAATCTAAAATCTCTCTCTTTTTATAAAGGAATCAGTGTTAATTAAAGGAAACTGCAGTAAATCATTTTCAGCTAAAATATTTTAAATTATTTGGCTACTATCATGTAATTGCTTCTTTGAGTGGATAAAGATTAGTTGCTTGATAGCTTTAGGCAAGTCTTCTGAACCTGTTCCTAGATCCATCTGTGTGCATTCTTGTAAAATCCAGTTTTGGCAACAATCCTGATTGTCAGTTTAGCAAGAGTCCCTCAACCTCCACATCTGACACCCCCATTATCTAAGAGTTCCTCACCCTGACCATCTCCCAGATGATGTCTGATCACATTGGCCTGTCTTCAGCAAAGGTCTTATTAGATTGGTGTAGCTGGAATGACTTCTTACACCCTATGTTTCCTCTTAATAATTTTTCAGCCACTGACCTTCACCCTGCTCCTTGTCTATAAATTCGCATTTCTTCATGCTGCGTTCAAATGTGAGCCCAGCTCTATCCAGAAGTCTCTTTCCACCTATTGCAGAGGTCCTGAATAACACCACTTTTATGGCTTTCACTACTGTCCAACTCTGGTTTTTCTTTGACAGAGTTGATATAAAAAGTGAGAATATATAAGAAATGGAATATTCTTAAACAGATTTCATTAAAAAGATGGTGTGGAGAGGAGATAAGAACTCACTTGCTAAATAATTAGGTTTCGGGGGACTCCCAAGTAAGTTCAAATTTGACTCTGCTCCATTCTAAACAACTGACTCCCTTTGTGGCATAAGCCTTTCACTGGAAACAAAACAGGTTTTTTTTCCTATGAAATTGATCTAGTCCCAATAACAAGGACTTGCTAAACATTGTTTGAGGAATCTTTAAAAAATGATTGGTTTAGCAGACTAATTATGGTTCATGAATTACAGTAGACCCTTGAACAACATGAGTTTGAACTGTGTAAGACTACCTACATGCAGATTTTTTTACAGTACAGTACTGTGAATACATTTATTTTTCCTTATAATTTTCTTAATAACATTTTCTTTTCTCTAGCATACTTTATTATGAGAAAACAGTATGTAATATATATAACATACAAAATATGTGTTAATTGACTGCTTATGTTATGCTAAGGCTTCTGGTCAACCATAGGCTATTAGTAGTTAATAATAATAATAATTAGTAGTTAAGTTTGGGGAGTCAAAAGTTATAGATGGATTTTTGACTATGCAGGGGCTGGTGCCTCTAACCTCGCATTGTTCATTGGTCAGTCTCAGGAGCCTCTGAGACTTCTCATTTAAAATCTCAGTCTCTTTTATCCAAAACTATAGAAAACATTAAAATGGTTTGGGTTCTGTTATAGCTATCCCAGTATACTGTTACTGTTCTACAAAATTTAACAAAAGCAAATTTGAATAATTAAAATAAAGGGCTTTTAACATGTTCCACCCTAGCCATAAAACTTAAGAAGTTTGAGTGGACTGTAAGTCTATGAAGAGCTAAATTGCCTTCCATAATGACGTCGAATGTTGTCTTTATAATAGGGGAAAGTGCAGTTCTGTGGAGTATATTTTTTGGGAGGGACATTCTTTCTTTTCAGAGCCTTGCGGAGTGAGGGAAATAAAATGCTTAAAGGAGACTGTGTTGGAGAAAGCAACATGATACAAACTTGGGAGTAAGAAGGTAGATCTCTGAGCTCTGTGGAAGAGTTTTGTTCTATGGAACCTTCTAGCAACCACATTTTCTTCGGAGCTTTTCACAATTAAAATTTTCTTCCATTATGTCTAAGCCTTTAATTAAGTTTACTTAAATGTTGTAGCATGTCTTTTGCCCCACTGGAAGATTTGTGTCCACGGTTGGGTCAAAGCAACAGAGCAGGATAAGCAGCAGTCTGAGGAAATGTGGATTTAAAATTAAAGTGGTTACCTTTAAGAGACCAGAATAGCAGCCCAGAGCCACGAAGCTGACTGGTGAAAGGCAACAACCAAGAGAGATTTGAAGAACATGTGCCTTTAAGGAGCAAAGCACTCATAGTTACTCTGGGTTTAGAATTCAGTGAAATCAATTAAGTAATATAGGACCTGAGAAATTATGACTTGGATATAAAAATTATTTTTCCTTACCTTTAGTAGAGGATAGAAAAATCTAAGATATTTGAATCACAGCCACCTACAGGTATGATAAGCCAAAAGAAAAAGATCACAGGAAAAAATAGTTGGTCTTTGAAAAATTAGCCTTGACTATCATCACTAAATGAATGACTTACTTTTTATACATAAACAACACAAATGTTAAATGTACAATAGAGTCAATTCAGTTTCAGTGTGTGTCTCTCCTTCTAGATGTCTATTCAGAGGTTTCATTTTCTTTTGTCTTAATTTAATAGGAAAACAGATGAAATAAGAGATTTTTTTTCCTCCCAAGGGAAAAAAAGCTCTGTAAAAAATAAACTGTATGGAAAAGGAGATGACCAAATAAATATGGCCTCTCCAAAAATTGGAAGGCAGCCAGAAGTGGACCAGGATTAGAATGGACACAGATACTTGGAGAAAGACAAGGATGACAAAAGGGCAGGGTTCACTCAGCAGACTCGGATCATTCAAACGTTTTACTTTCCTAAAAAAAAGTCTTCAAGATTGGCCTTTGGGTGGTTTCTGGGACATAACCTGTAAGCCTCTAGAATATTCTGCCTAACAAGGTTGCCTTCATATTCCTGAAACCTTGTGCCATGATGTACTGGTTTGGCCAGAAAAGTTGGTCTACCTAATGTGATTTATAGTGAACATCTATTTGATTAAAGATGGAAGGATTGGAGTCTGAGTCTCTGAGGTTAGTCATGTGGGCTCTGCATGCTTAGTGACTGACCCCCAATGAAAACCCTGAAAACAAAGGTGCAAGTGAGCTTCCCCAGTAGCAACACATCACACATGTTGTCACAGTTTGTTATTGGGAGAATTAAATGCATTTCTGTATGACTCCATTGGGATGAAACACCTGGACGTTTGTGCCTGGTTTATCCTAAATTTCACCCTCTGTACCAGCCGATTTGCTAGCTTTAAGTGTATCCTTTTACTGAAATAAGCCATAAATTTAAGTATAACAACTTTTCTGAGTTCTGTGATTCCTTCTAGCAAATCTTTGAGCCTAAGGAAGGTCTTGGGGATCCTGACATAATAAGATACCTTTAAATATGTCCTCTCTATACTATACAAGTAATGTCAATTCACTACCCAAAGCACACCTCATAACTTCTCAAATAGTCAATGAATATGAATTGCATCAAGGGGTGAAGGAAGTGAATTAGTAATTTTCAAACTTATTTTAACGATCAGGCCATATATTCAAGTGATATCAGAATTGCTCTCATAGCAGATGGTTGGAATCAGCAAGTAAAGAGTCCCTTGACTTTTAGAGAACTTTAAGAACTCCATGGATCTTATTTTGAAAGTGAATAAAAGATGTAAAAATGACTTTAATATATCAAACCAACATATCTGAAGTTTATACAACCTATAAAAATATAACCAAAAATGCATGCCAGCTTACCCTTAACTGGACAGAATTGTATCATACACTATATACAAGTAATGCAGAAATCCAGAGGGTTGTAAAGTTTAAAGAATCTCCTAAATGTAAAAAGTATGATCCTCTATTAAATCTCTTTATCACCAGTAACTTCCAACATTGAAAGAAAAGATCATAAAAATATACATATTTTCCTATATAAAAGAGAAAACCTCCAAAATCTTTTGAATTCATAAAGACTTCAGATATCCAGCAACAAAATTTCTTGATCTGATGTGAAGCAGTGTTGAATTACCCAAGGATCTGATGATATTTTAGAGGCACTAGAGAGGGAAGAGTCACTTCTCAATACAAATGTTGCAACTAAAAACTTCATGTACCATAAAAATAATGACATAACTCTGACAACAGCCCCTTGGCTAAAATACAGTCATGTTTTCTAGGAAACAAAACTGAAACCAAAGATATGCTATAATAGATTAAATTTGTTATGTGTGCCCTAGGGAAAAAAAAAAAAGCTTTGAGAGTATGTTCATACATAGGCAATATATTTTAAAAGAAAAAGCCTTCTCATCTTTCTCTCCCATGACCAGTGCTGAAATAATTTTATGTATGACTTCATTGTGCAAAAATAGATTACAATTATTTTTCTTATCATACATTTTAATTATAATAAAGCAGATTAAGTTAAAAACATGATTACCTGGTTATGGATAGTAAATTCCAACTCACACTTAGAAAAATATTTATAGATAGATACTACCATTCATGCCCTTCCCTATGTTTCTCGGTTTTTATATATACCTAAGAAAAAGAGAGTAATTTCTTGAACAGACTATTCACTTAGAAAAGTTTCTAAGTGTAAATGGTTATCAAACTGTTTACACACAAAAAAAAATTCCTTACATTTTATAAGCCTACCACAAAGGGGAAAAAAGCCACCGTATGAAGAAATTTGCAGAATATTTTCTCTCATAATTTGGGTGTATTTTTGTTAAGGGATCTTTTGTCCGTAAGTTTCTGGAGATCAATAAACAAACATCTTCTGCCCTCATGAAATTCATATTCATCTAATTTTATTTTAACATAATTAATCATTTTATAAATTCTATATAAGCTCTTTATATACTTAGATGGCTCTCATAAGTAGAAAACAATAAATGTTACCATAAAAGGGAGAAACTGTTTAATGATAAAAATTATTAGAGTACAAGTGAATATTACTGTAAAATTCAGAGAAATAAGACCTATACTCTCATGGCAGAATAGAGATACCTAGTATTTGTTCATATTTAAAAAAAAAAAATTGTCTCTAGGGCGCCTGGGTGGCTCAGTCAGTTACGCAACCAACTCTTTTTTTTTTAATATAATTTATTGTCAAATTGGTTTCCATACAACACCCAGTGCTCATCCCAACAAGTGCTCCCCTCAATGCCCAGCACCCACTTTCCCCTCTCCGCAACCCCCCATCAACCCTCAATTTGTTCTTATTATTTGAGAGTCTCTTATGGTTTGCTTCCCTCCTTCTCTGTAACATTTTTCCCCTTTCCCTCCCCCATGGTCTTCTGTTAAGTTTCTCAAGATCCATATATGAATGAAAACATATGGTATCTGTCTTTCTCTGACTGACTTATTTCACTTATCATAATACCCTCCAGTTCCATCCACATTGCTACAAATGGCCAGATTTCATTCTTTTTCCTTGCCAAGTAGTGTTCCATTGTATATATAAACCACATCTTGATCTGTTCATCAGTTGGTGGACATTTATGCTCTTTGCATGTTTTGGCTATCGTTGAAAGTGCTGCTATAAAGATTGGGGTACATGTGTCCTTATGCATCAACACTCCTGTATTCCTTGGGTAAATTCCTAGCAGTGCTATTGCTGGGTCATAGGGGAGTTCTATTGTTAAATTTTTGAGGAACCTCCACACTGTTTTCCAGAGTGGCTGTACCAGTTTACATTCCCACCAACAGTGTAACAGGGTGCCCGTTTCTCCACATCCTCGCCAGCATCTATAGTGTCTTGATTTGTTCATTTTAGCCACTCTGGCCAGCATGAGGTGGTACCTCACTGTGGTTTTGATTTCTATTTCCCTGATGATGAGTTACGTTGAGCATCATTTCATGTGTCTTTTGGCCATCTGGATGTCTTCTTTGGAGAAGTGTCTATTCATGTTTTCTGCCCATTTCTTCACTGGATTATTTGTTTTATGGATGTGGAGTTTGGTGAGTTCCTTATAGATTTTGGATACTAACCCTTAATCCGATATGTCATTTACAACTATCTTTTCCCATTCCTTCAGTTGCATATTAGTTTTCTTGATTGTTTCCTTTGCAGTGCAGAAGTTTTATCTTGATGAGGTCCCAATAGTTCATTTTTGCTTTTGATTCACTTGCCTTTGAAGATGTGTTGAGTAAGAAATTGCTGCAGTTGAGGTCAAAGAGGTTGTTTCCTGCTTTCCTCTCTAGGGTTTTGATGGTTTTCTGTCTCACGTTCAGGTCCTTCATCCATTTTGAGTATATTTTTGTGTATGGTGTAAGAGAGTGGTCTAGTTTCATTCTTCTGCATGTTGCTGTCCAGTTCTCCCAGCACCATTTGTTAAAGAGGCTGTCTTTTTTCCATTGTATACTCTTTCCTGCTTTGTCAAATATTAGTTGGCCATACATTTGTGGTTCCAATTCTGGCTTCTCTGTTCTAGTCCATTGGAAGTGACCAACTCTTGATTTTGGCTTGAGTCATGATCTCATCGTTCATGAATTCGAGCCTGGTGCCAGGCTCGGTGCTGACAGCACAGAGCCTTCTTGGGATTCTCTCTCTGCCTCTCTCTCTGCCCCTCCCCATTCATGCTTTCTCTGTCTCTCTCTCTCTCAAAAATAAATAAACATTTCAAAAAATTTCCCTTTGCAATTCTGCCTCTTGATGTTTTGCTGTATATCACCCTAATGCCTCTTGTAACAATGACGATGTGGAAGAAGATAAGTGATGACAGGAAGGAGGTCAGGTGTACAGAAGTGTGATGGGGGTAACTGAGAGATCTGTGAAACATTCTTCAGTCTGGGTCTTCATAGCCCCTCACACTGTCTGTTGTTTACTAGGCCTATAAAATGCTGTCTTTAAATATTAAATTTCTATGTTAAGTTAATAATATATATAAACATTCACACTAAGGAAAAGAAATCCTTAGGGAAACTAAAATATAAATACATAATCTTTTGAACCAAAAAAAGTTCTGATTCCTAGTTTAAATCTCCATGGAGTTTTTTCATTGGAAAACGAAATTTCTCATTTGAACTTTGGCATCACACAATTCAGGATAGTCAAAATAAGAACAGTGCAAACATTCTAATTATATCTTTTCTTAAAGGGGAAATATTTTCTAATTTTTCCAGATAATAATCATAAATATTGCAGTTAGTAGGAAGACATATGAAAAGCAAGAGAGTCTAAAGATTCATGGAAATTTGGAGAAGAAGATCTCATTGCTTAAAATATGCACATTTTGGTAGAATACTTCCTTCACATAAAGCAGGTATCAAAGTAGCACAAATGCAATTATTTTCAAAATCAACTTTACTTGCTGACATAATTCAACATTCCAAGGAAACTACAACATTAGAAATGAAAGTACACACTAAACTATAGTGTATGTATAGATTGGGTGTGATCTAGAGTTTTTATTACTCTAAAAATTGTACAAGAACAGTTAAACACATTGGCTTCTCAAATTAATATGTTTAACTTTTCTTGTGTCTTCTATTTCTCACCACAGTGCCAGCTTCTCATGAAAGTTGTTTGTCATTTTGCACATGCATGCTCCCTGGGAAAGAGCATCAAGTAGTTGTACTTCCCGGACCAATTGCTTATATTTATTTTTAAAAATGTACTTATTGCTTTGAGGGCCAAAGTTTGTTTATTCACTATTTTGCATTTTTGGGGCTGAGGCAGAAGGTAGTAGCAAAGGCAAGATACCATGATACAGTCCAAGAACACAAGGAAGACAAAAAGGAACCTTGAGGGGAACAGAAACAGAGGTAAAGGAATCAATTATTAGCCCTGAGCCCAGAAAAGTGGAAATAATGAAAGATTGAGGCCTACACAGAAAAGAAAGGGGACTATCATCAATGTTCCAAGATAATATCTTGGGGACAAATACATAATTAAAATGATTTTTTTGTCATCTAATTTGCCATCATTTTATTTATCAATAATATTACTATTACATTAATGTGATCAAGTATATAATACATTTTCTAATGTAAATTTGCTTGATTTCTAAGTTATTACTTGGCCATGGAGTATTTATTTTAATACCATACTAAATATGATTCAATAAGATCTAGTTTAGAATTGTTATTTTATTCTTGATGAAAATAGTCTATAGAGTTTTTACTATGTCAACTTTTATTACAAAAGTTATAGTCAATGCTAGATTAATACATTTATCTTCTTCAGAAAACAACAAATGATTTTACGATTCATTATTTGATCATTTATTCTCCTGGGAGAACCATAAACTTAGTATTGAAAAGTTAGAATAAAGACGATCATAGACATTTCACAGGATGACATGAAACTATTTAAAAGTGTTCAGTGATTATTTACCTCCCTTTACTGAAATTAAAATCTGCCTATTCAAATAATTGTATATTCTGTGGCCTTAAAAATTAAATTGTACATCATTTGATTAAGCTTATTATCATTCCAGTCATGTGAAGAGATTTGCATATGTTTCTGATTTAGTGTCAGTTATAGGTTATTTCCTAAATCACTAACTGGATTCATATAATTAAAAAAAAATTCCCTGGCTTAAACAATATTTTCCTACTATTGAAGTTTATAAATAATTACTCTTGAAAAAAAATCTCTAGTTTTAAGTTTCATTAACTTCATCAAACTAATATAGAATATGAATCGAGGGGAATCCATATTTGACCGAATGTACATGTTTAGCCTCTTCCCCTTCCTAAATCCTTGCTGAAGTGACCAAACCAGTATAAGAAGAAATTTCTAAGTCCTAGACTCTGCAAACCCATCCCACAGATGTATACTGACCTTCAAGTTAACAAAGATGGTACCAGTAGAATAACTTGGATCAAAGATTTAAAACTCTGGCACCCTAGCAGTAATGATGAAGGGAAGACCCCTTGTTAATTTCTGGAGCTTGGCCAAACCCCATCCTCACCAGCTCTGGAAGCACACCTGCAGAAAAGCCCTTCTATCTGTTGCATCTGAGGAGAAGCTTGACAAGAGAAGACCTAAGCTACTTGCTGCACTTCAGACAGAGATGGGAAATTGCTCCATGCCTGGTGCCTACATTAGGAGACGTGACTATGGCCTCACCACAATCATGTTTATGCATGGGAATTCTAGACAGAATCTTGGTTTCTAAACAAAGGAGAAACCTCCCTGCTGGCCCTTGCAGCCTACCAGCGTGCCTTGTGGAGGATGGTGCCGGCTGATCCATTTCTGACCAGTCACTGTGGAGCTGAGCTAACCACTGACTTCACTCATTCCATAGCTTGGGGCCTCTTAATAGGCAGAACAAAGAAATGAGAATTACATAAGTGATTGTATCCCATGTTCACGTAAATGATATACAATCTGTATCTTCACTTATAAGTCTTAGTTTAACAAATTCAACAGTATAAGATATATGAGGAGAACAAATACCTCAAAAGAATGAAGCCAAGCTGAGCAACAATACTAATGATTGACAGTAATTGAGGGCTTATAATTTGTCAGCCATGTATTAAGTGCAATTGCATCTAGTAGTTCATCTACTCTTTCCAAGAAGCCTGGATTATAGATTAGTTTAGGGACACCTGGGTGACTCAGGTGGTTAAGCTCCCAACTTCAGCTCAGGTCATGCTCTCATGGTTCATAGGTTCGAGCCCTGGATCGAGCTCTGTACTGACAGCTCAGAGCCTGAAGCCTGCTTCAGATTCTATGTCTCCCTCTCTCTGCTCCTCCTCCACTGCTCCTCTCTCTCTCTCTCTCTCTCTCTTTCAAAAATAAATAAACATTTAAAAAATTAAATAAATAAATAAATTAGTTTAAATAACTTGCCCCCAGCTGGGGGCAAGATGGCAGAGAAGTAAGGAGCTCTGTAATCTTCACCCACCCGCATCTATTAAACTGTGAAGGACTGAAGAGACAGTACTCTGATCTACAAGAGTGGGAGGAGAACACACAGACTCCATAAAGAAGACAACCTCAAAGATGCCTGAGTGAGTGCGAACTGGGAAATTGAAGGACAGGCCAGGCCCCCAAGCGGTGGAGGGGTGGGAGCCCCAGCCCAACCCAAGGAGAGCACGCTGTGCCCCAGAGAGACAAGGAGAAGAGAAAGAGAGACTGAAAACGCTCATAGAACTGTCTCTAGAGAAATAAAAAACTCGCCCCAGGATGGAGAGATATATTGTCACCCCATATGTAACCGCTGGGGGTGGGGAGAGAAATCCATCCCGTATAGCTGTCGAATTCTTCCTTGGGTGGGGCGGCAGCAGCGCCCATTCCAGGCGACACCAGGAAAAACAGCCCCCTCCTCCTACTCGATCCCGGCAAGAAAGCCGGCTTCCAGCAGGAGTGCATCTCACCTCGGGCGACAGAGGAACCAGGGGAGTTAGCCCCCGGCCCCTGCGCGATCCCGGCTGGGAAGCCAGCCGCCAGCAGGAGCGCATCTCTTCTCTAGTGGTAGTATTAAAGTGCATGGACTAGGATTTGGAAGCGAGGCGGAGTTTGGAAAATACAACATTGCTTGCCCGCAGCACAGGGAGACTGTACTCCAAAGAGCAGCTTGCAATGCTTGGTTTGAGCAGAGCTTGGGGCACCGCCATTCTTCTCCCCACAGCCACCAAAGCGGGGCTTGGGAGAGCAGCCCCCGAGACCTGATCCACCTACACCAAACCACACCCGTGCCCACCCTCGCGGGAAGGCTGCCTTTATTTTTTTTCTTTTTTCTTTTCTTCTCCTTTTTTTCTCTTGCCATTCAGATATATTTCCCTTATCTCATTCTTATCTCTCCTCTCAGCTGGTTATACGCTTTTAGACTGTCCATAGTCTTGCTGTCTCTGTCGCCCCCCCTTGTTTTTTTTTTCTTTCTTTTCTTCTTTCCTTTTCTTTCCATTCCTTTTCTTTTCTTTACTTCCTTTCCTTTTTGGTTTGCTTGTTTGTTTGATTTGTCTGTGCGTTTTCATGCTTTTCTTCCCTGTGTGTTTGTCTGTTTTCCTTTTCAGGGCTACCTCAAGAAACAAGCCAAAGTATACAGGGTGGAAATTCCCAAATATCACTGACTAGGGAAGTAAAATAATCAAAGGCACAACAAGAGAAACCGAGAGAAACCATTAAAAGAACACTTCCTGAAACGACAGGCCCTGGACAATGAGCCTCCTTTAATAGAGCAATACTAACAGGTGCAAAGTACATAACGAGCTTTTAAAATGGACAAGAGACAGAAAGCTAGCCAAAATGACGAAGCGAAAGAACTCTCCTCTAAAGCAACTCTAGGAAGAAGTCACAGCCACAGAACTGCTCAAAACAGGCTTAAACAACCTAACTGAACAAGAATTTAGAACAATTGTCATAAAATTAACCACTGAACTTGAAAAAAGCATCAAGGAAGCTATTGATACAAAGACTAGGGACCTTCAAAATAGCTGTGATGAGTTAAAAAAGGCTATAAATGAGGCGCATAATAAAATGGAGGCAGCCACTGCACAGATTGAAAATGCAGAGAGGAAAATAGGTGAATTAGAAAACACAGTTATAGCAAAAGAGGAAGCTGAGAAAAAGACAGAGAAAGTGATACAGGAGCAAGAAAGGAGAATTCGAGACCTGAATGCTACAATCAAAAGGAACAATATCTGTATCATAGGAGTTCCTGAAGAAGAAAGAGAAAAAGGTCCTGAAGAGGTGCTTGATCAAATTATAGCTGAGAAATTCCTGAATTTGGGGAAAGAAATAGACATTGCAATCCAAAAGGCGCAAAGAACTTCCTTAAGATGTAACTTGAATCGACCATTGGCACAACATATCATAGTGAAACTGGCAAAATATAAAAATAAAGAGAATTCTGAAAGCAACTAGGGATAAAAGGGCCCTAACATACAAAGGTAAACCTATCAGGGTGGTTACAGACCTATCTAACGAAACTTGGCAGGCCAGAAAGGAAGGGCAGGAAATCTTCAATGTGATGAACAGAAGAAATATGCAGCCAAGAATCCTTTATCCAGCGAGTCTGTCATTCAAAATAGAAGGAGAGATAAAGATGTTCCCAAATAAACAAAAATTGAGAGAATTCATCACCACGAAACGAGCCCTACAAAAAATCCTAAGATGGACTCTATGAGGGAAATGTAGAAAGGAATACAAGGTACCAGAGACACCACTACAAACATGAACTCTACAGAGAACACAATGAATCGAAACCCACATTTTTCAACAATAACACTGAATGCAAATGGACTGAATGCTCCATTCAGGGTAGCAGAATGGATAAAAAAACAAAATCCATCTATTTGCTGTCTGCAAGAGACTCATTTGAGACCTGAAGACACCTTCAGATTGAAAATAAGGGGATGGAGAAATATCTATCATGCGACCAGTAGTCAAAAGAAAGCCGGAGTAGCCATACTTATATTGGACAAACTGCACTTTAAAGTAAAGGCAGTAACAAAAGATGAATAAGGACATTATATAATAATTACAGGTCTCTCCATCAGGAAGAGCTAACAATTATAAACATCTGTGTGCCTAATTTGGGAGCACCCAGATACATGAAACAATCACAAACAAACAAGCTTATTGATAAGAATGTGTTAATTGCAGGGGACTTTAACACTCCACTTACAGCAATGGATAGATCAACCAGACAGAAAATCACTAAAGAAACATTGGAACAGATGGAATTGATAGATATATTTAGAACTCTGCATCCTGAAGCTAGGAAATTCACCTTCTTCTCTAGTGTGCATGGCACATTCTCCAAGATAGATCACATACTGGGGCATAAAGCAGCCCTCCATAAATATAAACAAACTGAGATCATACCATGCACACTTTCGGATCACAATGCTATAAAACCTGAAATCAATCCCAGGAAAAAGTCTGGAAAACCTCCAAAATGTGAAGGTTAAAAACCACCCTACTAAAGAATGATTGGGCCAATCAGGCAATTAGAGAAGAAATAAAAAATATATGGAAACAAATGAAAATGAAAATACAACAATCCAAACTCTCTGGGATGCAGCAAAGGCAGTCCGAAGGGGAAAGTATATTGAAATCCAGGCCTATTTCAGCAAAGTAGTAAAAGCACAAATTTAAAATCTAACAGAGCACCTAAAGGAACTAGAAGGGGAGCAGGAAGAGAATCCCAAAAACAGGAGAAGAAGAGAAATAATAAAGATCAGGGCAGAAATAAATAATATAGAATCCAAAAAAAAAAAAAAAAAAAAACAGTTGAGCAGATCAATGAACCCAAGTGTTGGTTTTCTGAAAAAATAAACAAAATTGATAAACCTCTAACCAGGCTCCTCAGAAAAAAAGAGAGAGAACAGCCAAATAGACAAACTCATGAATGAAAATGGATCTATCACGAACAACCCCTCAGAAATACAAACAATCATCAGAGATTACTACGAAAAATTATATGCCAACAAACTGGACAACATAGAAGAAATGGAAAAATTACTAAACACCCATGCACTACCAAAATTCAAACGGGAAGAGATAGAAAATATGAACAGACCCATAACCAGTGAAGAAATCGAATCAGTTTTCAAAAATCTCCCAATGAAAAAGAGCCCAGGGCCAGATGGCTTTCCAGGGGAATTCTACCAGACATTTAAAGCAGAGTTAATACCCATTCTTCTCAAGCCATTCCAAAAAATAAAAATAGAAGAACAACTTCCAAACTCATTCTACGAAGCCAGCATCACTTTGATTCCAAAACCGGACAGATACCCAGCAAAAAAAGAGAACTACAAGCCAATATGCTTGATGAATACAGATGCAAAAATACTCAACAAGATACTAGCAAATCAAATTCAACAGCATATAAAAAGAATTATCCACCATGATCAAGTGGGATTCATTCCTGGGTTACAGGGCTGGTTCAATATTCACAAATCCATCAAAGTGATACATTACATTAACAAAAGAAAAGATAAAAACCATATGATCCTGTCGATAGATGCAGAAAAAGCATTTGACAAAATACAGCATCCTTTCTTAGTAAAAATCCTCAAGAAAGTCGGGATAGAAGGAACTTACTTAAACATCATAAAAACCATTTAGGAAAAGCCCACAGCTAATATCATCCTCAATGGGGAAAAACTGAGAGCTTGTCCCTTGTGATCAGACACACGACATGTATGTCCACTCTCACCACTGTTGTTTAACATAGTGCTGGAGGTCCTAGCATCAGCAATCAGACAACAAAAGGAAATAAAAGGCATCAGTATTGTCAAAGATGAAGTCAAACTTTCACTTTTCACAGATGACATGATACTGTACATGGAAAACCCAAAAGACTTCACCAGAAGCCTACTAGAACTGATCCAGGAATTCAGCAAAGTCGCAGGGTACAAAATCAACGTACAGAAATCGGTTACATTTTTATACACCAATAATGAAGCAACAGAAAGAGAAATCAAGAAACTGATCCCATTCACAATTGCACAAAAAACCATAAAATACCTAGAATAAACCTAACCAAAGATGTAAAAGACCTGTACGATGAAAACTATAGAAAACTTATGAAAGAAATTGAAGAAGACACAAAGAAATGGAAAAGCATTCCATGCTCATGGATCGGAAGAATAAACATCGTTAAAATGTCATTATTACTCAAAACAATCTATACATTCAATGCAATACCAATTAAAATTGCATCAGCATTCTTCTCAAAGCTAGAACAAACTATCCTAAAATTCGTATGGAACCACAAAAACCCCCAAATAGCCAAAGTAATATTGAAGAAGAAAACCAAAACGGAAGCCATCACAATCCCAGACTTAAGCCTCTACTACAAAGCTGTCATCATCAGGGCAGTATGGTACTGGCACAAAAACATACACATAAACCAATGGAATAGATTTAGAGAGCCCAGAACTGGACCCACAAATGTACGGCCAATTAATCTTTGATAAAGGAGGAAAGAATATCCAATGGAAAAAAGACAGCCTCTTTAGCAGGTGGTACTGGCAGAACTGGACAGCAACATGCAGAAGAATGAAACTAGACCACTCTCTTACACCATACACAAAAATAAACTCAAAATGGATGAAGGACCTGAACGTGAGACAGGAACCCATAAAACCCTAGGGGAGAAAACAGGAAACAACCTTCTTGACTTCAACTGCAGCAATTTCCTACTCGACACATCCCCAAAAGCAAGGGAATCAAGAACCAATATAAACTATTGGGACCTCATTGAGATAAAAAGCTTCTGCACTGCAAAGGAAACAATCAAAAAAACTAATAGGCAACCAACAGAATGGGAAAATATAATTGCAAATGACATATTGGATAAAGGGCTAGTATCCAAAATCTACAAAGAACTCACCAAACTCCACACTGGAAAAACGAATAATCCAGTGAAGAAATGGGCAGAAGACATGAAGAGACACTTCTCCAAAGAGAACATCCAGATGGCCAACAAACACATGAAACGATGCTCAGCATCACTCATCATCAGGGAAATACAAATCAAAACCACACTGAGATACCACCTCACGCCAGTCAGAGTGGCTAAAATGAACAACTCAAGAGACTATAGATGCTGGAGAGGATGTGGAGAAACCGGCATCATCCTACACTGTTTGTGGGAATGGAAACTGGTGCACTCTGGAAAAGTGTGGAGGTTCCTCAAAAAACTATCAGTAGAACTCCCCTATGACCCAGCAATAGCACTGCTGGGGATTTACCTAAGGGATACAGAAATGCTGATGCATAGGGGCATATGTACCCCAATGTTCATAGCGGCACTTTCAACAATAGCCAAATCATGGAAAGAGCCTAAATGTCCATCAACTGATTAATGGATCAAGAAGATGTGGTTTATCTATACAATGGAATATTACATGGCAATGAGAAAGAATGAAATCTGGCCATTCATAGCAAAGTGGATGGACTTTGAGGGTGTCATGCTAAGCAAAATAAGTCAGCCAGAGAAGGACAGATAATATATGTTTTCACTCATAGGTCTAACAGGAGAAACCTAACAGAGGACCATGGGGAAGGGAAGGAGGAAAAAGAGTTAGGGAGAGGGAGGGAGACAAGGCACGAGAGACTCTTAAATACTTAAAACAAACTGAGGGTGAAAGGGGGAGGGGGAAAAGGGAAGGAGGTTGATGGAAGGGGGATGATGGTCATGGTGGAGGACACTTGTGGGGAAGAGCACTGGGTGTTATATGGGAACCAACTTGACAATAAACTATAAATGTAAAAAAAAAAAAGAAAGAAAAAAAGAAATGAAGCCAGAAAAGCTACGACTTATTGAAAAAAGACATAGATTCAACTACTGAAAGACTCAGCCATTTTCATTAAACAATTAAGCATCTTTTGCTAAAAGTTTATTTCACCAACATTTGGTCTTAACATTTTTGTTCAACACATTTTGGTTAATAATATGATTTAAGGAAGAAATCTGTATTCATTGTGTTTAAGTCATGTCAACTCTGAAAAATATGAAAAAAGCATTTACTGTTGGTGAATTAGAGTTCTCATTTCCAAAAATAAATAAATAAATAAATAAATAAATAAATAAATAACTTGCCCAATGACATGAGCAGCAAGACATTTAGCTGAAATTTCAATCCATACAGTCTAACTCCAAAACCTAAACTCTTAACCACAAAGCTGATTGGTCTTCTCCTAATTGCACATTATAATTACCAGGGATAGTAGTTAAAAATTTTTTTTTAAGTTTTTATGTAAAAACACCCCCCAACCTCCAACCTCAGACACTCTGTGGACAGGACTTTGCATCAGAAATTTCTTAAGCTTGCAAGATGATTCTAATGAGAGGCCAATGTTGAGAATCCACTGAACTCACGTCTGTATTGTGCAGATTAGATGCATTTTATTGAAAAAGAAAAATATGAGTAACAAAAGGGAATTAAAGTTGTATTATATCTATATTTTCATCAAGAGTTGAGAATACATTAAGGCAGTGGATGTTTGTTGTTTTTTCTCTTGGAATTTATTCTACTTTCTTAGCATTGTGATTGTGCTTTTAAGAAACACTTCTCCTCCAATCAGGCTATAATGGTTCAATTATAGAGGATGGTATTCCTTCTCCCACCCAAGGGGTGGACATCCATTCAGAAAGAGTCAATCAGGCACCATTTCTCTTTCAGAACCTTTAATATTGACTCAATGACATGAAAAGAGAAATTGGATTGTTAAGTTTAGTTTAACAATGGTGTCCTAAAGAGCTTGTCCATGAGACCCTTGGTTTCCATGTATTGTTCAAACAATGTTGATTATCTTTCCTTACATGCACAAACACGTATTTGTCTATATTTATATATGTGTATATGTATGTATACATATTTTTTTCATTTGTGTATTATTATGAGTCACCTTCTCTTTCTTGGAAACAATAAATTTTAATTGGAACAGAGTTTCAGACCATAGAATTGATTGCAGGTCATTAATCTACAGAGAAACTAAAAATTTAATTAGTTATATTGCAGTGGAATATCAGGGGTAGAATGTGATATGAATTCATAAACACTAAGTATGAACAAACATAGCTATTTGCCTCATGTCAGCCATGTACTCATTTTAAGTGGAGATTTAAAAATAAGAAATCTTGACCGTGTCTTATGCTGGATACATTTATAGCATCATATAAATTAAAACAAAAGAAAAAAAAGGAGCTCAACTCTCTTTTGAGCTGGTAACGGAAATGACATATTAACCTTATATTACTTTACTCTTAGGGCTGAGATCACCAAAATTAATGTTGTAATTGCATCTAAGAGTTGCTAAATTTCAGAGCCCATGAATCTCTAATATGCCTAAGTCTGTTATATGAAGATTCATACTTAATATCCTATTTAAAAAATGAGATGCTAACACATGAAAAAGAGAGAACATGAAAATAATTAAGAAATATCATGCAATTATTTTTTTAAGTAATGCTAATTGAACTTCCATGAAAGACCACTGAATATTAAAAATATAATATACAAAAGAGATGGAAAAATAGCAGAAATTATAAAATGAGATCTGAAAGACAGAGGGGTAAATGAAAGAAAAATAGAGAAAACAATTTCAAGTGCAATGTTGGAAAGATTAATGGAAGAATAAAATGAGTGGAAATCATCAGGAAAGATCTAGAAAATTAAATAATAAAAAGATTGAAATAGCTATGAGAAAAGAGTTAAGTTAAAGACAAAATAAGAATATTGAAGTTAGATAGAATGGATCCAATATGCATCTAGTTAATTTTCCAAGAGAAGATAGAAAAAATAATAGAGCAGAGCAACTACTTAAAGATATAATAAAAGAAAAATTTTCTAAAATAAAAAAGACATGTAACTTCATACTAAAGGGTAAAAAATAAGGAAAAATGATCCAGAATATTAAATACCAAGATATATTGCCATATAATTACTGGTCCTGAAGATAAATAGAAACACTTTAATATTTTTTTAATTAACCAATTGATAGTAAGTATACAGTATAGATATCAAAATTGAGCAAAGATTGACCAAAATTTTAAAATAAAAGCAAATCAAGTTTATAGAATTTAGCAAATTATATAAACTGTGAAAACCTACATTTAAGACATTCTTTAAATTCCTAAATAACACTGTTAAATTTTGAGAAAACTAAGTATTCCATGTTTCTGAAAAAAAATCATAAAAATGTTAATCCTCTATAAATTATTTTATAAATTAATTTTAAATCCTAAAATTAATATACATTTTATTTTCAGAACATAGCATACTAAATTTCATTTGGAAAAGATAAATAAGAAAACTTATTACAAAGTAAATCAATTGATATGGTATTAACTTTATTAGGTGTTAAAATATGATAGAAAGTTTTAGTAATTAAAATATTAAAGGAAGAGGGGCAAAATAGCTAGAACTTGAGGCTGTTTCTCCAGGAAAGTGAAAGATTTCCCCTGAATAGGAAGAAAAAAAAGTCTTTTCACTTAAGAATATTACTATTATTTTGGCTAATTTTGAATTAGAGCTGCTTATTAGATTGGGGAAATTGAATCAATGCTAAATATATTGTTGCTTCCATCTCATAATGTTTCCCCTTTATTCAAGTCTTTTTTGTGTTTTTCTTTAAAGTTTTATACATTTCCACATAAAGCTCTTGAGAACATTTTATAACGTTTATTCCTAATTATTTTATAAGCTCTCCTGTTTCAATTGTTTTTTTTTTCCTATTACGTTTTCTATTGGTTTATTGGAGAGATAAGAAAACACTATTAGTACATATGTATCTTATATCTAGTCAACCTAAGGGAAAAAATGTGTGCTTTTTAATACCTTTCAATCACATCAAACTAAAGTCTGAACTAGTTGGAAACCATTCAGGTACCAGCTCTACCTAAATCTACAGAACAATGAACTCAACATGTACCACCAAATAATTTTCTATCCCATTGATCTGAAAGATATACCTGGAGCAATGTCACATCCTCAAAGTGATGTGAGGGTGGGTGGGGAAGAAATCATTAAATTTTTTCTTGTCTGAATTCTACATTCTGGACTCTCGTGCAATCAACAAGATCTGCAGCCCTTGTAAGAAGAGTATTTGCTTTGATCAGGTTCTGTACTTCAAATATGGCACAGAAAATTTTAAAGTTGGTTAAAATTTTTCATAGAAGAGTGTTTCTCCTGAAGAATCCTTTCCACTTAACCAAGCATGAAGCTGTAGAAAATTATTTCCTCGGTAGTTGCAGTTTTCAATTCACCTATTAGTACTGATATTGAGAAGTTGCAGGAGACAGTGAATTGCATTTGCTCACAAACTAAGATATCGTGTCTCAGCAGATACTAAAATAGGAAATAATTTTCTGAGAGGAATTATAAAAATTATATATAAGAAGTGCTTAAGATCAAAGCCTCTTTGGCATCTGATTGGGAATTTTTTTTTTCTTTTTCATATAAGAATATTAACTTGGAGAAAAGTTTTAGGATATGCTATAAGGAGTCCTAAACTATGCAAATTTGCCTCCAAATATTATAGTCTTGCACAAAAGAATTTACTTTGAAGCTGTATACCAGTACATTAGTATATATTATGTATACAATAATTAAATATTAACTAACCCAAAGTAAAAATAAAGTATGAAAATTGTTTCACTCTAGCTAAATTTAGCATTCATATTAGAGAAACATCTTAATACATAACCATAAGTGAAAAAGGGAAAATCTATCAACATGTTTATTATTTCCAAAGAAGCAAATAAATCAACAAAAATCATATTAGTTTAAAACCAATCAGTTAAAAATTAGTTAAAAAATAATCCCCTTCTTAGATTTGCCCATTCATCAAATTTCGTTGTTCTGTTACAATATATAGTTTGTTTGTCCTTGTCATGCTTACTGTGTCATTATATATTCTCCAAGTAGGTCAAAGTAGAATGTATCTGTATCCTAGAAGGCCAAAATACATTACCTTGAAGAAACTTAGCAATCATGATTCTACACACAGACATTATGTAGTTTTAAGTAAATGACAGAAAAATAGGATAATAAGAGAAAGAAAAGAAATGAAACTACTGGAAAATATTTATATTTCTTCTTTAACATATTATGATCTGTAAATGTAAAGCAAAATATAAAAGCAAGATACTAAATAAATGAATGGCTATTTTAATAAAAATTTAAGTTTATTTTTCAGAATTTAAGAAAAACAAAAACAAAAACCAGAAGTATTCCACAACTGTATTGTTCTTGTTCAATGTAGAGTATTGAGTAGGGATCTATCTAGCTAATTAACTGGGAATTTATTCAAATCTGGAAATGATGCAGAAAATAAGAACCAAAATTAAAAAGAAAAAAGAAAGTTATATGAAAAATGGCATACAAACAAAAATAGGAACTTAAGTCTGGAAAATTATCATTAAAAATTTGACAGAGGGATGCCTGGGTGGCTCAGTGGATTAAGCACCCAACTTCAGCTCAGGTCATGATCTCGCCATTTCAGAGTTTGAGCTCTGTGTGGGGGTCTGGGCTGACAGCTCAGAGCCTGGAGCCTGTTTCAGGTTCTGTGCCTCCCCCACTCATGCTCTGTGTCTCTCAAAACTAAATAAACATTAAAAAAATTAAATATTTGACAGAAACTTTAAATAAACCATCTTAAAATGTGAAGGATCTGTTTTCAGTATAACTAAGCCACTTTATTAAAGCCCACTTTCAATTGCTAATCTCTTATGGAGAGTTACTTATATATCCCTAACACCCATTTGATATTGTTCATTTTCATAAGAATAGACTGATTGCTGACCCTTAGTTTAGTAATTACAAGATAGTATAAACAAATCTATATCTTTTATCCTGTTCATATATGATATTTTGAGTTTTCATCTGTTACACTTGGTTTCACTGGCAGGTATATTCCTACTAAGAATACCTAAGAATACTACCTACTAGATGAAAAATAACAAAAATCAAAAATTTATTTCATATATCTATAAAGAAAGGTTTTTAATAAAATTAAAGTTATGTGTAGAAATGTAAAGGCAAAGTGCTAATTAAATTGATAATCTCATAAACCTTATTTACTTGTTTTTAGAATATTTTCCCCAAAGATATGTAATTTTAATCTTAAATTTCTAATAGTGCTTGATATTTTATATTTAATATATCTATAATAATTTATAGTTACAAACAAATAAACTATTCACAACTGTATCATTTAATAACCCTCTATTTTTCAAAGTTAAAGAGGTAGGAGGTGACATATGTATTTGTAAGACATATGAATTATTTTAATATTGAAATTCTTCAAAGTGGTCAAGGGCAATTCTTGAGAATAGTGAGCCAATTCAATAAATATTTATACACTCCTATTAAAACAGAAAAAGAAGCTAGAACATAAATGCTTTTTACTATTGAGAATTATTTCATATTGTAAAGATCACTGTATAGATTAAGCAAAGTTTGGAAACATCCAGAAAGCACAAAGCACAGGTCAAGATTCTATCTTGCCCAGGGCCAAAGGTTGTAATGGATAATGAGAAGAAGTAAATGAAAGCCCATTCTTAAGAGACACTTTAACAACTCATTTTTTATCTCAGGTACCTCAAAAAAAAGAATAGTGGCTACTAAAAATGAGTTCACATAGACATAAAACATTACAAACACATATGATAGTTATTAAAATAGAAGCTTAGGTTAAAACACCACTGGGAAAGATCTTCAAATAATGAATTTACCATGGAAATGATTATTCAAGCAGATCAAAGATATATAAAGGGTCAGACTATGTTCAAAGAAGAGAATCTTGGAAAAAAGTTGTGGGGTTGTTGCTGTTGTTGTTGTTGTTTTAGACAGCATTTGCCAAACAGTGAGGCCTCCTCATCACTGTAGGGTAACAGAGAACATTCAATAATACAAAACATTAGAATGCAATCTAAAAAAATAGTATAAATAAATGTTTGAAATGGTTGAGGAATATTTTAAGAGTATATAGAAATCATGAAAAAATAAGATAGTGTGGAAAATAGAATGTATCATAAATGCCGATGACAGAATAATATATGTTATGTTCTAATTAAACATTCAATAATCCACAATTAGCTTTTTTTTATTGGCTTTGATGGCAAATGGGAAAATGGAGGAAATAAAAGATATTTTATGCTATGGTGCTGTGTTATAAACATTTAAAAGAAACATCTTATTAAATACATTATACTTTTGACCAGAAGATGATTTTTTATACATTTTGTTAGTTATGCAAATAATAGCCATTTAGATTGAAGGTAGACATGCAGTTTCTAATTTAAGTAGAATCTCTAAATGTGTACCAATTCCAATCAGTCTTAGTTCTAAGTTTATTATCTACCAAAATTCACAGTCAATAATGTTAGCTCTCATCCCGGAAGACAACAGAAATTGAATTGTGCAAAACTTATATTCTCATTGCTTCCTCAACTTGACAGTTTCCAAATACCCAGTGAAAGCAATAGCCTTCGGCAGATGATTTTGACTATTAGCTTTATATACTGTCTTCCGTATATGTTGGCTTGAAAGCAGTTTTATATCAGTTGCATAAATCATAGCCATTCTCATAAACCAGAAGGGAAGAAAATATACCACCTGACTGCACTACAAAAGCAATTGTAAGTCTTCAGAAATACGATCAAATACTTCACAAATTTAACCAAATAAAACATGCATAAATCTAAGCTTTCTGAGTTTCCTCAGGGTGTATGTAAAAAGATAAGGCTCTGAATTGTGCATAAGCAGCTTTATTTCATTTTAAAGAGTTCTTTTTAAAATCAACTATTTTATGTCCTGTCAAGAAAATAGTTATAATAAATTTGAAAAGAAGTTTGAAAGTAATTTAAAATAAGGGCAATTCTTATTAGCATGCTTTAGTATTTGCTAATAAAATAATTAGAGCACTAGATAAACTGATACAACTTATGTGCATTTTAAATAAATATTGTAAAAAAAAAATAGGGGGAAAACTACTACAAAAACCATGAATCACACTCTATTTTACCAGAGGCTAAGGTCAAGTTTTCATGCTTATACTTCAACTATTAATTTGAAAAATGTTTATTTCCATTTTCCTAAGTGTCCAAATACAGTTAAGTAATACAGTGATCTGCAACTAGAACATGTTTTCCCACAGTGGGTTTTGAGGGACACATGTACCACAAGATAGCTTGTTTAGAAGGGGTTTTGTAGTCATTTTTGTTTGTAAATACAAATTGAGAGGCAGGAGTGCCTGGGTGAGTCAGTCCGTTAAACAACTGACTCTTGGTTTTGGCTCAGGTCATGATCTCACAGTTTCGTGTATTCAAGCCCCACACTGTGCTCTGCACTAGAAGAGTGGAGCCTGCTTGGGATTCTTTCTCTCTCACTCTCTCTGCACCTTCCCCAGTCTCACTATCCTTCTCTCAAAATAAATAAATAAACTTTTAAAAAATTGAGAGGAAAATTAGTGGTTACAAAGACGGGTTCTGGAGCCCAATTGCCTGGATTGGAATTGCCATGTCCTTGTTTCTGAACTTTGTGTAAGTTTTTAAATATCATGAGCCTCAGCTTCCTGAGGAAAATGTAGATGATAATAATTGTACATTCCTTAGGGAAGTGTTTTTAGGATTAAATGAATTAATATGTGAACAACTACAATGGATACCTGGTACAATGGCTAATTCATGGCAACCTTGGTGATTCTATCATGTAATGTATGAAATGTACTTCAAAATTTCTCAGAGAAAATAATATCTCCACGTGCTCAGATGAGGAATATAGACCAGGGTTCTGCCAAGTATATTCCCTCTAAAATAAAAATGGAAACAATGGAGTTATATATATCTCCTCTGATTCTTTCTTAAATGTTTTAGACTCCCTTAACTCCAGAATTCATGTTAATAAAAATCCTCAAAGGAGGCTTTCTATAAGAAAACCTATCATTCATTTCTTGACTCTTAATTTTAAAAGCCTCTCATATCTTGTTTCCTCTCTCAGAACTCCCTCCCTCTATTTCTGGAATTGTCATTACCTTATTTTGAAAGTTAATGATGATTTTAATAACAGCATTAAAATCAAAAGGATTAGTATTTAGTAGAATTTGTCACTTTGAATTATAATAATGCAAAATATGGAAATATATCAAAAATACATTATATGATCCTGCAGTAAGTTCCTATATAATAATAAATTTTTCTAATTTATTCCATTTATTGGCTTTCAAACCTAAACATCAATTTCAAAGTAATCTATAGTCAATGTCTTTCATTGAGATGAATCCTGGAAGAAACGACTCAAAAAATCTGATAATTGACAGCAACAACTTATTGGGGGTAAGAGACAGCTATTTGTCTATCAATGAATTTACTTTTGTAACCCACTGATTTCAAAGTATAATGCATATAATACAAAATACAATGCCCCTTTATGCTTAGTTTCCTTCAGATGGGTAGTATAGGACAAGTAAGACACAGCTTTCCTTTTGGCTCTCTCTTCAGGCCCTAAGAGAAAAAACTGCACTGGCCCCAAATCTCAGAAACTAGTCCAAAGCTACAAATAATTCAGGGTACATAGGAAAGAAAAAAAGGGTGAAGGATCCTTGTCATCAGTCCTCTCCCAAAGGTGTGTTTCTTCGACTTACATAGACCACTGAAACAACAGAATGGATTTATTTCACCAGGTGTGGGTCAGGTGTATTATTACAAAAAGAAAAAAATGATGCTAGAATGGTCTGCGAGCATACTTGAGTTTATAAAAGCTCATATCAGGGCTCCTAAGTGGTCCAATCGGTTAAGCGTCCAACTTCAGCTCAGGTCATGATCTCCTGGTTTGTGAGCTCAAGCCCCATGTTGAGTTCTGTGCTGACAGCTCAGAGCCTGGAGCCTGCTTCAGATTCTGTGTCTCCCTTCCTCTCTGTCCCTCCCCTGCTCATGCTCTCTCTCCGTCTCTCAAAAAATAAATAAACGTGAAAAAAAAATTAAAAGCTCATATCAAGAAATCCAACAAAGTAAAATTGTAGAAAAACTTATTTTTACTCAAGGTAATTAGAATTTTTGGAAATCTGTGGAAAAGATAAAAATCAATGCATCAGAAGCAGGAAAACAACTTGACATAGCTCAAAAGCTATGTCTTAATATTATCCATATGGCAAACATTTTATTTCAATTAGGATTCTTAATTTATGATCTCTTATTGTTCTCTGGTATGTGAAAATGAATGATATATGACTTTTTTAAAGATATATATAGAAAAGAGAGCTGAGTTATTTACCTTATTACTTTCCCCTTCTCTGCTTGAATTTTCATGTTTCTTTTGATTTGGAATAATATAATCATTTTCAGTATGACATATAAAAATTTAGAAGTAAAATTCAATGCAAGAGATTGTAACTATTAATGACAGAACTTTAAGTTATTATGTGTTATATGTTCCAACATATAGATTTGTTGGTGATTTTAGATTTGCATAGAATATGTGTAACCGTTTATACTTTTATTTTCTCTCATATTTCAAAACTTAGATGTTTATATACAACATGGTTTGAAATTCTTAGTGCTGAAAATGAGTGATGAAAGTTAGAAAATTACCTTATCCCTTGATTATTGTTTCATACATAGATTTATTTTTCATTTGCAAAAGCAATACCTAGATACCCAGATAGATATTGCGGGGGGCATCATTTTCAGTCAAAAACAAGCAAACAAACCAAACCCTCCAAAAAGTTTTGTTTTACTTTAAGCAGAAATCAGTGACACATTTTAAATAAATTACTTTAGCTTTGCAAAAGAATTTTATCATTTTTGTAATTATCCAGTAGTTAATTTCCTTAAGTACATTATAATATAATTATACTTGTCGAAAAATTATGTATAACATTTCACAAAGGCGTAAAAACTGTAGGCTCATAGAATATGAAAACAGAAAGGGTATAACAAAGCACACAGTTCAACTTTTTCATCTGACTTATCCATGGTCATGTGGCATGTAAATATTAAATTGAATCCCTGTCCTGCATCATTCTGCTAAACTGAATAAACAGATCTTTTGATGATGATTCATGAAATTGAATAAATTATACATATCAAAATTTATGTAAAATTAATTTAGGAAGTTTCAAAAAAACTTATTTGAGCAAAACACCAAATTCCTTGAAATCAAAGTTTGTACTTTGTCAGGTTTTTTTTTTTTATAAAGTATCCCTTTATAGTGTCTAATATAAAACAATTACTCCTGGAAAAGACCATATAGTTTCCAAACTTCCTAACATAAAATAACTAAGTATTCAGTCAGCCAAGACATATAGTTAGAATAAGGAACGTTCATATTTCAGATATAACCAATTGTATTTTCTTTAAATTGTTCTTAAGACTTTTAACTATTATCTTTTGGTACTATAGAATTTATTCTCACAGCTTGCATATTTAAATACGTTCTTTTGCCACAACCAAATTTAAAATTCATTGCACTCAATACAATTACTACCTACGTCTTTCACAATACTGAACTATTTATTTGAACAAGAACATTTTAAAGAAGTTCAATTTTGTTCATTGGATCTTGAGGTATAATTATGCAAGTCACTGAATTTTATAGTTTGTCTGTTTTACAATAAGACTCAATGGTCTGGGAAAAACACTGATAGAAAAGGGCCATCAATTATCTCCTTTATTACAAACTACATCTTTAGCGTTTGGAAAGTTAACTATGAAATGTCAGAATTCATTGGGTTTTGCTTTTTTATGCTGAATAATGATGATCATCAAAGAATCTGATCTATCTTAAGAAGTAGATTTTCCAAAAGGAGGTAAGAGAGAAAAGATGACCTTAGATAAGACCACTGAAGGATGGAGGAATCAAATAAAATACTGGGTGTGACACTTCTACCCTCTATAAAAACAAAACCTGAGTGCTTTGAATACACTCAGAACTGATCTCACTTTATTTAACCGTCACTTTCCCAAATAATAATATTCCTAGTGTTTCTCATATTTATAAATTAAATAGAGAATATAAGTGTCATTATCTGAAACACTACAAAACACAAAATTGGTGTAAACATTGTTAAGAAGATAATATGGACATTGATTTTGGTCCTGGAAAAATCTCTCTCAAAAAAGCCATTGGTCTGTGAAATAAACAAAATATATTTCAGAGTCAGCAAATATTCTAAACATCTTAATTTCAACAATTAGAATTATTTCAAAGCAAAATGATCTACTTAATGTTTAAATTATGTCAAGTTCTATATCAAAGACAAATTTTGAAGATCATATTTTAACAATCAAAAAATAAGTGTCACATAAAAGGATTAAGATAGTCATAAAAACCATTGTGATTATGATTATACGTGGAAATTGAAAATTTATATTGAAACCCCTCTACTATCCTTTTTCTAGCATTATGATAGAACAACCTCCATTCAGCTGACTTTTCTAGATGACCTGGAAATTAATTCCAGCACTCCTCCTCTCTATTTTAACTATTTCAACAGATTAATACATTGTAATAGGCTTTATTCTCTCAGGCACTTGTGAAGAATCCAAGGGGCTGGTTTAGGCTTCTCATATCATAAAAAGCCACATATGAAAGACCCGCTGCTAATATCCTCAATGGGGGAAAACTGAGAGTTTTCCCTTTAAGGTCAGGAACATGGCAGGGATGTCCACTCTTACCACAGTTATTCAACATAGTATTGGAAGTCTTAGCCTCAGCAATAAGACAGCACAAAGGAATAAAAGGCATCCAAATCAGTGAGTGGGAAGTAAAACTTTCACTCTTCACAGATGACATGATACTCTATATGGAAAACCCAAAACATTCCACCAAAAAACTGCTAGCACTGATCCATGAATTTAGCAGTCGTAGGATATAAAATCAATGCACAGAAATTGCTTGCATTCCTATACACCAACAATGAAGCAACAGAGAGAGAGAAATCAAGGAATCAATCCCATTTACAATTGCACCAAAAACCATAAAATACCTAGGAATAAACCTAACCAAAGAGGTGAAAAATCTATACACTGAAAACTATAGAAAGTTTATGAAAGAAATTGAAGAAGACACAAAAAAATGGAAAAATGTTTCATGCTTACGGATTGGAAGAACAAACATTGTTAAAATGTCGATACTACCCAAAGCAATCTACATATTCAATGCAATCCCTATCAAAATAACACCAGCATTCTTCACAGAGCTAAAACAACAATCCTAAAATTTGTGTGGAACCAGAAAAGACCCTGAATAGCCAAAGCAATCTTGAAAAAGAAAACCAAAGCTGGAGGCATCACATTTCTGGACTTCAAGATGTATTACAAACCTGTAATCATCAAGACAGTATGGTACTGGTGCAAAAACAGACACCCAGATCAATGTAACAGAGTAGAAAACCCAGAAATGGACCCACAAACATATGGCCAACTAATCTTTGACAAAGCAGGAAGAATATCCAATTGAATAATCAGTCTCTTCAGCAAATGGTGCTGGTAATACTAGACAAGGACATTTAGAAAAATGAACCTGGACCACTTTCTTACACCATACATAAAAATAAGCTTAAAATGGATGAAAGACCTAAACATAGGATGGGAAGCCATCAAAATTCTATAGGAGAAAGGAGGCAAAAATCTCTTTGACTTTGGCCACAGGGACTTCTTACTCAACACATCTCTGGAGGCAAGGAAAATAAAAGCAAAAATGAACTATTGGGACCTCATCAAAATAAAAAGCTTCTGCACAAGTGAAGGAAATAATCAGCAAAATTAAAAGTTAACCAATGGAATGGGAGAAGATATTTGCAAATGATATATCAGATAAAGGGTTAGTATCCAAAATCTATAAAGAATTTATCAAACTCAACACCCCCAAAAAATAAAATAATCCAGTGAAGAGTTGGGCAAAAGACATGAATAGACACTTCTCCAAAGACAACATCCAGATGGCCAACAGACACATGAAAAAATACTCAAGATCATTCATCCTCAGGGAAATACAAATCAAAACCACAATGAGATACCACCTCATACCTGTCAGAACGGTGAACATTAACAACTCAGGCAACAACAGATTTTGGTGAGGATGCGGAGAAAGAGGATCTCTTTTGTATTGCTGGTGGGAATGCAAACTGGTGTAGGCACTCTGGAAAACAGTATGGAGATTCCTCAAAAAATTAAAAATAGGTCTACCCTATAACTCAGCAGTTGCACTACTAGGCATTTACCCAAAGAATACAGGTGTGCTGTTTCAAAGGCACATGCACCCCAATGTTTATAGCAGCACTATTAACAATAGCTAACATATGGAAAGAGCCCAAATGTCCATCAATGGATGAATGGATAAAGAAGATGTGGTATATATACAATGGAGTATTACTTGACAATCAAAAAGAATGAAATCTTGCCATTTGCAACTCCTTGGATGGAACTAGAGGATACTATGCTAAGTGAAATTAGTCAGAGAAAGACATATATCGTATGACTTCACTCATATGAGGAATTTAATATACAAAAGAGATGAACATAAAGGAAAGGATACAAAATAAAAAACAGGGAAGAGGACAAAACATAAGAGACTCATATATAGTAAACAAACAGAGGGTTGCTTGAGGGGTTTTGGGAGGGGGTAAGCTAAATGGGTAAGGTGCACTAAGGAATCTACTTCTGAAATTATTGCTGCACTATATGCTAACTAACTTGGATGTAAATGAAAAATTAATTAATTTTAAAATATACAAAAGTTAAATATATAAACAAAATGCCATGTTAAAAAAATGGCTCAGTTGGCTAAGCGTCTGGCTTCGGCTCAGGTCATGATCTCACGGTTCGTGGGTTCGGGCCCCGCATCTGGCTCTGTGCTGACAGCTCAGAGCCTGGAGGCTGCTTCAGATTCTGTATCTCCCTCTCTCTCTGACCCTCCCCTGCTTGCACTATCTCTCTCTGTCTCTCAAAAATAAATAAAAAACATTAAAAATTTTTTTTAAAAAATGCTACACCTAAGTCAGTAGTCTGCTTTATAATGTGCAGTAATATGTAGATGGTGCAAAAGATTCCTTCCCGCTTTGAAATACATCTACAATTATTTAGAAAAATTATTGTGTATGTGCGTGTGTTCATGTGTATGTGTGTAATAAATATGGAAGGCAATCAAAACTATGTCTAGAAATAAACTTTATATTAAAGTAAAACAGATTTGTGACCAAATTTATTTTAATATTTGCAAAATAGTAAATGTTTTAAGATATTTAAAACAGGTAATAATCTGGATAAATCATTTATTGCTGGAAATTAAATGAAATTCAAACATATTGATATCTAAATAAATATAAGTACAGACATGCCTTATTTCTCAGGTACGAGGGAAAGGTATACAATGAAAAATATCACATAGAGACAAGAAAGAGGACAGTGAGAAAGGTTATATATGTTAATTAAAATAACGGTCAAAATAATGTTTCTCCATATTCAATACAAAAGTACAATGAGTGAAGGCATTTTAGGTTTTTGTTCGTCATGGTTTTTTTTTTTTTTTTTAAATAACTGAGCTTGATCTGTTAAAACCACTTTGGCTGGAAAAATTTTAAAGACCTATTACAAAAAATGTTGTTAAGACTTGGAAACTGACATTTGTTGAGCAATTATATGGTAGATATTATATCAGATATCTTACATAATTTATGCATTTTTATAAAAAGCTCTGCATTTTATTTCAATGACATTCCTAAAATATACTTGATACCCAGAATAAACATTTTAATAACTGGTCCTCAATATGACATTAATTTCCACCCTACTACCTTATATAGCTAAATATACCAGCACGTTAATGCTGCAGGATTTTTTACCTCAATACTTGTGATTTGTGGTCTCACTGCTTCAAAGAATGAAGAGGAGGACACAAAATGAGCAGCAGTCAAAAGTTTATTATATAAGATTAGACAGTAAGAATAGTAGAAAAGCTCTCTTTACAGAGAGGGGACATTCGAAAGTGAATGCCTGAGGACTATAGGCAAGGGTCCTTGTTTTATAAGGTTCTGGTCAGCCCCCCTCCTTCCCTTCCTCCTTATTCCTTCTCAGGTCTTACCCTTATTGGCTTGATAGCTCTAGGTATTTTTAGTCAGGTCTTTTGTCAAATTCCTGAGGGAAACCTGAAAGGAAGTAGGTGGGGACTGTTACATTCTTAAGAGGAACCTTATACCTGAGGGGGTTTGCTGTGGTCAGACACTCCCAGCATTGTTCCAAAATTTGTGCTTTTCCCCATTCAGGGACCTCACGTCCTAATCTTTCCCTCTCTGCCTACCGAATCCTATCTTTTCCTCTCACATTCCTCCCCTTCAAACACGTGACTCCTAACTGCTCTTAGGAATTCCAACCTAATCTTAACTGCTTCCTGCCAAAGGGGGGCAATGAAAGGGGAATGGCAGTCAGGGCAGGTTCAGAGTCCATCCAGAGGTCTGATATAATGGGAGGGTGTTTGGAACATCTGGGCTAGCAAAACTTTCTTGGATGTCATTTTTCTGGCATATGTGATGACATCCATGAATGACGTATAAAAAGAATATCAGACCAACAAGCATTAATATTCCAAATGCAATGCCTCCTAGGGAAGGAGCCACACCATAGGAAGGAAAGTCACATTGTAGCCATCCAAAAAATCTCTGGCATGTCTGGTCATTATTTTAAAATAAATTTAACTATAGTTTTTCCTTCCTCTTCTATATTTATTTGGATCTGGTGATACTTTTTATTAGAATAATTGAGCACCTGAACTAGTTTTTGATTCTCAATCCTCAATTTCTCCTTTGACCATCTAGTTTCCATAGGAACAACTACATGAGGCAATTCTACCTCAAAGAAAGATTGATCTTCTATATCCATATGACTATAAATTTTGTTAATCTGTCCTGGAACTAGTAGCACTATAGTTCCTAATTTGGTCATAATGTCCCTTTCTAGCAAGGGAGCGGGACTCTCTGTTATTATGAAAAAAGAATGTGAAAAGATCAAGTCTTCCATATGCTCCCCAGTGGCTGAGAGAAAAATTTAGTCATAAGTTTTCTGGAGATGCCTCTAATCATTACACCGTGTTTCAATAGTTGGCCTGGAGTGGAAAGGAGGACAGAAAAGGTGGCTCTGGAGTCAAGAAGGAAGTCAACTGGTTTTCCTTCTATATCCAGAGTTACTGGTGGCTCTGGGTTTCCAATAGGCAGTTGTTTCGGGGGAACCACTGTAAAAAGCCCCAGGCCCTGTCAGTCCCTTTCAGGGGCATTGGTTATCTGAGCCCCCAGACTGAGGACCCTGAGGATATTCATATTTCCAGTGATTATCTCCACACAAGAGGCATGGTTTACCAGATTTCAATTTCATATGTCCCCTCTGAGGCCATTGCCTTTTCCAGTGTCCTGAATGGCCTCATAAATGGCACTGTGCCAGGACCTCAGAAAGTCTGGTCTGACATCGTACGTACGACTGCATGTGAGGCCTCAGATTTTTTTTTTTCTGAAGCCTCCTTTGCTGTTTTTTATTTTCATCTTGATCTCAGTTGTAATATAACCAATTGGCAACTTGTAAGAGCTCTTCCAGGGTCCCTTCCAGGCCAACAGCTAATTCCTCTGAATATCTAGGAACAATTGAGTGACAAATTTGTCCTTTAGAATTGTCTCAACCTCAGGGGAATTAGGGGAGATAGCCATATATTTAATGAGCACCTCCCTTAACCTTTCTAGGGAGACTACAGAGGTTTCATCCTGTGTATATTAGATACCGGCTAATTTAGCATAATTTAAGGTCTTAACCTTAGTTCTTTTTAATCCTTCCAAAATACAGGCTTGGAAATGGTGGTGACACCATTCCCCAGTGAGATTATCATAGTTCCAATTAGGATCTTGGGGCAGGACTCCCTGGGCCACAATAGAGAACTGGAAGTTCCCTACACGACCTCCAGTCCCATGATAATTAATGAGTTGCTTGTCCCATATCTGTCAGTCCCTGAATAACCCCATCCTTCTCTGTCTCATTAAGAGTCTGATTCAAAAAAAACATTATAACTTTCCAGGTCAATTTGGAAATATATGTAATATTCTGAAAAGCATCTAAATACTAGTCTATATCATCAGAAAATTTACCTAGATCTTCTTTTATCTGTCTTAAATCTTGTAATGAAAAAGTACTTGTAATCTTATCATAGTAGTGCCTCCTTGCATCCCTCCTCCTGGCACTCCAGCTTCTTGTAGGGGAAACAAGTACCTTCAGGGAGAGCTTGGATAAGGTGGGCAGAGGGAGCAGAAGTGCATGTTTTTAAGTCTGGATATATAGACGGAGTACCTGAGAAGGAAGGAGTGGAGGTGGTAGACTGGTCTTCCTCCTTCTCTAGGTCTGTTTTGGGTATAGGCAGGGGCCCTTAATTGTTTCCCCTCCTGATGGTGGGACTTTCAAAAAGGTTGCCATTAAATCAGGATTGACCTTACATTGCTTACACATATCTCTATTTTTTTCTAAAGGACCACGACACTGAACATAAGAGGCTTCTCTCCATTTCTCTCATGTTTGCAAAACAAGCTCAATTGTAGGGTAGTATCATAATTGATATTTCCCTCTGGTGACCAGGATTTCTCCTCCAATTTGTGTTGGGGCCAAGCCTCTTTGTGGATCAAAATCATCCCAATTTTTTAGAATGCATCCCAAAGGAGTACTGGCCTTGGTTTGGGAATTGCTCATCTGTAGAATAAAAAGGAAAAGGCATCCCTTATCTTAATTTCCTTTAGTTGGCTAGGAGAAACCCCATCTCCTGATCTCAACTGTTGGCCAGGAGAAACCTCATCTTGGCTGGGTATGCTACTGGCATCCAAAAGCCCTGTCAGTCTTGCGATGTACTGGGAGCAGTTGTTCTTACCCAGGCTTGACCCCACCTCCAACAGCCAACCTTGTCTTCCCCAATTTCTCCTACCCTTTCTGTTTCCTGCCTGCAAGACTTTGGGGTAGCCTTTTATGCATTTCCTACTTTGTCTCCCATACGAGTAACGTACAGACACATCATACAGTATGATTGGGTGGTCTCATGTTACAAGGTCGTGAGGGATGTCACATACAAACACACAGAGTCATGAGGGATGTCACATAGCACATAGGTAGATTGCCTTCACTTATCTTGAGTTTTTTTTCCTCCCACATACCTTAGGGAGGGGGCCCTAACAAATTAGGGTGAATGTTATGGCTAGATAGGCCCTTGTGGTTCTCATGATTGCAAGACACACCTCAGCAAAACCATCAGAGATCTTTGAAGAATAAGATTTATTACTCACAAGTCCTAGAGAGTGCACAGCGTAACTGAGAGCCACACGGCAAGGTCCCACATGGGTAAAGAAAGAGAGAGTATGGACCTGGAGCTCTGCCCTTCATAGGGTCCAATGATGATGTGCTTAAGGTTTCACCGATTCACTGTATTTTGGTAAGTTTAATATGTAAGCCTGGGAATTAGTGGGAAAAGAGAAACAGAGTCACTAAATCATTCAGTTATCCAAGTTACCCCAGATTTTCTAAAAGAAGAACTTCATGGGTGGGGCTGGCCTGGTTCATTATCTAATTGTTTTCCTGGTAGCTGTGTCATACAGCTGGCAATATGTTTATTCCAGATGGATGTCTTTGAGATGAATGTGTTAGCAATCAACAACTTAATGTCCGTCAATTACATTATAATCAAAAAGCTTAATGTCAGGTTCTTACATAACTCTGGGCAACAGTTGTGACATCCATCACTAGGACATGTGACTTTCTCCTCAAATTGGTTCAAGGTCTTACTGGAATATTCCACTGCCTAAAACCCACATTGTAAAGTTAATAACCAATAACAATATGTACATTAATCAGGGGAAGAAGGAGAGAGGAAATAATAAATTAATTGAGATATATGTACAATATGAATATGTGATAATTCAGAAATAAAATGCGCAGAGCCATCATAGCCTTTGTTCATGTAATTAGCCATAAGGCCTTGGTTGATATTTATAACTTTTTGTTGTTGTTCCTATAGTTCACACATTTCCTTTTGTCATAACTCCTTTAAACATAAATATTTCTGAAGAAATTCAAGTCACCCATTTCTGGTTCATTATGTTTTTACCTTCAAATTTTTTTGTTATTCCTGTGTATTACTTGATTGTTCAAAAGATCTTTATATTTTTATAGACATAATAAATGAATGTTTCCATAGAAAACCAAAATAAGTTTTCTATGCATAAATGCACTAATATTAACATTGTATTTCATTGTGTTCTATTAAGAATCAAGAAGGCAAAATATTTTTATCCAAAGCCATATTTGTGAGATGATTCTGGGAATTTTTTTGTCTAATAATTATAGTTAACAGTATAATAACTATTGTATTTTAAGTATGATTTTATAGCAGGCTATATGTAAAACTATTAAACTTGATGGTTCTGGCTACAAAAATGAGTTAAGAAAAAATATTAAATACATACACTGGATAGAAAGAAATAAAACTCTCTTCGACAGATGACATCTTAGAAAAATCTAAACAATCCACTAAAAATTATTAGAGCAAAAAACTAGCTCAGCAAGTTATAGGATACAATATGATTATACAAAATCAATTGTATTTCTATACACTAGCAATAAACAATCCAAATTCAAGAAACAATTCATTTAATACAACATAAAGAAGAATAAAATCTTCATGGAATAAATTAAAAAGAAGTGCAAGTCTGTACACTAAAAACTATAAAATATTGTTGAAAATAATTAAATATCTAAATGAATGGTAAGTCACTTCTGAAGAAATAATATTGTTAAAACTCCCTAGATACATCTGTGGATTTAATACAACATTTATTAAAATTTCAGCTGACTTTGAAGAAATTGACAAGCTGATCCTAAAATTCATATGGCCATCTAAAGGATCTGGAATAGCCAAAAATATATTGAAAAACAAAACAAAAAAAGAAATTGGAAGATCAGAATTTCCTATTTCAAAACATATTACAATTATCAAGACTGCGTGGTACTGGCATAAGGTTAGTTATATAGATCAGTAGAATTGAACTGAAAGTCCAGAAATAGGCCCTTATAGTAACTTGTTTTTGACAAGGTTGCCAAGATTTTCAATAGTGAAAGAACACTCTTCAAAAACCGGTGCAGGGACCTCGAGGGTCTCATGCTAAGCGAAATAAGTCAGGCGGAGAAGGACAGATACCATATGTTTTCACTCATAGGTCTAACAGGATAAACCTAACAGAGGACCATGGGGAGGGGAAGGAGGAAAAAGAGTTAGGGAGAGGGAGGGAGACAAAGCAGGAGAGACTCTTAAATACTGAAAACAAACTGAGGGTGGAAGGGATGGGGGAAGGGGGAAGGGGGTGATGGTCATGGTGGAGGACACTTGTGGGGAAGAGCACTGGGTGTTATATGGAAACCAACTTGACAATAAACTATAAAGTTAAAAAAAAAAAAACGGTGCAGGGACTACTGAATATTTACATGCAAAGGAATAAAGCCAGACCTCTACTTCACACCACAATTTGCTCACAATGGAACACAGAGTTAAATGCAAACGCTAAAACTAGGGGCTTCTGGGTGGCTCAGTCAGTTGAGCATTTAGTGGTTCAGGGATCATGATTCCAGAGTCCTGGGACTGAGCCCTGTGTAAAGCTCCATGATGAGTGTGGAGCATACTTAAGATTCTCTCTCACTTCCTCTGCCCCTCTCCCCAGCTCTCGCTCTCTCTCTCTCTCTCAAAAAAAAAAAAAAAAAAAAAAAAACCTAAAACTATAAAACTTGAAAGAAAAGATAGTAGTAAACACTTATAAAATTTGTTTCTTAGAAATGACACCAAAGTACAAGGGAGAAAAGGAAAAAAATATGAATTGGACTTCACCCAAAATAAGATCTATGGGGATTCAAAGGATAGTGTCAAAAAAATGAAAAGAAAATATTCAGAATGGAAGAAAATATTTGAAAATCTTATTTATGATAAGGAATTATATTAGAATACCCAAAGAAGTCTTACAACTCAGCAATTAAAGAAAAATAACCTTATTAAAGATTGACAAAAGACTTGAATATATATTTCTCCAAAGAAAATACATACATGTCCAATAAATGCATGTAAAGATGTTCAACATCTCAGTCTTTAGAGAAATGCAAATCAAAATCACAGTGACATATCTCTTCACATTTACTAAGTTTGCTAAAATAAAATGTCAGGTAATAACAAAAGTTAAAAAAGATATGGAGAGGGGCACCTGGGTGGCTCAGTTGGTTAAGCTTCTGACTTTGGCTCAGGTCATGATCTTGTAGTTCCTGGGCTTGAGCCCCGTATCAGGCTCTGTGCTGACAGCTCAGAGCCTGGAACCTGCTTCAGATTTTATGTCTCCCTCTTTCTCTGCCCCTTCCCTGCCCATGTTCTGTCTCTGTCTATCAAAAATGAATAAAGGTTAAAAAATTAAAAAAAAAAAGAAAAGGATTTGGAGAAATTGAAAGTATCCTACATTGTTGATGAGCCTGCAATATGGTGCCACCATCTTGGAAAACAGTCTGTTAGTTCTTCAAAATGTTAAACATACACTTACCATATGACCCAGAAAGTCCACTGTTAGGTAGATATACAAAAAGTGAAAACATATATCCCACAAAAAATAACACAGGAATATCAGCATTATTCATAATAACCAAAAAGAATGAGTCCAAACATCTATTGATTCATGAATGATAAACAAAATATGGTATATCCATACAGTGAAATAGTTGCTTGGCATTAAAAAAGAATGATGTCCTGACACCAGCTTCAATATGGATGAACCTCAGAATATTATGTTAAGTGAATGATGTCAGTCACAAAAGTTGACATACTGTATGGTTCCATTTATATTAATTAACCAGAACAGAAAAATGCCTAGAGGCAGAAAGTAGATTCGTAGTTGACACAGATTTTGGGTGGGAAGGCAAGAAAAACTTGAAGTGACTGAAAGAGTATGTAGTTTTTATTTGGGGTGATGAAAATATTTTCAAATTTGGGTTGGTGTTTACACAACTCTAGGAATACACCAAATACCACTGAATTCCACATTCTAAAATAAATATGGGCAACTGGGTGGTTCAGTTGGTTAAGCATCTGACTTGATTTCGACCCAGGTCATGATCTCAGGGTTCATGACATCTGTGCTGACAGCACAGAGCCAGCTTGGAATTCTCTCTCTCCCTCTCTTCCCTCTTCCCCATCCTGTTCACATGTGTACATTCTTTCTCTCTCAAAATAAATAAATTAATAAACTTTTAAAAGGTAAATGTTATGTCAATTATACCCTAACAAATGTTATAAATTTTAAAAAATGATTATAATCCCATCTAATGCAGCCCAAATCTTAATGAATTCCAAGGCAATAAGTAAAAGGAAATTTTATCAACTTTCACCCTTCTGGTTATGGGGCTTGTTAGAAAAGAAGCATGATAATTCCCTTCATCTCTGTGATGACTTGCTCTGCCAGAATGATACACTGAGCTAATATTACATGAAACTGGAGAGAATGAACCTAGTGCTTAAGTTTGAAATCATACATTTTTAAAAAAATTTATCTATTCATTTGGTTAGATCCTTAATTCCTATTTACCTTGTCAGGTAGCAAAACCAAACCATGTTTTCCCACTACTTACCCAGTAATGGAAGGAAGTAATGGTTTTACTGCATTTCATTATCTGTGCCATTTTGCTGATGTGTAAAATAGAATTAATGGTAGTTTTAAACATACAATTTTAATGGCTTTGGGGAACGAAGACAGTTTGCAACAGTAAATTTTTTACATTAAGATTTGCTATATGATTTCATTACGATCAGATTCAATGCTTTCTAAGGAAGCATTTGCATCTGTAAAACACCCTTAAAGGTAAAAATAGTGTTTTTTATGTATTAAAACTCAGAGAATTAGCTCTGTTAAATGAAAAAAGCAAATATAAAGTAGTGACAGGTTTCCAATAAATTTAGTTAATATAAATTCCACAAACTATTCACAACTCATGTTGTGTAGTTAGTTTTGGTTCATCTGTTGTTACTGAATTATCTGAATAGTGAACCCATTCCTCTTCTCTGCATATCAGAAAAAAGACAGGATAAGTGTAATAGTAACCAACTTTTATTTTGAAAATCTTGTCCAACTTTATTTTTTCAAGGTAATATAAGTATGATAATATGTTTTTTAGAAAAGATTTAATATGTATTCAATATCTAATTCATAATTTTAAGCCAAATTGGTTCAATACATCCTCTTAACATTTTAGTATTCTTTTTTAAAAAATTTTTAATGTTTATTTATTCTTGAGAAAGAGAGAAACAGAGTGTGAGTGGGGAGGGACAGAGAGAGAAAGGGAGGCACGGAATTTGAAGGCTGTCAGCACAGAGCCTGATGTGGGGCTTGAACTCACAGACCACGAGATCATAACCTGAGCCGAAGTCAGACGCTTAACCAACTGAGTCACCCAGGTGTCCCAAAATTTTAGTATTCTTAACAGCTATAATAGACTGTATGGTTTTTTCCCCTTTTTTCTTCAAAGCTCACGGTTTCAAAAAGGCAGATAAAATACAAAAAGTTGACTTTATGAAATATATAGTAATAAGTAGATAGTGAATTCCATACCAATTTTTCAATACCCCTTGGTATTTGGAACATCTATTAACTTCTTTATTCTCCCTCCCATCAATGTCCCTAGTCCCTCAAGTCTATTTTGCAACAGAAGCCACAATGACCAGTTTTGTGTGAGTTTATGTCCTATGAACAATATTCTATACAGATATACACAGCCTTTTAAAAAATATACAGTGGTGGAAAATGTACACACAGTACTAATTCTTTACTTTTTCTAATTCTTTACTTTTTTCATCTAACAATATCTTCTATTATATCCATACACAAGAAAACCTCAATTTTATAAACATTATTATTTTATGTATGATGTATAACAATTTATTTTTAAGTACATCCTACCAATGAACATTTCGTTTCCTACATTTGGGTATTATAAAACAATTGTATTTCACAAATATCCGTATGAAACTGAAAAAATAGTTCTTAGAAGGGAAATTTCCAGGTCGAAGTATATTTGACTCAAATGTTTTTAACATCTTTGAAGTAAAATTTTTTTCAAATTTGAAATGTTAATGAATAACTCCAAGTTTATCAATTTACATCCCATTCCAATAAAAAATGAACAAATGCCTATTTCCCATAACTTCATGAAAATAATGTTCTCAAACTTTTTTATTTTATCAAATTAATAAAAAATAGCATTGTCATACTTTTCATTTGTATTTTTATTCTAATATTAGATATTAAAAGCCATCATGTTACTCTTCTCATAATTCACTTTGCTTATTTCTTGTGCTTACTGATATATGCTTTATTAATTTTTTATTAATTAATGTATTAAAGTATTGATGGATTAGCACTCTGTCCATGACAAATTGAAAATACATTGGTCACTTTGTTTGTTTCTTCTTTGTTTATCATATTTTCTGCCAAACAGAAAATTTGATTTTCATGAAGTAAAATCCATCATACTTTTATGGCTGCTGAGTGTGGCTTCAAACTTAAAAAGTCTTTCCCATACTGAAATGTTGTGAAATTTTGAAAATTTTGTCCACATCTTTACATTAATATAATTTATTGATCATAATTTAGTTCTGTTGGAGATGGGGTAGGTATCTAGCTTTTTTCATGCTGAAATCCATATTTAATATTAGTTTGAAAAACCATATTTCACATTTATAAATTCTTATATGTATCTGATTTTATAACTGGACTTTTCAGTCTGTTCCAATTGGTTCTTCAGGGAACGAGTGCCATAAAGTACCATTGAGCTATTTATATTGGGGGGGGGAGATTTTCACCAATAAAGAGAGGAGACCCAGGGAAGAAGAAAAGCAGGAAGGAGACAACATAGAGGGAAGACTAAAGATAGCACCAACCATGTCCCTACCACGTGGCTCAGAGGCAATAAGGCACAGCCATACTGTAGATTTCTCTACACACACACATATACTACTAATTACTAGAAAATGTTTTATTATTTTCACCAGATCAGCAGAAATCAAAGGAGACATTTCTAAAGAGAATTTCCCACTATGAATATTGGATATATTATGTCAGAATGAAAAGAAAATAAACAAAGATTATTTTCTTTATACTTATACTGTGTTGTTGCCTTATAAAATATAGTCTTTGGATTTTGAAGTATAAGCCAAGTAAAAAGCAAAAGTAGGGGAAAAACAGAAAGATAAATGTTTAGGGGATAGGAATCTAGGGAATGGTAAATAAGCATAAGAGAAAACAACTTTGGAAAATGCCAGAGCAGAATTAAAATACAAAATAATAGGAAAACATAAACCTGTTGGTCCTTCAGACAAAAAATGAATGCAATAAATCAGAAGAAACCAAATGTGAAAATAAAAATAAATATATGTACAGCTACTTGCTGTCAAATTGACACTTTGGAGAAGGTCACCAGAATAAGGTAACAGGGCATTCCTGATGCTTATTGTCTGAGATGATTCACCCTGTGATCACAACACTCCTTACACTGCTCTGGGACTCACTGGGCAATGGCCCATGCGTGTAATAACCAATTCAGAGGATGGAACTTTCTTCCAAGAGAAAATTTGTGAACTAGACTCAGAGTTATGCTGCAAATATCCCTATATTATTGAGATATTTGGTATAATGTCCTCTGGGAATTGGTAGTAATGGCTGAGAATTTGAATGACTTATCCTTAAATGAGTCATGACTAAGGCAATATACATACAGATGCCTTAGTCTTCTATCACTCTCTTCTTTATGTCGATCAAGAACTTTGACAACCTACTTCCATCTTCTTTTGTGGTCCAGTCCATCTGACATCTATCAGAATTCATATAGACAGACTTACCAGGCAGCTAATCTCTGATTTCTTGAACACTCTCCATACATTGAATTTAACCTTCACTTCACTAAATTTTTATATGCCCATGCAACAGGAGACCTTGTATCAGCTAGCACTATTCTACTTGGTCCATCTCAAACTCTAACCTCCAATTGTATGAATAAAACTTCTTAGTTATCTATTGTCCTCATTCAGTGATTCCCAAAACACATAGTTAACCACAGTTAAGTCTCCCATTAACCTTCAATATATGCTTATCCATAATTCTACTTTGATTTTCATTACAGTTTTGACTCCAAATTTCTTTACTTCAGTTATTTTCTTGTCAATACCCTTGTTCAGCTCCTTCCTATCCCTATTCTCCTTGTCAAACAAGCTAAAAATAAAAATAAATAAATAAAACCCACCACAACAAACAAACAATAACAGAAGCAAAAACAAAAGTTCAACATTGGAAGAATTCAATTTCCATGTTCTCTCCTTCTGTACTCAGGTGACTTTCATAGTATATTCATTAACTTCAGTCTGTCTCTGAAAGTCACTAAAATCTGTCTGTATGTCTCTAATTATTTTCGTTTCATTATCCACAATAACTATGTTAACTTCATTTGAATAATCAGAGGATTTGCACTACATCCCTTCCCTAGATTAACAAATTTCCTACTTATGAAAGAAAATAGAGGCTTTCTAGTGAAATATTATAAACTTCCTGTCTTTTCCCAAATTCATGGGCTACTCTACTATCATGTTTCATATCCTTTTTTGATTAGGGAAAAGGCATATTTATATTTCTTCCATTTGGGGGGGTAAGGGCAGTCTGGATGTAAAATATATCACTTCATTGATCACCAGGATTTTGATTTGACCAATTATTCAGGTATCATTTTCCTCTTTCTTTAGAATCAATGCTCACCCAGTGGTATTCAAACTTGGCTACAGATTAGAATTATCTGAAAGCTTAATTTTTTTAATTTTTAATGTTTTATTTATTTTTGAGAGAAAGAGAGCACGGGGAGAGGGAGGGCCAGTGAAGGGGGTACAGAGGACCCAAAGCAGGCTCTGCACTGTCAACAGAGAGCCCAGCGTGGGGCTTGAACTTATGAACTGTGTGATCATGACTTGAGCTGAAGTCAGACACTTAACCGAGTGAGCCACTCAGGTTCCCCTTACCTGAAATTTGTAAAAAATTCCAGGAAGAGCCCAGACCACACTGCTAGAAATTCTGATTCAATTGGCCTGGGAAGAGTCGGGCTTTGATATATTTTTATAGCTCCCAGTGATTCTAAAGTGCAGGCAGAATTGAGAACACATGCATACTAATCTTGGTCAGACACCCATTATGTGTAATCTGTGTTCTTGAAAAATTCTCCTCTCCTCATCTTTTAATGCAACCTACACATCTTTACAGTATTAATCTTCTTGAAGTTTTCAGAACATAACTCTCATTCAAAATCTTTTCATTTTTCTTCATTTTAGTAGATACAATTATCAGATTCTCATCAGTCAAGATCTAGTCTCACCACACTGTTGAGAATTTTCTCACAAAAATTTTTCGTTCATGTAACATCTTAATCTGTTGAGGTTGCTGTAACAAAATACCACAGGAAGTAGATCTAAGAAACAGAGAAAGTTATTTCTCCCAGTTCTAGAGGCTGGAAATCAGTGGCCAGGGTGCCAGCCTGACTGGGTTGGAAGGCGTTTCCCTGGCAGATCCTTTCATGGAGGTGGGGACGAGGGAGCCCTCTAGGGCTTCCTTCATGGGGCATTCATCTCATTCATGAGTACACCACCCTCATGATCTAATCACCTCCTACAGGCTCTACTTCCTAATACCATCATATCGGGCATTAAGATTTCAACGTATGAATTTTGGGAGGACATAAATATTAGGACGATAGCAAGTGCCTACTCTGTACCTCAGCTTAGTTTCCTGTAAATACTTTCTTATTTTTATAACTTGTCTTATATCTTTTCTCATGAGGGCATATGTTCAAATAAAAAATAGAAGATCCTGGCGTAAGAGAGAGACAGAGTACTGCAGTCTTTCCTAGACAGATAAGGCAAAGGGCCAGCCAATGATGTACAGATTCATGGGAGGAAAACAAAGACTCCTTACCAAAAAAAAAAAAAAAAAAAAAGATAAAGTTTGAGACTTTCTGCAAAATGTGATAAGGTATTTTTTGCAAGCAAGTGGGGAAAAATATGGGACACGCTGAATAGGATCAGCAGATTACGTTGAGCTCTAAGATATATATTTTTAAAGAAATATGTAATCTAGACCAAGAAAAATAATTTTGTGACTATATCCAGCTACTGTCTTTTTAAAATAATTATCTAGTAGTTCTTGTGAAGGATGGGGTAGGTGGAAAAGGGGTATACTAGACATAAATATCAGCACACTAGTGTAGAGCACCTATAGTTTGCTGAATGTGAACTGTATTTAAATTACTCATAAAGTAAAATGCACATGCCTCTAAATGCAGACTTTAGGATTATCCATTCTATACAACTCCTTTTCTTTTATTCATAAAATCCCAAGTAAAGGATTCCTGGATATTTTTTTATTTGAAAAGCGTGGATCGATCCCTTGTACTAAAGTCAAGAGTTTAGTTTCCAAAGTACTAAAATTCATGTTTTCTAATAGAATGTTGCAGTAAGGTATATTTCTGCCTGTGTATTATTTATTATATATATATTTAGTGGCTAATAATCCAAACTATGAAAATATATGTAACATATGTAATATATTTATATGTTGCATATAATTAATTAATCCAATAAGGTATTTCTTTTTTTCTTTTGAATATTATAATTACTTTATAATTTTAGTTGAAAAGTGTTTTTACTTATTTTAAACACACAGATATTTTAATTTTAAGAATCATCTGCACTTTTCAAAATGCAAAGTTACAGAGTTTAACAGAAAGTATAGGGCATAAGTGAGATATATGAAGGAAAGCTTGAAACAAAATGTGATTCAAGAAGAATTTAGAAATAGAAACAAAAATAGCTAATTTTAATACACAAGAAAAGTAGACAATTTTATGTGTCTTAAAATATATTATCACCAGAAAACCCCTATATACCAAGAGCGAATTTAATTTCTTGTGCAAGGCTTGCATTTCCAAACCTCACATAGCTTATTTTCATAGTCTGTTACCCTACACATAAATTATTATAAAATAACAATATAAAAAAGGAAAGTCGGTATATAATAAACTGGCAATTGTCATCCTAAATAGCTCACAATCTCAGGCTTTGTCTGTTTGTATGCTTCACCAATAAAATCTAACTGAAATGTCTGTATTTCTTTCTCCTCCGCTCTTAAGTGGCACTTATTCTTCTGCCTGATATAGTTTGCTTTGTCTGATTGACAAAAAAGTTAACTACTCCAGTAGTATAAGGCAAAATCTAATTTCCAGGTATTTTTTAACAAATGAGAGCTTCTAGGCATTAAGAAGAGGCTAACACAGACATCCTGTCCAATATTATTGTGTTAATAACATTTCCCAAGCACAGTTTTCAAACTCTCTCTCTCTGTATAGAAGAGCTTTCTAATATCTTTATCACATTCCATCTGTTTTAAATACTAGCTCAAATTCTGCTTCCTCCTAAAAGCTTTTTATCAAACATCTGCATTCTGTAAGCTTCCACCAATTTCCAGAATCATCCTTTGCCCTCTCTGAACATATATATTTTAGTTGGTTTCAAAGACTATGAATGCATGTTTCTTTGCAGCATGAGGAACTTCAACATTATGTTTTCTTCAATGCAACAGAAATATCTTTGAAGATAAATTTTCTTTATAATTAGAGCTTATCTTTAATGTAGCTATATATATACAGCTGACCCTCAAACTAGGAAGGGGTTAGAGATTCCAACCCTTGCAATGTCAAAAATCTATGAATAAATTTTGACTGCCCAAAGATTTAACTATTAATAGCCTACTGTTGACCAAAAGCCTTACCTGTAACATAAACAGTCGGTTAACACATATTTTGTATGTTGTACATGTTGTTCTTATAAAAAAGTAAGCTAGAGAAAAGAAAATGTTATTGAGAAAATCATAAGGAAGAGAAAATACATTACAGTACTGTACCATAAAAATTCCTTGTGTAGACAGTACACCCAGAAGTCTTGTGGGTCTCTTCAACAGTGTTTGGACAAAACAGACCCTGGGATGCCTCTTTTTCCAGCCTCCCACAACCCTCCAATTTCCTTCCCAGTAGAAACCTTGGGATCCATCTTCTCAGCCATTCCCTGCATCAGGCACCAACAAACACCATTTTTTGAGCTTAGCTCCCTATTGCAGATCAACCATAAGCCCCCAGATTCCTCAGAATTATTCCACTGAGGTGGAAGCTGCAAAGGTTTCTGGTCAACATGCATCTGTGGGCCTCCTCCACCTACCTGTCTCCAGGCTTCTATTCCCACCAGGATGCTGTGGCTCTGGTTGGTACTGGACACTTCTGTGAGTTGGCCGAGGAGAAGTATGAGGGCACTCAGCCTCTCCAGAAGATGCAAAACCGGCATGGAAGCCACACCCTCTTCCAAGATAATGTAGAAGCTACCCCAAGATGAGTGAGGTAAAACTGTTTGCCATGGAAGCTGCCATTGTCCCAAAGAAGAAGTTGAAGTAGGCCTTTTGGATCTGTATGCACTGGGTTCTGCTCACACAAACCCCCATCTGGGGGACTTCCTGGAGAGCCACTTCCTGGATGAAGAGGTGAAAGTCATCCAGAAGGTGGATGACTGACTAACCAGAAGTTGTCTGGCCCCAAGACTAGGCTGGGCAAGTATCTCATCTAAAGGCTCACCCTCAAGCTTGACTGGGAGCCTGTGGAGCCCAGTGGCCCATGAAGGGCTCCTCTGGCATCCCCCTGTTGCCAAGGCTTATGCCTGAGTCTCTCCTTCCAGCCATGAGGCAGCATTTTAATGAAGCTGAAGCCCTCACTCAAGCCAAAGACCAAATGCAAACAATGAAGCTTTTCACAGGAAAGAAAAAAAAATCCACGTTTGACTGGACCTGTGCAGTTCAAACCCATGCTGTTCCAGGGTCAACTGTATATACATATATGCATACAATATAATTATATTGTATGCATATATGTCATTACATTTAATATATAATATATATAAAGGTCATTATATACATCTAAAAGATTTTACATATTCTAAGCATTTTCTACGGTAAAGACGGCACAAGATACACACGCTCAGAAACATTATCTTAAAATTGCTTCATCATAAGCTGTGATATATTTAATTTTTGTCCTCAAAAGCGTATTCTGGTAATTTCTCCCATCTTCATCTTTCTACTTTAAATGTGGCTGAGAATGCCAATTGGGTGGGAGTTGACTCATGTAAACACCATCTGGCTCCGGAGTTAGAGGAAGAAGTTTTATAAAGCAGAGATTTCCCAGACTCATTGTCCTTTCTACCAATCCTGCTGACTTCTTTCAGAATTCCCTGGGAGAGAAGGAGAGTACCTTTCTGAGTACTACACTAAATTATAAGATCAAACTGTCTCCCATTTTGGATTTTTCTTTGGGATGAAAATAGTCAAACAGTGTGAAGTTCCACAAACAGAAGGACTTGTTCTTCAGAAATGTGTCACCACATGGCATCTTTGATTTTAAGCAGAAGCGGCTCAGGCAAGTGGTTTCCAACTGTCCTTAGAAATGGGTTTCCTCTGTTCATAAGATTCTTATTTCATGGATATTAGAACCTGCTGTGTTGTTTCAAACTATGCAACCTGAAGAGAAAGAGTAAACTTGAACATTTTGGGTTGAACTTTCCTTAATTTGACCCAAGTTTTATAAGTCATCATTATTGTGTTTTTAAGCTAAGTGCAAAGGATGAATCACAAAGCAAAAACCTAGCGAACAGAAACAGAAAGAAGAAATCTTATGATCTTTAGCTCTTGTTTATACCCTCCATGAAATAAGGAATAGTCCAACTGCCTGAAATAAGGTGTTTTTCTGATGTTGCTTTCTACCTGCAGCTGAGTGCCGGTAGAAAAGGAGGAAAAAAGAATTTAATTCACTGAAGCTAGTTATTGTTTAAAGTAATTGCTACAGTAGATAATACCTTTCAGTGGTTTCTATGTGTGCAGAGGGCAAGACAGCTGTTGGCTCCTCACCAGAAATATGATTTCCTATCTTATCCACTTCAGTGTAAGAAGGAAAATAGCCTATCTCACAGGTCTGCATCAGGAAAGTCACACGGAAAAAGAAGTATTCCAAATCAAAGAAACAGCCATATAATATGAATAGAATCAAAGTTAAATATCACATCAAAATATTCTGGAGAAGGTCTTTTGCTTCTTTTAAACATATGAATGCTTATTGTTCACACATTCATATATTCCTGAAATTCCATTTTATGCCTGATAGAAAAAAATAATGGCCATACCCATAGACAAATATCATTGTAACTTCCTACATTACATATTAACCATATTTATAGCCCCAAGATGCTGTTGTCAACCATGTTAATAAATTTTCCTCATTGAATATGTTCAACCAGATTCTGGGTTATCCTAATATGAATCTCACACAAAGGCATGCTGGCAATATTGTTCATCCTCGCCTCAGGGAAGAGCATAGAGCTAGCCAACCAAGTGGAGCTTCTCTCCATGTGCTTAGGTACTAAAATGAGTGATGGGTAAGCCTGAGAAAGCTACCTTATGAGTACACTGCAACTAATTTTCATGGATACACGGGACAGTTAATTTGAGAATGACTGATAATAATATAAGGAACACATAACAATAGAAATGATTGAAGCAACCATAATCCTAGAACTGTTTGTTGTCATTTACCAATACAATATTGGCAGCAATAAAAGTTATAAGTCAGAGGCAATCAGCACAGAAAAGCAGGAGAAAAAAATCATTCTGACATAACTCTGAAGGGCAATCAGTGACAAGTAGCAGACACTTAACGCAACAAGTTTAAATCCATCCTGTGGATCATTAGAGATTATGTAATAGATACAACTGGGTATTCTTTCAGTAATTTTCTCTGCTTGCTACTCTTACATGGGCTAGTTCTCCAAATAAAGGATATTGATTTAGTTTTGACCTTAAGGTCCAGAGAATTTTTTAAAGTGAATTCACAGTTTAAATAACAAAATTTATTTAGCTTTATGTTTTACAGATTATTGATTTTATTGGATTTTGACAATAACCTACCATAGTTTGAAAACCAGCTGTAAATTGCCTATAAGAATTCTTATATTTTTGAACTATGTACTTTCTGAAGTTTACAAATCTGATCTTATTTCATGGAGTTAAGCCCAAAACAACCAACTCAGAAACAATTCAATACCCAAATTTACTTTTGTTCCTCTACAAAAGAACCAAACTATTAATTAACTAAATTTAGAAGTAAACTATTAAAAATAGTAGTTAATACATATGTGTGCTTCTCACATGTCAGATGTTAAGTGCTTGCATTATATAGCTCATTTAATACAGCACTCCTATGAGATGGGTATTATTATTGTTTCCATTTTTCAGGAGAGGAAATTGAAGCACAGAGAGTTAAAGTAACTGACCCAAACTGTCATCTAACTGGTAAAGAATAGAATCAGGATTCTGTTTCCAGAGCCCACACACACTCTCAACTCCTTCCCTTACTGCTTTTTCAGATTAACTTCACCAATCCAAAGAGTGGGCAATACTAGTATAGAAATGCACTAAATTTAATATCATCTCTTCATCAGTCTGATAAGTATGGCTACATACCAGTCATTTGTGGATTAATGCTTTGGAAGAATAAGTGACTGCATATGTAATTATTATATGGCCAGTGGATTAGGCAATATGAAGCACATACACCTAGTTTTTCCATGAAAGCCTAAAATTTGATTGGTTACATCTGGTCATCATTGCAGAATATTCTAGTTTATTCTTTTAAAATGGAAACCTTTTCAAATGTGAAATCTGGCGTAGTATCTGGCACTTCATTTAGGAAAATTGAATGCTAGGCTGACTCAATAGTCCCAAGCTGGTATTCAGGGGAGGTGTCTTCACTCATATATCTGGTCATTAACACTTACTGTCATCTGGGATCTCAAATAGGCTGTTGAACAGATCACTGGTCAGGGGACTGGCTATGTGGGTGTGTCACCTGATCAGTTGCACAGGTCTCCGTATTCTCAAGGGTTTCCTGCTTGGTTTAATGCTCTGCTGTTGTTGTCATAAAACTCCTAATAATTTTATCTCTTATTAAAATTTCAGTATAGTTAACATTAATGTGATATTAGCTTCAGGTGTACAATATAGTTATTCAACAGTTCCATATATTACTCACTGCTCATCAAGATAAATGTACTCTTAATCCCCTTCACTTGTTTCACCCATCTGCTTACCCCACTCCCCTCTGGTAACCCTCTGTTTGTCCTCTATAGTTAAGTGTGTTTTATAGTTGGCTTCTTTTTTTACTTGTACATTTGTTTTGTTTGTTAAATTCCACATAAGAGTGAAATCATATGATATTTATCTTTCTCTGACTGGCTTATTTCGCTTTGCATAATACTCTCTGGCTCCAACCATGTCACTGCAAATGGCAAGATATCATAAAAATCTTAGAAGAGAGGACAGGCAGTAATTTCTCAGACATTGGTCATAGCAACACCCTTCTATATATGTCTCCTGAGGCAAGGGAAACAAAAGAAAAAATTAACTATTGAGACTACATCAAAATAAAAAGCTTCTGCACAGCAAAAGAAACAACTACCAAAACTAAAAGATTACCTACTGAATGGGAGCAGATATTTGCAAATGACATATTCAATGAATGGTTAGTACCTAAAATATATAAAGAACTTCTACAATTCAACACACACACACACACACACACACACACACACACACTGCAATTAAAAATGGGCCAAAGACATGAACAGGCATTTCTCCAAAGAAGACATCCAGATGGCAACAGACACATGAAAAGGTTTTCAACATCCCTCATCATCAGGGAAATGCAAATTAAAAACACAATGAGATATCATCCTACATCTGTCAAAATGGCTCAAATCAAAAACTCAAAAAACGACAAGTGTTGGCAAGGATGTGGAGAAAAAGGAACTCTCATGCACTCTTGGTGGGAATGAAAATTGGGGCAGCCACTGTGGAAGACAATATGAAGGTTCCTCAAAAAATTAAAAATATAAATACCTTATGATCCAGTAATTACACTACTGGGTATTTACTCAGAGAATATGAAAACACTACTTGGAAGTGCCATGCGCACCCCTATGTTTATTGCAGCATTATTTATAATAGCCACACAATTGAGGCAACCCAGGTGTCCACTGATAGATGATTGGATAAAGAAGACGTGGTATATATATGCAATGGAATTTTATTTGGCCATATAAAAATAATTTTATCTTTGCAGTTGTGTTTTACAACACCAAAGGATTAATAGAGCATGAGTGTAAGCAGAACAGATATGTGTAATACAGATATGCACCATCCCTTGCCCCCCATTTACATAGAGCATCTGTGATGCCCATGAGCACAGTGGACCATGTTGTGTGGGAGTTTAGTAAGACTCAACACAAGTAGAAGGTAAGAATTTTACATCTACAATCGAGGTGAGGAGGAGGTGCTGACAACCCCAGGAGGCCATGCTTTCTTTTGAATCATTATTTCTTTCCAAATCAAGAAAGCAATGACATTCGAAGAAACATGAATCAGCAAGGAACTTCACACATCCTTTTTTACTCATGTTATGTTCTTATATTAGACTAAAATGATGATGTGGAAGGAAAAGGAAACACGAAGAAACTCACAGTTTCTTTTCCACTCAGTCCTTCCTTGCTCATCAGTAAGCTGAAGGTAAAGTAGTGGTTGAATGCACGTGTATCAAGAAGTGAAATAAAAGTCACTGAAATGGTTTCCTGCAGTGTCTCCATCCTTCTGGTAAGAACTAAATCCATATGCATGTATGAGCTACAAAATGTGAATTGTATAATTTTGGTGTTCCACATATGGGTTAAATGCCCTTATATTTGCATTTAAAATCAGTATTGTACAACTTAATGAAGACCAGTAAAACTCACGGTAATAATTTAAATTTTTAATTTTTCCTTACTTAGCACATCAAACAGCAAATACAAAATACTATAACAAATAGAGAGAAAACTTGCACAAGAAAAAAAGGCTTTATGGTTTAGTATTTTAATCACACACTTTCAGTTTTGTATTGGGTCACACCAATTATATAGCCAGTCTCAAAAAACTGTACATGGTCTCCCTATTATATTGTATTTTATGAAATATTTGTCAGCATAATTGTAGGCTCATGTGCTTTGTTCCATTCTTCTGATCATATAATGAATTATGTTAAAAAGTGGTATAATTCAGTGGTGGAAAGTATTGCTTCTCCTTCTGCTTGTTCCCGTTTTCTCCAGCCTGAGAAATTTTCTTCTAGTATGTTCTGGGAGGGGCAGACAGGAGATGGCAGCAGAGAAGTAGAATAACCCACCATTTTCAAATGCCTCCTCTCAAACATTTTATGTATTGCAAGACTCCTCACTGTTCCCTGTGAGATTTACGTTTTAATAAACCAGAGCCAGGAATCAATTCTTTTATTTTTTTGTTGTTTTTGTTTTTGTTTTCTGTTTTCAGCTCACACAATTCTCCCTTAAGGTAAGATCAAAGAAAGATTCTAATGCTTGACTCAAAGAAAGCACAATAGAAAATAAAAAATAAGGGACACAAAGAAGTGAGTATTTAAAAAATACCATCATACTACACCATAGTAAAATAATGCATCATGTCTTAAGTTGACTTAATTTTCTAAACTCAAAATATCTCTCTTCTCTCAGGCAAGCTACCACATAAATATGCAACTATTTTGAAAGTTGCTGTTGTTTTTTTAGCTGCTTATGATTTATTCTTCCAACAAATTGTAACCACATAATGATTTTAGTAAATTTTTTGAACCATTGTTCCTATGTGGGAATTTTTTTGTCTTTTTTTTTTTTAATTTTTGGCCATTGCAGGCATAAAGGTTGTTAGCTCCTTGTCAATTTATTTGATAGTATCTTAACAATTCCTCTAAAATATTTAAAAATTCCCTTATTTTGTACAAGAAAGAGACTGCAAAGTCAAACTTTCCCTGCTGCCCTAGAACGGACAGATGAGGTTCAAACCAGAGGGAAGAATATTAAGAAATCTATGTTGTAAAGAAAAATCTCCAGCAATAAGGATCAGAGGATGTCCTCAGATCTTAAATTTAGGTAACCGAGCATCATCTCAGTAGATCACAGCTGCCAATCCAAAGTCTATAGACTATATTTTATTGATTCCCAGACACACGCTTCTTTCATGTTTTAACAATTCTGAACTTCAGTGTCTTTACAATCAAGACTGTTTTACAGTCACAGACCTGACAGAAGTTCAAATATAGTTGCCACTGTCATTCATGTGAGACAATGTGTACAAAAGAGCCAGCATCAAAACTGACCGAATGAGTGCTAGTGCCATGGAAGAAGGTCCTGGGGACAGTGGATGGTACTGTTAACCCTGGAAACTAGATGTTTGTACAAGAGAGACAGAGGCAGAAATTCATTAGACACAGTTCAATACAGTTTTCAAAGGAAGTCTACAGGTCCCTAAATCTGCAAAACTTATCTGAGGACTCTGGCTATTTGGTTATTGGTGGATTTTATTCAAACTCTCCACACAAAGTATGATACTGAGGTAAAAAAAAACCATGGACATTGATGACTGTAAATCCAAAGTGATTTAGAAGACTCAGAGTCTGATTATGAGGTAGCTCTAGAAACATATTAATCAATTTATTTTGCTTATATTTTTCAGTTCTTGTATGCATAAAAATGATACGTGATAAAGTCTACCTGTGTCTGAAGAGCTCTTTTCAGAAAAATAAGATATAATTTTCAAAAAACGTGCAACAAGATTACATTGTGGCATAGTTGAATTGGTAGTTTTGATTCTCACTTAGTGAGTGATACATGAAATAGTGTTGCAGCCAGCAATTGATGGTGTTTTAGAAAACCAGAAAATGAGAATCTTGAGTTTCTTGAGAATCTTGAGAATCTTGAGAATCTTGAGAAGAGGTCTATGCCAAAGTCCTATGAAGCTAAGTTAAGGGAGCTTCAAAAGAGAAGTTCACATTGATTAGGAGGGACTCATGAAAAGGACACGAGAGTATCCCAGGAAACACTGGATGTCTACTTGGACAACTTATTTGTTGATTGGCCCTGAGTCTACTTGGAGAGGGAAACAGAAAACTGGAAGAGAAGGTAGGACAACTGAGGAAGAGTCTGCATGTTCACCTTTGCTTTTGCAAAGAAGTGTTATTTCAAAGAGGTAAAGTTACAGCTCAAAAGTAGCTCTCTGTTGCTCATGTTCCACACAAGAAAGTGATCCTCCAGGTGAGGAGATCAAAATTTGTATGGGTTGAAGTCTGTAGAGGTTAAAAGGGAGCCAATGTGGATGGTGGGAAGAAATTAAGTCAGACCTGGTCTCCTAAGTCAGGGAAGTGAGCATTGGAAAAGTTCAAAGGTTCTGCATGAAACAGTGATCATCAATCAGATTCCTGCCTCACAGAAGACACCCTTGCTGATTCAGTGTTTGCCAATGAAGCAGCAACATTACAGAAATAAAATCGCATACACATTTATATGAAGAGATTTTACCCATCTACCCTACAGCCTGTCTATCTCTGTAGTAGCTAGAATTTAATAAAGGATGGAGAAGGGACATAAAAAAGCAGAAGGCTCTCCATCCAAGTCCCTCCAGCAAAGGGTTAAGCCATTGCTTGAGGACAGAGGAAGAGATGAAATTGGAGTTTTCAACTGGATTAAATTTATGAAAACCAGAAATGAAAGGATGGCTATGGGGTCTGCCTAAACACTGTTAAGGGACTTTGAATTAGAAATTTGACAGAGCACAATGGAAGAATGTGATTAGAAAAGATAAAAGTTCAAACTGCTCCATTATCTAGTTACCTTTACGTGTCAAACATTTTAAAATGTAATAAGTCTTCCTCATATTCTCCTGCCTGAAAAAGCCACACAAAACAAATATAAAGGAAAGTTTGCAAAATATATACTCTCATCCAGTTGAACTCTAAATATTTCACATAATCTCTGCCTCCAAACTAATTCAAGTACTTTGGATACAATGCCAGAATTTTTTTCTGGGCTGTATTTTCAGACAATGCTATTAATCGTATTTTTTGTAACAGCCCACTAATCTAACATTGTAGCTGCAATGTCAATAGCCAGGCTTTTAATCTTTTTGTTTGTTTGTTTCCCCAATAGTTTGTGCTTCTCTATTAGCTTACTTTGAATGATGCTAAAATGCATTCTTATTGTCAGGATTTAATTTTTTTTTACATAGGTTTTTTTTTCTTCAGTATCATGTTAAGCAGCTCAGTTTATGTTAAAAGAAGTTGAGAACTCTGTGTACGTTTAAACTGATTTGTTTGAATGTGATGTAGTAACTCATCAGGACCCATAAATTATTTTATAAAATTTTCCATTATAAAACTATTGACAAAAATTCAATATCCATTTATGATTAAAAACTTTCAGCAAAGTGTGTGTAGAGAGAAAAAACCTCAAATAATAAAGACCATACATGACAGCTTATGCAGCAGATTAATGAGTTAGGTAACATTCTTCTCTTCTCCAGTTGGCCCCGGACTCCATGACTGTATCATTTTATTTAAAATACCATGATATAACAAATCATGAACCAATATAAAAGATGTGTTCTGAAGTCAAACAGAAATGCTTGTATTGTCTTCATTGCTCTTCCTCCAAACTCACATAAAGAATGAATTCCAAAACTCATTTGGCAAAAATTACCGTGTCACTTATGGAAAAGAACAATTACGTGTAGACTCTCAAAGCTCTCATCTTAGAAATGTACCCCATTACCTTTGAAAAATGACTCTTATTTACAAATAATATTGATTTATTTTCTTTAATGTTTATTTAATTTTGAGAGAGAGTGACAGAGCAGGAGTGGGGGAGGAGCAGAGAGAGAGAGACACAGAATCAGAAGCAGGCTCCAGGCTCTGAGCTGCCAGCACAGAGCCAGATGCCGGGCTCAAACCCACGAACCACGAGATAATGACCTCCGACTGAGCCACCCAGGCGCCCCCAAATAAGATTGATTTAATTCTTTAAGATAAGACTCACCTCTCTCTGTAGCCTAGTATTTTTCAGTAAATTATAATCTTATCTGGAATAGATATTTAGTTCTGCTATTCAGAATGACTGACACAAACGTGGGCCAATTATAACCATTCTAAGTAATAGATCTCTGGAATTAATATTTCTCCCCCAACCTCTAGATTGGCAAGAGTATGCAGAATTTGTAAAATCCCTTTACTGAGGTTGCCTCCTGTTCTGCCATTTCCAATTATCGTTAATGAAAGTAATAAATCAAGTTAAAATCTAGTTCAGATGTCGTAAGCATCCTTAAATTTGGCCAACACTTGAAGGGCTTATTTTGAGAGAATTTTAAATAATAACAACGAAACATTTAAGATCTTTCCAGGTAATATATCCTAAATAAACATGCCAAAATATAAAATATGGTTGGTTTAACAAAATATACCAATTACTACTTACCTATATTGCTAAAAATGATGTGGAAAATAAACTCGTACAATATCCAGTTATATAGATGAGGTCCTCAAAGTCCAGAGAAGTTTAACAACCTGTCCTAGATCACACAGCTAGTTAAGGGCAGAACCAGGATTTGGACTGGGGCAAGGCAGCCTCAAAGTGTGAGCTCCTTCACATCCTAATAGGCTCCTTTTCAGGACACATAAATGACAGCATGACATTCTATCATAATCAGAATTCAATGATCTTCATATATTTCTTCTAAAAAATTAATATGACCATGTACTATCCCAGAATTTCTAAAAAGGAATCTAAGCCTCTAGTACGTGTTCATCTAGGTTGTTCTCACTTTATATAGATGTCTATTGAGATCTCTGAGAAGGGATACAAGAGATTTTTCAGTTTCACTTTCTCTAGGGAAGCTAGAGAATCATTCTTTACTGTGATCATACTTTTCTGTTCCTCCTGATTGTGAAATTTGTAGCTTTTTCCTGGACTTTTATCTTGAGAAGATACTTAGAGGAAAGCATGTAAAAGATTGGAACTTTAACATGGGGAAAAGATTAGGTGTGGTCAAAAAGAAGATATTACCAGGATTTTTATAAAATAATCTGTAACTTGAATCATGTTGTCCTGCCAGTAGCTGAGCTTCTCCTGGAAATCCTGAAGACAATGGATTAATTACGAAAATTTGAGACAAATTAATTAGAAGAGTATTACACACTTGTGCTCTGTTTTTATTATATCGTGATACTAGTTTTTTCTTAAAATACTTTATTTTAAGCAGGAAAGAAAAGCTGGGTAAAAAAAAAATCACTGAACTCAGCACTTCTCTTTCTTTCATTCCAAAACAATTATCTTTCTTCAGCTTCCAATACTGGGCACAAGGCAAGCCATGCATAGAAGTGAACTACAGTGTCCCAAAGAAGAGGAACATATATGTGAAGTGGGGTAAAGTGGAAGAAACACCTGTATATTTTCATTCCTTTAAAAGTAGAATGTATACTTGACTAGATTCTATTTGGATTGTTATAAGTATTTACAACTTTGGAATCCATTTCTAGTATGCAGATCCATTCAATAAATAGACATACAGAAGAAATCAGGAAATGAGTAATTTATAAAAGCAACTAATTAAAATCATTTTGTTTCCCTTTGGAATATATTTTATGTTGTATTTATATACTGCCTACTGATGGCTTGTCAATTCACATTTTGAAACAAAATTAAGCAATTACACTTTACAGAAACTATGGAAGAAAGCTCTGTCTTTCTGGTCTACCTCAAACTCATCTTTTATCTTCCAACTACAGGGACTTCGCCTATAAAAGGGTGAGGTTGAAAAACTTTAGAATGTCAGTTGGCCTTTTCTGGCCTTCTCTGCTCAATAACTGCTAAATATGACACCAAATTTCATATATTACTGGAGAAGAATAAAGTAGAGACGTACAATCTAGAGCTAGAAAGGACTTCAAAGAACAGTTGGACCTGGATATCTCATTACAAAGTCCTAGCCCAGCCTGGCAGATTATGTAGTGACTGACACAGTAAGAGTGTGGGGAAGCAGAGACCTCTTTCTCCATCTGAAGGAGTCCATCGATTGCTGCATTATTGGTGACTAACTCGTTTGAAGCATATATGATTAATAGTGCTAAATCTTTGTATTTTTCAATTAAAACCATATATCCATAATTTTACATGACATATTCTAACTTCAGGTGTTTTAAATTAATTTATTTATTTTAAAGGCACCTGGGTGGTTCAGTCAGTTAAACATTAGACTCTTGATATCAGCTCAGATTGTGATATCAGGGTCATGAGATCAAGCCCCATGTCTTGATCTCAGGGTGTCAGTGCTCAGGGTGGAGCCTGCTTGGATGTCTTTCCCCCTGTATCTCTGCCCCATCTCCATTCGTGTATGTGTGTGTGTGTGTGTGTGTGTGTGTGTGTGTGTGTGTGTGCATGTGCGCACGCATGCACACGCTCTCCCTCTTTCTCTCAAAATCAATAAGTAAACATTAAAAAAAACCTAATTCAATGTATTCTAACAAAAACAGAAACACTGTAAGGTTCAGAAAAGCACATACGGGAAAGTATAACCATCTTCAAGATGACCAATCTCTGAGCTCTGGCCCATATTTTCATGCTTATTTTGTGGATGAGAAGACTAGTAAGTAACTGATGAGTAAGTGAGTAAGTTGAAGAGCTGAAATAAGAACTCATTATTCCTCACCTTTAATTTTAGTGTCTATTCTTATACCTTATGGTATCAGCTACTTCTTTGCTGCAGTAGAAACACAGAGTGTGCTTAAAGACTTAAAAGGTTAGCTTCTTACAATAGCTTAGTGATTGAGCATACAGGCTCTAATGTCAGAATGGCTATATTTCCTCTAGCTACACCAGTTTCCTGTCAACTTAGGGAAGTTACTAAAACTCTTATAACCTAATTCGGTCATCTGTAAAATAGGAGACAACGCTGTCCTTTCCATTGGGTTGTTGTGAAAATTAAGCAATATAATAAATGTAAAGTTTTTCCAGTCTCAAGAAATATTAGCTATTTTATCATCTGGAGCATGATCACCATTATTATCATCACAAATTCTCTGTGATCTCAATCCTGAAATGCTCCAAAACTGATCTTTTGCAACTTTATTCTAATTCATGACACTCATGGTTCAAGAGCCTCCTGAATTATAGCAGGTTTAGCTCTGTTGCAGACTATACTATATTTGCTGTGCTCTGGGTTGTACTGAATGCCTCACTGGCCCACTTCATTCAGGTCTAGGCTCAAATGTTACCTTCACATTTATGTCTTCAAAGACTTTTCTTGGTAAACCAATTCTACTATGTGATGTTCCATCATTCTGCTTTTCCTTTCTTAATAGAATTTAAGATTCCTGAGATTGTATCATATGCATTTTTGCATATTTTTGTCAATCTCGATCCTCACCCTTGAATACAAGCTCCACGTAGATGATCATATTGCTTGTCTTGTTTATTACAGTAGCCCTGGTGCCTAAACACTATATAAAAAAATAGTAAACACTCAATAAACTATTTGCTGAATAAATTGACAAGTGAATAAAAGATTAAATGAATATGTGCCAAAGGACAACCTGCTGATAGAAGCAAGTGGATGACACAACCCTAGATAAATGTAGACCCTAAGCACGTCATGCTGATATGTAAAGCTGGATCTGCTGGTTGACAGTGACCATGTGGCTTCAGCTACAAATGTCCTGGTAACTTTGTTTCAAGATATTTTGGTATTGCTTTCATTTCCTGAGGAAGACAAAATGTTTAAATATAGCTTTCTAATTAAGTGTTTTTAAACAGTCATAGTATAAATGAGACAATATAAACAAAAAATATGTACAATTTTTGAAATATTTGACACACAGTGCTTTCCTGAGTCTCATTACTTGTATGAAAGCTGCTTTTTATTCACCAATTTTTCAAAGATGCTCAGCAGTTTTAGCTATATTTGGAAGTGATTAGTGCTACTTGAATTTTATAATATTAATATTATTAAAAGGTTTTGAAAAATATCCTCCAGTTTTTAAATTCTTTTCATTTTGCCTTTAATTCTTCCATAAAAAGTATTGCTTTTTAAATAAGAGAAGTAGTGATCATGTTAAGTTGAAACAATAGAAACCATGTCATAGTGAACCAGAGAGTACATGGCAAGTTTCACCTGAGTAAAAGATTTTGTGACTGCAAAATTTTCTCTGAAGAGTGTTCTTTCTGAAAGACAGAACAGGCTATGACATCATTCACCAAGCCCATTTGTTTGGTAGAAAAAGAGCAATGCTGACATCTAGTGTTTATGAGTTACAAGACAAAGGTTGATACTTTTCTTTATGAGCAGGAATTCTTCTGAACAGAATCACATTGGGGAGGAAGATAATGAATGGCCTCTGGGCTATGGACAAGTAAACAATCAGCTTCAATTCATAGCCCAATCTTTGAGTTACCTAACAGAGTGTTTCTATTTGTGAATAAGACCAGAGCTTAAAATGACTCTTTATTGATAATAGTAAAATAACTAGATTTCCATAATCACTTTGTGTGGACTCTGATTTCTTGTCAGAGAGAGAGAGAGAGAGAGAGAGAGAGAGAGAGAGAGAGAGAGGCAGAAAGAAAGGAAGGAAGAAAGAAAGAAAGAAAGAAAGAAAGAAAGAAAGAAAGGAAGAAAGAAAAAGTGTCTGTGATACAGGTATTCATTTAAAAGCGCTGGAGTGGTCAGGGTGCCTGGATGGCTCAGTTAGTTGAATATCTAACTCTTGGTTTTGGCTCAGTTCATGATCTCATGGTTTGTGAGTCTGAGCCCTGAGTTCGCCTCTGCGCTGACAGAGGGGAGCATGCTTGGAATTTCTCTCTCCTTCTCTCTGCCCCTCCCAAACTCCTTCTCTCTCTCTCTCTCTCTCTCTCTCTCTCTCTCTCTCTCTCAATAAATAAATAAATAAACATTTAAAAATTATTAAAAACCCTAGAGTGGTTAACATCCCTATGATGTTAACTGCTGGTGCCACTGAGGTTAAAATAATACAACAGCCCACAAATGGCAACAAGACTACTCCCCCAGTCATAGTAGCTGGTTTCCAGCTCCTTCAAAGAATCAAAGAATCCCACTTCCCTTAGGAGTAATACTTGCTGTGGGAAATACTTCAAGCAGAAGTTAGCCCTGACTTCCAGACTCTATTCCATAGCAGCACATTTCTACAAAAATGCAGAACTCATAAGGAAGTATTTAGATATTTTCATCTATCATAACTGTCTTGGTCAGCCATCAAAGGAAAAGCACTAGCCAAGTTATCATAAATGAGGCTGTAAGACTGTGTAATTTGAGAATACTCAGCAATGTCTGCTTCACCCATTTCAAGTACATAAGCCTTGCTAGTAACTTGTTCTGCAAATGTTCCACAAGACAAGCAAAGATTTCAAACACATTTTAACTTGATAAACAAGTGATGTCTTGCAATACGAGCAGCACATGATGTCAAATGTCACATGATCACAACTGAGCCAATGGTGGTTCTTCTTCTTCTTCTTCTTCTTCTTCTTCTTCTTCTTCTTCTTCTTCTCTCTCTCTCTCTCTCTCTCTCTCTCTCTCTCTCTCTCTCTCTTTCTCTCTCTCTCTGCAGGATTATGGATGATCATCGCCCATGTTCAAATGCTCGGTCTCAGGTCACAGTGTTTGGCAGAAATCAGTGATTTTTCGGAACATTGAAAGGTGCCCACAACTGGCACTAATACATTTTTTGTCACTCCAAACTACCTATGTACAGCGCTTTGCTTTTCCATACAAGAGTAAGTTTAGGAGTTCTTTGCTTTATTCTAGGTCAGGCTGCCTGCAGATATAGACCTTTTTCCCTGCCAGTTACATTTAATACAGTATATGACAAGAGTTTATTAATACTATACTGTAGTCGACATCCATGAGAGTATATACAATGGCTCCCATGCAGAAAAAGATTCCATTGAGCCAATTGATAGCAGTGATTCCATTAGTGAGAGTGAAAGTCATCCTACACAATAACACTCCTGTCTCTTGTCTCCCCCACACCAGCCACAAAGGTCTTCAAAGGTAAGTGCAGGTTAATTTGTTTATTTTTCTTTATATTTTGTATTTTATTTTGTATTAGATTACAGTATTGTAATCATTTTTATATGGATGTTTTTGGGTGGTAGAATGAATCATCTGAGTTTCCATTATTTCTTATGAGGAAAGTCACTTTGATATCCAAGTGCTTTGGATTACAGGCATGTTTCCAAGATGAATTATGCTCACAAACCAAAGTTTCACTGTATTTCTAGAGATAACTACAGAACATTAATACAATTGAAGGAGAAAACTTTCTGTAAATCCACTTACCCTAGCCTGGTTTTATGGAGGTATATATATATCTACAGTGGGTGTCAGATGTCATTAAGTGTTCCAGAAGGAAGTTCAGAACCAGAACTATGCTCCCCTGATTCCATAGTGTGTCCAAACTGCCATGTTAGGTTATACTACCTTTGAAAACATAGACAGGGAAGTTCCAATGTAACTCAAGCATCCCTAAAACAAATGACAAATGAGAACTATGTATGGAAAAAAAAACCCAAACTTCTCTGTAGTAGGGAAAGTTTTATATGTTTTCTTATTAACTTTACTTATTTTATCATAATGAACTTGGGTAATTATTAACTTGCAAACATTTTTCTTCCTTGAGATGGGAGGTGCCTCCATGGTTACAATTTAATAATTGAATATAACAATCACTATGTCCTGAATCAGATAACATTTAGAAGGCAATCTACTAATTCCTCACAAAGATTCCATTGAGGAATTCCTCCTAACAGGTGAGGTACAAAGGACTCTCTATCAAAAGACCTATAGCATCTCTAACCACAGGTGTGGAAAATACATGTCCGGACAGAAAATTATGACTTGGTATTCAATCCAATCCCCCCATTATATATTTTGGATCATCAAGAAGCAGCATGGCACACCACCCAGGAACTTAGGATCTGGTTCAAAGCTCAAAATTTATTTTTTGCCATTCATTGACACATTACCAATATTTATTCTTGCTGTGTCTCGGTTTCCTCATTTGTTGTGCCACTTACTTTGGGCTGTTGTAAGAAAGTAACCCAGCCAAGGTAGCTAGTAAACAACAGAAATTTATTTCCCACAGTTCTGGAAGCTTAAAGTCCAACACCAGGGTACAAGCAAGGTCAGATTCTGTTTCAGCATAAGAATTTTGAAGGGACACAAACATTCAGGTCATAACATCTGTATAGGAGAATGATGGTAATTACTACCTCATAGGCAGAGAAGAAAAATTAATTCTTGTAATCCATGAAAAATAGTCCTCGATATATTATAAATATTACTTAATACAGTTGCTTCATTTAAAAAAAATGAATCCCAGGCACAAAGAATGCTCTCAATAAATGTTAATCATCATTATTTCAGAGACTTTCCTTGATGAATAAAATATAAAAAGTTATGATGATGTGTTTTTATAGAAAAGGAGCACAAAAATAGAATCCCACCAAGAAAATATGAATTAAAAGAATATCTGTGTCCCCGATGATAGAGGCACACGATGCTACAGATTTTTGCTGTTCTACTAATAAAGTCTTGGAAAGAGGTATTTATCATCTCAACAAAAAGAATAGGTCCACCTAGCTTATTCTTCCATGGAATAACGTAAGGCATGAAGGACAGTTCATGACCCCCTGGAACAATCTACTAGAGAAGTAACATCCTACTGGGGGATAAACAGCTAGACAGATCTCCCTATAAAGCACATTGTAGAAGCAAGAAGACGTTGGGAACATTTCAAAGACTGTAAGATACACACACACACACACACACACACACACACACACACACACAGGAAGCCCAGGTATGGTGTTTACTACTTGCAATGCTCCTTTGGCCAATGTGTATTAAGTAAAGTTAAAGTGGGAACACAGGACAGTAGGTTCATAAAACCAGGCAAAATTTGCTATGAAAGGGCAGAAAATATTGAGATAAAAATACCCAAATGTTAAAATCTAGGTGGAATTATGTTTTTAGGGCTCAAGAGAAACATAACATTAAGTACCTGCATTGAATTTACATTTATATGTAACTTCACGAGCAAATCTGGATACATGGGGAAAAGAAATGGAGTCAAAGGCAAGAGGAAGAAATAGGCTTTCCCATGCATTCTGAGTGAAAAGCACACAGTTTCTCTGAAAAGCTTCACTGCAACCCCTTTGCCCACCTCATTAAAATGAAGCTAACCACGAAACACATACAGCATAATGACTACATCTTATTTGCACAAGTTCAAAGTTTCTGTTTTGTAATTTGTGTTCTATCTCCAATTAACTGAGAGTTGGTAGAATTAAGCAATAAATTAATGAAAAGTTCAGGTTGAGTCTCTTTATTTATACTGAACAATGCCTAGCACCTTCTTGGGTAAAATTAACTACATAATAATGTTTGATGACAATTACAAAGAAAAATGCACAGTTCCATGTCTCAAATACACAGTGATAACACACTTTTAAAAAATGCATTTAAATTAAAGCTTTTACAAGGAAATTTTATGTTCAAATATTAAAAGAAACTGCCTATTGTATTTTTCATACCTGGAAGTAAGAACAGCTCCTTGTTTCCTTTTCAATTTTAGATCAGACACATATCCATTTTTATAATCCACAAGGAATACAAGGTTTATAAAATGATAACATAGTAGGCAACAGTGCTCTACTCTGAGAACAGTTAAACGGTAACAGTGTAGATACCTGATCCTCCATTAGGAGAGCTTGTTAAGCAAGTCTGAATGGGCAGCATGGATTTGCAGAGGCTCATCCTAGAATATGCAAATCTATGAATGGGAGGACATGTTCATAAAAGCTTGTTACTATCCTTGTTATGAGTTAAATTGTGTCCCTCCCCCCAATATATGTTCGAGTCGTAAGCTCTAGTAGCTCAAAAGCAACCTTATTTGGAAATAAGGTCATTACATACATAATTAACTAAGATGAGGTCATAATGGAATGGGTGGACTTTTAATCCAATATAATCGATGTCGTTTTAAGAAGGGAAGAAAGGGCACAGACGTAGGAAGGGAGAATACTACGCGGCAACAGAGGCAGAGTCTAAAGAACTACAGCTGCAGGCCAAAGAAACCAGGATTTCCAGCAAACAACCAGAGGCTAGAAGAAGGAAACATTCTCTTCTACAGCTTTAGGAGGCATCATATGACCTTGCCGATTTCTTGATTTTGGACTTCTAGCCTCCAGAGCTATGATACAATGGATTTCTATTGTTTAAGCCACTCTATTACCATCACTTTGTCACAGCAACTTTAGGAAACTAATAAAAACCCTTAATACTAAAAGATTTAAAATTTGGAAGACCCCAAAGGACTCTTTATGAAATGATTATAATGTTATCACACAAGAAGGAAAACTAGGACTAAGAATTGCTATGAAAGAATTGCCAGTAGAGAGAAACATTTAGTGGCAGGATCCCAGTTCAGCGGAAGGCATGGATGACTCCTTATTAAATATAATTAGGTCACAGAATCCATTTGTTCGTTAAGTAGATAAGACTTGAAATCTTAAGCACTTGTTTACAATACATTCAGATAATTATTTGTACACCTTAGTTATTAGAAATAATCTTTGACTTCACTTATTTTACATGCACATAGATTGCTTAAATCATGAAGGAAAAATCTAATACAAATATAGTACACCTCAAAATGTTTCCACATTTGAATAACTAACATTTATTGAATTTTCACTGTGAGCTATGTACTTTTCCAAGAGCTTTGCTCACATATTCACTTGAATACTCTCTACCCTAGGAGGCAGGTTTATTAACATTATTCCCATTTTTCTGAGGGCAAACCAAAGCCTGGAAGATTCAAACGAACTATTTAAGATGACACAATTGACAAATTCCAGAGGTGGGATTTGAGCATAAGCCATAAAGAACCTGGGGTCTTAAAACTTTTGTTATATTGATCCCTACGTGGAAACAATTTTATGTAAGCCTCCTTCGCAGCCACTTACAAATTGTAAATCATATCAGTGAAGTAGTAATAGGTGAGTGTGACTGTTTTAACTAATAAATGAATAAAGTCTGGTTGTTCTAGACCTTAAAAAGTTTAAACATGAAGTTAAAGCATAAAAGGGGCACTGAGGTGGTTCATTCAGTTGAGCATTCGACTTCAGCGCAGGTCATGATCTCACTGTTCTTGAATTCAAGCCCCACAATGGGCTCAGTGCTGTCAGAGCCTGTTTCATACCCTTTTCCACTTCTGTCTCTGTCCCTCCCCCATTTGCGCTCTCTCAAAAATAAACAAAACATTAATAATAATAATAATAACATAAGGTAATCTCTGGCTTTTACATCCGAAAATTATCAGAGGAAAAAGCTAAAAGACATTTACATCTAGTACATTATGTAAGTCATGTTCCACATCCATTTCTTCTACTTGCTGACCTTGGAGCCAGGCAGAGCTGGATCCTAGCTAGATATGACATTGATTTAATTAATTGATTAATTTGTATCTCAGTTTTTCATTTATAAAGTGGGGATGATAAAACCTAGTCCTCAGTGCTTTACATATATAGCCTATCAATGAAAAACCTTCAATATGCTATACTGTACATAATAAATGTTCAGCAAATGGCAATTCATAATGATAATCCTACTGACTTGGTCGTCATACCATTAAAAAAAGTCCTGTTACGGGGTGCCTGGGTGGCTCAGTCAATTTAGCGACTAACTTTGGCTCAGATCATGATCTCATGGCTCGTGAGTTTGAACTCTGTATCAGGATCTGTGCTGACAGCTCAGAGCCTACAGCCTGCTTCAGATTCTATGTCTCCAGCTCTCTCTGTTCCTCCCCCACTCACACTCTGTCTCTCTCTCTCTCTCTCTCTCAAAAATAAATAAAGTTAAAATTTTTTTAATTCTGTTGAGAGCAAGAATATATCATTCTATTATCAGGTCAATCAGAACAAAAATACACAGTGGAAGAATTAACAGGGCTAAATAAAGCAAGAGAGTGGTGGCTATTTATCCCATTGGCCAAATTAGCATATGTGTACAAATTTCATATTTATAATCATGTGGGCTGAAGTAATATATGTATACATATGTAGTAGCTACTTCCTTTCACTCTTTTATTCTTTCAGCTTTTCTTCATTGTTTTCTCCTATCTCTTTTTCCTCCAAATTAAATAGAAAAATAGAATTCACATGTATTTTCAAGGTGGCCATATTTTGAGCAATATTTTGACATAATGATCATTCTGTAAATAGAAATTTATGTTTTCTGGCCATACAATATACAATCTATCATTATAAGGTGAGTAAAATGCTCAGATTTTTTTTACTTTTTGTATACAAATTCAAAAATGAAAAAGGAATCACATGTATAGCAGCTTTTCTCAAAATCACCAAAAACTGAAAACAATCATCCACCTAAAGGTGAATGAATAAGCAATAGGATACTGTTCAGCAATAAAAAGGATCAACTACTGACACAGGCATCAAGACAAATAAATCTCAAAGGTGTAAATGATACGTGAAAGAAGCCAGACTCAAAAGGCTACTTCCTGTATGACTCCATTCCTTCTGGAAAAGGCAAAGCCACAAGGACAGGGAACAAACCAGTTAGTGTTTGCCAGGTATAAGGCAGGGGAAAGTAACTGTCAAGGGCATGAGTCACTGAGGACGATGGAGCTGTTCTATATCATGACGTAGTGATGGTTGCATGGCTGTGTTTAGCATAGTCAATGAAATTCACATCTCTAGGAGATGAATTTCACTATAGTAATTATACTTCAATCAACCTGATCTTTAAGTAAAAAATAAATTGCAGAAAACATATACCCTGATGAATCATTATAGGGTAAATACTGCTATAATCAACACCCAGGCCAAAATGTAGAACTTCTTGATAAAATTCCAACAACGCCAGAAGATCCTGCTTGTGCCCCAACTTAACCACAGCCTCCCCTCTCTTCCAAATGTAGCTTCTCCTTGACTTTTCTTTTTCTAATTAATAGACTTCATTTTTTGGGGAGCAGTTTTAGGTTTACAGAGAGTTTGAATGGAAAGTAGAGTTCTTATATACTCCTTCAGACTCCCCTTCCTATTATGAACATGCTGTTTCCATTATTATTAATATCCCGTTATGGATTTTTCTAACTACATACCAATGGTTTAATTTAACATGTTCCTCTGCTCTCTGGATTTCCTGCAAATACAGTAAAACCTTGGTTTGTCAGCATAGTTCATTCCAGAAGCATGCTTGTAATCCAAAGCACCTGTATATCAAAGTGAATTTCTCCATAAAAATTAATGGAAACTCAGATGATTTGTTCTACAAAGTCAAAATATTTATATATAATAATTACAGTACTGTAATATAACATAAAATTATAAAGAACATACAAAATATAAAGGAAAATAAACAAATTAACCTGCACTTACCTTTGAAAATCTCCATGGCTGGTATGAGGAAGACAAGAGAGAGGAGGGCTATGGTGTAGGACAAGTTTTAGTATCACTAATGGAATCACTGCTATCTATTGGCTCAATGGAATCTTTCTTTTTGTGCAACTTTAACAAGGAAACTTTTCAATAACCTAGAATGAACCAAAGCATTCCTAAGCGTATCCTTGTATGGAAAAGCAAAGTATTGCTCATAGATGCTTTGAAGTGACAAAAAACACACTGGTGCCAGTTGTGGACACCTTCCAATGTTCTAAAAATTCACTGATTTCTGCCAGACACGGTGGTCTGAGATCAAGCATTCGAGCATGGGAGATGAATACTCACAATCTTACAGTGAGAGAGAGAGAGAGAGCGAGACAGAGAGAGAGATGAAGAAAGAGTGAGAGAAAGAAGAACCATTGGCTCAGTTGTGATCATGTGACATTTAACGTCACATACTACTCATATTACAAGATGTCTCTCATTTATCAAGTTAAAATTTATTAGAAATGTTTGCTTGTCTTGCAGAACCTTTGCAGAACAAATTAATTGTAATCCAAGGTTTTATTGTATATAAGTAGACTTAGAGACTTAATTAGGTATGTGCTCTATCCCTTTGGCAAGACTATTGGTGTTCTTCGTTTTGTTCTTTTAGCAGGAGGCACATAATATCTGGTTTTCACACTTTATGGATGTTAGCAGCCATTGTTTCTCAAAGCCTAGAGTCATTAGTTTATTGGAGACTTTTTAAAAAAGATTTTTAATGTTTATTTATTCTTGAGAGAGAGAGACAGTGTGCGGGAAGGGTAGAAAGAGAGGGTGACACAGAATCTGAAGCAGGCTCTAGGCTCTCAGCTGTCAGCCCAGAGCTGGATGCAGGGCTTGAATCCACAAGCTGTGAGATCATGACCTGGGTCGAAGTCGGATGCTTAACCGACTGAGCCACCCAGGCACCCCAGTGTATTGGTGACTTCAAAATGGTGATATACTAATTCTATCATTTTGGTTATATACATTAACTGAAATGCATTTATAAGGACATATTTTATATCTGTAGTGCAGTGAATATAGGAAAGGAAGGATAAATGCTTGATTCTTTCCCTTTTATATAATATAACCAGTTTTCAAAATAATGACTTGGTTACTTGTCTTCTCAGGAGGCAATCACTTATTGATGTGTTTTAGTATCATTAAAAACTCATGGATTTAGATATACTTTACAAGTTTCAATTAATTATAATTTTTATCCCAAAGGAAACTTAAATTGTCCCACTTTGGGCCAGTGAGCACATCTTCAAAGGGATTCCTAAATCTTTCTGAGATGATCTGTTGTCGGATTGCTCCCTTACTCTCTAGTGCAATAAGATGTTCCAGGTTCCTCTTCTACATTTCCTGCCCAGATCTGGAATCAGAAACCACTATTTCTCTAAAAATTCTTGATTTCTTTTCATGGGAAATAATACTTAAAGGACCCAATCTACATACTAACAATGCTTATTCCTGCACAATTGGCTCATTATTTCCAGGTCTTTTTAGTAGACAGAATTAGAAGATCACTCATGAGATTATACTCTTATTTCCAATTCAAATACAACACTACTTAACATCTTCTGTATTAAATCTGTATTTCCTCTTTTCACATCAAGAATCCTCATTATTAAGGACAAATGGAATGATAATTAGAATATTCCATATGCACTGGTTTGCTTTAAATTGCCATAAGTATAGAACAGTCTCAGAGTAACAGTTCTAATAGTAACACTATTTCAATTAATGAAAACATTTACTTCTTGAATTTGCTATCTCAATTTTTAATGTTTATTTTATATCTGCATCATCAGATATATTGCTATTTTCTCTAGTCTCTCCCTTTACCCTTCATTCATTCTTAACTCTGTAAGTATCTATATAGTAGAGCAAGGCTAACCACTTGTCACAATTTGATGACACTCTAGTCATTTTGGTTATGGAAGTTCATTTTCTAGTAGTTTCCTTAGAAAAGTCCCAGTAAGACAATATTCTGTATGCTAAATTTACTGCATTTTAATACCCCTTCCTATCTTTTTTTAGCTAGGGATTACTTCTTCTGGGTATAAAAATCTTTGCTCCTATTTTTTCTGCTTGAGATTCTTAAATGTGTTACTTTATTTTTCTGTCACAAAGTATTGTCGAAAAGTCTGATGTAACTTTGCTTTATTTTCCTTATAAATCACATATTCTTTCTGCCTAGACACTCAAAGAAGTTTTTGGGTTTTTTCCTTAAAGTCCAGTAATTTTACTATCTTCAATCTTGGTATTAATCTTTCTGTATGCTCTTTTAGAACATTTTCTCAAATCCTTTTGTCGTTCTTGTGTTTCAGGACAGATTTTCTTTCCCTAATGATGACTTGTGGTTTTGTTGTTGTTCTCTTATTTTGGTTTTCTTTAGAGTTCACCTTTCTCCATATCCTGGATCTTCTTTGATCATTTTCAATACTTACCACTTTCTCTTCAATCCTTTCTGGCACTTCCTTTACTTTATATTTTTAATTTTTTAATGTTTATTCATTTTTGAGAGAGACACACACACACAGAGTGTGAGCAGGAAGAGGGTCAGAGAGAGAGGGAGACACAGAATCTAAAGCAGGCTCCAGTCTCTGAGCTGTCAGCACAGAGCCCAATGCAGGGCTCGAACTCACAAACGGTGAGATCAGACCTGAGCCACCCAGGCACCCTTCCTTTACTTTATTTTGAATGTGAAAAGTTTTCATTTTCAACTTCTATTTCTTCGAAGACATTTTTATTTGCTCTTGAGTTTCTTCTATGGTATTCTTAATTTCGAAAACATTTTAAATTCTAATTCTTCCTTGAGTTTCATTATTGCATGTTTGAGTTCATAATTCTGACTGATGTGGTTCTTTCATATCTTGTTTGAGCATCTTATCTTGAAGTGTTTGAGTGGATTGTCTTCTTAAAGCTTTTATATTCTATAGGGAAGTAACTTTCCTCTTTTATATTTTTCTATTATAGTAATTTAAACAGAGTTTTGTCTTGGATTTCTCATCTTTTGTGTTATTTTTTAATGTGAATTTCTTTTTTTTTGAACTTTAGAGGGAGGTTTAGTTCAGATAGCTTCACAAATCTTTCTCTCCTATTCATGTAGTGTTAAAAAGTATGAAATATTGCATTCCTTTTTTTAAAAAATGTTTATTTTTGAGAGAGAGAGAGAGAGAGAGAGAGAGAGAGAGAGAGAGGCAGAGAGAGAGACAAACAGAGAGTCCCAAGCAGGCTCTGCACTGTCAGCACAGAGCCCAGTGCAGGGCTCAAACCACAATCCTTGTGATCATGACCTGAGCTGAAACCAAAGGGTAGAGGCTTAACCAACTAAGCCACACAGGCACCCCTGAAATATTGCATTCTGAGATTCCCTTGCTCTGTAAGCTGCTCCTACTTTAATCTGGGCCTTCTATCCTTTGGTCCCTATCCTCTCTGCAGAGCGGACTACCTGCTCTGAAAGGAATGTCTGGTAACTCACTGTCATCAGTTCATGACAGCCATGTAGCTTTTGTCCCTTTAGATCTAATATGCCTATCCATTTACCCACTAACGCAGTGAGCAAAATTCCTCCCGGTTTCATTAGCTTTTCTACATTGTACCACCTGTACTGCAGTGAAGAGATATTTAGGGATTCCCCACTTATCATGATCTGTCAGATGCCTAATTGTTTTCCTGTGCTTTCCCCAGAGCAGATGCTAAAAACATATTGGTCTTGTGGTTGTTGGTGGTTTTCCCCTCTCATTAATGTTTTGGGGGTTATCTTGTTACCCAGATTTATTGTAAATATTCTACGTATGTCTTTGGGTTCTTTGCTTGTTTGCTTTCTGTTTTATTATTTTGTTTGTTTGTTTGTTTGCTTGCTTGTTGGTTTTTTTTTGGGGGGGGGTGGTTTACCCTCTAGTTATTCTGCATACTTTAATGCAAGCATTCAGAAAGATCCGAAATTATGTTTCCAATGCCACTGTGCTCTTACCACTTTCTCTCAGATTTTTTTAACAGTGTTAATTTGTTTTTTGCCCTCCAAATCCCCTTTGGTTTATCTGTTTAATTTTACTTCATTTAGTGTTTATGCAAAGGTTAAATGATATTTGACTGGGTTTGCACTTAGTCAATTTAGTAAGGTATCGAATTCTTTTTAAGCATATCCTTAAGAGCTCAGATTTTATCTCCTGCTAAATAATTTTATGTTTTCTTTTATTTTTAGTAATGGATCTACTGAAGTATGCAACTGTCCTGAATTAGCATCTGTGTTTGTACCTGTGAATTCTTATATGTGTATATTCTCCTTACTTCCCTATATTATCTTCCTGTTATTTTGGATGGAATTGTTTACATCAGAAAAAGTCAAGATTTTGGGGGCATTTCTTCATTCCTTTCCTAAGTCATATGAAAGATTAGTCTTTAAGTTTTTTTTTCTGCAATTTGAACATTACTGACATTTTTCATTTTCATATTTATTTGTCACACGGTGAAGCTGTCATTGTAAGCCATAAATGTAAAAACCTAAAAAAAAGATAGAGAAATAAAGATGGAGAAGATTGACATTAAAAGGAAAAGGTAAAGGAAGGAAATAAAAATGTATGAATAAGATAAATATTTTGTGATTTTATTAGTAATAATATGATGATAATACAATAAATCAATAATCCCTTTTTTCACAAACAGTACTATTCCCTGTAAAACACACTTCCATAAATATTTAATAATTTCTTATGGTAAAGCATAACTTATTAGGTCAGCTGATAAATTTAGGACAAAATTTCCTCAAGGGGAAGACCATCCCTAATGTGATGTTTTATTTGTGCTGACCTAGAAAAGGTTTAAAAAGCCAACGGGGTTTCTAATTTGTGCAAACATCTGTAATAGCTATCATATGCTTTATTGCTTTTTTATTTTCAAATCATGTAATTTTTGGCTCCTCTTGGTTCAATTCATTTCCTTCATTCAAAATGTACAGTATATGAATTTTTAACAGTGGGACCTAAAAGAAAAAGAGTTTGCAGTTTAGAAACCTACTAGATTTTTTCACAAATGTACTAACAAGATATCCAGGGTAAAATTCTAAAGCCTCAGAGATTTGAGGGATTGGGAACAGTTGAGCTGTATTGGCACTTGCCTTTATCACAGTCCTCCATTTGCAAATCTTCTACCTCTTCCACTTGTTTGTGATTATTTCCACTTGAATCAGTAAGTACTCCCTTAGTGCATTTCTCTAAGAGTTATTGTACAATCTGACTGCTTCACTAATTCCTTAAAAAAATTCTGTGCATTTTACTTTGTATTTTAACTTCTTTTACTGGAAGAAGCATGAATGTACCTGATTTGTAGGAAATGAAAGCAATGTACAAATGACAAGACACATTGACAAAAAGCTGTAGAATTACAAATGAACAGAAAAATCCAAATTTGGATGTAGATTTAAATAAAACTCTCCAGATCCCTATATAACTCAGGGTTATTCAATAGTCTTCTTGTTCTATGTCTTACATGGCTGGATTTGTTTAGGTAAATTAGGCTCATGTTTATTGATAGTTCTAAATTAATTATGTTTTGCTTCTCTTACTTAATTTTTTCCAGGTGAATCAAGATAAAAGCACAGTATCTTGGCAGAAGTGAGATGCTGTTTTCCCCATTCTCTCATGCACTTAAAATTTTAAAGCCAGTTAATACCTTAAATGTTCATCATACTCACTCATGTCTACCAACTACATGAGAGGTCAAGTTGAGAAAGAGATTATAATTAGGTCATAATTAGAACTTCTGAAAATAGTATTAGAATAATCCCAACACATGTTATGAAGCTATTTATTACAGAAACTAGTGGAAGACTTACATTTCACCCATTACCACAAGCATTCTTATCTTCATGTAGTATAAATCCAATCTTCCTACATATCTAAAGCTACCCCTGGAGCTGTGAACTCTGAGTCAGGTGTCAGCAAAATATTCTCCATCCTCAGGTTACTCTCAGAACAGTTTGCTGCTCTATCTGAAACTAGATTACTTCCTGAGACACAATTTACCTTGTATTACTGTTAAGATGTGGCAGAGTTCTTTCTTCCCATACTGTTTCTTCCATAGGCTGCAAGTAGGTAATATCTGAATGTATTGAGTAATCATTATGTGTTAGGCATCTACATTAAGTTAACTCACTTAACCCTTAAAACAATCCCATGAGACAGAATATATTCCCAACTTACTGATGAGTAAAATGAGCTCCCCAGAACTTAAGTTATTTATGTAAAGATATCACATGTACTAAATGGTAAAAGTTAATTTGATCTAAAACTCATTCTACTAATTGCTGTGATGTGATGCTTTTCCAAAACAGTAGATACCCTCAATGAACTTCATTCCATCTTCCAAAACATTTATTTTCCCTTGTCCTCAAGAAGCATTACTTTTTGAATCCCAAACCACCAGATAATATCACTCATTTTTAAAGCCAACTGTTTATCTCCTTTGCACTCTCTCTCATGTACTGCCGTCCAAGATTGTGATATTTCTCTTCACCGACACTCATGCTATCATTCTGGGTGATTTCTATACCCATGTAAAAGACAAATTCCAAACCCACTCAGTGGGCATTCCATAGCTTTGTCCTTCCTGATTTCTGCACGCCTTCCATTCTCTGATGATAACTTCCTCTCTTCCCAGCTATCTTGCATTAGTAATCCACTGGAACAATTTTTCAATCTCATAATCATCATCAATCCATTAACCTGGCCTTTCTGATTTCTTACCACCTGGATCTCTACTTGACCTTTAGCACTAGCCAGGGACTCTGCTATAATTTTTCTAGTCAATTCATTCATACCTTTTTCAGGGTGATTATTTCATTATTATCTTCTCTTCAAATTTTCAACACCCATTTTTCTTTTCTCTTTCACCTGATGACTTTGCTTCTTATTTCACTGGGAAAATAGAATCACTCTGAAAAGATTTCCTCATCTTCCCGCCACCACATCCATGAATTGATCTGCATTTATATTCACTTATTTTCATTTCCTATTTAAAAATAGATTATGCATTAACCTACTCTTATGCAACCTACTTTTATCTTAGCCAACCCTTTTGTTGATGCAGAAGACCTCCCCATCTCCTTTTGGCAATTCCACTGAGGACTCCGTGCCCACCAGGATAGTGCCTACTGGCTCTAACTAGCGTCCAGTGACTTCTATCTTTCCAGTCCCAGGGATCATCTCTTAGTTCCCATTTGATTCCATATGGCTGCAACTTTGGGCAAAGTAAATCAATGCCTCTTTTAAAGCATTTCATTTCTCAGAAAAGGAAAAAAAATAGAAACCATTTTCATGGAAGCTGTAGAAAAAACAAAATGCCATCACATTTTAGACAACCATGGAAAATTATGTCATTCCACGTACTTAAGCTTCCAAGAATTCAAGTCAAAATCTGTGGGAAATATGCAGTGTCTGCATGTGAGAAGGGCACCGAAGAAATGTGAAAGAGCTGGAGGGTGCTTATCCAAGATATTTGAAAAGGTTTAAAACCTACTCCATTTATTTGAAAGGCACTTCCCCTGTTGCAAAGTTCATTTAAAATATTCTGCACTTATTTCTGAGAGCCATGATGGAAGATTCCTTTTAAGTGCATGAGTGAAAGCCTGTACTCCCAAGGCCATGCTATTTCTGTCTAAGGAAGAGTTTGCTGTAAAATCGGCATATAATATTTAAAAATTAGATTTGATTTTGAAAAGTCACAAACATAAAAGTGATTCCTCCCACTGTCCTCATCTTTCTGTGTATTTCTCTCATAGGAGCTGGCCTCACACTGAAAAACTCTGTTAGGGTGGACCGAAGTTGTGCCAGCAGCTTTGTTTGCCGCCCACACACCGACACAGAGTCCTGTGTATTAAGTCCGCGTTTAATAGCTCATTCCCAAGGCAGACTCATGAGCCAAACCAAAAAGGAGGAGCACATATTCATGCTGTAAATAGCTTTAGGCAGATTGCTCTTGAGTAAAGCATCAAGGTCAGCCTGTCCTTGCTAACTCTGTTTTCTATTTTCTGGGAAAAATTCATTGTGATACTAATTGCTTTTTAAATTACTAAAAGTTGTCCCACCACTGAGATCAGAATTGTACCTGCTCAGATTCCCTTGCATGAGCTGGTACAAGTGTTTTCCGTTGTCATATAGAACGTAAATATTAGAAGCAATTACTGCATTAGACTGTAATGACAGATTTGTTGTCCTCACTGCCTTATTTGAGCTGATATTCCATCTGGCTGGCAACAGCCACATTTTCTGCTCTACTGTGTGTGTTCTTTACTTCAGCCACCTGTCTCCCCCTAAAAATACATCCCATCCCATCCAGGCATAGTTAATTAGATTAGTATCATTGTTCTAGAAACTTTTAAATTTCCTCCATTAAATAGTTTCCTCCAGGGGCGCCTGGGTGGCTCAGTAGGTTAAGCATCCAACTTCAGCTCAGGTCATGATCTCCAGGTTTGCAAGTTCCAGCCCCACGTCAGACTCTGTACTGACAGCTCAGAGCCTGGAGCCTGCTTTGAATTCTGTGTCTTCCTCTCTTCATCTCTCTTCCTCTCTTCCTCCCCTGTTTGCACTCTGTCTCTCTGTCTCTATCTCTCTTTCTCAAAAGTAAATAAACATTTTTTAAAAATTTTTAAAAAGTTTCCTCAACTAGTTGAAAAGGGTGGGTCATGTTACATATGTCTATGTACCCAGGCCATGTATCCTATGCCACCATGTGTATCTCGGATATAAGAAGAAATGGTCATTCCACTTCAACACTCATTTTGAAAAATATACTGAATCTTCCTGCCCCAATTCTGAGTGTTTAAAAAGGCAAAAATTAGGGTACCTGGGTGGCTAAGTCAGTTAAGCATCTGACTCATGATTTCGGTTCAGGTCATGATCTTACGGTTCATCAGTTCAAGCCCTGGGACAGGCTCTGCACTGACAGTGCAGAGCCTGCTTGCGATTCTCTCTTCTCTTCCCCGCTCGGCTGTGTTCTGTCCCTTTGAAAATAAATGAATAAATAAATAAATAAACATTAAAACAACTTAAAAACATAAAAATTTGTATTTTCATTTCTAAGTGAGACTCTATATTAAATCATCTTGAATATATTATTTTCTTCAAACAAGTTTTCTAAGAAATATTTTTTCCTATTGCTATACATCTTCACCAGCACTTGATATGGTAAGATTTTTATATCTCATAATATATCGTGTCTTACAACTTAATATCATCTTCCCCAAAGACTAATGGTATTAAGTCTTTTTAAAAATGGGTGTGAGCTATTTGAGCTTTTCCTTTTTGTGAAATGCCCATTTATGTCTTTTGCTCATTTTTCTGATAGATTTCTTACTGCTGTTGAGTTCTTTATACGCTATGAATATATGTGTTGCAACCATCTTCTCCCAGGTTTTGGCTTGTCTTTTCATTTGCTTTATGATGTTCTTTTGAAGGACAGAAATTCTAATTCTATTTAGTAAATTGATCAGAATTTTAAACAGTTATTGCAATGTTTGTGTCTTGTTTAGGAAAACATTCCCTTTTGCAAGTGATAAATCCTTCCCCCAATTTTTATTAACGTTTAAAATGTTGGCCTTTTGTATTTAAATTGCAAGTTCATCAAAAACTTGTTCTTGTGCATGGGATAAAGTATTCAATTGTCCCCCACCATTGAATATCCTCCCATACTCATTCTATCGCCTCTACTGTGCATTTCATCACTGTCATACGCACAAGTACATCTGTATTTCTGATTTCTATTCAATTGCATTAGCCTGTCTAGCTCTGTAATGAATAGCAATAGCAATAGAGCTTTTTCATACATCTTGGTATTTTCTAAGTTCCTCAAGCATTGTACTTGAGGACACTCTTAATACATTTTGGACCTTCACTTTCTCCGTGCATTGTAGAATCCACTTATCAAATTCCTTGACAATAGATAGATAGATATTGAGGTGCAACTTGCATATGACATTATATTAGCTCCAGGTGTACAACATAATGATTCAATACATGTATATATTGCAAAATGATCACCACAATAAGTCTAGTTAACATGATTATACTTAATAATTGTATATTTGAGAGTTGCTAGGAGAGGAGATCTTAAAAGTTCTCATCACAAGGAAATAGATTTCTTGTGGTATGACAATGGATGCTAACTGGAAATAATTTGCAATACAATTTTCTTGATTTAACACTAACTCTACATTTCATAGTAGAGGAAAAGTTCTTTTAAAAGGGCAACTGATATAAAAACAAACCCAATCATATTGTAAAAGACCATTTTTTTACACAGTCTGGTACTTTTGAAAAACTTCTAGTGCAACTTTTTAAACTATTTTGTGAAACTCAAAATGCTATGAGATAATAACAAGAGATTCTAGGGAGAAATGTTCATGACAGAATAATACCAGAACACAGCATGCCCTGTATGCTACCTGAATATTCAAAACGCAGATTAGTATATTAAATATTTTGATTGATTCATAAAGAAGAAATAAACTAACTGATGACTCTAAAGCAATTGACTGCAGTTCTTAGTAACCTGTTAATATCTACTAAAATACAATTTGGCCAAGAATCTAATGAGATAGGAATATATGCCATATATTCTTTTTTTTCCTTCTCAAATAAATAATAAAATAAGTCATTTCTAATGACCTAGTAGTAAATTGAGAGGGTATTACGGGAAGCTATTTCTTCAGACTCCAACAATAAGTTAAGAAAAAACTCCAGAAGTATTTTAAATAGACCTGTGGAAGTAGATTAGTCTTTAGATGACTGATTAATCCTACCATCAGGTAACACTTTCTTGTATAAAGTAGAAAAAATAATAATAATATACCTAAAGAGTGTCATACAGTTATCTCTTATTTCTTTTACAGACCAAATAATTTTGGTTTTTCTATCATTATTCTGCACATATTCCAATAATTTAGTAAAAGCTATTGGACATAAAGCCTCTATGATGATTTTAACTATAAACAAGGCTTACTTTCCAGGAGTCAGGTGTTTCTGAAGTCGTGGGATCCTCCCAGTTGTCAGTGAAGACCCTCCCTACCTGTCAGGACTGTTTTATTGGGGGGCAAGTCCAAGCAGCCTCTAGGCTTCAGGTGGCATGCCTTTTTACTTAGATCTAGTTAAGAGTGAGGTATAGTGTGCAATTTGCCTAATTTGGAGATATGGGTCTTATCAGTGTTTGGTATTATGAAATATCCCACTCCTCATATTCTCCCCAATGAACATTAATGGTGTTCCTCTGAGAATCTTTTACCCTTCCCCCTTCTTGGGATATTCTTCCTCTAATAGAGTTGCTTATTACTTCTGGCTTATGCAAGGCATTCAATCTTATTTTAACATTAATACCGAATTATCATTTTTAACTTTTCTTTTATCCTTTGAGTCATTTCACTGGAGTTTGGAAGAGGACAAGATATAAGGACATAAGCCTGTAATATCTTGAGCTAGAAATATGTTCCATTTAATAGCTGTTTTTATTTGTTTTGGTTTTTACAAATAAATGATTTAGTTTTGTTTATTTCTAGGAAGTGAGACTAGTAGCAACTCCCAAAGACCTTGCAACTGTTAGTAATGAAACCAAAATCTATAGCCACATTTCTACTATGAATTTTAAAATCCTAAGGTAAAGGGGCACATGGGTGGTTCAGTCAGTTAAGCCTCCGACTTTTGATTTCAGCTCAGGTCATGATCTCATGGTTTGTGAGTTCGAGCCCCAAGTTGGGTTTTGTGCCGACAGTGTGGGAATCCTTGCTTGGGATTCTCTTTCTTCCTCTCTCTCTGCCCTTCCCCTGCTGGCTCTCTCTCTCTCTCTCTAGCTCTCTCTCTGACTCTCAAAATGAATATATAAATTTAAAAAAACAAAAAGCTAAGGTATAAATCATTTTAAAAATTCTAAAAATATACGAATATTTTACCATGGGTGAGTTTTTAAGTTACACAGTACTATATGATTGTCCTAACAAATCTGAACAACTCAATGTGTAATATAAATCCCAAAGGTCTGCCCCTTTGTTTGCCCTATTCGTATTAAATAACAGCTGTTCAAAAGCTTAGTTATTCAAGTCTTTTTCTGTTTCTCACATCTATCCATTTGTCTCCATTTTCAAAATCTTTAAAAATTACATTCCCTTCTATGTGTAACTGGGTATGATACAGGGGACTGTACAAGCTTGCTATTGTTTTATATCTCGCTTGTTCACTCTGATATACCAAGGGTATTTTATTGTGGTAGTGAATGTCAGTGTACTTCATTTAGACTGCTGCATATCTTGATCTTGTTCTGGATAAACTATTTTGCCTATTGATAAATGTTTAGCTCTTTTCAATAGTTTTGTTTAAAAATTTTCTGCAAGGGGCTGTGTGGCTCGATCAGTTAAACAACCAACTCTTGATTTCGTCTCAGATCATGATCTCATAGTTGGTGAGATCAAGAGAGTTTACCAAGCAGTCGGGCTCTGCACTGACAGTGTGGAGCCTGCTTGGGATTATCTTTCTCCCTCTTCCTCTGCCCCTACGCTGCTCGTGATCGCTCTCCCTTTCTCAAAATAAATAACATAAACATTAAAAAAAATTTCTGCATAGGCATCTTTATTTCCCTCTGTCAAAATATCTTTGTAGGATAGAACCATAGAAAGGAAATTGTTGGTTAATTGGCATGCAAATTCTGTTTTGATACTAACTGCCAAATGCATCCCAGAAGAGAATGGACCAATTTACTCTCTCATCAGCAGTTGGTGCCCATTTCTCCACACAGCTAGCAGCAGTGGATGTCACCATTTAATTTTTGTATCAGTCAAAATAGTGTTTTGGTGCTAAGAAAAATTAAATACATACATAACTCATAAATAACAGCGGTTCAACACAAACAAATTTTTTTTTAAACTTTATAGTTTATTGTCAGGTTGGTTTCCATATAACACCCAGTGCTCTTCCCCACAAGTGACCTCCACCAAGACCATCACCCCCCATTACCTTTCCCCCTTCCCCTTCCCCCCTCAGTTTGTTTTCA
>CM053567.1:57981951-58099244 GCA_028646485.1 Cryptoprocta ferox
GATTTCTGTATGTTGATTTTGTACCCTGCGACTTTGCTGAACACCAAAATTTTCTCTTGTAACCTTGTCACTAAGCCATCTGGAACAAATATTCTTGAAGGTTGTCAGAGAAGGAGAAGAGAGACAATTTGTATGTTGAGATCCAACAATAACATATTTTACTTCTTCTTGCCACCCATCGTTACTTATCACATGCCCCATTTAATTCCAAAGAGGTTGAGAAACATAATTCTTTTATGTGCTAAGAAGGAGAGAGCTATGGTTATGGGTGAGTACTGAAAGTTACAACCTTGATGTTACTAAAATGATGTGTGAAAAGTGTTATCTCTTTACGGTTTTAGTTCTCTTTCTCTTTTGTGATCCTTCTACTGTGCTGCTACTTGTTTCATTAATGACTTTTAAATTTTATTACTGATTTATACAAACTTGTAATGTACTATGCATAATATATTTTCCTCCTATATCTTACAAATATTTTCCCTCAGACTTTCTGCTCTTAATTATAATTACTTGTTTCATAAGTGACACTCCCTCTGAAAAATCATCAGTTAAGTCAGTGACATAGCACACTATTTGGGTCTTTTATTTACATAAACCAAATCTCTTTCAAGACTAAAAAGACACACACATTTAAAAGCATCATATTTCCTGTGTAAAAGTGAAAATGGTGATACTGCATTATCTCAGCATAGCTTCTGGGTTATTTTCTTATCTTCCCACCAGCATATTTTTTTTAACCAAGGCTCAGAATTTGTTAGATGTTGACTTTGATTGGGGACTGTCTTCCTAAGTAGCACAATTAAAAGCCTAATTCAGAAAAGCAGGCCTGAAAGTCTAATGAACAAAAATAATGCCATGTGTACAGTAGTTCTGAATAAGCAGGAGAGGGCTGTCAGCAGTTACACTTCAAAAGCATTCATAAAAAATGCAAATATGTATTTGGCGGCACATGCCCAAATTTGGAAAGTTAGCAAAATGAGTAAAAAAGCAATACTTTTTAAATCAATAAATCAGACTCAGCGTCTAGAAAATCCATGTTCATAGGTCAGTATCAAGCAGATATTTTAAACTCACTTCAAAGCGAAGGCTTCCTATTTGCAGCCCTGGTTTTATTCTCCTTGCTGAGGGGGATTGGAAAGAGTTTCCCCAGGCCTAATTTTGATTGGCTCGAGTGACCTCCAAACACAACATGTACAAAACTGCCAGTTTTCTCTATATGCTTTCACATGTCTTTATCCTTCAGAAAAATCTTTCTGTAGGGCAAGAAATAATGATGCCTTTTCAAATGAGCACTTCTGGTCTTTTGAAAGCAAGAATGACTAGTAGAGAAGGTTCTGAAGGGGAAACTTCTTATCACGGCTCCCATAGAGGATGCCAACATAGCAACTCTTCCTCCAGGAAATGGGCCACAAGGTATTGTGCAGGTATGCTCCCTGCCTTGGATACCCTGAAACAGACATCCTATCAGAGACGACAAATGATGACAAATATAATAGGATAGTGAATTCACTCGGTACTCCACTGTGACCATGGCTATGTTATCATCACTTCTGCTATGAAACACATTTCTCCGGACTAAATCACATTAGCTATAAACTATGTGCCAGGCTGGAACTTGGAATACAGAATCATGACTGGGAGCAATGTTTTTTAAGTCAAGTGTCAAAGGAATTGGGGTTACGCAGTTGTAAACAAAACAGAAATCCAGCAGCCTTCGGATTACCATAGTAATTTAATTCTGTAAGCATTTTCTATTTTTAAACCATCTTTTTGGAGGCATTAGGCCAAGACATAGAATTTATAGTCTCTGGTTTATTGAACTCGTTGGCCATCATATTGCCTGATGCCAAAAGTTTCCTGACGAGAGGATTAAAAACTTAAATACAAAAGACTGAATCCAAAAATTACCGGGATGAAGGCATACTAAAATATAATTTAAAATAAAAGTTTCCTATAAATTCAAGTTCTCTTTTCTTTCAGTAACATTACAAACTAAAGTTTTAAAAACCATTTTTTCCTTGTATGCATCAAGTTCTCATAAGAATAAACTGGGTGGCCTGACATATGGTCCCGAGAGAGAGTAGGAAGACCTTTGAGACTTTGTCCCTATAATTTTCTACCTGATCACACCATCACACCACTGTAGTGAATAAATAAGTACATGACATTATTTGTTTACATTATGCCCCTCCAGGATCACAAATTCTGTTTACTTCAGTGGTCATCAGGGTGACATAAGTAAGCAAAAAGACCACATGAAATACAGTGGGCAGCCCTTGGTCAAAAAAAGAATAATACCAAAGTAGACCTAGGCGGACTAAAGACATTCACATTTTTGAAAAATTAATTAGGAATGCCTCTTAAAAATTATAAAATACACATAAGTGTTTCTGAATTACATCTGTTAAAATATGCACTTCTCAAAATGATGCCAAGCAATCCCGGGGCTTTGTATCCCTAGAACTAGTACAGAATCTAGTACTGAGTTTTGTGATGACTATTTGTTTAGTCGAATTGAAGGATATTTCTTGAAAGAGTTGTGATTAGAGAGGACATTCAAGTTCCCATCACATCCCCTCCCAAACAGATGGGGACAATAGGAAGGTTTAGAGAGACTATTGGACAAGCAGAATACATGGCATGACCACGTCATGGAAGAGAAAAATGCAGAACATGAGGAACACTGGACATCTTGTTCTGGACCCCCAAACATCTCTGGAGTGCCCTTCTATGGTGTGCCCTTCTATGGTATCTCTTCCTTGCTCAGTGCCCTTCAACTGCTCTATCAGGAAATTCAAAGGCCATTTGCATTTTAAATGAATCACCTGTTTACCTAAAATAAATGGGTTAATCATAGAAGTTTAATAAATAATCTGGGGCTATATGAAACTGGAAATGCTACCAAAATTATTAAAACCACCTTACGGAAATAACTCCTCCGAGAACTACAAAGAAAAGGTGACATGTTCCTGGAATTCAGTTGTACTGTAATCAGAAAAGAATATAGAAGCCATTCAACTCCATATTACTCTTTTACAGATAGAATAGCTGAGATCCAAAAGAGTCATGTCCTTTTCACAAAACACATAGTATCTCAATAACAGAACCAGTTACTTGATTAAGAATCAAGTACTTTGATTCCTACTTCAATCCTGGATCCTTCTATCAAATTACATGGTCTCTTTGTCAAAACAAGTCTATCCCATTTGACTATTCCATTTCAATAGTGGCAGGTGGACAGGGTAGTAAAATGTAGCCTGCAATTAAGGAAACCACCTGAGGTCTCTTGGGGAGGGAGTAGGGGCAAGACAAATCTCCCTAAGCTCTTGTGGAGAATCAAACAAACCTCAAATGGATCAGGGCACAGCAAATCTCTAAGTGTTGTTCTATTAAAAGCAGTAAATCTGGTAATTCAAAGAGAAAAAAAAAACCTGTAGATTGTATAAATTATATACTTTATCAAAATTGCAAATCAAGCTTTGATTTATTCAAGTCAGCATTTTCAAAAATTCACTGGGTTCTGCCTAGTATAGAAGCAATAGGACCCGGTTAACAAAAAAAAAAAGTAAAAATTGAGAGGCCAATAGCTTCTGTCACAAGGGTCACATTCTCTACATTTCCACTAAATGTAGCTTATTTCAAAGAACTTTTATTTAAAATAAATGCTGAAAACATATTTTTCTCATTAAAAAATTTAATATTGCTTATACTCTGTGCATTCTCTTCAATTTTTGATGGTGATATATATCTTTGATGTTGATCTATAGATATATACATTTATTCTTATTATTTAATTAATTCCTTATGTAAGTATTTCTTATTTAATTAATTTATGTCTTGCCAAGACTCAAAGTGGCCCACAAGATACTCACATTCTATACCTGGCTCCATGAGCTTCTGACTTAGCATTTAAAAGTGGAGAATAGGTTGAGATCATTTCAACCTCCAGACAATCTCTATTCATTCCCTTTACCAGATAAAAGTCTGTGGTTCAGATGAGTGTCACAGATGTCCTGATGATTTGGAGGGAATCAAGTACTAGATGGTTCAGTTGGTCTTTCTTCCATATAATGAGGTAGGATGTCAAATCTATGTTTCAGAATCAATACAGGTCTCCTCAGGAGAATCCCCTAGCTTGCCCTGCCCACGCATAGCTCTCCAACTTTTGGGTTCAACTCATATGCTCCCATTGTGCCTCCATCTCAAGGTACATGTGGCTGGTTAGGATCCCACTTTGGCCTTCACCTTGATTGCACCAGGAGCTCCTGAACAGCATTTGCCCATCTCTCAGGACAGATGGACTCCTGTTCAATTGTTCTTTTCATGCAACCCAGCTCCAAAATTCTCATTTGTATATTTGTTCAACTACCAAGATCTGTACCTGAACTATGAGGGCTCCAACACCATGGCCTTTGTATTTAGAGAGTCTTCGGGAGCATGAGGATTATTTTTCCTGCTCCCTTTCTTCTTAGGTATCCACTGCCTTCAAGGACAGGTATGAGTCTAAAGTCATATCCCCGCCCATTTTCAGAAACACATTTGTCATTCCATATTGACCAAATTAGTTGATATGTTATCTCATAAAAAAATTATTGAATGTTACCATGTGTCAGTCCTCACTTATATTGGCAACATGACTCTAAACATGATAGACACTGTCCCATTCTTCAAAGAGTTCATGGTCTCAGAAGGAACTCCTCATATCTTCCTAATGCCGATTACCTCAACACCTCCTTGTCCTTCACCCAAAATCTTGTTTATCATCAAGTTCCTATCATTCTATTACTTTATATTCTATTTCCTGTAAACTTGAGGATCCATTCATTTTCTCCGTCTATAAATTCCTTCTTGAACTTATGTTTACCACCTTAGAGAAATTACCCTCTTATTCCTCTGAAAGAACAATCTTGTGGAGAAAAGAGACCCACTTCACTGATCAAATAAAATTAGAACAAGGTTAAATACGAATGAAGAGAGATTCCACGGAAAGATACAGAAGGCACAGGTAACCATGCAGAGATGTTCAGGAGAATGACAGTTTTCGTATATCCAGTACCAGACCTTGTGAACTTCCAAGTTCTACAGACTCAATCTGCTTTCCTAAAAGAATTCTAGTTAATTTAGTCTTTGGTAACCAGAAGTGGGTTTCTGTTTCTTGCCACCAAACTATGCTCAACAAAATACTTTCCTTTCCATGCCCAAAATCCTGATCATCATTCAGGCCACCGTCATCTCTTACTGGGCCTACTGCAATTGTGCTCCTAGTAGTTTCCAGTCCAATACATTGCCAACACGATCCACAGTGCTACCTGGCTAAAATATATACTATTCATGGCATGCTTTATTACAACTTTTAAAATGCCCCCATTGTCTACAAAACGATGTCTCTATGCCTTAGCATAGCATTCCAGGCTCTGTATAATCTACACCCACACACACAACATTCCCCAGTAGTATATTTGCCATTTTTCTAAAAACACATACGTCGGTGTGTGCACTTACCTCAATTTGTACCTTTTCCCATGATGCTCTTCTCTCCAAAGGCAATTATTTAAGTCTATTCATCCTCGTTCAACTCAGCTGATGACTTCTTTGATGAATATTTCCACAATGAACATTTTCATTACTTTCCTCAGACCTCAAAAGACTAAAACTTGATATCTCATCTTTACAACAGTCCAGTAAAGTTTAATCAACCCTGCAAACCTCAATGGAATCATTATATTCATAATCATACAGTGTCTAATCACAATGTTAATAGTTAATAGGCAAGCAAAACCAGATTCAATTATCCTTGCTCCTCCCACTGCAATAATTTTCCCAGTGTTACCTATCACCATGAAAGTTGTATTCTCTAGGTCAGTCACTGCCATACCATTCCTTGAATTTATACATATATATATATATAGATATATAGATATATATATATAGATATATAGATATATATATACACACACATACACACACACACACACACACATATATACACACATATATACATATATATATATTTATGTATATGGAGCTATCAACAACTTAAGAGAACTTAAATATTTTTCCCCAGGGTCCAGACTAAGTTCATATATTTTAGATTTTAATAACTCTTTTTTGAAGTTCTGACACACAAATCCAAGTTCTGAAGCTTGAATTCAGTAGGAAAATAGCTATAGCTCTGTTATATTATTTTTTATTTTAAAAGAAAAGCTTTTGGAAAAGAGGAAAGCTATGTTACGACTTAAAGAGGGTTGATTGTTACAATAGACGCAGCAGGGAATGTCTAAGAAGTGATTTTTTTCTTAATTCATTTCTTTTTCAAGATTTATTTTTAAGCCTGAGAAAAGAACATTAATTTTAGATTAACATCCGTAGGAAACATAAGCTTTTTTATGACATAATCCAATTGTCTTTTGATGTTAAATATAAATATGTTTTTAGAAAAATCTCTAGTTTATAGATTAACATTTTTTCCAAAACAGTAAAATACATATAATTTCAAATCCAAAAGCAATGATGTTAAATTGCTCTATCTCAAATTTACATCATGTGAGGACAGCTTTTTTACAGAATTAAGCAAATGATTGGAATTATGTACTGGGAAAACCTGGAATTAATATTGATTCAGGAACCTTAGGTATTAATTATGACTTGCATTTGAAATTTGAAGCCAGCTATATGGAGCTAAGCCAGGAGGGTTGATGAAGAAATTTTTATTTGAAAACCTTTTTAAATTATAAAATGATGTATAACGAAAGTATACTCTGTTAAAGTATCTTATCTCTTTTGGTGATTTAAATCTGTTTTCCATATTAATCTTCTAATCTTTATTTATCCTCATATGAGATTCAGGCTTTGCTTTGAACAACTCTTCTTAATGATTATTCTGCAGTACAGTAATCAAGTAGGTATAAAACCATTACATGGGGCACCTGGGTGGCTCAGTCAGTTGAGTGTACGACTTTGGCTCAGGTCATGATCTCACGGTTCGTGGGTTTGAGCCCCACGTCGGGCTCTCTGCTGACAGCTAGCTCAGAGCCTGGGGCCTGTTTAGGATTCTGTATCTCCCTCTCTCTCTGACCCTCACCTGCTCATGCTTTCTCTTTATCAAAAATAAATAAAACATTTTAAAAAATTACTTAATATATTTCTGCCTTGAAGACTCACCATACATAAATTATAACGAAAGCTCTGTAGAGAATTACAATGAGGTAAGCTAATCTTATTTAGCTCATCATTTTCTCATCTCTTTTGAACATAAGGACAGTTATTTAATATGATATATATTTTTCAAACAGTGAGAAATTTTTTCCCTGGCACATCTTTGGGAATTTCCCTGTTATGCTGAGGGAATCCATGTAGTTCTTGTGATTGTGCATAATGTAGTACAGAAGATCACCCCTGCAGAGAGTACTCAACTTTCCATGTAGGAGAATGCTCTAAATGGAGATCATGGAACTATGTGTGAAGGAAGACACATTTGCCCTCTCTGAAGGGGTCTTTAATGAATAAGTAGGTTAAAATGAAACAGAACAAAGCCCCCAAGAAAGCCATAGACATCACCAGCCAGGAGATCACCAGCTGGAACCAGACTAAGACCAAAGATATGAAGCCCCAATCACTTCTCGGCCTTGGCTAAGATCAAGTGGATATGTAGCCCCATGGCAGATGTTGCCTCCCCACCCCCACCTACATACTTTCATCCTCAAACACCTAAAACTAGATGAAGGAAGCTTGAAGAAGGTGTCTCAGCCCATTAGAAGGTTCCTCCTTCAAACCACCAGGTGACAAATCAATCTTCTGGCCAGCAGAGATAAGGATATGAAATCCAAAATCGTATGAAGTTAGATTTTTAAATCAACATTTTATAAAAAAGTTACCAAAAATTTTTGAGATCTTCTCATGTCATCTTTAGGAGTTGAGAAAGAGGGATTTAACATAGTGTGGTGAGGAGTGGTAACTGGAAAAAAGAGAAGTTTACATTTATGACACACTGATTTGAGAATTCACAAAAAATATCTATGTCTTTTTCCTCCACTGCTCCTTGAAGAGAGGCATTGAAAGCCATTTATCATTTATCATAATATCAAGCATATGGTAGCTGCTAACATTGTGGATTTTAAATCAAGAACTGTGTTATAGAGAAATTAGTAAAAGAACATAAACTCTAAACTCTCCATACCCAAACATTTTCCTGTTCAAACAATTTTCCTATGTATATTATCTATATTTCTTCATGTTAAGAAATGTTATGTGTATACTACAGAAAGAGAGTATCCTCATTATGGTTTTAAAGATGGATCTGTGGCGCTCGGGTGTCTCAGTTGTTTGAGTATCTGACTTCAGCTCAGGTCATGATCTCACAGTTCATGAGTTTGAGCCCCACATCAGGCTTGCTGGTGTCAGTGCATACACAGCCTGCTTCAGATCTTCTATCCCCTCTCTCTCTGTCCTTCCCCCACTCATGCTCTCTCTCTCAAAAATAAAGAAAACATTAAAAAATTTTGGGGTGCCTGGGTGGCTCAGCTGGTTAAGCCTCTGACTCTTGGTTTCAGCTCAGGTCATGATTTCATAGTTTCATGAGTTCAAGACCCTCATCCCTGCTTGGGATTTTCTGTCTTCCTCTCTCGCTGCCCCTCCCCCACTCACGCAGTCTTGGTCTCTCTCAAAATAAATAATTAATCTTTTAAAAAAATAAAATAAATAATAAAAAAAAATAAAGATGATCTATGCAGGTAGACTATCTGGGCAGAAGATCAGTAGCAATAGTCTTTTCATTGTGATTTTTTTAATCTTATAACCAAAGCCATGGATTTGTTAGTTTTTCAGTATGACAATATTCATGTAACTGAATAACGTCTTCTATCCATTTACTTAACTTCTTATGTACATCTGTAACTGGACTAAGATTTAAAGAGGATTCACATACATAGATACATCCGTCATGGTACATAGTGTAGCATTCAACAAATGAGAAGAAATGATGGTCGGAAAAGTAAAATTTTGTGCAAAAGGTAACGAGTGTTACTAGATGTTTGCCATAAAATACAGGGCCTTTCTGGGGCACGTGGGTGGCACAGTCAGTTAAGCGTTCAGCTCAGGTCATGATCTCATGGTCATGAGACAGGAGCCCTGTTTGGGAGTCTCTCTCTCTCTCTCTCTCTCCGCCCTCTCCACATGCATGCTTTCTCTCTCTCTCAAAATAAATAAACATTAAAAAAAATACACTAACTGATAACATATCACTAAATGTTACTTGAATACTCACTTTTTAGAAAATGGAGTAGGTTGCACCTTTAGCCTGGTCTGGAGCAGTAGAAGATGATCTTATCATCATGCTAACACACAGATAACAACACATGATAAAAAGAGGTTCCCAAGGAAAAGACTTCTATCAATTCAAGAAAATCTTAAGCTGCAGATGAAAGTCCTCATGGAGGATCATATATCACACACAGGAAAGGGGCACCAAACAAAAGAATTGAAGATGGAGTTGCATGGTCAGAGTTTTTTTTCAATTGATCCCCAATCTAGAGCGTAGTCTCGATGCAGGGAGACTATTAAGAAAACTGTTGCATTAATCCAAACAAGTGTCAGTGAGCAGTGAGAGTCTAGACCAGGACTGTTTTAAAAAGAATGAGAAACAAGGGACTGATTCAAAAACAGTGCAGTCACTCAAATGAACACTACGTGGTGATGTGATTAAATGTGGACCATGAGGAAGGAGTAAAAATCAATGAGAACTCCTAGGTAGGGGTGACTGCGGGATGAAAAGGGTATGATCTGGGTTAAAGCACAGAAGAAACTTTGGCTCCAGAGGGAAGAGAGCAACAAAATATCTTTTATGAAAATTTTGACTTTAATGAGACATGAGGCATCAATTCAAAACTGAAGATGATGTAGTTTCTATAACTTGCCAATTGTGTGCCTTTAAGTTAAAGCACATGTTTCAACGAAAAAGTACAGATTAGCTCTATGTTCCTGTGTGGTTTAGAGAAACATGAGATGAAGGAGCCCAACAAACCATTCACCTTGACCCAAAGTAGTTCTGAAATTAAATAATAACATAAGCACACAATTTGTTGTGTATTGTTCTATTTTTCATTGAGGGTTTTGGGGAGTACAGGGAATATAACTGAGTAAAATCTCAAGCAAATATAATTCCATGTTCTCCTTTTCAATAAATGTCAGGTCTTAAAACTAGTTTTGTGTATAACAGATGTTATAACTTCAGGCTTTTATAGGTTGAAAGAATCCTTCTATTGCTAAATGATTGTTAGCATATCAAGCAAGCCAGTGGGTAGCTGTAAATCCAATTTGTATCTCAACACTTTTCCCAGTGATGATCTGGTGGCCTCAAGCCCTCAGGAGTTATGATAGCATGAGAACAAAATGGGAGGTGGTAATAAACCAAAGAGAGAATAGGGGGAAAATCTGAATATTGCCTCCAGTAACCAATAATTCTAACACATAATGTAACATTTTCCAATCTCATTTAACTTTAAAGAGCTTGAGAACATCCCATTTCTTCTAATAAGAACAGATGGGCACAGATGAACACAGTCTGAAACATTTCGTTCAATAGCTTCTTTGTTCCCACATGGTTTGCACATTCTTCTTCTATTTGTTCTTGTATCTTACAAATGTCCAAAGGAATACAACACCAAATATTAAGAGTTCCTTCATGGAAAGGTCATTCATTCTACCAGCTTCTGATTTTTAGGGTGTTATTAATATCATGAAGCCCCCAGGGTCTGTTCCCTGTGTTCTTCAGAATAAATAAATGTTTCAGTATTATACTACTAAGGGTATGCTTGGATAACTTTGTGATTTTTTTCTTCATTTATTTTCATTCAAGCCTGCAAAGTCATACCAATAAATAAATATCTTTATTTTCCCTATAAATAAGTACAATGTACTTCAAACTTGGTTGTTCATGTCAAGTGTAGCATTTCACCAATCCGTAGAAATTAACTTTTGTGATTTTGAATACTTTTCAAAAAAAAATCTATCAGGTAATCTTTAAATTATGTTAGAACTTTTATCTATTTTTAAAAAAATGTTTTTGATGTTTAGTTATTTTTGAGAGAGAGAGACAGAGAGAGAGAGAGAGCGAGTGAGCGCACACAAGCAGGGGAGGGGCAGAGAGAGAGGGAGACACAGAATCCAAAGCATCCTCCAAGCTCTGAGCTGTCATCTCAGAGCCCGACACAGGGCTCGAACCCATGAACAGTGAGATCATGACCTAAGTCAAAGTCGGACGCTTAACGAACTGAGCCACCCAGGCACCCCAGAACTTTTATCTATTTTGATGAGGGAATAATGTAGTGTTTTTTTTTCAAACTAAATGAAGTTAACTTCCTTTCCCATAGTGTAAGCACTTGATTTCACTCCTGAGAGTCCAAGATCCCTAATATTGTAGTAACAAATCCCAATTTTCTGGGGGGAGAGTCAGCTCTTGACCACAACTTCCAATAATAGTGAGATATATCTTCAGTGTAGACAAGATGATATTCTTGGTGCTTGTCATTGCCAGTCCTGACCAAAACTCCCCAAATAAACAAAAATACAGATTTGATTATTTGCTTGTCCATTGGTTTGGTGTGGTTTGGTTTGGTTCAGTTACAGAATGACAAAAAAAAAAATTAAAAATTCATGAGGCCAAGATGCAAATGTTGGCTGTTTTCTGAATTGCTACAGTGTCCCCAACCCATCCCATCAACCTAACTCAGAACTTGAAATTGTTTGTGCTCCTTCTGTTTCTTATTTCTGCTCATGAAATAAGAAGACTTCTTCAGCCAACATGACAGGAATGCTTAGAAAGACACTTTTCTCTCCATCTGCCAAGCTTTTTGGCTTTTATTACCTATATTCTCAAATATCAAACTTGTTTAAAATAGTCAGTGAACCGTATAGCATTATTGTCCAGATCTTGAATTCTCATTTTTAGTTATATGCACACCTAAAAGCATTTAGTCTGCACATGAATCAAGATGTACCAGAAATATATATGTCATAAGGTGACCCATGTTGAAATCCTTCCAAAGGGTCCTGCTATATAATTGCTGGAAGTAGTGTTTTGCAAGATGGTCTGATCCATGACAGGTCCACAATGGATCTTGAAAATGTTCAAATAACTCCTCCAAGCACTTTTAAAATGAACTGCAGGAAACCAAGCATATTATGAGGATTTTTAAGCTTAGTTCCTCTGAAGTAAGAAATGGATATGTGTCATGAGCACAGGGGACTTAAACTACAACAAATGCAATCAGCTCTAATATGAACTGTGTGAGTTTTCTCCCTGGCAGGAACAGAGAAAAAAAAGAATCAAATAATTGCTATAAAGCCAACTGAATAAGCATACCTGGGTAGCTCAGTTGGTTAAGTGACCGACTCTTGGTTTCGGCTCAGAGCATTTCTCATGGTTTTGTGGGTTCGAGCCCCACATCGGGCTCTGTGCTGGCAGCACAACACTTGCTTGGGATTCTCTCTCTCCCTCTCTCTCTGCCCCTCCTCCACTTGCACTGTCTCTCTCTCAAAATAAATAAATAAACTATAAAAAAAAAAACAACTGAAAAGACTCTCATATGATTCCCTGGCATGTTCCTTACAGAGCTTATTTCCTTTGGAAGAAATTACACTGAGGTGTGGCTACACACCCTGTTCCTTCTTGAGTCTTAGCAAACCATTACTGATAGTTAAAAACAAAACAAAAAACTAGCGACTCCTAACCCAGCTAACTGTGCCAGAAATGAAATAAAATGGATATGTTGCAAAACTGTATCTCTCCTATACTCTAATTTTTATGATGCTCTTCAGTGGTAGTTTTTCTGGTCATTTGGCCATCAAACTTAACTTTGCATCTAAAAATTTAGATAAACTAAATGAATTGACTTAGTACTTGAAAATTCGAAACCTCTATAAATTGCTTACTATTAAAATCTGCCAGTATGCATAGCATCATATTAGAGAACGAGCCTTGCTCTGGATGAACATCAGGTCTCTAACCCCTAGGGAAGAAATATATACCAAACTCATTTTAAAAGCACATGTAATATAATGCTGAATTGAATTTGTAATAACTTTTCACATAGATTTATGAGCCAGCTAACAGATGGGAATAATACCATTTTGAATATTTTTCTTTGAAGTATTCAGTTGTCCTGCACATTAATACAGTAGCAAACAATATATATCAAATGTGCTATGCTTTGCGAAGCAGCAACCACAAAATAGTCTTCTAAAATTTGAACCCTGAACAATATTAATTTTAACAGGCACTTATTTAAACCTATGGGTAGGTCTGTGCCAATTTAATATTCTCAGGCAGAGTGAGAGAGAAATAACCACCAGTCTGGCCCTGCCTGCCATCCGCTGTCTCAAAGAATCCTTCCAGCCCACACAATGTCCCTGTGCTCCTTAATGTCTTTCTGGATAATCTTCCCTTGAATAATAGGCTAGTATGTAACCTCAGCACTTTGGATCATAATGTTTCATCCTTTTGGAATACCTCCCTTCTACTTAGAAAGCTATTCAATTCCTTTTTATGATTTAAAAACTTGCTCAAACCCCATGACCACCCACGTCTGAAAAAGACTGCTCCTTTCTCGGTATTTTCATCTCACTTATTACCCAAATCCCAGATATGAACAGTAATACCGCATTCCTTGTTGTTTCCTCTTCTTTTGTTATAACAAGCAGTTTGTTTTCTCATCTTTTTTTTTTAAATATTTTCATCCCCTTCCATAAGCTCCTTGGACAGAATTTTTGTGTCTTTTATTCCACTCAGTCCTCCAAATTATGTTGCAGAGGACCTTGCAGATACTAGTTTCCCAATACATATCTGTTGCTTTGGTTTGAATGTCAGCATACTTCTGTATGTTGGCGTTTTTCTATAGAACTTGAAACAAAGCTACTACTGTGACCAAAATGTCAACAAATCTGATATTTTTTCTGTTAATACACCATTGCTTCTGTGCAGCTAGGCGAATAATGTGTCATATTTACACAATGGCATTCTATTAGTTTGACATATTTCTTTGAAGGTTTTTTTAAAAAATATCTGTGTTCATTGTGGGGGAATCCTTTTGGGAGATGAAATTTGTAAGAACACATCCAAATAGGTTGGGTAAGAAGAGAGCTAGATTTATTAGAACTCACTTATTGGTGGTCACATAATTAAAAGACAAAGTCTCTAAATATACTAATGCCAGACTCCACTATAACTCTAGCAAATGGTTTTAATTTCTTAAAAGATTAATAATAACTAAAACTAGTGGTCAGTTTATCTGGGGAAGACAGTAAAATTTACCACTTATCCAGTATTAAGAATTACAAATTATTCTTTTTTTAAATGTTTTTATTTATTTTTGAGAGAGAGAGAGACAGCGTGAGCAGGGGAGGATCATAGAGGGAGACACAGAATCTGAAGACAGGCTCCAGGCTCTGACCTAGCTCTCAGCACAGAGCCTGACGCGGGGCTCGAGCCCACAAATTGTGAGATCATGACCTGAACTGAAGTCAGAGGCTCAACCTACTGAGCCACCCAGGAGCCCCTCAAATTATTCTTAATGGATGAGGACAAGCAAGGACACAACTCAACTATATAACAATTTTGAGGCAACAAAAAAATTGTACCCAAAATGTTTTTGCTTTACTGTCTATATGGTGGCAAAAATATGGTTTATATATAGTTAGAAAAAAGATGGGGAGTGCCTGGGTGGCTCAGTCAGTCAAGCAGCCAACTTTCACTCAGGTCTTCATCTGGTGGTTTGTGAGTTCAAGCCCCTCATCAGGCTCTCTGCTGACAGCTCGGACCCTGGAGTCTGCTTGGGATTCTGTGTCTCCTTGTCTCTCTGCCCCTCCCCTGCTTATGCTCTGTCCCTTGCTGTCTCTCTCAAAAATGAATAAATGTTAAAAAAATAAGGTGGAAATTAATTCAAATAGATGTTTTAGTTATTAATATTAATAATGTTAATACTTACTATTCATTAAAGTTTTAATATGTCCCAAATACTTTGCTTCCAATTTCATGAAAATTATCTCATTTTATTTTTCCTAAATTTTGGAAAAAAAGAAAAAGAAAAGGGTGCACTCATTAGTCCTATTTTATAAATAACAAAACTGAGATCTAAGCTGTGGAAATGGATTAAATTGTAGATTGTCAGACTCTAAAACACTTGTGCCTAGTCATCAAGCTTTATGCAATTCACATTTTTCTCACTAAGAATTTAGAAGTAATAATTAAGTTTATAAAGTCATTCAGCAGCTGAGATTGACAGAGTGCAGCTATATTATATAATATACTTTTAATTATGTTAGCTCTCTAATATATTCTTAGCCAATTAGATTGATTCTATATTTATTTAAATCTTACCAAAGGAGATGGAATGTAATGATAATGAAGTGTTGCACTTTTAAAATCAATTCTTATTGTCATTAAGGTTTTGCTTTGGTCAAGAAACTCATTTTATTTTACTGATAAACCATGATCTTCATTTATTCTTATGGAATTTAATATTAACAGTTGCTTACGTTCAAGGTAACTGGGAAAAGTTAGAATGGCATGTTCAATATGAATGGAAAAAGTAGGCTCTAACTTTTAAGTTTTGTTAAATAAATATAATCTGAAGGAGGATCTGAAGGCAATACACACACACACACACACACACACACACACATACACACACAGTCTACGTTAGTTTTATCCAGCATAAAAATCTATAAAAATTCACTCACCCCATCTAAAATAGATAAATGTGTTGTTAAAGTTGTTACTTAAAGTTTAAGGCACTTACTCTCTTATAAAAGATAGAAATATGTTGAAATCTATTCATTTAATTTTGTAAGTAACAATTATAAAAATAGCAAAGAATCATTACCTTAGATTAGACTTCCTTTGTTCACATGAGAGACCTTATAAACTACAGATCCAACAAGAGAAAAGTTAGAACTAAATTTCTTTAGACTCTTTCAAGATCAAAATAATACACTGGTCTTACCCTTGCAAAATAGTATTTTTCCTTGTTGGCATCTTGGTCTACTGTTTCTCTTTGCATATGGAATGGGCCAAGAAGCATACATTCTGGAAAATGGTCCAATGATAAAACTCTTCTTACTACAGCATTAATAGCAGGCAGAATGGTGTAAGCAGAGCACCTATATTCCTTTCTTTCCTCTCCTACCTGTATGGATCTTAGGTGGGTGGTAAAGGGAATGTAGAAACAAAATTGGGGCAGATTTCAGGAAATTAATCATGTAAAAAGTCTTGAAAATAGGTCCTGAAATTTGGTGGAATGCTCAGATTTCAGATGAGCCGTGATTTTTTTTTATTCTGTAAATATGTAGTTATGACATGCATACCCAAACATTAAGGAAGAAAGTGAGAAGCTGAAGTTAATGGGCTTTAATGGAATTAAAGTCCCATTATGCTTTAATATTGACAGTAAATACTCAAATAGAATCATCTCGTTTGGGTATAATTTGAAATGATTGAAATATTATATGCTGTAATACCTTATTATTCAAGACAGCCAGTAAAGCAAAGAGCTAACATAGCAGAGTGGAAGGCATTTTAAATTGAGAGTTATGGGATCTTGGGCAAGTCACTTAGAAACATGAATTGTTAGGGGCACCTGGGTGGCTCCGTTGGTTGAGTGTCTGACTGTTGCTATTGGCTCAGCCATGATCTCACAGTTTGGGAGATCAAGCCCCTGCGTCAGGCTCTGTGCTGATAGCATGGAGCCTGCTTGGGATTCTCTCTCTCCCTCTCTCTCTGCTCCTCCCCAACTTGCTCTCTCTCTCTCTCTCTCTCTCTCTCTCTCTCTCAAAATAAATAAATAAATATTAAAAAATAAAATTGAATAAATAAAATATCATCCATTCAACACATAGGTAGTGAATACCTACCTACTTTCCCCACAGTAGATGCTAACTATTGCTGTACATGCTCTGAATATAGTTTTGAAGAGATAAAAACCCCTGGCTTCATAAGTCTGACATGCTGACTTAACACACACATATACATACATACATTTAAGACACAGTGTGGCTAATTTCAGAAAGATACTGCATCCAACAAAGACAATCCAACAACAGCAACAGAAGTAATTAATGCTGATTTGTACTTTCAGATCTCCCACAATGCTTCTTAAAATCCCCCTGTCCTCCATGAGAGTTCTGTCAAACATCAAGAACTTTTCTCATCTCTCATTCTAGAAATCCTTCACTCTTGCTTCTATATTCCAACTTATTTCACTTCTCAGTGCAGGTGCATGTTTTCTTCCCTTCTCAACTCTTCCCTCCAGCTCTTCTCTCAGAATACGGGATGTGTTTGTTTTAATAAAAATGATAATATATCATATATTCTTCATTCCTGGGCTTCTTATTTTGATTCCTCTATTTTTCTTCAAGAATATTTACTAAGAGATACATTCCCTGAGTTGTCTCGTATTTCAGAATGTGCCTTTATATTTGAGTGGTAACTTGACTGATTACAATATTCAATAACTACCCACCTTTTCTCAGGAATTTATATCCATTTATTCAACAAGTGTTTATTGAGCACATACTGTGTACCATAAACTGCCACAGGAGCTGTGGCTTCACTTCTATCAGTGAATAAGGGAAATCTAGTTCCTGCTCTGATGGAATTTTATCTAGGTGACCCATATAGACACATTTTTACTCTTATTTGGCTTTGATGGTTATTGTGAAGATGTCTGAGGCCAAATTGATTTTTTTCAAGTTTCTTGCTTTATTCAGATTGAATGCTTGAATAATTATATTTTCATTCTTATGATGTTCTCTAACTTTACTGAGATAAGATTCAGTGTGTGGCCTTTTAATTTGCAAATTCAGGCACTTCTTCATTTCGGGGAAATTTTCCTATGCTGTATCACTTAATATTTTCCTTCTTCTATGGAGTATATATTTCTGAGGCACCAATTATTTTATGTCAGGTTATCTTGCTTGTCTTCCCCATTGTAGTCTCTTTCTGCTTTAATCATTTTTTAATTTCCCTTCTGCGATTACTGTGATTATCTCAATATTTTCTTCTATTTCAAGAATTTAATGTTCAGCGGGCCCTCTCCTCTTTGAGATTCCATTTGTTCTGTAGCATGATATTTTGGTGCTATAGTATTTTGCCAGATCATTTCTCATTATCGCTTATGCTTAACTTGAGAAGTTCTGTCCAGAATCTCTAATTATTCTTATAGACCATGCTAGCATTTTCAATTTTATGTGACTCCATCTTCTGATTATCAGGGAACTGTTGATCATCTCTGGCTCCAAGACTTTTAGGGCTAAGTGTTATGTTATGTTCATTGAGAGAAAACACAGAGAATTGAACTGGTTGATGATCATTGGTGGGATGGTATTCTGCGCCGTGTGCTTATACGGAACTGTTCTCTTCCGCGGATCTCCCCACCCAGTGGAGGATGTAGCTTATTTCCAGGATGGGGAGTAACCTTGCAGTTTGTAAGGCTCCTCTCTCTGTTCTCTGAAGCTAGCCCTTTTTTATATATAAAAATCCAGCTCCGCTCCTATATAAAAAGGCAGTCCTACTTTTAAATCTATGTTTTTCACTGACGTCTAGAAAACTAACAATTCTACCAACAAACAGAAGAGGAATTAGTGCAAACCTCAAGCCCGCCTCTTTCCAAATTTGGAAACATAGTTGAGAAATCTTATATCAAGCCATCACAACCGCCTGAGGCAAAAGTAGAAATGAGGTGAGGGAACATTTGAGTTTCCTGTAATCATCTCTACCCATACATATCATAGATCATGGATTAACACCTTTGTCTAGTTTGGGACCCTGAACAATGGGAAAGCCTAAACTTAGAAATAAGAGTCGAAGCTTACCTTAGACTTACCTACGGGCTATTCCTATCTACTCCCTTGTGGCTTTGTAGATGTATGTGGTAACATCAGTGAGGATGAAACTTCATTCTGAGCTGTAGGTCAGTGTATCTGGAGTGAACAATAACTACCAAGCTCTAAGGAGATCTAATCAGGCTGTCCATGTTGCTTTACACAGGCTTCTGTATGAACACCACTGGGGAGGTAGCCAAGGGGTGCCATGTCCTATCGGTTATCTAGAGACTGTAAACTAGAGAGCACCTAGGTACCTAGTAACCTAGGAAGTGCTAGAGAATATGAGACTTCCAGCTGCTACTGGAAGTCATCACAACTGACAGTAAAGAAAACTACTCAGTACTGCTCCATGATTCATCAGACGTTGGAGCTGAGGGAAACACAACAGCCAATATTTGAAACAGTTGTTAAAAGATGATCTCCTAAGTAGAAGCTTTCAATGGTATTAGGCATCAGGGTCAGCTGACTCATTATCATCCAGTAATAAGACGAAGACATGACATCAGGAAAGAGGGTATAAACTGTTGATTATTTTCAAAAGGTACTCTCTGATCCTGGAGAGAAAATGAAGTGTTTCCTTGAGGAAACTTAATGGATTTCAAGACTTTGTGACTCTGGGTATTGGGTTGACCCAATTACAGAGATTTGGATTTTGAACTCCTCCATCACATCCTAATATAGAACATAGCCTAGGAAAATAAAGTCATTTTAAAATAGAGAGTCCAATTAAATAAATCTGCAGCATGTCATGGAGTCTGTCTCTGTGTAAATTTGAAAGCCACTTTGAAAGGTAATGCGGGTCAGCCTCCTCAGTTTTCAAAACAGGATGTCAAGTCAGCCTCCTGTGTATCTGGAATTTAAATCACATGGATCCTTCCATAATCAACAAGGATAGAAGAGCTGTACTCCAGGCACTTGTCAAACGATTCCACCATAAATAGACTGTGGTGCAGCTCTCGCCCAAGGCTCACTTGAGGGAACTGATACAGGACAGGCACAGTCTAAGGACGTGTTAAATCTTTATTCCTTGAGTTTCTCCAGATTCTTTCCCTGTGGTAAGCCAAATGTCAGGTTTTAGAAAGAAAAAGATCTGGATCACATTATCTTAATTCCCTATAGGAAGCATTTTTAGTGAGCTAAGATTTCATGTTATATTCTCTGTCTTGCTCAGAGTCATAGTTTAAGGAACTCCAGGATGAAAAAGAATTATTTTCCATCTTACAAAGTTTGAATTGTAAGACTCACAAGAACTTCGATTAAAATTTTAATGATCCATTGTTTGTAAAATTCAAGGACAGTAAAATACTTGTTTATCTAGATCAGGCTCTATAATGGCGTATGTGAGGGCGTACTCGGGAACCTGACAGAGCTGGTTCCGATTTCAGCTCTTCTACTTACTGGTTGTGTGATGTTAAGCAGATCACCTCATAGACAGAATCAGGATAATCAGAGGACTGGCCTCATCAGATAAAGGTTAAGTAAGTTAATATATAGAGAGAACTTAGATGACTGACATGTAGCGAGCTATTACAAAAGGTCAGGGAAGACATGATGATTACTTGTAAGAGGTCAGTAGCAACAGATTTGGGGAGAAACAAACTGATGGAGACACATTTAGGAGTTAATATTGATGAGACTTGGTACTGAATTAAATATGGAAGGGAAAGCAGAAGGATTTCTAATATTATACCACGGGTTAAGGCTTACACAACTGGAGATGAAATATCATTCATGAAAACACAGGACACTGAATCTTGACTTCAGTTTGGATCCATTGAGTTTCAGGTGCCTTTGAAGTAGTTAATTGGCAGTTTGATATTTAGATCAGAAGCATAATGAAGCCGTCTGAACTGGCTCTGGAAATGTGGAAGTTATCAGCTCCATATAAGGATGGGAGACTAGGAAAAGCGTTTTAGATGAAAATAAAACTAGGGCTGACACTTGAAGACCTCCAAGGGCATTATAACCTTATCACACTAGTACACTAATTCGTATACTAATACATCCACCTCATATTTATATGTCAACTCTTAAAAATCCACATCAAGAGGAAGCAGGGATGGTGGACATAGAAAACCCCAACCAAGAGAGGCAAAACAAAATGTCTTAAGACATGTTATAAAAGAGCTTCATTAAAAGTGTATTTTTAATTTTGTATTTGAGTATAGCTGACACACAATGTTGCATTAGTTTCAGGTGTACAGCACAATGACAAGTCTGTATGTTGTGCTGTGTTCACAAGTGTAGCTCCCATCTGTCACCACACAACACTATTACAACATCACTGACTATATTCCTTATGCTGTGACTTTAAAAAAATTTTTTGAAGTGTTTAAGTTTATGTATTTATTTTAAGAGAGAGAGAGAGAGAGAGAGAGAGAGAGAGAGCATGCTCATGAGTGGGGGAGGGGCAGAGAGAGAGAGGGAAAGAGAGAATTCCAAGTAGGCCCTGCACCGTTAGTGTGGAGCCTGATGCAGGGCTCGAACTCAGGAAGTGTGAGATCGTGACCTGAGCAAAAACCAAGAGCTGGATGCTTAAATGACTGAGCCGCCCAGAAGCGCCTATCCTGTGACTTTTTATTCCTATGACTTACTCATTCTATACCTAGAAGGCTATATCTCCTTCTCTCCTTCACCCATTTTACCCATCCCTCTATCCTTTTCCCTCTGCAAACCATCAGTTTGTTCTCTGTATTTATAGATCTGATTCTGCATTTTGTTTGTTTGCTTACTGGTTTGTTTTTTTTAGATTCTACTTTAAGTGAAATCCTATGGTATTTTGAATATGTATGTCCACTATTAGAAATTAAGTTCACTTGATAATTAACCGTGACGATATCAAGGATTACCAACCAATCTCACAATCTGGTGAGTCTGTGATCAAAGAAAAATGATCTGATTATTCACAGTGGAGCTTCACTTGGTTTATTATTCTGAAATGTAGAATACAAAATTTTAAAATACATTCTGACTTTCTTTAACACTTTCCTCAAGCTTAGTGGCACACACATCTTAAATAAACTTTAAAATGTTGGCAACTATAAGATTTATGCAGCTGTGGACCTTTGATACACACAAGTTCTCAGGAAAAAAGAAAATAGTGCAACATTAAATGAATATCTTACGAAAAATATCCAAATTATAGTTTGTGAAAGACTGTGAAAGATTGAAAATGAAGGCAGCAATTAGTACTTTTTACATTAAATGTGAGTTTTTCCATTTGCAAAAATGGATGATATAATAATATTTGTCTTGTAGGATTTTTCTGAAGATTAAAGAAATTAATATAATTAAATATCTTAAAATAATGCCTAGCACATGGGAATAGCTTAGTAATACATAAGGGAGGATTATGGCATTATTTTCTGTAAACTAACACCTACTTTTAAGGAAACCATATTATTTTTTAAATTCTTACTCTACTAGAAATTAATTTTAGTAAAAATAATCAAAAATGACTGATTCCAATTCATCAGTAGTCAAACACTAACCTGTTCTGAAAATAAAATATTAAGTAAAATGTAAATTATCATGAGGAATTTTTATAAAATTTAAAATATGTTTGGACAACCAAATGTAATGAGTCTTCATTAATTCAATAATTAGTTAGTTTAGCTTAATTAAAACTAGTTATAATAGGGGCGCCTGAGTGGCTCAGTTGGATGTGTCCGACTTTGGCTCAGGATGATGTCACAGTTTGTGAGTTCAAGCCCTGCATCGGGGCTCTGTGCTGGTAGCCCAAAGCTTGGAGCCTGCTTCAGATTCTGTGTCTCCTTTTCTCTCTGCACCTCCCCGACTTGTGCTCTGTCTCTCAAAAATAAATAAATGTAAAAACAATAAAAAATATAGCTGTAATAGATCATCAGTTATAACAGGGGTAGTTTATTATACCTAAATAATAAATTATTTATTATTAATTATAAATTATTATACCTAAATAAATATATAGGTAGATATATATACCTATATATCTGCATCTATATGCAGATAGATGATAGATAGATAGATAGATATGGATATAGGTGAAGGTTTGATATAGGTATTTCCCTAGAGATAATCAACTATTTTAATAGGAACAACAGGGAAAAAATTTGAATATTGATTATGTAAAATAAAAGCATTGTTTCAATACTAAATTTTCTGATTTATATATTTATGCTATGATCTTCATAAGAGAATGACTTTGTTCTAAGGAGATAAAAGCTGAAGTATTTAAGAATAAAGTGTTGTGATGTGGGCAACTTATCCCTGGAATTATACACAAACACACACACACACACACACACACACACACACATACACATACACATACATACACACAGAGAAAGAAACCAAGTGTGCTAAAATGTTAACATTTAATGGAACTAAAAATAAAGTAAAACAAGGGAAAACAATAAGGCAAAATAAACAGCACGAGTTTATTCCAAAAACTATACCAGTCAGTTATGCCTTATTATTTTATTATATCATTTGTATTAACACTTTTTAATGCTCTTACATATCCATATCTTTTCTATTAAAATGTAAATTTTTCTGTCTAGACATTACATTCCTTGTACAATTCATTGCAAAACAGTAGGAATGAAAATGTTCATTTTTGTAAGTTACTGTGTATTGCATCAATAACCTTTTCAAAGGGATTAGCTTAGGACTTAATCAGATACATAAAGATTTAGAATACTACAGCAACCTTGACTCAGGAGGAGAATCCTACTTAAATGTAATTTACATTCCATAGCTTTCTTGTAATTGGACCCATTCCTGGGCTTCTTTTCCTTCCTTGGTTAGCTTCTCCCATTCTCTCTCCTGGAATTTCTCCTGGGAACACTTTCTTAATAAATATATCACTTGTAACGAAACCTTTATCTCAGGCTCTGCATCATTCTAAAACAAATACATTTCATCACACATCTTCCTTTTTTTTCTTATACTTTCGAACCAAATTGAGCATCATATAAATCCCCTGAGTAGATTACAAATTAGCATTCTTCCCAGATAGCAGTTTTTTAAAACAGTATGTATATTTGGCCTTTCTTCTCCCATACTAAATTTTATTTTTACAAAATATTGCCTCCCAAAGAAATACAAATTCATACTCAAAAGCTTTAGACAAGATCATCTCTTGAAAATGTAGCAGATGGAAAAAATTATACTTTAAAAAATGCACAGCAAAAGTTAAAATAGATCCTCTTTACCCATGTATCTTTCAAAAGTTCCATATCTCATTGAAATTCTCTTGCTCTCAACCACTCTTTTCCAGCTCTGCTCATGCAAAACTAGTATTCAATGATTGTGCTATCTCAGCTCTTCCCTGACTCCACCTCTCCCAACTTCTTAGTATTTCCTATTACTTCATGTATACACACACAGACACACACACACACATGCACACACACAGATATAATATATATATAAATATATTCACATATATTTCATTTAATTATATTTGTAAGTATTGATTAATTTTTTTATGCTTATTTCTTTAGAGAGAGAGAGAGCAAGCAGGAGGGGGCAGAGAGAGAGGAAAGAGAGAATCCTTAAGCATGATTCAGCCGACTGGACAGAGCCCAATGCCAGGCTTGATCTCACAACTGTGAGATCTAAGCCGAAATCAAGAGTCAGATGCTTATCTGACTGAGTGACCCAGGTGCCCCTGTGGGTACTGATTATAACACAGTATTTGTTTAGTTTAAATAACATAATGAACATTTTAAGTTCCAACCATGATAGCCTAGCATTATATCTCTGTCCTGAAAATTTGAAGCCATTTATATCAAGAAAAGATATAACTGAGGTTATCTATTTTTTACTCCTATATACGAATTCTTGTTTAAACTTAATTCAGAAAAAAATATTAAGCTGCTTACAAAGATACATAAAATAAGGCAAAATAAATAAAATAGTATTTGGTGAGAAAAGTAGAAGAATATGGGGCAGACATATATAATGAAGCATGGAAAGGAGCTAGTTTTATTATAAAGAAAGGACAAATTAATCATGGACATGAGAGAAGGAAGGAAGGTAGGAGTAGCAAGCATTCCACATAGCACTCTGCCTACCATTTTCCTTTCCAAGTCTCCTCTATTCACCAGGATAAACACAGTTACAAAACACATTGCTTCTTCAGTGATATCACTTAAATATGAGTGTTTCTAGATCTTTTCTCTTATTGAAATTGGCATAATTCAGGAAAAGAGACTATGGAAATGGGATAATCGCTTGTAAAAAAAATCATACTAATAAACTGGTGTCACCTAACAGCTAAGATAAAACATCTGTCTCTTCATCTAGAAATGTACAAGTTGTAGATTATGTAAAGTTTATGTATTCTACCCCTTTTTTTTGAGAGGGAGAGAGAGAGAGAAAGGGAGAGAGAGAGCATGATCAGGGCAGGGGCAGAGAGAGAGAGAGAGAGGAAGACACAGAATCAAAAGCAGGTTCTAGGCTCTGAGCCATCAGCATACAACCCAATGCGGGGCTCGAACTCACGAGGCTTTGAGCTGTGAGATCATGACCTGAGCCGAAGTCGGCTGCTTAACTGACTGAGCCACGCAAGTGCCCCCTACCACTTTTAAATTAAACATTAGTCCATAATACCCTACCCTTAAAGCCCATGCTAATTAAAAAATAATGTGAGAGGCTCCTGGGTGGCTCAATTAAGTGTCTGACTCTTGGCTTTGGCTCACACTATGATCATAGGCTTCCTGAGATCGAACTCTGCATCAGGCTCTGCACTGACAGCACAAAAGCCTTCCTGGTATTCTCTCTCTCCCTCTCTCTCTACCCCTCCTTGGTTAGTGGTCACTCTCTCACGCTATAAATAAATAAATAAAGTAATAAATACATAAAGTAATAAAGTAATAAATAAAGTAATAAAGTAATAATGGGGCACCTGTGTGGCTCAGTTGGTTAAGTGACCACCTTCTGCTCAGGTCATAATCTCACGGTTCTTGGGTTCCAGTCCCACTTTGAACTCCATCGCTGACAGTGCAAAGCCTGGAGCCTGCTTCTGTGTGTCTCTCTCTGCTCCTCCTCTACTTGTGTTCTCTCTCTCTCTTTCTCTCTCTCTCTCTCAAAATAAATACATAAATTGAAAAAATAATAATGTAATATCTACTGAGGAAAAATTTACAAAACATACTAAAATATTCTAAATACTTTTAAGTTATTTGAAAATTAAAATTTGATTAGTAATAGCTTTCAACATACATTTTCCCTAGTTAATCCACTTCAAGATATTATCTTGAAAATATCATTAGAAGATTGAAGAAATGCTAGGACTTAAAGGGAAGCAACTAGCACAAAAGCAAACAAACTAACAAGCAAATTGCCCTAACAAAACAGAAGGTAAGGAATCCAGACAATCCTTTCTTTCCATCCACTACCACCCCCAGCTGTTTGGGCCTTGGCCCCAATATTTTTCAAGGCTAAGATATTTTCTTGCTATAGTAATCAAACTACTTATGTTTCAGAGTTTGGATTGTTTGTTTGTTTGTAGGTATTTTTTTAGTCTTTTGTAGTATTAAAAAGAGCTGAGCTGAAGTAAAATGATCTTATAACAAGAAACATTACTTAGCTGCAAATTGTGAGATAACAAACAATATTCCTCTTGGTTTCTATTTAGCTCAGGGACATCATAAGGAACATTATAAGAAATGGTAAAAAAGCATGGGCAACAGTAGTATGCTGGCTTTAAATCTGTTCTAGAGGGCAACAGCATGTGTTTACTACCACAAACATTTTCTTTTGTGAACTCTAAGAAGGAAAAAGGAAAGAAATTTTAAGTACAAACACTGACTTTTTCTAGGTCCAATATATGGTACATGTCTATAATGACTAGGTCAACTGTAAGCAATGCCTTCACACATCTTTTTATTGCTTTTTCATTTTTTTCCTGGATCCATGACACAAAAGATGACTTCAGCAGGTCAGTTCCATTAGAAATATAATTAATACCTTAATTGCAATAAAAAGAAAAGTGTTAATTACTTCAGGAAAGCAAACATTTTTTACTTTAGCAGCTCTCCTTGTTTTGAGGGTTCTTTAGAAAATTTATAGTGAGGGAAGTCTGGGTGGCTAAGTTGGTTAAGCATTGGACTTCAGCGCAGGTCATGATCTCACTGTTTGTGGGTTTGAGTCCTGTGTCAGGCTCTGTGCTGACAGCTCAGAGCCTGGAGCCTGCTTCAGATTCTGGGTCTCCCTTGCTCTCTGTCCCTCCCTTGCTCACAAACTCTCTCTCTCTGTATGTCTCTCTCTCTCTCAAAAATAAATAAACATTAAAAAAATAAAATTTACAGTGATATTACAGTGGCAAAAATCACAAACTAAAGATTCAAAATATGATTTCAGTAATTTGCAAAACTAATTAGCATACCGATTAATTTATGCATGTTGTTTTCAAGATTATTGAAATTCTTGTTTCCCTTATTTTGTTCTAAATTTCATTTTTACTTTTACTTAAAAAATACATTTTGTAATGTTTATTTACCTTTGAGAGAGAGAAACAGAGTACGAGCTGGGGAGGAGCACTGAGAGAAGGAGACACAGCACGTGTCAAGCCTGTTATGGGACTCGAACTCATGAACTGTGAGATCATGACCTGAGTCAAAGTCAGACACTTAACCAACTGAGCTACCCAGGTGGCCTTGTTCTAAATTTTGAAATAAAAACTTATCATGCAGATGAGGACAGGAAGCTAAAAGTCATACTTAGTAAGAGAAATACCACTAAATGCATAGAATTAAATCATGTTAATGCAATTTTTTTCTTAATATAAATATTTTTTATAATGATATATATATGTATTTCTTAGTATTAAATGAATCATTATTAGATAGTTTCATCATAGAAGAGAAAATAATTTTTGGAAGCTTACTATTTATATCATGAATGTTTTGGATTAAGATATAGCATAATTAACAGCAAATTGAAAATGATAAAAAAACTATTAAGCTTAATTGTGTTCTCTCCCATGAAAACTACAGTAGGTGACACAGAAAATAAGTAAAGAATGGGATTGTATGAATCAGGGACATAAGATATTATGATGGACAACCTCTAAAGTAGCTTCCGGTTATTCCTGCCTGTTTGATTCCTTCTTCTTGACTATAAGCTGGACCTTGTCACTAACTTCTAATGAGGGAATATGGGAAAAGTGATGGAGTGTCATTTCTGAGATTAGGTTACAAAAAAGCCCTAATTTATGCCTTGACTGTACTCTCTCATTCTCTTGCTCACCCAGAGATGCAAGCCAGCATGTCCTGGGCTGCCCTAGTCAAAGATACACATGGCTAAGAACTGAGGGAGAGAGACCCCAGAACAACAGCCAGTAACTGAATCTTGCAAGCAACCGCATAAGTGAGCCTGGAAGTGGCTTCTACCCCAGTCAAGCTTTCAGATAAGATCTCAGGTCGAGTCAATACTTTGGACCCTTGTGAAAGACCTTGAGGCAGAGGCACCCAGGTAGCCTCACCTGATTCCTGACCCACAGAAACTATGAGACAACAAATGATTGTTGCTTTAAGCCACCTTGTTTTAGAATAATTTGTTACACAGCAATAGTAACTAGATTCTAGAAAACATCCCAGATTCTAGAATGACAGATACTCATCTGAATAGACCCTTTCTAGCACAACAGGTAGTTCAACATGATTTAGTTCAAACTTATTTCATTCAACTCAATCTAATTCTAAATATTGAAGGTTTTTATTATGTAATTCTTGTGAGTACAGGGAAAAAATAATAATATGTACTGCCTGTTTTCAAGAATCACAAAACCTTACACAGCGGGAGGAAAAATCAGTATAAGAATAAATGCAATCAGCGTGAAAAGTAATTTGGTGGCACACAGAGAAGTGATCTCAGTATAATTTTCAAAGCCTCTACTGTAGTGCTTTTAAAAGTACATTATCTTATAACAAAATCTATATATTCAACCACAACATAGTTCTAAATGGATTTATTTTGCCACTCTCCAAAGAATTTCTTGAAGGAAACTATAGCACAAAATGAAATTTATTCTTCATAGATAACATGCTGGCATAAATGTTCTACAATCTCTGTTGTTTAGAACAATCTTCTCATATTCTATTAAGTAAAATCTTGATCTCATTAAAAATCAAAAGGGCAGAAAAAACAAGTAGGGGAATAAAAGAATGCTCCATAGAATTATTAATTTCCAAATGTTATTACCATGAAGTTAATAAAACCCTTTATAAAAAGCTAAAACTAAAAATGATTCAAATATACTTCACTTCTGAATTCCCATTTGAATTTTCAGCTTCTGATACATGATTAACTGAACCTACTGGAACAGAGTTGTTAAATGTATTTTTTATCAATTATCTTCCATGGACAATCATCATAATTTTCTATTATTTATTCTTATGTAGTTTTAACAGATACATTGTTTGTTGTCATCTCTCCTCCAGCATATGACAGTTCTTTTAGGATGTGGATTTACTGTAATTTTCTCAAAAAATGATTGCTCATTTGAGATTTCCAATTTCCCTAGACTCAGTGTTCTGTAATCAGGTATTTGGTCAAATTATTGAGTTAGCATTTTCTCTCAAGAATATTTTGCCAAAGATGAACAGTTATCCTCTACACAGCTTCATAGCCTCTTACCCAGAATCAACAGTGAGGTAAAATCTATAGCGAGAAACAGAACAGAGGTTTTTGTCTTGGAGCATTTGGCCCCTCAAGTCCCGGCTCCCCTGGAAGGTCTCAGAGGACTTCAAAAAAGAATGGTTTTCTTTTTAAAAAATTACCCTATCTCTGTGGAAATCTGCTGGAATTTCTCCATTTGTATTCATTGATTGGGACTGAATTGAAGCTGTAGATTGTTTGGGATAGTAGGAACATTTTAATAATATTAATTTTTCCAGGGGCACCTGGGTGGCTCAGTTGGTTAAGTATCTGACTTTGGTTCAGGTCATGATCTCATGGTTCATGAGTTCAAGCCCCGAGTTGGGCTCTGCGCTGATAGCTCGGATCCTGGAGCCTGCTTCTGATTCTATGTCTCCCTCTCTCTCTGCCCCTTCCCTGATCATGCCCTCTCTCTCTCTCTCTCTCTCTCTCTCTCTCTCTCTCTCAAAAGTAAATAAAAATTAAAAATATATATATATTAATTTTTCTAATCCATGAGCACAGGCCATCTTTCCATTTACTTGTCTTCTTAAATTTCTTTAATCAGTGTCTTACAATTTTCAGTGTACAGATTTTTCATCCCTTTGTTAAATATATTCCTATGCATTTTATTCTTTTTGGTGTATTAAAAATGGAATTGATTGTTTTCTTAGATTCTGATAGTTTGCTGTTGCTATATAGAAACGCAGCTGATTTTTGTGAATTCATTTTGTATAGTGCAACTTTACTGAAATCGTTTATTAGTTCCAATAGTTTTTTGGTACAATCTTCAGGGTTTTCTGTATATAATATCATGTCATCTGCAAATAATCACAATTTTACTTCTTTCTTTCTGATGTGGTTGCCTTTTATTTTTTTTTTCTTGCCTAATCGCCCTGGCTAAGAATTCCATACTGTGTTGCATATTAGTGACCAGAATGGAAAATCTTCTCTTGTTCCTGATTTTAGAGGAAAAGCTTTCAGTGCTTCATCAAGTTTAATGTTAGCTGTGGGCTTGACGTATGTGGTATATGTAGAAGTATTTTTTCTTTGCTCTTTCTCTGTTGAGATTTTATCCTGAATAAATGTTGAATTTTGTCAAATACCCTTTCTGTACCTGTTGAGATGATTATATGATTTTTATCCTTCATTTTGGTTTTTTTTTGTTTTTTTTTTAATTTTTTAAAATATTTTTATTTATTTTTGAGACACAGAGACACACAGCACGAGCAGGGGAGGGTCTGAGAGAGAGGGAGATACAGAATCTGAGGACAGGCTCCAGGCTCTGAACTAGCTGTCAGCACAGAGCCCGACACAGGGCTCAAATCCACCAACCGTGAGATCATGGCCTGAGCCAAAGTCGGACCCTTAACCGACTGAGCCACTTAGGCGCCCCATCCTTCATTTTGTTAATATGGTGCATCACATTTATTGATTTTCAACTGTTGCTGCAGCCTTTCATTCTGGAACAAATCCTACCTGATCATGGTGTATGATCCTTCAATATATTTTTTTTTAAGTTGGTTTGCTAATATTTTGTTGAAGATTTTTGCATCTATGTTCATTAAGGACATTGGCCTGTAATTTTCTTTTCTTTTAATATCCTTGTCTGGCTACAGTATCAGAGTAATGCTGACCTTGTAAAATGAGTTTGTTTGTTTTTTAATTTCCAGTAGAGTTAACATACAGTGTTATATTAACTTCAGGTAGGTAAGTGTGATCTTGACCTCCTTCATCCAATTTAGCCATCCTCCCCACCCACCTACCCTCTGGTAACAATCAGTTTACTCTATATTTAAGAGTCTGTTTTTTGGTTTGTCGATTTTTTTGTAAAATTAGTTTGGAAATGTTCCTTCTTTGTTTTATTTTTGGAAGGGTTTGAGAAGGTTTGGAATTCTTTTTAAAATGTCTGATAGAATTCACCAGGGAGGTCTTTGGATTCCGAACTTGACTTTGTTGGGAGATTTTTTTAAAGTCAATTATACCATTTATTGATGATGGAATTATACTGGAAAACAATCACAACAAAAGAACAATATTTTTAATAGAATAGTTTATTTAGTGAAACATTTCTTTGAAACATAACATGCAAAATATTGTCAAGTATGTCAGTATGGATGCCCTTGGATTTGTTATATACAGACATCTCATCAATGCTTCTCTCAAGTTCCACTCCATATAACATCAAGTAGTGTGTGTGTGTGTGTGTGTGTGTGTGTTTGATACCTGTATCTCAGAATGATTAACTGTGTTTTAACTGGGTTTCTCAGAATAGATTTGCTTACACTGAGTTGTATGAAAGAGTTATTTTTGGTCAGTAGGTGAGCACTTACAATAGTCTATTCAATACTTACTATGTTCTTTTTGGTAAAGTTGTGTGTGTGTGTGTGTGTGTGTGTGGTTTTGTTTTTGGTTTTCGCTATCGGGTTTTTGTTTAGTTGGTCATTGGAGCCTTAATTTCTTCCCTCTGTTTATCAGGAAAAGACAGAGGGAGAGGAGAAACTGATATTGGAGACCTATGCGGCAGACACCTTGTTGAGACCATTTTAACCAGTTGTTTGGACAATAATCGGCTTGTTGCGAGTTCTTTTCAGGCATTTCAAATGGTGCTTGTGGTATACTTAAAGTCATCATAAGTGGCAATCAATTGTTTTGTGGTGGATAAACTTTTAGAGATGATGGTCTAGAATTTCATTTGTGTTTGCCAACAATGTTCTAATTCCATTTGGAAACATTTTGTTCAATCTTGCAATAAACAATACTGTTTTTTTTCTTTTTTCTTGACCTTTATCTACACAACTTGTCTAAATCCTCAAAGAGTCAGAAAGATTTGACTGTCTCATTTTGGGTAAAGCTTTGAAGGGAAAGAGTTGTTCAGTAACTAATGAAGCACAGAAGTTAGTAGTTTAGTAACTACTGAAGTAGTTTATAGTCTTGTCTCTCTTTTTGTATAATCATATGTTGTATTCTTTCCATTTCCAATAAATGAGTGATCAAATGTCCAACAGAACTTTCTGGGTGTTCCACTCTCCCTTTCCAATCTTCAGACTTTGAGAGGGTGAATTTGGGCAAGTCCAGCATACCAAAATTAGAAGGAAGGAAAATCAGAATATGGAAAGACTCTTCAACATATTTTATTGTTTTCGGATTTAGGTTCAGGTCCATCTTTTAAAAATATCTGAGGGGCACCTGGGTGGCTCATTCAGTTAAGTGTCTTGATTTCGGCTCAGACCATTATCTCACAGTTCCTGGGATTGAGCCCAGCATTGTGCTCCACGCTGACAGCATGGAGCCTGCTTAGGATTCTCTCTCTCTCGCTCTCTCTTTCTCTCTCTCTCTGCCTCTTCCCCATTCATGCTCTCTCTTTCTCTCAAAATAAATAAATAAATATTTTTAAACTCTGAGTAAAATATCACTAGCTTTTTTATTTTTAGATGAATCACTCGATCTCTTAAATTTTCTTCCACATTGCTATAATCCATATTTCAAATTCCAATTTGGAGCATTTAAAGTTTCAGCACAGTGGTTGTTTTATATAGTTGAACATGAATTAATATGAAGCTCATTTGTGTCCTTCAAGAAGACTCCAGCAGCTTAGGGCCAGCAGAGACCTACTGGCATCTGCAATCCAAGGATAAGAACCAACTTGTTTAACAACTGCAACACTAGTTACTGAGTGGTTCAGAGTAAGGAGACATGGGATTATTGGTTACCAGTTTTCACTGATGATTGAAGTTCTGAAATCTCTGTTCTCTTTGATACTTCCTTCAGTAAAGGATAACTCCATAATTAAAATATCCATTGTTTACCTTTCTGTGTTCTTTTCTGAACATGTTCTGACAAATTAAGTTCTGACATTAGTTGTTAGATGGAATTTCAAAGTGGTTCTACATTGTGTCTTCCAGGGAGGAGGTTTTCATTTTCAGAAACAGCTACTTCTGAATCCAAATTCCAGTGAGATAGATTCTCATGAGGGCTGCTTGACACATCAGATTGATGCCATGGTTCTCACCATTTTTTCCCCTTGTGTTTTCCCCATTTTTTGGAAATACCCCATGGCACCCCAGCCCACATGGCCTCCCCAGTGTTGTCTCCAATGACACTGCAACCTTAACCCCAGGCCCCTGCACGTGTGTGGTGAATGACTTGATAGAGGCCTCCTCCACCTGGGCCTTCCAGCAACAGGAGGACAGGGAGGGCAGTGGGCAGTGGGTCCTTCAGTGTGGACAGCCTTCTAGGCCTGCAGCCAGCCTCAGGCTGTGGCTGGGATTCTGCAGCTTCCCTAGTGGCTGGTGGGAGGTTTTTGATTATTGATTCAATCTCCTAACTAGTCGTTGGTCTGTTCCGATTTCTATTTCTTCAAACTCAGTCTTCTTGATTCAGTAGATTATATGTTTCAAGGAATTTATCCATTTCTTCTAGGTTGCCCAATTTGTTGGCATATAATTGTTTCAGGAAGTGTTTTATGATTCTTGTATTTATGTGGTTATTGGTTATAGTATCTTCTCTTTCATTTATAATTTTACTTCTTTGAGTTCTCTCCTTTTTTTTGTAAGTTTAGTAAAGTTTGTCTATTTTATCATAAACAAAAACAAACATAAAAACTCAGCTCTTTGTTTCATCGATCTTTCCTACTGTCTTTTTGATCTCTCTCATTTATTTCCTCTCTGATCTTAGTTACTTTTTCCTTTCTCTGCTAATTTTGGGCTTACTTTTTTTCTTTCTCTAGTTCCTTGACGTGTAAAGTTAGGTTGGTTGTTTGTGCTTTCTCTTTTTTCTTTTATTTTGAGAGATAGAAAGAGAGAGAGAGAGAGCTGGCAAGGGGTGGAGAGAGAGAGAGAGAGAGAGAGAGAGAGAGAGGAACCCAAGCAGGCTCCATGCTGTCAGCATGAATCATGAGATCATGACCTGAGCTGAAATCAAGAGTCCAACAGTTAACCAACTGGGCCACCCAGGTGCCCCTCTCTTTCTCCTTAATGTAGGTGTTAATTACTATAATCTTCCTTCTTAGAACTGCTTTTGCTGCATCTCATAAACTTTGTTATGTTGTGATTCCATTTTCATTTGTCTCATGATATTTTTTTATTTCTCTTAATTTCCTCTCTGACCCATTGGTTGTTCAGAGGCACATTGTTTAATCTCCACAATTATTACTTTTCCAGGTTTCTCTCATAATTGATTTCTAGTTTCACACCATTGTGATTGGAAAAGATGCCTGATTGATAGGATGTCAATCTTTTCAAATGTATTAAGAATCATTTTGTGTCCTAAAATGTAATCTATCCTGGAGGATGTGTTACATGTGCTTGAGGAGAACATACTCTCTACTGCTATTGGATAAAATGCTCTGTAAATATTTGTTATGTCCACCTGTTCTAACATGAAGTTGAAGTCCAGTGTTTCCTTACTGATTTCATATCTGGAAGATCTGTCCATTGTTGAAAATGGGATATCAAATACCCTGCTGTTATTGTATTGTTGTCTATCCTTTTTGATCTGTTAATATTTGTTTAATATGTGTAGACACTCATATTTTGGTACATATATTTATAATTATTATATCCTCTTGATGAGTTGACCTTTTTATCATTACATAAAGACCTTCAATGCCTCTTTTGACAGTCTTTGGTGTAAAGTCTATTTTGCCTGTATAGGTATAGGCACACCTGCTTTTCTTTGGTTTCCATATTTGTGGAATACCTTTTTCTTCTTTTCACTTTCAGTCTACATGTGTCCTTAGAGCGGAAGTGAGTCTATTGTAAACAAGATATAGTTGGGTCATATTTCAAATCCATTCAACCACTGTATATCCTTTGATTAGAAAATATAGTCCATTTATTTTTAAAAAAATTTTTTCAATGTTAATCACTTTTGAGAGAGAAAGAGAGAGAGAGAGAACCAGCACAGGAGGAGCAGAGAGAGAGGGAGACACAGAATCCGAAACAGGCTCCAGGCTTTGTGCTGTCAGCACAGAGCCTGATGCGGGGCTCGAACCCACAAACCGTGAGATCATGACCTGAGCTGAAGTCGGACGCCCAGCCGACTGAGCCACCCAGGCGCCCCGTCCGTTGATATTTAAAATAATTATTTATAAGAATAGACTTACTATTGACATTTTGTTCATTGTTCCCTGGTTGCTTTGTAATATGTTTGGTCCTTTCCCCCTCTCTTATTTCTTCTTTTGTTATTTGATAATTTTCTATAGCAGTACACTTTGATTTCTCTTTACCTTTTGTATATCTATTATAAGCTTTTGCTTTTTGGTTACCATGAGGTTTATATAGAGCATCTTATATTTATAACAGTATTTTAAGATAATAATAATTTAATTTCAAATGCATAGTAGCACTTATATGTGGCATCTAAAAAAAAAAAACGTTGAACCCATAGAAACAGAGAAAAAAAAAGTGATTGTCAGGAGAGAGAAATAGGGAGAGGCTGATAAGGGTACAAATTTTAAGTGTTAAGATGAGTAAGTTCCAAGTATCTAATATATAACATGGTGACTATATTCTATAACACTGTAGTGTATAATTAAAATTTACTACGGAGCAGAACTTAAATGTTCTCACACACACACGAAAGGAAATATGTGAGGTGATGAATGTCATAATTCAATGAGGGGAATCTTTCCACAAGATTACTTATTTAATACTTATATTAAATCATCATGTTGTACACTTTAAATATCTTACAATTTTATTTGTCAATTATATTTGTCAATAAAACTGAAAAAGTCACCCTACTTTTCTGTTTGTTCTTGATAGAGTATATTACTTTTCAGCAAGCTATTTCATTATAACTCTAAATAGAAGTCAATACTATTTAATCAAGCTGCATAAATCATTGGCTTAGTGGGAAAGTTAGTGGCTTTGCTTTTTTAAAGGAAGATTTAGGGTCAGCTGGGTGGCTCAGTGGTTAAGCATCAGATGTAAGCTCAGGTCATGATCTCACAGTTTGTGAGTTTCAGCCCTGCGTCGGGCTCTGTGCCTGGAGCCTGCTTCATATTCTGTGTCTTCCTCTCTCTCTGTGTCTCCCTCACTCATGCTCTGTCCCTCTCTCTCAAAAATAAGTAAACATTAAAAAAATTTTTAGAGACTTAGTTTTGAATATATCGATATTCAAAATGACAACATAAAGATCAGAACAAAAATCTGAACTATGATTACTTTTTAAAACTTAAAACGTATTGTATATATCAACTCATTTTCAATATTTTTTTATCACAGACACAATGTGATACTAAAAAAGTTATTTTATATTCAAATTTCCATCTGTGAAGTTGGCATAATATTTATCTCACCAGCTATTGTGAATTCTAAAAATGCTATATCTGAATTAAAAAATTAACATAGGTACACACCAATTATTTTACCTTATTTAAGAATTATTTGAAATAATATTTTTAAATAAAAGATTTATTTATGTTGATCTTCTTCAGCAGGAGCTAGAGGGGTAAAGGAGAAACAGAAGGAGGAGATTGTCACTTCTAGCTGGGAATTTTATTTTTGTGTAATTTATGGTATATGTATACTTCCACTTTTAAAATTTAGTTAAATATTTAATTCCTATGGTTGTGAATTTAATTTAAAAATCTTAAAGATCACAAAATATGTTATATATCATACATATTTATATACTCAATACCATATCATTTTATATATTACTACTTGTCTATTTATTGTCTCTCAATTCAAATACATTTTTCATTGCTGCTGTTGCAAATGGAGCTGAGCCCTTTGCATAAATATTTGTCCTTTGCTGGCCTCATGTTAAGAATTCCTGCAGCCTGCACAATTTCTCTGATGCCTGGCCCCAGCAGTTTAAGTGGCTTCTCTAAAACCAGGTAAGAGTTAAAGTGTATTTCTATATAAAGGAATGGAATTCCTGGTCAATGGGTAGAAACATCTAGATATGGTCAAGTAGCTATCTAAAGCATTTGCACCAAGTTACATTCTTTCCAACGGTGTGTGTTAGAATTCTTGTACTGCAAATACTTGGAAACACTTCATAGTGTTTAAAACTTTAAGTTTTACAAATGCAGTAGATATAAGATGTATCACACTTTTTAAATGTGAATTTTTCAAATAACAGCTGTCAAACATGTTTTTCTATTTATTGGTCATTCTGATTTCCTCATCTGTGAATAGTCTATACATCGCCTTTGCACATTTATCTATTGCATAGGTTAGCTATCTTTTTCTGTAATGGGCCAAATAATTTAGGATTTATAGGCCAATAGGCAATATCCTCAACTCTAACTGTTCTTGCCAAAAGGCTGAGGTTTTTTTGCATATCATTCTTCACTCACAGGTTATACACAAGCAGGAAGCAAGCTAGATTTGGCCCACAAGAAATAGTTTGCCAGTCCCTGATCTATTGGGTTGTTTGTATATTATTAAATTTAAGAGTCCTTTATATAATTTGGGTCCTAACATTTCATCAGGAATATAGACTGCAAATATCTTATATTTTATTTTATTTTTTTTAAGATTTTTTAAAAAGTTTATTTATTTTTGAGAGAGACAGAGTGTGAGTAGGGGAGAGGCAGAGAGAGAGGGAGACCCAGAATCTGACGCAAACTCCAGGTTCTGAGCTGTCAACACAGAGCCCAGCATGGAACTTGAACTCAGGAACGGCGAGATGATGACCTGAGCTGAAGTCGGACACTTGACCAACTCTTACCCTCAGTCACCCCTCTTGTATTTTAATATCTCTCTTACTGAGACCTTAATATTCTTACTTCTTATTATGGATTATATTTTTTTATGATTTTGACAATTTTATATATTTGAGACTGTGTTCTTACATTTGTGCAAATTTATGTTTTTAATTTTTTAATGTATTATTTCTTTTTATAACTGTGGAGTTACTCATCTTATCTTAAATGATCTTTTATGCCTTAAGATTTATTTTATATTACTCTAGAAAAAACAATTAACTTTAGCTTAGAATTTACCTTATGTGATTTTTCATTTTCAGGTTCCCTCATACTATATTTCACAAGTATCCTTTCTAAAAGCTTATGAATGAATTTTTAATCCAATCTGACTATATCTTCCCTTAAATCCAAAATTTTATAGCACTTACATTTATTGTGATTACCAGCGTATTTATTTCCTCACTCATAAAATGGAGACAATAAAATATAACTCATAATTAACAATGAGGTTAAATGAGTTAATATGTTCAATATTTAGAAAAATACCAGTCAGATATATGTTTTAAATTTTAAATTTTACATATTATTGTTTTGGCCATCTCATTTTATACTTTCCATTTTCTTTATATTTTTCTGTGATTCCCTCCCCCTTTTTTATACTATTCTTAAGATTATTTTAAAGTTACTTTTCCTTCTGTATTGGTTAGAAATTATTTATCCTGCTTCTATTCTATTGGTTATTCTTAAAACTTTACCAGGTATTTAACAAAATATAGAGTTAATCCTTTTCTCAAACACTATTAGAAACTTAGAACTCCTCAAATCCAATGATCCCTCTTTAATTGTACATAATATTGCCTTATAATTTCACTTTCTCTTCAAATTAGTCATTGCTATTATTTTTATATATTAATATCTTTTAAATTGGCACATAATTACCAGTTACTTTGATCACTAACTCTTCTTGTGAATCACTCGATCTTGTTTTCATATTTCTTCCAGAAAAAAATTCATTTTTTAAGTTTATTTATTTTGAGGGGGAGTGAGCGAGAGGGGGGGAGGAGTGAGCTCAAGTGGGGAACAAGCAGAGAGGGAAAGAGAATCCCAAGCAAGCTCCACATTGTTAGTGTGGAGCCCAGAGCCCAGTTTGGGGCTGGAACCCACAAATGGTGAGATCATGATCTGAGCCAAAATCAAGTGTCTGATGCTCAACTTACTGACCATCCAGACACCCCGAAAGAAAGTCCCATTAACAATGAGTATCTGTTAAGGGTAAACTTTTTGTTTTTACTAACCTGAAATTGACTTAATCCCCATCTGTAACTAGTAGTTCAACAGGGCACAAAAATTTAGATCAACCATTACTTTCTGTTAATATCTTGAGACTTTATTTAAGAATACATTGTACTTCTGAAAGTAATTTTCTAGATAGTCTTTTCTTTGGTTACTTTTAAGATGTTTTTCTTTAGCTTTGTGTTCTGCAATTTTAGTCCTCTGTGCCTGGGTGTAGACTTCTTTTTACTTATTTTGTTTGGGAACTTACTGTGTTTCCTGAATGTGAGGATACACATCTTCCAAAACTTCTGAGGCAATTCAGACATTATCTATTGAATATTTTCCTCCATTCTCTACATTCTCATTTTAAACTCTTAATAACATATATTGAATTTTCACATTCTATTCCACATCCCTAAATATAGTTTTGTTTCATCTCTTTGTCTCCCTCTTTTTAAGCTCTTCCAGTTCATAAATTATTATCAGCAGCTGTATCAAATCTAAATTTTAAATTTCAATTACTATATTATTTTATTTCTACAAATTCAACTTATTCTTTTTAATTTTTATTTTAAATTAGAGACAGGGAGAGCATGCAAGTATGGGAGAGGGGTTGAGAGAGAGAGAGAGAGAGAGAGAGAGAGTCAGGTGTGGAGCCTAGAGCTTGATCTGGAGCTCTATTCCATGACTCTGGGATCATGACCTGAGCTGAAATCAAGAATTAAATACTCGGCCGACTGAGCCACCCAGGTACCCTGTCAATTTATTCTAAAAAAAAAAAAAAACAAACTCAGTATTTTGACAGTGTCTATACCGTTTTCACATATTTTCTCTCTTTTTAAAATCATTTTGCTGTACATATGATAATTCCAGTATCCAAGGTTGTAAATGCCACTTGTTACTTTGGATTACTCTTACCTAAATATTTTATTATTTTTTATTGTGACATCATATCCCATTCTCTGAAACATTATCTGTAGGGCTAATATTTAGCAAATATATGCCCCTAGAGTGCCTGGTATGTGAGTATGTTCTTGAGAGGCTTGGCTTTCCGATGGACTTGACCAATATTTAAAAAGATAGATGCTGACTTGAAGAGCGGAGCAAATAGTGAGGCAGTAAGACATTTCACTGTCCCCCAAGTCACACACTAATTGGAAAACATCTCTTTTCCACCAGTTAGGCCAGCATGGATTGGAGATTTTGGGTTTCAAGTATCTTAATGTTGTGTCATAATAAGAATTAGAATTGGGGCGCCTGCGTGGCTCAGTCAGCTGGGCTTCTGAATTCAGCTCAGGTCATGATCTTGAAGTTCGTGAGTTCAAACCCCATGTCGGGCTCTGTGCTGACAGCTCAGAGCCTGGAGCCTGCTTTGGATTCTGTGCCTCCCTCTCTTCCCTTCCTCCACTTGCATGCTGTCTCTCAAATATAGATAAACATTTTAAAAATTTCTTAAAAAGACTTAGAATTCATCAAGCACTATTCGTGCTGGCAATAGGTAGTGCCTTTTATAAGTTATACAGTTTAGTTCTACTTGTTAAATGATTACAGGAACAAATATCAGAATATTGATAAGCTATACCACCCCCATCATCCATATGGAGAATGAAAAATTTACACATTGAAAATAAAAGTAGTTGATGCAAAAAAGTTAATTTTAGAGGACAATTGAAATTTTTTAAAAGAACAAATGCAAGTTAGAAGACAGTAGAAAACCAAGGATGAGAAAAGAGTGCATGTTAATACTTTTCTCAAAATACAAACTGTGCTGTTTGGAACAATGTCCCACAAATGGATGTAAAATACACATGCATGTTTTTATATTGCAATGTTGACACTTTTGTGATTGCTTTTATTTAACGTTTATCTCTTTAACTTGAATTTAACCTTCACAGAAGCAAACATTGTGCTTTTTTTTCTTTTTCAACCTTTCATTAAATTCTTAGCACAGTGTTGAGCATATTAGAAGGCATTAAGCAAATATTTCTGGAATGAAGAAATGAAATAATGAGTGAATAAACCTAACTGCATGGTTGTAATAAGTCTTTTGGTTTGAAAATGACAAAACTTATTAGGAAAGACCTTTTATTCCCAAGGAATTCAAGGACAAATAATAGACATTCAGTGGTATAAAAAGAACTTTCACAAATTTATTAGATCCTTGTGGAAAATCTTCTTGCAATTTACTTTGATTTTTAATTATAGCCTCCTAAAGAATGTTCACTAAATATTTTTTTAGGATAGCTTTGTATATCTAAGCTTTATTATGTATAAGCCTTTCATTTTATTTGCCCTTTCTATTTAAATAAATCTTCCTATTTAAATAATTTAATGGCATGCCTTGTAATAACCCCCTCTCCTTGACCTCAACCTTAACACTATTATTTTAGCATTTAGCTGTCATTTCTCTGGGTCACTGATTCTTGATGTAAAAATATCACAAGGGAGTATAGATGCACTTTTACATTTTGATCAAAAATTATCCTATTAAACCAACTTCTAAAAGTTACTCTTTGAAAAGATTCCCAATAGAGTTTTTGACAGATATGAGATTTGTCAGTTCTTAGATTTGTTGTGTAGTTAAATATTATGACAAATGGAATCACCCTATTATATTATTTAATAGAAGATGCACTATTGGAATCAGTTTTTTAAACGTAATTTGTAAAATACACTGAAGCATTAAGCACGTTTATGTTTATACTATATTATAAATTTCTTTGAATAACGTCAGTTGCTCTTTTTATTTCAGAAGCAAGTATGCTCAAAAATTTGATAGCTGGCCAAAAATAAAATGTTGTATAAGTGGTTTTCCAGCTCTACAAACAACATAAATAAACAAGAGCAAAGGGATTGGTAAAGCCAGTAGCCTGTATGCAGATAGAAACGACACATAATAACATAAGTAATTGCATTATTCACTCAACACCTCCACCTTGGCAGCAAAGGTGAGAGAAGACCCAGTACCAGGACCCTTTATCCACACGTCTTAAGCTACATATTGGCTTCTTAAGTCTTCTGTATTCATCTGCTTTAACCCGGATATGTTTCCACTTACACGTTTTCTAAAGTTAAAAGTTGATTTTAGTTTTAATTTTTTATATAAAATATTGGATGAGAAGGAGGTTATATAGAATGTGATGGGCTCAGGCCCCTATAATCTTTTTGGAATCATTCTGCATAGTGTCTGCACCAGGAGTGGACTGGGGTGAGCCTGGATGAGGGTTGAATACGCTGGGGGCGGGGCAGGCTGAAAGGAGTTCCGGTTGAGGCAGGGCAATGAAACAAGCTGATGTCAAAAGAAAGCTTTCAGACTAATAATGATATCTCAAATGTATTAGATCTGTGCATTACATCAATTATTTCCTAAGTTAATGGCAATATGTCTTCATTTTATACCAATAACACTAAAGACTAACAGCTATTTATTGGCAACCATTTACTATGTGTTGAAGCATAAAAAGCTTCAATTCATTCGCAGACCAGTTTTTTTTCTTTTTGATATGCTCATTTTACCTAATTTTTCTTATAAAATAGAAGGTATTCCTTCAAGTTATAAACTTTAGGGGGTAATTATTGTTCCTGTTTTCTTCCTTCCGTGCCAGATTTCACAAGTGGTATTCAAGGTTTTCCAAAAAGCAAGTTTTATTCCCATTGTCACTAAATACAATTTCCAAACATGTTGATAACTGCCTCAAGTGTTATTTGTAAATGTCACACATGGCTATCATTTACTTTTAAAAAGTAACATTTACTTGAATGAGCTTGAGCAACATTCAAGTAATATTTACTTGAATCAAAGTAACATTCAATAAGATGTTTACATTTACTTCTGAAGAATAATTGGTCCTTAGATGCTTTTAGAAATTTTCTCTATGGGAGAGCAAAATTTAGTATTTGAGGCTTATGCTGAAAAATATAGTAATAATAGAAACCAAATAAAAGAGACTAAGAACTTTAAAAACAAAATTGGACAGAATTTGAATCTGATACTGTGATATATTAAAATTAAGCCTGGATAGCAAAAAGCCAGCCAATACAGGAAGAGGACATTTGGAAACTTTGGAAATATTGCTGGTTCTCACACATTTTCAAAAAATGTTGTTTTGTGAAATTATGCTAAGTCGTGACCTCATAAATAGACTAGATTAATATTCAAGTTGACTTGAAAAATAATTTAATAAAATCATAGTAAGTAGGAGCAGTTTTTTTCTCTGTGGATAGCCAGTGAGGATTATATAGGAGTTAGAACTTTGGCAAAGAGAGAGCACAACCAATATTCTGATGTAGGGGTTGAAAATAATTTACAAAATTAATTTAATAAAATGCTTAAAACAGTAGCTAACAATTATTAACACAATGACAACAAAACTGTTTGTACTTGGAATTAACAACACATTTAAGTCCAAACTAAATTAATATAAAAATAATAGGCAACAAATTGATATCTGACATAAGGTACATTAAAAATTAATGTTCACATTGAAGACCTAAAGTTGTGACAACATCTCCAAATACCTTTTCACTTTCTCTTCTCAGTTGTGTTGAATGCAGCTCTCTGTGGTTTTTTACTAAGATGTCAATCATAATATCCAAAATATTTCTTAAAGTAGAACACTGCATTTCCCCACAACGCCAGATAAAATAGTTTAATGTATTTATTTTAACAAAAGTCCGTGGTTACTGACTCTGAACTATAGAGCAGGTTTTGTTTCTTTAATTTCTAGCACTAACTGAGGTTCTTAGAGATATCTACAGCTGATATTTGACTTGCCATGCTGTTCCTGAAAAGAACAATATATTTATCCTGAAAGTTTTACTGTAATTCACCCCTAAAATTTACTTTATGTGGAAAAGTTTCATCATAGAAACATGTCCACTATTTATATATGTCAAGATTGATTCGACTACATTTTGTAGAACGAGCACAGATTTTTTATATCAGACAAGCTGGCTTTCAACATCTCATTTACACTGTGACCTTGGGAATGTTACATACCTTCTATGAGCCTCCAGTCCTGAATTACAAAATGAGAACATCACCTCAAGTCTCAAATGGTAGCATAAAATTAAAAAAAAAAAAAAAAAAAAAAAACCAGCTTCATGTGCTTAGTACCAGGCCAGGCACAGGGCAGTACACTAGGTGCTCATGATTTTTTCCCTCTTTTTCCCACTCCTGATATATTTTGGCTAATTGAAGATTAGTTAAAAAATATAGAAGTTACTGGAATAAATCAGCTCCACTAGAAAGCTCATTATATTGCAGGCAATAGTGACACATTCCCAAAGTAACATTCAAGAAGATCAAAAGATTGGTTTTAAAAATGTATTTACATGGTATAATTCATATGCAAGAAAATATTTTTCAGGGAAATGACCAAAAAAAAACTGAATAAGCTACACCTGTGTGTATAGTTTAATTTGTAAAAATGAAGAAAAATACCCAATTTTACTGAGTGTTAAATGTTCATGGACAGGTAACAGAAACCAAGCTACTTCATGTAGGAATCTAGATCAACATCAAAACATATCAAAATAGAGATTTCTGTAAAGGAAATAGCCATTTTTATAATGGAGTTGATAATAATTGAAAGTTCCTATTATTTGTCCATGAAATCTCCTAAGAAAGGTGCTACTTCAGACAAGATTCTAGTAGAACTTGGCACATAAATTTTAACTTTTTCATCCCCCACTACTTTTAACCTTCTTGTAGCTTCACTCACTCAGACAACCTCACATATACATACACAATATTAAAAACACACATGGCTTTAAAGCAGAAAATTCATTTTCTACAACAAAAGCAGGACACCATATTTATACCCGATGTTCTTAGTCACGGAAATGGATAATCTTCATGGAGTTCTTAATTCACATACATTATTAAGTTCAACCTTTCAAAAGGTGTGTCTCTAGGAGGATCTGTTTGATCATGTGCAAGAATTCTAAGGCATTATAAGTAGTTGTTCCACAGGACGAGTGCTGCCCTTACAATGATATACTCTTGATACGTTTAACAAGTCTTTAGTCTTCAAATGCCACCAGACAGACATAGGGAGACATTCATAGTCTACAGGTGGTTGGCTCAAAGGTCAAAAATTTTGTTTAAAAAAAACGTTTATGGAATAGCACCATAGAAAGTCTTTCGGAAACAAATCCTTTTTCCCCACATGGCATTTTTTAAAACTAAATCCCAAGAAGAAAGAGAGAGAGAGAGAGAGAGAGATCTTTCAATGACTACATGGCCTACTTCCACTTCATTTTTTTTTTAAATACAACATTAACCGTGACAACATCAGCAATAACAACTATGACAGGTTGACAACAACAGAAAAGACGGTAGCAGCTCTGGTGACTTGAGAATGGACCATCCAGGCAGTCACTTAGAAGAATTCTGTTCACACCTGTTGGGAGTTCTCTCGTGCAGTTCCTAAGACATCACAGCGCTTCTTAAGTTTAGTGTGAAAAGGCAGCGCTTTCACTGAAAGAACTGAGTTTACCAATCAGATGGGCATTTTCCAGCATTTAAATAAATGATGTCTAGAGATTAACTGCAATCATGGACACTACTGACATTTCCAACTTGTCCAGGAAAATTAAGTGGTCACAAGATCATTTGTGTCTCATTTGAATCTGGCCTGCGAGTGAAAGTAACTAAGCTGAAGTACTCCAGTTTCCAAATATCGGACACACCCACATTTATAGCACAAAGCACCCTCAAAAGACTCCCATTTCCCAACATCCTATATGGATCTGTATTCAGGATAGAAAGCCAAAGCAATTATCCTCAGTCGTAGGAAGAGGGTTTTTCAGTTTATGACCAGCAAGATCATTTTATGTCTCCCAAATCTTGAATAATTCAAAAAGAACACTCTGCAAGGTCACAGACCCTGACTTGAACTGCCTGAATTGCAAGGCATCTACGTCAAGCTGTCAACAAAAGTTGTGGAGTCTTCCTTGAAGTAACATGACACCCTTTCGCCAGCTTTATTTCGATTTATACCGTCAAGGATGGGAGTTCCAATCTCCTGGTAATGCTGATCAGAATTAGCCGAAAACTTCTTGTAGTGCAGAGATAATTCTGGTCTTACAGTTTCCTTCCATTCAATCATTATACAAAACATTTGTGCTAATATCTTCATTGAAAAAAATATGTCTTCTCGCCATTATGCACATTCCTTGATGTTCCAATGGAGGTTTTGGTGTTATTTTTTGGTATGCATGGTGTCTGGATATCTAATGCTTTTGTATCTTATATGAAATCCTTTCTTGTTGATTGTGTCATCAGTGTGAAAATGAATTAAAACCGCATCCCCAATGGAGTAGATTTCTTCTGGTGGCTAAGGACAAAAAGAAACAAACAGGCAAATAAATAAACAGAATGAGTCATTTGTTTTCTTCACTGAAATTAATGTTTGGGATTTTTTTGGGGAGTGGGGTACATATGACTTAATCTTTTCAACAACCTTGAATAGTTAATGAGTGACTTCTTCATTTTACAAAGGAGCAAATGTGAGTTTCAGAGAAGCCAGTGACATGCTCAAGATCATAGTTAGGCAGTGATAGCTGGGCTTGGAACAGAAGTGTGTTTTCAAGTTCTGGAACTTGGTGTGTGTGTTTTTTTCCCCCTAAAGTTTTAAGTCAAGTTCCCTTGATTTATAAATAAATAAAGTGAGGTTTAAAGAGCATAAAGAGATATCAAATTTGTTTCAGAAGGTTCTCTGTGGCAGAGACAGTTCTGGAATCCAAATCATCCATTCCTTCCTGTCTTAATAATGTAAATATCAAGAAGCTTTTTTGTTTCATTGCAGCTGGAATTTGGACAGGAGTTCAATAGTATTCGTGTCCAGTATTATTTAAGCAATACGTTGATAGACAAAAAACAAATAAACAAAAAAAAACAAAAAAACAACAAAGGGACTAATGTCTTCTGAACAAAATAAGTCTTAGAAGACCACTTGATATTTATCCAGAGAGTCCTGGGGGAGAAAAGTATTGAGAAAATCTTAAGCTTTCTTTTTTCTTATTTCTCGTGGTGACACTCTGCGACCTGTATCTGGCACTCCGTCCCATGCACAAGTGACACACACAGTGGAACAACGTTCTGGTAGCGCTAAGCCCACATACCAGTGGTGGACCTCACCACTCCGCAAGTGTATTCGTTGAGAGGAAAATGTCAATATGAATTGTGTGCCTATTACTTTTCCTTTATGCTTTAATTTAGGAAGTTTACCCAATTATCAAAGTTGTGTGTTTAAATTTATTGCCTTTAGATTTTTAAAGGTTTAAATACTGATTACACAATAAGAACATGAATAAAAAAGTTAGTATGTGGACAGTAACAGGAAATTATAGCTACTAAATTCATCTCTCTCGCATGAGATTATTGAGAGAATTCACTAGAGATGGAGAAGAGGGAAGGGAGAAGAGGCAGGGTATAATTTGTCAAGTCAATAATAATACAATGTAACCTTTTTTGTAAAAACACTGCCAATTTGTCTATGGTACACATAACAATCATGAATCACTGGGCTTTTTTTTTTTTTTTAATCTGGCTATGGTATCTTGTTGGTACAGTATTTACCCCTGATCCACAGAATCGACCAAGCCCCACTGCTGTTGAATCGAGACCATCAAAGAGCTCAACATAGTCATAGCCACAGTCAGCTTCTTCCTCCACTTCAAAAATCGGGAAGGATAACTCCAGGCGAAAGCCACGTTCTGACACTACCAGCCATTCACAGTCGACCTGTCCTGGGTAGTTGTTATCACCAAACTGAGCATGCGAGTATAGATCTCTGGGTTTCGGGTCAGCTTTTAGTCGGCCACCACACTCTGCCCGGAAAAGAAAAATGAAATAAACCCAGTGAGCTTCCACAAGTCCAGTATCAAATTTAACGTAGTCTGATCCTTCTCTAACTTCTGAATTCATTTTCATTATCAGATGTGTTTCCCATAATTGTGGAGTCGGTGCAACAGTTATTGACACAGGCACTGCACGCAGACTACTGGGTTGGAATATCACCACTGATGCCTACAATCTGTTACTTTGGATTCATGATGCCATTTCTCTGATCCACAAGGTAAAATGCAGATGATAACAATAGCAGCAATCTTAGTGGGTTTTGAGGATTTAATGAATACACGAAAATCACTTAAAACAGTACCTAGCAATATAGTAACTCTTAATAAATATTTTTGTTATACATGATACTGTTTGTAGTCTCAAATAACTATTTTTATATAAAAAAAGGTCAGTATCTTAAGTCAAGTTTCATCTTAATCGATTAAAAACCCAGAATCCAAATGAATAAGAAATAACTTAAAAATCAACAAAATGTAAGACACTCGGTTAAACGTCCTACTCTTGGTTTTGGCTCGGGGCATGGTTTCGCAGTTTGTGAGTTCAAGCCCTGCACTGGGCTCCCTGCCGGCAGTGCAGACCCTGCTTGGGATTCTCTTTCCCTCTCTGTCTCTGCCCTTCCCCCCCACACTCTCTCTGTCTCTCCCTCAAAAATAAATAAACTTTAAAAAAATCAATAAAATGTATAAAATTTCTATGTGTGTGTGCACGATACAGAACTCTACATAGATTATATAGAACAGTTTGATTCAGTAGAAATATTTACTTAACTTGGTTGGAAAAAACATATACACATCCTTAATAGCAGTTACCTTTGTAGTTCCAGAAGCTATTAAGTATATTTTGCGTTTGTAATAAATAAAAAAATTTAAATGCTCTTTTCACAGCTTCTTTTTCAGAGAGATACTAATAAACATACAGATTACCAGTTATTACTTTTGTCACTAGAGGTAAACATACCAAATAAATAGATAACTATGCATAAAAATTTATAGCTAGTGTAATTTAGAAATAAAAGTTTTCAAAAAATTTTCTCAGAAACTTTGTGATCCTAGCCCCCAAACCTCCTAATAACTAGGGATTATGTAGATTACTATCCCTAATAACTAGGGATTATATTTATTATGATGGCAGAGGGTCAGGGGCGAAGGAGATAAAAGAGGGATATAAAAAATGTTGGTAGAAAGTAGAGTTTCTTTCTATGTTTGACAAGAACTGAGAGGTTCCTGGGAAGCCATAATTTCAGTGCTAAAACTGGGAATGTCCCAGGAAAACTGGGATAAGTTGAGAGGGGACAAAAACAAAAATCCAAGATGGAAAGTTGGACAAGTCAGGATGCTAGCTATCAAAACACAACTGTGACATTCTCATGGTCATCTGCGACCAAACAGTCCCTGGGATCACCCTGTGAGGATGGATTATGCAATTACCAACTCTTAGCTGGATTTTTCAGGTCTGTGTTTAGTTTACCCACACTGTGGTTTGGTGATTTTAAATAACAAAATATTTCTGAATCTCCAGGATGGAACCCCCATTCAGATGTGTCTAGATACATGTAGGCTCAACCAAACCTATAGGCACAAACACATTTAGATTCGTGTGTGTGACTAATATATGAAAGAACTTCCAACTGGAGTTTCAATCATGAGAATGATTTCCCCCCTAGGCTGTGCTCCATGATTAATGTAAATGTCCCTCTATGTTCCAGGTGGCAGGTGGGGCATCCTTCACAATCAATATGGGTGCTACTATTGCAAATGTAAACATGTCAGAATCACCTGAAAGCTGGTCTCCCTTCTTGAATATTGTCTCTTGAATCCTACAGACTGTGAGCCAAACATCTTACCCTTCCTACTATAGCCCTCTTCTAATTCCAAAAATTATTTTTTTCAATGTTTATTATTTATTTTTGAGAGAGCATGAGCAGGGGAGGAGCAGAAGAGAGAGAGAGAGAGAGAGAGAGAGAGACAGAATCCAAAGCAGGCTCCAGGGTCTGAACTGTCAGCACAGAGCCCGATGCGGGGCTCGAACTCACGAGCTGTGAGATCATGACCTGAGCTGAAGTCAGATGCTCAACTAACTTGGCCACCCAGGTACTCCTCTAATTCCAAAAATTAACGTCCTTCCCTGTGACAGAACTCTGCAGCCAAACTACGGTGGTCCAAATCTGAGTTCTGCCCTTCATCAGCTGTGGGACTTTATCTCACACTTCGTTTCTAAGATAAGGATCATAAACAGTACTCACATCATGGGGTCTAGATGAAGAGTGAATGGGTTAATATCTGTAAAATGCTTGAAAGATATCTGGCACATAGCAAAGGCCGTATTAGTGTATGCTACCACCATTATTGTCATAATTTTCCAGTGAGAACATCGAAATGCCATCATCTGTTGTGCTAGGGGTCCATTCAGGTATGAAATGAAAGGCCAGAAAAATGAAAAACAGTTTAAAACACTATTAATCTGCTATCATAATGGAAGGCTTATACTTTTGAAGGCCAATAAAATATTTTGTGAAAAATATTTCCAAATTTAATATGTAAATGGATAAACCAGTGTAGTATAATCTCATTTAGAGAATTTTTTAAATTCCACCTGTTCTCAAAGTTTGATATAATTGCCTGATTTGTTTGGTTTCAACTTTTTATAAAACTTTTATTCCACGGCCAGGAAGCTGAAGGCACTGTGAGTTATGAAGAAGGCTTTAGTTTCAATGTGCCTGCTTTGTAGAAACAAAGTAGCAAGACAAAGATCAGGATCCAGAAGAGACAATTCTCTGCCAGTTCCAACTTCCAACAAAAGTCAAGGAGGAAATGAAGTAGTTGAACAAAATGGAAAAGGAGGGGCGCCTGGGTGGCTCTGTCGGTGAACGTCCAACTTCAGCTCAGGTCATGATCTCGCAGTTTGTGACTTCAAACTCCACTTTGGGCTCTGTGCTGACACCTCAGAGCCTGGAGCCTGCTTCAGATTCTGGGTCTCCCTCTCTCTCTGTCCCTCCCCTGCTCACATTCGGTGTGTGTGTGTGTGTGTGTGTGTATCTCTCTCTCTCTCAAAAATAAACATTTAAAAAATTAAACAAAAATGGAAAAGGAGATTTCATGAAACCTTTTTGAATCTGAAAATGACAGTGAGGAGTTATTACTGGATTTTATTGAAAATGTCTAGAAAATGGCAATATTCAAAATAAATAAATTACATTTAAGAGTGACTTAAAATATTTCAGAAAGTTCGCCTGCTTCCGTTTATCTGTTTCAGAGCACAACTGCATTCCTACAGATCACTGCTCAAACTAATAAATCTGGAATTAATGATCCAACCATGACAAAGAGAGAGAGACAGAGACAGAGACAGAATTTAGTCCACAGGATAAAATTTTTAAGAACAAACATTTGAATGTTATATGCATAAGAGGTGTGATTTTAATATGCCCTGAGAGAAATTCCATGAGGAGAAAATAACAGCCAGAATGATGGCAATTGCCTGAGTGTCTTGGAGAATCCTTGTAGCAATTCTTCAAAATTTAGTTCATATATCATTTAATATGGTCCCTTTAAAAGGTATTTTTAAGTAAATACACTCCCTGCAAATATTCTGTTCGTTTACTAAGTTGGAACAATATAAAAATAGTGTCGCATGTCACCAGTATTGTTTTTAAATCAATTGCCTGAATATACTTTATAGGCTGCCAGAATATCTTCTACAGAATTCTGGAAAATGAAAGTAAAGCTGCATAAGAAAGGTGACGAGAAGGGAAGAGAAGCCTGGGGGGTGGCTTTCATTTTAATTTGGAAAGACATGATTGTTTATTTCCTGATAAAGTATTATATTCCCAAAGAGGTCCTGTAACTTGACCTATAAATGCTTTTAGTGGGCATTCTAATTTAATTGACTTAGATCAAAATAATTCCCTTGCTAAATTAATAATGTATTATTTGATTTCTTTTAAATGTCATTGATAAAGAGTATGATGTTGTGTGCTACAGGAAAGAAGTCCTACCAGACAGGCCATGTTTTATTTTATTTATTTTCTTAATATTTCAAGTTTTTATTTAAATTCTAGTTAGTTAACATATATTGTAATATTGGTTTCAGGAGTGGAATTTAGTGATTCATCACTTACATACAATACCCAGCACTCATCACAAGTGCCCTCCTTAACGCCAATCACTCACTTTGCCCATCCCCCCACCCACCTCCCTTCCATCAACCCTCAGTTTGTTCTCTATAGTTAAGACTCTTTTATGGTTTGCCTCCTTGTGTCTGTTTTTTTTAATGTTTATTTATTTCTGACAGAGAGACAGAGTGCGAATGGGGGAGGGGCAGAGAGAGAGAGGGAGACAGAGAATCTGAAGCAGGCTTCAGGCTCTGAGCTGTCAGCACAGAGCCCAACATGGGGCTTGAACTCACAAACCAGGAGATCATGACCTGACCAAAGTCAAACACTTAACAGACTGAGTCACCCAGGTGCCCCAGATGGGCCATGTTTTAAGATACTGTTTTCTTTCCACATTTCCCTCTTTTTCTGTATTATACCCATATCCTCTGAGAGAATACACAGCGTATTTTTTTAATGGAGGATTTGTTTCCTTTAATAAGTTTATTTAAGGGTAGTGTAATACCATTTGTTACCTGATTAAAATATATTTGTGCTTAGAATTTGGACCTACTATCAGAGAGTAAAAAGGGCTCTTCCCAATAAAGTCCATTCCTCATGGCTTTTTTACACAGCATTACTTGTGAAAAAATTGCCATAAAACCATATTAGAGCAATTTCTAATCACTTTGTTTCAAAATTCATGGTATTAGAAACTTGTAGATAAAATTCAAATTGTATATAGAAATATATATAAATTTACACAAGCAAATTAAAATGTGTATTTCAGGGCCCATCAATAAGAGTTACAGGTATTCTAGAAGGCAGTTAAATAATGAATACATGTTTTATACAGGTAGCAAAAATTTCTTGATGTGGTACTGGACTTGGTTGTCTTGTCAGTAGAAATTGACTGAAAAATCAAAGGTACAGAAACTTCTGAAAATCAGAAGTTTAACTTCTCAGACTGTAAGCTGTCAACAGGCAGGAATTTCTTCTATTTCTTTATAAATTTCCACAAATTGCTAAAATTTTTGCTATAAATTACCAATACCTTACAGTATATCCAAAGCAGGTGCCAACTAAATATGTGATGAAAGATTGGAGTAAATTAACTTATTAAAGAGAAAGTTTTGAGGAGAGGTAACTAGTAGGCAATACCTAAGATGATTTCAGCATGTATGGCTACTACAAAGTAACAGTATAAAACAGATTTTCCCAGAAAAGATATCTGGTTAAGTGAGAACAAAAATTTATGCATAAAGAAAGAAAAAACACAAAGAGATACTATCAAAAATTTTGACAACAGCAAATGAGTAGGAGTTAAGAAGCCAGGATTCTAATACCAACTATTATTGTTTCGTTCTACTTCAGGCATTTAAGTTTTAGTTCAGAATCCTTAACTGTGAGATGACAGGGCTGGATTTGAACCTAACAAAAATGTGACTTAGGTTACTCAGTTGGGTGTTTGAATGGATGTGAACAGAAGAGGGAAATAAAATGAGCCTAGTCAGTTACATACTTTGAACAGAGGGTTTTTTAAAACTTACATAAGGAAAAATTCAATCTCTACCTATTGCTTCAATAACAGTGACCAGTTTTGTATTGGTTTTCTTCCTAGTCTGAAACTTTTACATTCAGAGAAAATATACCGTGATGGAAAGTACATGAGCTTTGGAGAGAGTCAGAATAAGGATTAAATTCAGGCTTTGACATAATCTTAGAAATCTCTAAAAATTAATTAATCATCCAGATTCTCAATTTCTGTCTCTGAAAAATTAGGATAATACATCATATTTCTGAGGACTCAATATACGTAAAGTATATGTTAAGTACATGTGTGTGTCTAAATGCCAAGTGCATGCTATGTATATCATCAGATCTCAATATGTGATCTCACTTAGAAATTGGATCATAACAATGGGTTCTTAATGGTTATATAAACACCACAAATAGGGTCCATGAGCAGAGACCATGCAATATTAAGGAGTCATGGAGTTTTACAGCTACAAGAAACCTTAAATAGTATTTTACAGATGAGGAAACTGAGATCCAAAGGAATGATCTTTTCCAAAGTTCCCAGCTAGGTCATGGCATAATTAGACCCAAACCCCAAATATATCAACATACTGGAACATAATATAAGTCTTAATCCTTCTACTTACCAAAGGTAAAAAGAGATATGAGATACTCTAAAAGTAAGTTTTTCTTAATGTAAGAAAGAGGAATTCAGAGATAGGAAAATTAAAAATATTATTTTTAATCAGCTATTTCAAGAGCTTTGAAAGCATATTTTTATACTACATTCTTGGAACTTTTGATAGCCAGGATATTAAAGTATGTATATAAATTCTGTGCTATCAGAAAAGTATTGATGAAGTAATGGGATTCCAATCATTCCACCTCTTCAATGCATAAAAAGTAATCAGGAAAATATTTAAAGAGTAAATGTCAAATGTGTGGAAAATCATTAGTATGAACTTTCTATAGTCCATAAAATATTTCTCTTAACCATAATACATATAATATATAATATATATAAATATACATAATATTTATATATATATATTTACACTAATCCTGAGAAACAATTAATTTGAATTACTAATGAGTCCAACCATTCCTAGTATGAATTAGATCAATATTTTGACAATATTCACTTTCTCACATATAGACTTCAATATAAATCTAATGCTCATAATAAAATGTATTAAAGTAGAAAATAATACTGGATAATGAATAATGAAAATTCTGATTTCTCACACAAAATAAAGAAAAAATTAAAACAAAAATCAAGAAACCATGATAAAAATTACTACACTCAAATTGTTTCCTGGTAAAATATGAATGCTATTTCTACTTTGTTTTACATCAAGATGGATTTCTACCAGGCAGTGTCTAAATAGTTTATGCACTGAGAATACCACTAGGTGGCAATATAAGCTAAATGACTTTACGAAACTACAATCAACTGATTTTTTATTTTTAATTGAATGAAAAAAAGGACATTTCCTAGACATTTATAAAATATATTATTAGGTTGTCTCCAGGTTATAAAAAATGTTATTCTACATTTTTCCTAAAATTTTCCATATTTTTCTAAATTATATTTTATTTTTTGAAGACTTCCATTACAAAATCAAATTAGGGATTAGGATTAGGAAAAAAGATTGTGTTGCATATATCAAATAAAGTGAAAAACAAATGAGGCTCTGTAAAACAGAGAGATAAATCTCAAGTCTGAGATTTATAAAAATATATTAATGCAAAAGCTAGGTAACCAGGTAGGATGTTAGAGAAAACATAATTCTTGAGTACTAAGATATAGATTTCTAACTGTTAAACAGAACATATAAATCAAACTCCTAATTTAACACGGAGCATATTATACAAATATTGAGAGAGAATTCTACCTGATCATACTGCACTGAGCATGAATCAGATCAAATTATTGCATTTCTTTTTAACGTTCAACAACTACAAAGATAGTTAGGTAGGAGGTAGGATGCAACACTGATCTCAAATATTTGACAAAGTGCTTCAGGAAGATTTCTTCTGCTGTACTCAGAGATTCGTTAATGTTCCTGTTAGAGGATCCACTGTATTCCCTGGAAAAGAAACCTAGATCTTAGTCAGGAAAGAGAAACGTGGCCCTAATTTGCTGACCTGTAGAATGTGTGGCTTGAAAGCCTTTTCTCTGAACAGATGCATCAGAAATAAACCGAACAAACATTTTATTTCCGGTAGCCACAAGGGGCTCTGGTATCTTGTTGCCACAGAGTCGTCCAAGAATTGGTGATTTTTCTGTTTCTCCATCAAATACTTCCAAGTGATCATAAGCACACTCTTGATGTTGCTCAATCTCAAACTCACTAAAGGCCTAGTTAAAAAAAAGGAAGAAAGGAAAAGAAAAACAAAAAAAACACATATCACTCAAAATGGGTTATTTCCTTTGGAGGAGAAATACAAATCAATAAAACATGCTCAGGACATATAAATAAAGTAATCCATATTGAACATTATTGAAAGAGTGTAAAATCAATGGAATGTAAAATCTCTGCAAAAACATAAGGAGGAAAACAACGCAGTAACTCCAGGTGAAATTCTACTATTCGACTATTTCAACTAAATCTACTATGGCAATCTACTCCAAAATATAGACAAATTATAATCACAAAGTGATATTTTATTCTGAATATAATTTTAAGTTTATACTGAATGCATCAGAAAACAATTGTATTTTAAAAATTGAATCCTCTGGTTTTGATGATCATAAACTTTTGAACATTATCCTACTTTGGATGTATTTTGTGTGCAAGTACCTTGGGATACTTAAAATAAGCAGAAAACCTCATAAAGTTATTGTTATATTTTCGCAAAAATTAAGCACAGTAAATCTTAATGGAATAACTAAAACAAAGGGAATTTTCACTATATCCTTCTTTATTTAGATCCTACAAACCCATATTATTAGAGAATCTTAATATGATAGATGGTACACTTATTTTAATATTCAGAGTCTTGCAAAGTTTCGTATGCCTTTAAAAATTATTTTAATTTTCCTGTGTAGTAATTTTTATGTATGGGTCTAAGCAATTTCTTGTTTTATACTTCTAGCAAGAATTACTATCAAACTTCACTCACTGGGCCAGAAACCAAGGCTAGCAAAAGACTTGTCCTCACGTAGCACACCACCTACACTTGTGAGTTCATCAGTCAGCCAGTGGCCTCACCTCCATACTTTAACAAGGTACAGAAGCAAATTCTTAAAATGAAAATTCACTAACTGTATAATACATTAAACATCACAAAGGAATGTGTAATCGAGCCATACTGAAAATAGTAATGTCCAAACTATTAATAATTCAAGGAATTCTAAGTTATTTGCCACCGCCAATAAAGGTGTTTTCATTTACCTAGAAAAACCATCATGCCTTGAAGAAATAAACTATCACTTCTACTAAAGTCTATAGAGCAAAGCTAAAACAAAATAATAAGGAAAACAATCCTGAAGAAATAGAGCATATACTCAAAAACATTCACTAATTTTGTTGCAGTCTTTGCAGCTTAAAATATTTGCACAAAACGTGGCGCCTGGGTGGCTCAGTCGGTTAAGCATCCAACTTCGGCTCAGGTCATGATCTCGAGGTCTGTGTTAGAGACCGGTATTGGGCTCTGTGCTGACAGCTCAGAGCCTGGAGCCTGCTGCGGATTCTGTGTCTCCTTCTCTCTCTCTCTCTGCCCCTCCCCTGCTTGCGCTCTGTCTCTCTCTCTCTCAAAAACAAATAAACATTAAAAAATTTTTTTAAATAAAAAAAATACAGAAAAAGAGGGAAATGTGGAGAGAAAATAGTTTGCTGGTAAGCTACCTGAGTTCATGGACTAAATATATCATTTGGTCCATTACTTAAAATATAGTCTGGGGGCACCTGGGTGGCTCAGTCGGTTAAGCATCCGAATTTACCTCAGGTCATGATCTCCTGGTTTGTGAGTTCAAGCCCCATGTTGGGCTCTGTGCTGACAGCTCAGAGCCTGGAGCCTGCTTCAGATTCTGTGTTTCCTCTCTCTGGCTGTCCCCTACTTATGCTCTCTGTCTGTGTCTCAAAAATAAGTAAATTTAAAAACATTTTTAAAAAATATTTGCACAAAACTTTTTACACATACGTTTTGAATGCAATTTGATGAAGTTATCACAATTCTAAGTTTAATTAAGACCCTATTTTTATAATTATGAAATAAAAAATTGACCAAGAATGGCTCTCCTTCAGTGCTGGCCACAATTCTCTATCCCTTAACACATTGCCATCCACTATCACTGACTTTGGAGGAGTAAGGGAAGAAATGAAAGAAGCAATTTATATTAATTAGGAAGGAGGAGAAAGGAATGGAAGATACTTAAAAGAAGAAACAAAAGAAAAGAAAGGTCTGATCTCTACTGTTGTATTCCACTGCATCCTACTTAGAAGTACAAATTAAAATGTTATAACCAATAAGCATTAGAGAGTCATTATGTATTATAATCATAATGGGTAAAAAAGAATATTCACTGCATTCTACCAGAGACACTGGATAGTGCAGAAAAGATTAAATACAGCACAAAGACTCTTACTGGAAAGAAACCAACAAAAAACAGTGCAGAAAAATACAGTGAACAAGGAGACTTGAACAAAGTGTATTTATCATGAAGTACAACATTCAAAGCAGGTGGTCACTGAAGTCTGCCCCTTATTTATCTCTGCAATGCAGTGGCAGAGAATGAAGTAGAGTGGACGCAGTACACGAGTGATATAGAAGACTCTGAATGGATAGTCGGCTGGACGTCCATTCATTTACCTATCTACCTATTCCATGTTTATGGCCGACTCCTTGGATGGAAACGCTGTAAAAGGGGAAGGTCAACACTTCAGGTTTTCTGCCTCTCATGACATGGTACTCAGTCAGCTTCTATGACCATTGCACACATATACACAGTCTCAGTATCAGTTTGTGACTGTTAAGAAACCAATAGGAGAAAATTGGCTTATCCACACTTAGAATTTATGAGGATTAAATATAAAACCAAGCTTCTGAATTCTAAGACCCATGTTATTTCAAGAGAAAAAACAAACATTGTTTCAGGAAAATGACAACATCTGAAAACCATTGCATGTTGAACAATTATCTCTTCTGAATGTGATTTAGAGTCATTCATCTATAAAGAGCAGAAAAACCTACTGTGTAGAAGACAAAATTGTAAGAACGATGGCGGGGGGAGAGGGGGAGCGGTGAGGGCATTCTAAAGCATATCCTGTAAGTAAAACTTAAAATGGGATCAGAATTTACAGACCACACATGTTCAGTCCATTGAAAAGTGAGTGAATGAGATAACTAAGTGACTACTTCACTCCTTAATGAAATGCAGGATGTCTGGAGTGAATCATAACATCTGTTTTACAGAACAGAGCAACACCACACGGAGTGGCAGTGCGCTTGTGGGCTGGGGGCATAATGACACCTGGTCTGGAGCCAACTGGCTCCCGCTTTTTATCAAATTACTAATGGAATCAGACTGACTCTGGAAGAGCCAAATTAGGCAAAGATTTTGCAGCTGATATGTTCTCAAGTGATGCAAACAATTCTCCTTCATTAAGGTCTTAGTGACTTTTCCTCCTGGAATTGGTAGCAGCTTGTTAGTTCATCTGCAAAGATTGGGTGGTCCTTTTCCAGAAATCAGTCTGGCCCAAATGCTTCCACACAAGCAAAAGCGTGACCAATTCATATGCTGAGATCTCATAAATCTGGCCCTTAATATCAGAGATATCCACATCTAGAGACCTCCATATATAGTGACACTGCTTCAATAAAAAACATTTCTAGGCCATAGAAAAGTATTACAGGGGTCCGTGGGACATTGGGAAAACCTCAAAAAATATTTTTGTAGAATTCCCAAAGATACAGTAAGACACACAACTTACTACTTTCTTTTATGATGTGTCCTGAGCCGTGAATATCAATATCTAAATAATGTAGAATATGGAGATTTCTAGCCACCAGGAATCAATGTCACAGAATTGCTTCCCCCTCGCACCCCCCAAAGACACTTAGAATCCCAAAACATCCTTCAACTACACAATGATAACAGGACAGCTAAGCAAAGCTGATGTGTGAGGCTGTAAGAAAGTCTGATTTCTGCTGGAACAATGCCCTCTTTTTTGGTACTTTAAAATGTTTTTCTTAAGTATTTACACTAAAATGTTATAGACATTTTAGTAGTCAAACATTTAAGCCTTACTCATTCCATGATTATATTTCTATGATTTTAAGGTTACTAACCCAAGTTTTTTTTTTTTTTTTTTTTAAAAGAGCAAATAACCATGAGCTCTCGTCAGAAATACTAATGCATTTCCCACCAGGCAAACCAAGAGATTAAGGAGTCTCACTCAAAAGAAATAAAATTGAATTCTCATTTTGGGCTGTGGAAAGAATAACTATGTGTTTCTGGAACACCCAAGCAAGCCTAATCTACCTAGCTGGCCACCCGCCAGGCTTTCATATGCAGCCTCACATGAACATCTGTAGAGGTGCTTTTATTGAAAATACAGGCGCCAGTAAAGGGTAAGGCCATTCAGAGTCGCCACATACATTCACAAAGGACAAGAAAATCAAATGATAGCTTTCAATGCAAAAATAAAATTTAGCCAGGGTGACCATTAAAAGTGAGCGAATGAAAGACGCTGATGCAATTTGAGCAGCTGTGAGATAAGATTTAGAGCTCCCTGGGCCCAGCCATCCTTTGCCTTTTCCTGTCTTTGGTAAGAACTGTCAGTTGGTTTCCCCCAAGATACTGGAAGGAGTAAAGGCCACTGGGAAAAATGGCAGCGTGGAATACAGACCCTACCCTTCTGATTCAAATGACCTTTTCTTTTCTATAAGGCCTCTATAGCTGTGGTCAAGTACACTTTCGGTGAATTTACAGTGAAGAATTATGTAACATTTGTAGGTGCTTTTGTTTTCTAAATATCCCATATCTAAAGCTATAAATTAAAACTATATAACTTCGCAAATTTCCAGGATACAATAAATCAAATAAACGTGACATGAGCACATTGCCTATTGCTATATGCTCCTATGTCTGGAAATTTGTTTCTGTTTCGTTGGTTTGTTTTTGTTTTATTTTCTGGTTAATGAAGAGCAATTCAAAACATTAAAAAAGTACCAAAACTGTAATGATGAGTCTCTCAGAGTCAAGACAGGATGAAGCCAGGAGTAAAATATATCCTTGTCCTTATCCATTCAGAACTTTCTCTCTTTTCTAATGAGAAGGCGTTTTTCCCTCCAAGTATCTTTCAATCAAGGTTTCTTTCTATTTTAAAACTATTATCACATGGCATCTCATAATTAAGCACACACACACAAGCACAGAGAAACAAAGCAAATGTATTAGTTTCCTATTGCTGCTGTAGCAAATTACCATACGTTTAGTGGCTTAAAAGACACACATTCATTCTCCGACAGCTATGGAGGTTAGAAGTCTAAATGGGCAAGAAGCACCGGACCTTCCAGAGGAAGGTGAGGATCTGTTTCCTTGCATTTTGCCCATCTTCTAGAGGCTGTCCTCATTCCTCAGCTCATGTCCCTTTCTTCCATCTTCAAAACCAACAGTATAGCATCTCCTCTCTGATCTCCTGCTCCCGTCTTGTAAGCACCCCTGTGAGTACATCAAGTCCACCCAGATAATCCAGGATAATCTCTCCATTTCAAGATCTTTAATTTAACCAGAGCTCCTTTTGCCACATAAGGTAACACGGGCACAGGTTCTGGGGATTGGAACATGGACATCTTTGGGGGGACGAGGAACATTATTCTGTCTACTACAGAAAATAAGAGCTAAATATTTCCACTCTCTGTGATTTCAGGGAAAATGATCACAAACAATTATGGACTTTATGATTTCAAACTCTTTTACCCTGACCTTCTTAACAAACCAGCTAAATTCTGCAGGGCAAATCTGGTCTTCAGGCTGTTTTTGTAATTAAATGGTTATTGAGGGGTGCCTGGGTGGCTCAGTTGGTTAAGCTTCTGACTTCGGCTCAGGTCATGATCTTGTGGTAAATGAGTTTGAGCTCCACGTCAGGCTCTGTGCTGACAGCTCAGAGCCTGGAGCCTGCTTCGGATTCTGTGTCTCCCTCTCTCTCTGCCCCTCCCCTGCTCTCTCTCTCTCTCTCTCTCAAAAATAAATAAAGAAAACTTTTAAAAAAAGTTATTGAAACACAACCACGTCCATTCATTTGTGTACTGTCTGTGGATGCTTTCACACCAAAGCAGCAAATTAAAATTACTGCAACACAGACTACACAGTCTACCTAGTCCATATTATTTCCTATTTGGCTCTTTAAAGAAAAAAAATTTATGACAAATAATTATTAGCTATATTTTTAATTGCTGGTACTGAATTTCAAATTCATAAGGCTACACAAAAACTTAATCATGGTTGAATTATCCAATAAATTGGTATATAATTTTTATTATTGATCATTGTCATAATTATAATTACTATTTAGATATCATATGTCAATGTTCATTCGCTTTTAATAAGGCATTGCTAAATACTTTATATACAAATTCATTTCATACACTTACAACATTCCTAAGTATTAGGTCCAATTTTCTATAAAAAAATGAGACTTTAAAAGGATAAGTATTTTTCTCAAGATAACATGGCTAGTAAGTAGAAATCTTAGGTTTAGACAAAAGTCCCTTTAAATTCAAAATATATGTTCCTAATCTCTCTATATTTCTCTGTTGTGTGTTCATTTTACTTAATCATTAGAGCTTTATCTTATTAATATTTTCCATTTAAATTAGTATATATGCACACATATGTAGCAATTATGAGTCTCCTTTCTGTCTGATGCAGCATGCTAAAGTAAAAAAATAAAACATACGGGAAAAATCTTGGGCTAGAAGGCACTTAGACTCCTGCCAACTTTACAAACTTGCCACCCCCCCTAAACTGCCTGGGAAGTCTCCTTATCCATAAGTGTCATTTGTGAGCCCAATTTGAGATAATATGCATGATACCACTTTGAAACCATCAGGCATTATACACACATTAGTTCTCAGTGCTATGTAGTCCAAGCACAGTTTTGTGAGTCATGAGATGTACCCTGTGAAGCTACATTTTATTATTTAGAGAACACTCTTAAGAAATGGCAAACTTGAGAACACTTATGTTTTTATTTATGGAATTAGTTTTTAAAGGACACTCCCAGGCTCTCCAGATCCCAGCTCTCTAGCTTACTATATTTATATGAAGATAGTATTTCAAGGTTTTATAAAGATCAGAGCATGCATCAAAATAAAGTATATTAAAGAATATACAAAAATATCTTTAAGAACTGGTGTAATCATTCATAAGTACAACTCTACTTAATTTTTATATTTAGTTTTATAAAGATAAATTCATGATTTAAGGAAAAAATTATGAGTATGTTTATTATGTACTATAGACATAATTTAAGTTATTATGGTATTCAAATTGTTGTTTTATATTATTGGACAATATTTACTGTGTCATTTTTTAAAAATCGCCTTTAGGGGCATGTGGGTGGGTCAGTTGGTTGGGCGCCCTACTTCAGCTTAGGTCTTGATCTCACAGCTCATGAGTTTGAGCCCTGCATCAGGTTCTGTGCTGACAACTCGGACCCTGGAGCCTGCTTCAGATTCTATGTCTCCCTCTCTCTCTGGCCCTCCCCTGCTTGCTCTCTCTCTCTCTCTCTCTCTCTCAAAAATAAATAAACATTAAAAAAATTTTAATTGCCTTTTTTATTTATTTTAACATTTATTTATTTTTTTGAGAGACAGAGAGAGAGAGAGAGTGACCAGGGGAGGGGCAGAGAAAGACACACACACACACACACACACACACACACACACACACACAGAATCTGAAGCAAGCTCCAGAGTGAAATGTAGAGCCCAACATGGGGCTCAAACTCACAAACCATGAGGTCATGACCTGAGAAGTCAAGCGCCCAGCCCACTGAGTCACCCAGGAGTACTCCTCCCCCCAGAAAAAATCGCCTTTGAAGATTTCCTGCTTGTATATCAGGCAGTATACTACAACCTAATAGTATTCTGGCTATACATTCTGGACTTTACAGAGTAAATCTGTCAGGAGAGTACAAGCAATAACTCATTTGTGTTATCTTTACTTTCAGAAAATATGTCCAGTCTCACATATTTAAATTCATGTGTGGGATTAAAGACAGCTACATATTCTCTGCTACTCTCTCCCACTGAGAGAGAAAGTCTAATACTCTGCCCCTTGAATCTTGGCCAGTCTTCATGATTTTCTTAACCAACAGAACGTGCACAGGTAATATGCACAAGAGTTTCTGTGGCATCCTTCTAGGCCTCTTGAAATATTCTGTTTGGGGATCCAGCACTACCCCTCCAAATCGGGCACCACCTCCTTCAGGGCGCATGAGACCATATTAAATTTTAGTTACTATTTCTTGAATTATTTTTCATTCAGTTATGTAAAATAAATTTTTTCCTCCCCTCATCATTGCCATTAAGCCTTTAAACTCCAAACAAATTGTAATGCATCTATTTAGGAATTAGATTTGGCTGTGTTGGATAGTCCTAGAAATTCACATGTTTCTGGTCCTTCTATAAAATATGAAGAAAAGTGCTCTTAGCATCCTATGTAAAAAAAAAAAACTGTATTGTTAAATACATGTGTGCAATAAAAAAAAATGGTTCTCCTGAGGCTACCATGCTAGAATGGTCACATGTGGGTCTGGTTGTCCCAGCTCAGTCTACCTTCTGGCCCTGCCCTCTAAGAAGATAGAAAAACAATTACAGTCACCTTGACCCTAACCATGTCCAGGTGAATATCACTTACTGACTTCAATCAATTCCATGGGCAACAGAAGAATTTTCAGGACACAGAGAAAAGGTAGGTTTTACCCACAAACAATTACTTGCATGTCACCCAATACAACTCAATATCAAGTTAAAGGAATATTTGTGCTAGAAAGAACAGTAGGCCTCTTAAAATTCACAAACAAGGTGACTTTCTTTATATCTTGTGAAACTGTCTTTAGGAATAATTTCCTTTGCTTCGCTATGAATAAGTGAAATATTTAGAAATGTTTCTTTATTTTTCCATGCAGTCTAAGTAAAGAAGAGTAACAAGCTGAGTCATAAAGAAAGCTCCATGATGCACAGAAAGAGATCAAATGTTTTCCTTACTTGTTCTCTTTGCCTTATCCCTAACAAAGAGACTAGCTTGTAACTAAATATCTATCAGCATTCTTGGCCTAAGGGCATTGAAAGATTTAATAATTGTCCAAGTTTCCTTAGAATCCATTTTCCAAATTCAGTTTGGGTTTAAGTTCTTCCATGAAAATTAAGAATTTCAAAGGAACCAGGCAAAATGCATTTATCTGGAACAATGTATCTTTTTGATAAAAATCTCCTATATAATAAATGTCTAACTATACAGGAAAGTGACTGAATGGTGTGATTTGGAATTATAAACAGTGTTGGCCAAATGTCCATTGGTTGATATCGGCTACAGATGGTGATTTCAGTTTTAAAGTAGATTAGTTACCAGTTATCTAACAAGCAGGGAAACAATGGTAGTAAACATAAGCAATAATGTTGAAATCATAAGAATTAAAAACTACAGAACTAAAATATCACTTGAAGTTGGTAGCTAATATTATGACACACTTTCTAGTGATCCTAACTCTTAGAGTCTCTTGAGACTCTTCATAGTCAGGTTTTATATGAATATGATTAATGGGATAAGGGAATGGGAATTGGTATTGTGTTTCCAGGTAGAAACTTCGGGATGGCAGTAATGTGTGTTTAACAAGCTGCCCTGGGGCACCTGGGTGGCTCAGTCGGTTGTCAGACTCTTGGTTTCGGCTCAGGTCATGATCTCACGGTTTGTGAGTTTGAGCCCCACATGGGGCTCTGTACTGACAACACAGAACCTACTTGGGATTCTCTCTCCTTCTTTCTCTGCCCCTCCCCTGCCCACTCTCTCTGTCTGTCTGTCTGTCTCTCTCTCTCTCTCTCTCAAAACTAAATAAAGTTAAAAAAAAAAACAGGCTGTCCAGGTAATTCTGATGAATGCTGATATTTGAGAAAGCCTGGCTTTAGACCATAACTACTCCAAAGATCATAAAGTCAAATACAATCAATATCTGCCTAGAGCTTTTGTTTTCTTTCTGAGAAATTCCTTCTTAGGATATGAACAAGCATGACCATTGTTGATAAACATGCCTTATGTTCTGACCTTCAAGTGGAATATTTCCATGAAAATTAAAGCTTGCAATTTGTGAAAGAACATACTGTCCTAGAATTGGAAGGGGTGTTCAATAAGCTGAAGGGTATATAAGAATGAATAAAATACTGTCATTTTTAAAATGGGGTTAGATTAGTTCTATTTCCCCTTGGATATAGACAGCTGGAACTAGTGTTGCTTCTAGGCTAACAACAAGAAAAACCCATCTCAACTTTAAAAATCACTTTGCTGAATACATTACAGAGCTGACATTATTAGTGAACCAAGTAATACGCAATTCACTGAATCCCAGCCTCCTCCAAGGAGAAAGGAGACACAAGCACCTGTTCACCAGTGGCAGACCATCAAAGGAGAGATGCTGGGTGTCATATAACTAGGTAAGAAGTATTCAGCTATAATTTGTAATAAATTGGAAGAGGTCAGGTGTGGACTAGGGTTAAGAGTCCAGAGCCCCTGGGAGCTGTAGACATAAGGGGAGTTTGCACCCACTTGCAGTCTCTTCTCCATGGACCTCAATCTCTTGCTCATGAGAGAAATTGTGGGCAGAGCAAGAGAAGGCTAAGTGCTTTCTTCAGTGTTGCAGACTTAGAGGAAGATAGTGGTCACTGCTGTGAGAAAAAACATGAAACCCAGATGCAGCCTTTCTCCAGAAAACAAACCTTAAGCTTCTGGGAAAGGGAAAGAAAACCCTGTCACCACCAGAGCAAAGATACAGACCCTCTGTAGCCAGGGGAAAGGTAAAACAACAACAACAACAACAACAACAACAATAACAACAACAACAACAGAAAAAAAACACAACAAACCACTTCTTCCCCGGGGGAAGTGTTGGTCACAGGTTCCTAAGACAGCAACAGTAGGGACTCGCTACCACTAGAGAAGGGAGAAGAAACTCTCATGGAAGACCAATCAGAGATAGAAGCTGGAGTTTGAGGGGCACCTGGGTGGCTCAGTCGGTTGAGCTTCTGGCTTCGGATCAGGTCATGATCTCGCAGTTTGTGAGTTCGAGCCCCGTGTCGGGCTCTGTGATGACAGCTAGCTCAGAGCCTGGAGCCTGTCTTCGGATTCTGTGTCTCCCTCTCTCTCTGATCCTCCTCTGCTCAAGCACTCTCTCTCTCTCTCTCTCAAAAATAAATAAAACATTAAAAAAAACTTAAAAGAAGAAAAGGAAAACATCCCTCTTTAAAAAAAAAAAAGAAGCTGAAGTTTGGTTGCCACAGAGAGATGAGGCAGGACTGCTGAGGAAGGCCACTTCCAAGACCTAAACAATCAGGGCCTGTCTAAGGTGAAAGTTGTGCTAAGACAATGGTGAACCCCTTGCCTTTGCCACAAGAGCAGCAAGTACCAAGTAACAGGAAACAGCAACCTACCACTAGGGAAGGAAAAGCGTGGAGAGGGAAATAACTCATGATGGAGATGAACAGGGAAGCTAAAGTAGGAAAATTGCAACATGCCTCTGAAATCCCAGCCTCCAATCTAAGAAAAAGGACTTCAAGGCCAATGGTCCATTGAAGGTCATCGTAGGAATTAGAAAACCCACTCAATTTTACTGAATAGATTCCTCAACAAGAGCCCCTGCTGTACACACACACACATGCAATAATAGCCTCAGAAGAGATGTGTCTATTTCCAGACATAAAGCCTCTACTGTTATCCATATAATGTCTGGTGGTTAATAAAAATTATATGACATACAAAAAGGCAAGACAAACAAACAGAAAAAGAAATCATTCCACTGAGAGAGAAAATAACCAACAGAACAGACTGAGACATGACCTCTATGTTTAAATTTTGAAATGGAATTTAAAGCAATTATGATTAATATCCAAAAGAGTCTAGTAAAAATACAGACAACATGCAAACAGATGGGAAATTTCAACAAAGAGATGGTGTTATGGACTGAATTGTGCTCTCCCAAAATCCATATGCTCAATCCCTAATCCACAGTGTGCATGTATTTGGAAATAGGGTTTTTAGGGAGGTATTTAAAATTAAATGAGGTCATATAGGTGATGCCCTAGTCCCATAGGGCTAGTGTCCTTGTAGGAAGATAAGGAGACACTGCAGCTTACTCTGTCTGTGCATACACAGAAGAAAAGCCATGTAAGAATACAGCAGTGAAGTGGCCATCTATAAGCCAGGAGAAGAGGCATGACCAACCCTGATAACACCAAGATCTTGAACTACTAGCCTCCAAAACTGTAAGGCAATATTTTTTTCTGTGTTTTAGCCACTCAGTTTATGGTATTTTGTTACAGCAAACCAAGAAAACTAATAAATATGGAAATTATAATAATGAGTCAAATGAAAATGCTAGAAATAAAAAACATGGCAAGAGAGATAAAGAATGTGTTGGTAAGCTTATCAGGAGACTCAAGCTAGACAAAGAAACAATTGCTGAACTTGAATATAGGTCCATAGAAATTACTCAAATTTTGACTCTAAAGGAGTGACAATAAATGAACAGAACATCCAAGAGTTATGGATGTATATATGATTTGAATTCCAGAAGGAGAGGAGAGACAATAGTAAAAAAAGAACTTTTGAAGAAATAATGATAAAGAATTTTAAGAAATTCATAACAGAAATCATAATATAGATGCAAGAAATTCAGAGAATTTTGAAAGAATAAAGCCCACAAAATTACACACACACACACAGACACACAGAGACCTAGATACATTACATTCAAACTGCTGATAAAAAAAAATGTTGAAGATAGCCATAGGAAAAAAAACTAATAAAAATAAGATTTATAACAGGCTTATGAGAAACCATGAAAGCCAGGAAATAATAGAGATAGGCATTTAAAGTATAGATAGGAAAATACAATTGTCATTCTAGAATTCTATACCCAATGAAAATATCTTTAAAAACTGATACTTCATAGACATACCTTACATAAAATATAAAAGGAAATTCTTCAGTGGAATATAATACCAGACGAAATGTGGATTTACACAAAACAATGTCTTCAGGAAATCTCTTTTCCCAACTCCCCTAGCTAATTGCACTGCTGAAAAGAATGCAACCCATAAGCTTCAGAGTGGTCCTCTCAATCAGGACCTTGGACAGGACTGGCAAATAATCATGTTCCCATCATGCTGTCATCTTACTATCTAGTATCTTCCCAAAGAGTGGCTGAAATAAAATGATGTTTCTGTTTGGAAACTCATTTACTGATATTTCACAAATATGGTGATTGCAAAAAATGACATAAGATGGCTATGAATGTCTTGGAGATAATCTCTAATTTTATTATTATAATGCCTCATATAAATAATGCTTCTTTATTACTTCCTGCCCCCCAAATTCAATGAAAAGAAAGGTTAAAAACAAAATTTTAAAATTAACCTTATGGCTGGACTGGTCAACTAAGCTACCATAGATTGGTAGCCTCATTTTCAAGACAATGTCTTGTCTTTTATTACGGTGCTGCTAGTCTGTCCTGAGCCTTGCTGGTTGGCATTCCTGCCTGCTTCTGACAATAGCATATTATGGGAAATTGATAAAATTTCTATATTTTTATAATTATTTCTTTGCATTATACTCTTTGAGTACTCTGTAGCCTGTAATGAAACTTTATATTATCAGATGAATAGGAGAGAAGGCAAGACAGAGAATATAGGAGTTAGGACAAACATTACATTCATATTTGAATTTGGGGGAAGTCTAAGGATATCAGTATCAATCTACAAAGGGCAACTATGTTATGCAAAAATGACATTTCACAAACCACAAGACAAAATTAATTTTATAAAAAACACATACGCTTTGTTTATGAGGTATATAGAATTGGCACAACCAAGACTATGTTGTGTTTAAGTGAATAGTCATTTTATTTCTTTCTTGCTGAATTTCTGATGTGTTTTTGTTAATTTACTTTCCCCAGTTGGAAATATCACTACCAATAACATGTTAGGAAGTAGAGCCTACTGTTTTGCAGTAACTCTGATAATGTCTTTTAAAATATCCAGTATAAGAACACCATATGAGAACTATGTGGCTGGCATTACTGTCATCTTGATCTTGGAAATCAGGGATTTGTTTAGTGTAAGTAGGAAAGCATAAGAAAGAAAATCTTTTCCAGCTGCCCACTAATTCAATTCAATTAAATAAACATTTAATTTATCTATGTGTGCTAGCCACAAAAGACATGGGCAGTCCGCTTAATAGAAAGAAGGATGAGCGCACTTACTAATTTGATCCGATGGCCAGGAGTGGTACTTATTTCCCATGTACATTCCTTCCTGCTTGGGTACTTGTCTGGCCAGTTGGGACTGGTGATGAAGCCACTTGGACTGTGTATCTTCTGTTCACACTCAGCTGTGCCAACAATGATAATATCAATCAGTGTGGAAATCTAGCCCAGGGTTGGTTTAGCAAGAAAGTAGCCCATTTACCCACTATCCTACTGAAAGATTTTAACTAATCACCAACCAGTCTCTGTTATCATAGTCATCTGCTTTGGCAAACATGTTGCTGAGCATAATCAGGCAATGTTTGTTTTCTTGCTCACATGAAACTGTTTACAATAAATCAGATAGATGCCTAAAAAAATGAACTATTTTAAATTGATGAATCTGAAAGCTCAGATTTTAACAGAGCAACATATATTGACATCAAGGGTATCAACACTTGGCATGCGCAAAATATTGAGTGCAATGCCACAAATGAAATTCAGTGGACTATACTACATTCAATTCAGTTTTTTCCATTGACAGAAACGTCATTTACAGCTAATTAACATCATTAAGCCATTGGATCATGTATTTACATTTTCCCTCATCCTTAAAGTAAATACTTGGTATCTAAACCATAGTTTTAGCTGCTAAACTAAATTAACCCTAATTTCATCAAAGTAAAATCAAGCACTAAGGGGAAAAATAAGTAAGCAGCTGCTAGTCATGGAAATAGCTTTTAAACTAATTTCAAAGACTATTTCATTCAATTAATATGAAATTTCTTTTATGGTTTTTACAATTAAAGAGACTACTCCATATAGTTTCTATCAAACTTCAAAAATGTTTAATGTCAAAAAAATACTTAATACCTCAGGCTGTGTTCATTCTCCGTAATTCATGAAGCAGCACCCTACCCATCTTAACAGACTGGGAGTTTTTTGTTGTGTATTAAGTTTCCTATGAAATCCTTTCTTGAAAATATTTACTGTAATAACCAGCGAAATAAGGTATCTAAATTATATTTTCTACTTGTGAGCCACCGGCTATATTCATACTTTGCAAAAGCTGTCTCCTTTTTTTTCCTGAATTAACCTCCAAAGCTGCAAAATAACTGGACTATTCCCCAGTCTGTTTATTTAACAAAAAACTTGACTCAGTTACAAATATCACAGTCTTCATAGGTTTATCCTCATGTAAGAAAGTAAAAAGAGGGAAAAAAGTCTAGCTTGCATATAATTCTGGGTAATATCATTAGCTCAAGGAAAAAGCAGAAAAAATAACCCTGACATGTGACAATATTTGAAAGGAACTGAATGGAAAAAGGTTCAATTCAGGACATCCTGTACTATTCCAATGTTCATACAAAGAGCTGCTATCTAACTGTGATTCTAGCCAGGGACCTTCCAATCTGCATGTGCTAATAACTAAAGTTATAAAATCTGCCATGGTTAATTCTTTCAAAATGGGCATAAATCCAATTTAAGTAGAAAATTCCGGAGCAGACCCTCCAAGGATGAAATAAGAACTGAATAACTATTTCTTGTTCTTATCTAGCTCATACTGGCTAAGGAGATAAAGATAATTGTTTTTATAAAATTAGAATATTTTAAGGCCATAGGGCCAAAAACAAATAGACTACTATTGTGTTATTAGAATGCCTTTTTTTTTTTTTTTTTTTTTTTGGCCCAAACCATGACTTAAAACTTTAAATGGCGTCATTTTCAAATGTCTTTCCTCTGGTAGACGAGTTTGATACTCCTGGTATTTAAAGTGACATCACTCATGTAGCACATATATGAGATATTTTGGGGAGGGAAATTAAACCAAATGCAAAACATTTAGCAGAAGTTAACTTTAAATGTGGAGACTGTTACAGGGTCTGTTCTACAAAGACCTGGGGATAATGTGGCGCCTTTCTGGCTGCCAGATGGCATCACAGCCACTTCTATATCTGTTTATCCAAAGTTATTCTAATGCCACCTATGTGTGAAGTGCAGAACTTTTAGGTATTATGAGGTTTCCATTAGTAGGTCTTGGATTTCTGAACACTGTAAATATTTTTTCTTGACATTTGAATAGTCAACAATGATATTACTCATTGAAGTGATTAACTCTATTTGGAAGCAATGCTTTACCCAAACTCATGAAATTCTAGATGTTGTCAAGAAAAGAACACTCCTTTCATACCTTCCTTGCAGTCATGTTTATTTTCATGCAGCACAAATCCATTACGGCACTGACACATATAGCTTCCCATTGTGTTGACGCACTCATGTTGACACCCGCCATTGTCCTTAGAGCATTCATCCTTGTCTAGTGAAAAGATAAATCCACACTTTAGTAAGTAGCTTTAAAAACAAAGGATATCAAAGGAGAGTCTTTTAGTTGTGGTTAACACTGGCAAAGGGTAAACTAAGTCACAGCTTTCTTTGTTCCTAACATAAAAAAAAAAGGATAGTGTCTTACTTTTACCCACTCCTTGTTTAGCTTAGAGCCTCATACCATGAATTGAGTGTCTAAGCATATTGGCTGTAGGATGACAACTTGTAGCCTCTTTCACTCCTATGTTGGAGTAGGAGTTTGAGTAGGAGAGAGGAAATGAATGGACCTTTCTCCAACTAATCTTAAACATTTATTGCCAATCTTTAAAAATAAATTTAAAATTGTGAGGAGTTTGAATAAACGCAAGAACTGGTATTTAAGTAGAGGGAAATTCTTCAATATGTTAGCCATGGTGTATAGACAGAGGCTAAACAAGGTTCCAAAACTTGTGTATAATCACTTAAAAAACATCATTCGGTATATCTACTGAAGTCGGGTTTTTTGTTAACTTTGCTGTGATGGTTAGCACTAATGAATCTGGACACTTCATAACAGTCCAAGACAAGACAAAGCAAAACAAAAGTATCATTAGAGTATCCTAAAGAAGTAACTTAACACATATTTTAAGTAAATCTATTCCAGTAGATCAGTTTATTAATAAGTAATACCCTGAAAAGGCTTTTAGTGTGCTAGAAGCAAAGGTTAGAATAAGGAAATATGAGCTTCAAGAAATAGCCAACAAATTCACTACAGGGAAAAAAGCCAAACTAGATTAGCAGGCAGTCAATCCAGTGAGAGGCATCAGCCACCATACTATGTCACTCAGCTGTCATTCCATGGCTGGCTTGTCCATTAAAGTCAAAACTGGCAGATTGCTCCTGACACACACAGATGATGACATACCACTCAGACTTTCATCACTCCCACAGCATGGAGAACAAAAGGACACATGACAGTTATATCAGAGGTTGGCAGAATTCATAATTTATACCATCGACTGATTTTTTTAGTGAGAATGTGTGAGCTCATGGTGGCATCCAGATAGCTAAAGCTATTTTTGCTTTTTTATCAAATCAATATTCACTTTATGGAAATGGGCTTAGCAAAAACATTTTTATTAAAGAATCTGAAAGTAATTTTTAAGGATGCATCTATTTTTTCACTTTTGGAGATTGATTACATGACATAGCACATGCATGGTTCTGAGATATATTCATGTATTTGGTAATATCAGAACACTCAAAATGCATACAGGCAGTCCCAAAGTTCTAAAGAATAGATAATCAATATACCTGGGCTTTATGTGCTCTCTATCTTTAACACTGTCACTACACTTTTATTACTTCGTATGTAACCTAGGCAAAAAAAAAAAAAAAAAGAATAGAAACAAAATTGTTCTCTAACAGCACATCAACATGTATAAGAAATCAGAAGTTAATACAGAATTAGCCTTGTAAAATTAATTTTAGAGACATTTATAATCATTTCAAAGCCCTGTTCTTAATTGTGTCAACAGTGAAAATTATAGTTTCTGAGTTATGAATGACTTATGCAAAACAGGGGGATGGCAAGCCACACATACTTCCTACCACGATGGTGTCAGCTACTTGCATTTTCCAATTCAGACAGTCAAGCAGTAAATGATTTAAATTTACTATTTTAACGTAACTTTCCAGAGACTCTTTAATTAAGATGCTTATGTGTGTGTGTGTGTGTGTGTGTGTGTGTGTGTGTGTGTGTGAGTGGGTGTAGAAATTCACTTCATCTTTGTTAAATGAAATAACCAATTTAAAATTTCTGGTGCCAGAATTACTTACTCTGAAATAGATACATATTTCCCATGAAAATGTTTAAATAATGATTGGTATACTTAAAATAAAACCTGACAGAGTGAACTTTAGTTTTATTATATATCAACCAGACACATTTTTTAAGTTCATTTATTTATTCTGAGAGAGAAGCAGGGAGAAAGAGGGCATGCACAGGAGAGGGTCAAGGAGAGAGGGGGAGAGAGAATCTTAAGCTGGCTGCATGCCCCATGCACATCCCAGTGTGGGGCTCAATCTCACAGCTGTGAGAGCATGATCTGAGCCAAGATCAAGAGTTGGACACTTAAGTGACTAAGCCTAAGTCAACCAGATTTCTGAGAGTTCTTTGGAAATATAACAACCGTAAGCAAAGTAGTTTAGAGAAAATGAGTTCACATTTACAACTAACTGGTAAACTGATTAACTGCTCAGTGACAAACCCTATGGTAGCAGGGACTGCTGGAATTATCATTTTATCAGGAGCTGTTTGAATTACCATTCATGAGAGATACAGCTACTATTTATTTTTAAGTCCACAGTTATTTTATAATAAAAATATTCTAGTACATAAAATATTTCTAACATTTAAACAACATTCTAGTGGAAATCTCAAATCACTAGGTTATATTTCTAAGAATTATTTCCTTTAGATTTGATAGAATATAATATGATAGAGTAATATTAGAACATAATATTACCACAATATTTGTGGTAATGGTAAAGAGAAATAAAGTTGAAAGTGAAATTGATTACACTGAATAGTTTTATTTTTTGTAGTCAATTTTCATATTTATATTGTTTGGTAAATATAATTAAAAATTTAAAAATAATTTTTAGAGGAAAAAGAAGAAGGAGGGAAGGAAGAGAAAGAGGAGAAAGAGGATTTTATATGGTCATTATTATCTATGTATCCATAGTACTATTTTCCAGTTTCCCTGTTGATTGATGTTTCCTGCCTTCAACTCCACATCTGATGTGCCTAGTATAATCAAATGTCACATGAAAATTAAGAGTAATAAAAATACAGTTAGAATATATATATGATATATATATTTATACATATATATCTATATATCAAATATATATATGTCAAATATATATGTCAGAAAATACATATCAAATGTATATATCAAATATATATCTGTATACATATCAATATAAAAATATATATCAATATAAATTGAGCTAAAATTCAAAACTGGACTAATCAAAATCAAAACAGCAACTAAAAGCAGCAAAGTTATGCCCAGCAAAGTAGCATGGAAAACTGTGCCTCCATGTGTCAAATAATCATATGAAAAGAGAAAATTTCACTTAATATTGGAATACTTAAAATTATGTACACGATTTACATCAGGCAGACAAAGAAAGCTATTTATTTAAATTAATATCTTAAGTTATCTAGGGAGTAGTGAATACAATGTGGTTATTTTAAAAACAGTTGTTTCAATAGAAGTAAATAAACTCTTCTAATTAAAGTGAATGTAATTTCTGATTATCTGTTCATGAGAAATAGCAACATCATAAAAGAGAAATTCCACAAATATATTCTGGGCTTCTTATGTATGAAAGTCATCAAACTAGAGAAAAAAGCTATTAGCAAACATTATTATATATTCACTTTCCCTTTCTCCTCTTAGGACACACAAAGTACAAATATGTTGAACAAGGAAAATCCAAGAGAGAAGGGAGGAGAATGAGGTTTTTAAATATTCTCATGTCTGCATAATAAATTTAATAATTGAGAATTCTATAACTTATTTGAAATTTTCCAGTATTTTCATATTCTAGGCACAAAATTTTAAAAATAGTTTTTATTAGTGAGAGAAACAAATGTTTTGTTGAGTAGAAATAAAACATTTATTTTCTGCAGATGGAAATTGGCCTCCTTCTTTGGAATGGATGTATCTGCTTTCCATTCCTTCATGTTAGATAAAGGAAAGGCCCATTATTAGGAAAAAAGGAGGTGGCATTTTCCCATCAGAGGCCTGCAGAGTATCTCTGAGACTATCAAAAGCCATCAGTCTATAAATAATACATACTGGATGGAACAGAAGTGGTAACCTGTATCAAATTCTTGCAAGATGCAAAAATAAAAATTTTCTCTTTGCAGAAAGCTTCCTTGTCTGTAGGAAAAAAAAATGTAAAGGGTCCATGCAAACATAACAGAAACATATATGAGCAGACAAACTCACAATAAATGACAAAAGATAAAATACCCATGCCCACGCACACTCCCCCATGCACACATACACATATACCTACGCTCTCGTGTGTGCACACATACACATGGCACATCCTAGTTTTAACGCAGAACTAATGATAAGTAATAATCTTCAGAACAGCACTAATAAACTAATATTACACTGCCTGTTAACTGACCAGAACTTAAAAAAAAATCTTGAGGAAACAATGGCATTGAATAAAATCTCAGTAATAAACTCTACTGCTACAACTAAGACAATTTGCTCTTTCCAAAATATGCAAATATTTAAATATCATTAATAATAAAAGCTTGTCAAAATCACAGAAAAGTTTCAATTGTTTAATTATTTGAAATTAATCACATTAACATTTAAAGTTTTCTTAGAATAATATTGGGCTGAATTTCTAAAAATATCTACAAGCATTCCATTGGAGAGCTGGTGTACAGGAAGAACAAGGTAAAGAAGTAACTGTAGGAAACGTTAAAAAAAATTCCTTAAAAACAAGGTGTGGGCGACTGGGTGGCTCAGTCGGTTAAGCATCTGACTTCGGATCAGGTCATGATATGACGGTTCGTGGGTTCACCCTGCATCGGGCTCTGTGCTGACAGCTTAGAACCTGGAGCCTGCTTCAGATTCTGTGTCTCCCTCTCTTTCCTCTCTTCCTCTCTTTCCTCTCTCCTTCCCTCTCCCTCTCCCTCTCTCTGTCTGTCTCAAAAATAAACATCAAAAAAAAAATCCTCAAAGAAGTAACTGTATGCAGTGAAAGATGGAGAAAATGAAGAGCATGTCTGCTGAAATCACTTGAAGTTCAAGGTAGAAACATTGCACAGATTATTTTATCTGACTTCTACATTTGTCACAGACAAACTGGGGGTCAGGAAAGCTGGGTACATTTCTGCCACTGAGCAAGTAAGTCCCTGGGTCCACCAGTACTCGATCTGTGAGAGACTGCTCTTAAATGTGCTTTATTCTCCAAATCCTCTAATACTCTAATTCTCACCTACATACATGGTCACCTAAACAAGAGAGAATGTTTAATTCTCATTGCCCAAGTCATTTATTACAGTCTTTTCAAATAATGAATGCTAGAATTAAATTTTTAAAAACCCATCAAGATTGCCAAATATTGCTGCTTTTGCAGGCATAAAATCCTACTAATGTTTCCTTTAAGTTTAACCCATTTAAAGAAAAATAACTTTGTTCTGTGTAGAATACAGTTAACTTTGCTTAACTACATAAAACAAGTAAACTATATCATATACATCTGTGCAGATTTGCGTACCTGTGTTCAAATGTAAAATCATACAATATTAAGTGTGGCTTTACTATCATATGAAGTAAGGTATTCATGTTAATTGAAAAACAAACCTCATTCAGTTCAAAAAAATAACAGTAATATATTGTTGGACCAAATCATCTTCTAGAAAATGCTTATGCCATTTCTGATTTAGCTAAAAACTGTGTATGTACACAATTTTATATCATGTCCAAATAGCTTTACTTTGATTGTCCTTATTTCCTTATTTGCTTTCATATTACTGCATTACGTTGTTTTTAGAATATATCCTAAAATCAGTACAGTATAGGACTCTTTGATTTTTGTGGTGGACTTTGTGGATTTTCTGCGATAGAATATAGTAGTATCTCCTAAATATTCAGGCTACAGCATTTTTCATGTCTAATGAAATATTTTATTATGTTAATGTTAAGATTTTAAATCATAACATTGTGATGTTTTCTTATTTTTATGAACATGGAACTGACAGAATTCATTACTTTGCTAATAAGTTCTCTTAAAAGTCATTCTTTTGATTCCATTTCTTAGGTCTAAAAAGTGCTTATCTAAAATGAGAAGCTATTGGCACCCTTGGGTGACTCAGGTGGTTAAGTGTCGACTCTTGATTTTGGCTTGGGTCATGATCTCACAGTTTTGTGAGTTCGAGCCCCGCACTGGGCTCTGTGCTGACAGTTCAGAGCTTGCTTAGGATTCTCTCTCTCCCTCTCTCTCTGTCCCTACCCTGCACATACTCTCTCTCTCTCAAAATAAATAAATAAACTTTAAAAAAATGAAATGAGAAGCTGTGAACAAAAATAACTGGAATATCTATGTGTTTATTTTATTAAATATTTCTCTTTTGGAAATGACGCTTTATAAATATTTTATTTCATTGTACACATTAAAAATCTAAATATATTTTCTTGTCTTTTTCTTCTTGATTTATCACTTAGCTGCAAGAAAGCTAGATTTTGAATAATTTTTCTTTCCAAATAATATGGAATCACCTATCAAATATTTCTTCTTTTTATTGAATTCCTTGGTAATTGTTCCTAGTACAAGACTGTGAAAAAAATACCCGAACATGTTATATTCCTCACCATGTTTTCATATATTTATAACCATTTCTGAAATAGTTAGCACACTGGTTACAAACAGAATCACTTAAGACTGCATATCTCTTGATTGATGCATACAATACAGTAACACATTTATTCCATTGTCTATAAGATACTACTATTAAATAACTATAAAGTTAAAATTATAAAATTTAACTCAACTCAAAATACTTACATTAAGATTATTAGCCTGTATTAATATTTATTAACTAATTAATAAAAGATATGACTTTAAAAATTTCTCCACTATCAAAGATCAAATTCTCTTAGGTAAATGTTTGCAAATTAAGAAACATTTGGGGTAACAGTTAGAAATATGTGTTTTTCTTCTAAAGTTAGTTTTGTATTTGATTTGAAAATTGAGAGAAATTGGAGAAAAACTATAATGCACCATCTTCCTACCTTAGCACAAACAATCTTGGTATTTATTTCAGCAACTTTTGGGTTTGTTCCCAGCCACATACTTAGCTATATGCATAGTGTGCAGATAGTTTATACCTAGATTTCCATTAATGTTTTGTCATATACAACTTTATAGACCAGAGAATCATTAAACCATCTTTATTGTGTGGACAAGTCCACAAGTATATTTGCTATAATTTATTTACCATTTTCTTCCTGTCACAAAATCAGAATCTTTCGAATTTGTATCACTATTACAGTATATTGAAATTCTTCTTCCAGATTTTGAAACATTTCTTTATAAATATGTCTCAAAAATGAGATTTCTGAGACAACTAGAATAGTCACTGTAAATGACTCTTGATTCCATTCTAAATTTATTTCTAAAGAGTTTGTTAGAATAAATCCAGTAATATATTTTATCAAATAGACCAAGAGTAAATTTTAACAAACAAACAAAAAATCCTTCAATTTTGTTTGTGAAATATAATATCCCTGTGGTTTACATGCCTACTTTCTAATAAGTATAATGAATTATTTAACTTTGAACACATAATTATAGATTATTACATTTAAAGCATTATTAGATCTCTAAAATAGCATTTTCAATGTGAATAGAGCCTATCTATTAAAATAGGGGATATTTTGCAAATTATGATTTTGTAAGATGATTGTATTTAGGACATTAGGTAAACTAAGCACAAATGCATTACCATCTCTTGATAGTATCACACCGGCTCTGTTTTTATCTTCCCTTTCCCTGAGCAAACATCTTCCCCACTAACTTAAACATAAAACATAAAATAGATTTAATACTCATCCAGAACCACAGTATTTTAAATATGAATTTGACAAACTGATGATACTTTGCAATACATCAAAAAGAAACAATGGAAATTTATACTTAATGATAATGACCTTGAAGCTACAAATTATTCATCTAATAAAGAAGTGAAAAGTATATATGTTGTGTTTCAGGTCACAGATGTGTTGACTGTAACACATAACTAAGGCTATTTGCAAAGGGCATGATCAGCTCTCAGACAAACCAAGACAAACTGGGGTTTAAATACTTGTGGCACTGAGCAGTTGACTTAACTCCTCAGCTGTTTCATCTGTTGAGTGAACATAATAATGAGAATATTACATCTTTTTTTGATTATTAAAGAGATTATACATGCCTGCATAATGAATTCTCAAAATGGAAGCTATCATATGAACACTCGGGTTTAATCTCCCCCTTGAACTTCATTGTTCCATTACTTAACTACCTACATTCCTGATGAGTCTAGACTAGACTCGGGTTTAATCTCCCCCTTGAACTTCATTGTTCTATTACTTAACTACCTACATTCCATCAAAGAGTCTAGACTAGACTCTATCAAAATGAAACACTGTCACCTAATTTATACTTTTTAAATATACCACTGATAAATATCAAAAATAGACACAATTTCCTAAAATGATCTGCATCAATGAATATGATTTATAGCAAATTATTTATTATGGGCTCAAGTCTACTAAGGTACTCAGATAATTTTACAAAGCACAGCTACACAGAAAGGAGTAAAGATGATGTACTTGGATGTGCTGGAGAACAGTATCTTCTTTATGTCCCCTCATATTTGTATCCTAAGAATTAAAGTATTAAAAAGGTAATTATTTAATAAAATATATGACTATGGTAGAGTGAAAAGGATCCTAAATATTATTAATATTATGATAAAGTGTTTTCATTTTATAATTTCAAATTTTAAAATAAATATTTCGGTGGTTCTAAAATAAGAATCCTTATCGCTAACCACTGAGTCACCTAAAATTTGTAAAACATATGATATTCATAAAATAGTGAAGCCTAAGAAAGCCTTACTTTCACCAAAATAGAATATTAAAATGCTACTTTGAATAACATAAATCTTAAATGAATGCCTGAGAAGAATTTTTAAAAGGCAATTAAATCTGGGGGAAGAAAGGCAAGGAGAATAAGAGAGCCAAGATCCCTTGTATTTGGAATGTACTTCTGTGTATGACTTGGATCTCAATGGACCTTGTGAACCATTAACTTCAATTACACTGAAAACCCCAAACAAACCCCGGGCACTGTAAATCTCATTAATTTTAAACACATGGGGACTGGAATAAATGGACTTCGAATTAACTCAATCCAAATTACCTAATATTAAAATATAATTGGAATTCAGTTGCTTTAAACTGCTTGCCAGTCTGAAAGGCAGAATAGATCGCTATATTAAGGTTTATTATAATTCTTCTAATTTTGAAGTTTCAGAATAATATCTTACTAAGTAAGGTATGATTCCAGAATTGGGAAAATAAAGGAATTTCCACTGATATTTCCATATGTTTCCTTAAAGTTGGGAGACGTTCTAATAAATTTCAGCTCTAGAAGAGGGAAATTTTACTATGAGTTGGTTAAATAGATACTAATTCCAAACATAAGTATCAACAACTAAATATCCTGATAATCTATTATTTTTAGTAAAATTATAGTTTTCATATTTGTAGGCTTCATACTTTAATCTTTTCTATAGTGGTAAGGCAAAGTATGATTTTAATATCAACTTAGCAATAAACATACAAATAAAATAAAAGGAATAAGAAAATATTGTTGAGTAGTAAGACTAAAAAATGTGTTGATAAAATGGGATCAGATATTCCAGAAACAAAGATAAACCATTTTTTAAAAGCCTGCCACTTTTTCAAAGTCTCGTATCATTATCCCCATCCACTTACAAAGTCACTGTATGAAAACATTATTGTAATAACTTTGTGTTATTTGTATTAGGCTTTATAAAATTTGATTGTTAGTGTTTAAGAGCTACATTTTATCAGGGCCCCAATTATTAATCTTCTATTTATAAGTTTAAAAAAACTGTTAAACCTAGAATAAATGTTCATGCATTCTATGTCCCTCCAAGTACATTTACAGAAAACTATGAAGAGTAGATAACAATTTAAGCCAAGCCACCTTGAAAGTCAATGATATACACATGAAATGTTGATACCTGAGAAAAAATGTGCTTTGAAGCCCTTCTTGGATACAGTATTGTCAGATCTGAATTCAATTCTCATATTGTTGAACTGAGATGTGATCACTTCAGGCACTTCGGCACCGCAAAATTTGCCATGCAATTTAGACTCAGAGGAAAGGCCACTCCAAATCTCCACATAATCATATTTGCAAACCTAGAAAAAAACACAGTTATTATAGTTCCCAGATTTTAAAAGTCTCATCTTCTACCAACTGAGCTAGCTGGGCACTGTATAGTCACCAGTTTTTAAAGTGTCAGATGACTGACATTTATTTTTGAAAATTTTACTATTTTTTTTCTCTCTTTAGTCCTCTCGTAGTCAAACTGGAATTAATAGGTAAAGAAAAAATCAGGGAAAGAGTCCAAATATGAGGTGGATGGCATGAAAAACAGACTAATGAATTGTACTCTGAATACCTATTTGTATATACAAATATGTGTTTGTTTATATGCATTTACAACATATATTTTTTTTCCAAAGAAAAGCGTTTAGAAGAACTGAGATGAATATTTGTTGAGGTGATGGTGCTGGTGGTCACAAGAAGAACAGCCTTTGCTGCCTTAAAAAAGAAAATAAATGTTTAAATTTTCACTAGGAACTGTGAAAGAGCTTGTCATTTGCTGTCTTATTTAATGCTGACAAGAATTACATAATATTGAACATTTAGGGGCGCCTGGGTGGCTCAGTAGGTTAAGCATCTGACTCGTGGTTTTGGCTCAGGTCATGATCTCACAGTTTGTGAGTTCCAGCTTGGGATTCTGTCTCCCTCTCTCACTGCCCTTCCCCTGTTTGCTCCCTATCTCTCTCTCAAAATACATAAAAATAAACTTTAAAAAAGAAAAAGAAAAAATACTTAAAAATTGGTACATTTAAGTCTCTGAAACAACCATTAACAACAGAAACAGTCCTTTTTATTCTAAAGATAAGAAAACTGAGGTTCAGAAATTTTTAAATAACATGTCCAAAATTGTACTTATTATACATGGCAGTTCAGTGAAAATAGCACAGAGTTTGGCTTGGTCCAGTGCTGTCTCCCAGAAACACGGGGTTCTAATCAGAAGAGTACCCATAGGAAATTTCAAAGGAGACAGACACTGTGGCATACAAGAAAAAGGATACACTGTCTTTCATATTCATCAAGCAAATTGATTATTTCTTGATTTCTCTGAGTTACTAGGCACTATAAAGTTACTCTGTAGCTATGCTGTAGGATTGCAAACAAAAACTCTTATGTGGTGGAATGGAGAGGGGAATTTACACTAAAATAAAATAGACTCATTCTGATTTATATGTAATGCACTAACAACACCAAAGTGGAAGAAGCTAAGTGAATACCGGGTATTCTTAAGCAATTTTATGGCTACTCTAACAGATGTTTCCATAATACACTTCTCTCAAGTTCCAACAGGGCACATTCTAAAGAATATATCTTGAATGAATGACCTTATTACATAAAGTGTAATTAGCAAGGTTTAACAATGCATATGATTGAACCCTGGGGCATGATCTGTACTTTGCAATATGTCAACTCAAATTACTGTTTCTTGTGGTATTAATTAGGTGATAAATAAGCAAAAGGTCGTTAGGAAAAAAATTAGAAGTTTTCTATTTTGTTACAACTGGAACCTCTGTTTAGAGAGGGCTCTGACACAGAATAGGAGAATGTACCAAGGTTAAAGTTGTTTGACACCATCTTTCCTTTGGGTATCAATATAATAAAACAACAATGGATATTCTGTAAGTCAAGTTTTTGCTCATGTCTTTATTTTAAGTAACCAAGACATCAAACCACAAAAATACACAGAATTCTGTAACAGCCTTCCACAAAGTAACGTTATTATAAGTTTAAAAGACTTGGGATATCGTCTAGAGTTTATAAAGGGTCCTGCCAGGAAGAAAGAACACCACCCATGGGAAAAATGCTTTCAGAAAAAATGACCTATTTATTTAAACCATCTATCCTCCATCTTCTTGAATATAAATTTCTAGCCTTCTTAGTAACATCTATCTACTAATGAATCAAAATGTCATATCTGACACAACTAATAGCTTTAGGGGAAACTGAGAGAGTAGAAGTCATTCAACACTAAGTTCCTATCACATTACAGAACTGGTAGGGAGACGATCATTTTCAAAAGGGGTTGCTCATATGAAAGCTTTTGTAAAATTTCTATAAAAACATTTTTTCATTTCAATATTTCTCCAAATTTCATGGAATTAGTAAAGGATAATGATATTTCATGTGAACAAAGTATGTTAGAAATACAAATGGCAGTTTTTGCCATCATAAGACATACACATGATGTAAGGAAGGTCTCAAAAGAGACCAACTGAGCTCAGAAATTCTGTAATTCTCTGAAATATATAAATTCATAACATGTCAGGTTTTCATTTCTTTAAGGAGACACAAAAGTCAGGACTTCTTCTTACCTCAAAGCCATTAGTAGGACTAAAAAAAATGCACACGAGTGCCTTGATGGACTACTATATGCAGAATTAAGAGAAAAAAATAAAAGTAATTAAAAAGAAATAAAGAAAACAAGGCAGGGGAGAAAACAAAGATACATACACACAGACAAAATAATAGTGTAAAAATCCCTAAATATTACCAACTATTATTGCCCCCAGCAGCATAGATACATCAGATTTCTGTTCTCTTACTTCTTTACAAGTGTTCAACATATATATGAGACAAAATAATTTTTGAGTTAATTTTATCATACTTAGAAGTTTTAAATTATGTTTGTTTTAAAATAAGCACAGAAGTCACTGGAATAAAGGATATGGAAGTTAGAAAAAGAAAAGAAAAGGAAGTGGGAAAGCTCAAACAAAACTGAAATTAAGTCAATGTTGACCAATCATACAAAGGACACAGTCCTAAATGTTCGCATTTCTAGACTTGACATTCCATTTGAATTTGGTTTTGTGTGCACTAGCACATAGGAATTCTCAAAGAAATTATTTCACTTGTTTGAATGTGGTCACCTGGCAGAAAACGGGACCTTTCTTACAATAAGGTATATTTTGTAAAGGAAAGATAGGGTCAACTAAATACTTCTTTCACTGATTTTAAAAAATTAATCTTTATTTGTAAATCATGAACATGGTCATAATGAAAAATTACTTATGTACTGAAAATATACTCATTGACACAAGTAAAATATACCTGGTAAGTTATTCTAAATGGCTTTTTTTTCTATTTTATTTATTTTAGAGACTGTGGGGAGAGGGGCCGAGGGAGAGAGAGAGAATCTTAAGCTGGCTCCGTGTTCTGCCTGGAACTCGACATGGGTCTCAATCTCATGACCCTGGGATCGTGACCTGAGCAGAAACCAAGAATTGGATGCTCAACCACTGACCCACCCAAGTGACCTTAAATAGTTATTTTTGTTATGACTCAACCAGTGGATTTTAGTTGATTGTTGGTTTTAGAAAACTCTATGTAACATGAAGCTGACCCTAATTTTTTCATATTTCTTTGATAAATCAAGCTGTATAATAATGCACTAAGTAAAAACTCCCTCTAGGTAATTTTCAGTCTCCCAGAAACAGTCTGAAATATCATTCAGTGTTGGGGCACCTGAGTGGCTCAGTCAGTCAAGCACCCCACTCCAGCTCAGGTCATGATCTCGTGGTTTGTGAGCTCAAGCCTCACATTGGGGCTCACTCTCCAGTTGAAAGCCTGGAGCCTGCTTTGGATTCTATGCCTCCCTCTCTCTCTGCCTCTCCCCTGCTCACACTCTGTCTCCCTCCCCCTCAAAATAAATAAACATTAAAAAAATAAATAAAATAAAAAAGTATCATCCAATGCCAACAGGAATTACAAGCAGTTGCAGAAATGAACAGTACAGCAAAGAAAGACTATAACATTTATATGACTGTACTACTGAAACTCTTCCCTACTTTCCCCCTTCCTCCCTTCCTCCCTTCCATTTACCAGATTGTCTTCAGAGGTTCCCAAAACACAATAGAAAAAATTATATTTATTGTTCACTTACTTCATTGCCTTCCAATTCAAAAAACTCAAACTTCATTGAAATTCTGTATTGGGTTGGTGCAACCACTTGCCACACGCAATTTTTATTAGGAGGGTACTCCTTTGGCCAGCCTGGGGTGGTTATAGTGCCATTAAGTTTCGTAAGAAGTCCACCACAAGCCGCTAGAAGGAAAGAAAAGGACAAAGTTTTCTCCTAATCGAGTCATTCCCATCAATAACCAAACATCTCAGCATTAAATTTCAACCATCTTCCAGATTTTTCAAAATCTACAAAGACTCAGTCTCTGTTCCTTAGTTTTGAGTACAACTATTTTAATTATCTAATCCCATTTATAAGGTGTTAATTTGTAGTTTTGGATCCAAGCAAGCTATGGGTGTATGACAACATTTCAGATCACTTTAAAGTTGGCCAAGCAACAGAAGGAAAACTGGGTGTAAGTTCTCTTAGCTTTCAAATGGGTAGAATAATATCTACACAATATGGTTGTGAGCAGTAGTGGAAAGATAAGCATACAGAACAATATAGGCTGATGTAGTGAGACCAAAATCAGTTGCTTATTTCTTCAAACTCTTTTTCCCCAAGATAAGCAACTCTTGGAATTACTGAGTTAGCAAGCAGGATAAACTATAGTAAATAGATCATATTTGTCATCTGAAAACCTTATTTAACAATTATTGTTCTTCCCTTTTTGGATGATCTATTTAAAAGAGGTACTATTTAATACCTCATCTCTCTTCCTTATTATTAGTGAAATTAGCAAAATAAGGGTATCCAAAAGTGAAAGGAATATATATTGTACATGGTTTGTAATTTATTCCTAGGGAGTCAAGAGTTACCTAAAGTAACTGTTCTCTTTATTTTAATTGTCTTTGTGTATATATGTGTATGTATGCATATACGTGTGTGTATGTATGTATATTTCTACATTTATAAATGTATTGTAAAAAATGCCTGTACTTTCATATTTACCACTTTTTGATAAATTATTATAAAGTAAAATAACTATTTTTAGGCATCACACTGAACTAACAGTCATATTACTTTATTACTGTCTGGTATACAATGCCTGCTGTTTTTAAAGATACTCTATTGCCTACTGTGTCTATTTTATCCAAGTACAGAGAACAGATAAGTAGTTTAATAGATAGGACAGAGATTTTTGTCAAAGAGAAAAGTTGAAACTTTTAAGAATAAATGGGGAGACTGACTTTTTAAAATAGGTCAGTAAGCAAAGACATCTACCACCTTTGCCACTGTTATGTCCTCTATTGCAGATACAGTAGAGAACAAGGTGCTCATATTTAAGAGCTTACATTTACATTTTTGTGGGACCCACCAAAAGTAAACAATAAATACATCACAATAAGTAACATTAAACTGCTACAAGCTCTATGAAGATGATTTGGGCAGACACGTTGAGAAAGGAATAAAGGAGAAGTGATCAGAGGAAGGAAGATCAGTCCATTTATTTTGTAACTCAAGTATGGGGCCTGAAATAGGGTGAAGCAGGGGAGATGGGGAAAAAAAAAGAATCAGCTTTAAATTCTGAAGGAAGAAATCATAGGACATGGGAACAAAACATTGTGCAAGAAATCTCATCTTCGAACGTGCAGAGGAAATGGGGAAAACAGCAAGATCTCTTTTTAATGAATCATTTATTAATAAAACACATTTAGCTCCCACTTTATGTTTGTGCTAAATACTAGAGCTACAAAAATAATTCAGATCCATAATTCTGCACTTTAATAAGGGAGACGTACCCATAAAATTTGTTAAGAAAAGGTAAACATAAATGATGGATAAAAATCTAGGTTTAGACAGAGATAAAAAAAAGAAATAGATGGGTGAATATAGCTAAATAGAGAGAGAGACAGAGAGAGAGAAATACAGATATAGACAAGGTGGCCTGGTAACCGAAGGAGGAAATGGCCGATTCTATAACAAGAGCCCAGGCTAGGTGTCATGTTACTACACACTGAGTCTTACTAGCCAAGGAAAGAGGTTTCTATAGAGGAAAGGAAATAGGGAAGCAGAGGGAAAGAAAATTAGAGGATATGAAAGAAAAAAGGAATGGGGCAGCAGTAGGGGTTTGGGGGGTTCTGGCAGGAAGCGCCACCTGCAAATGCAACCTTACCTTCACAGCCCCTCTTGTCAGGTCCCAGTTCGTAGCCGGGCTCACATGCACACTGGTAACTGCCCAGTGTGTTCAGACATCGCTGCTCACAGCCCCCACGGTCAGGTTTGGCACACTCGTCTTCCTCTGCAAAGATGGCAAGAGTTAGAGGACAACTAGATACAGTATTTGGTTTTACATATTAAGGTGTAAAAGTTTCTGAAAATATAACACTTAAGAACTGAATAAGACTGGGACAACTGATTTCTTCAACAAAGGAGCAGGAGCAATTTGCAAGCCCTTGATAGGTGGTGTACCAGAATTCATGTCACTGCAATCTAAGAAGTATATAAGAACCAAGAAAAGGACTAGAACTTTCTGTCAAGACCAACTGAAGATCACCTTATCTCAGACAAGTATGTGGGTTATTTTTTTCTGATTTTAAGGTTGAAGGGAATTCTTACAACATATAAAATTTCCAGAATAAAATAGAAAAGCTTACTGAAAAAAAATAGCTTCACCTGTTGGTTTCATAGTATAGTTTGCTAGATACCCTAAGAAATGCTTTTAGAGAAATGCCATTAAGACAGTTTATGGTAAATACAAATTAAAAAGCAAGAAAATTCAGAAACCTACTGGACCTCTTTAAGGGGCATCTGAGTGGCTCAGTCGGTTAAGCATCCCACTTTGGCTCAGGTCATAATTTCATGGTTCATGAGTTCAAGCCCCACGTCAGGCACTGTGCAACAGCCCAGAACCTGGAGCCTGCTTCAGATTCTGTGTCTCCATCTCTCTTTCTGTCCTTCCCCAGGCCATGCTACGTGTCTCTCTCTCTCTCTCTCTCTCTTTCAAAAATAAATAAACATTAAAAATAAAAAATTTTAAAAAAGAATCCTACTGGACCTCTTTAAATGTAAAGCATTCAGTGTTTTCTATATAGACATACTGATCCAGGAAACATAAAAATTCCATATTTTGTAAATACATATACTATTTTAATTATATATGGAAATATAATATATATGAAATATATACATATGAAAAATATACAGTATTTAAAATAGCATATATGATAAGGTATTCCATAATCTCAATCTTCAGGAATAACCTAGTATGAGTTAAGAAAATAGCAAATAGTATTCTTAGCAGAAACTCTGCATTGGCCAAAGACCAAGCATGTTTCTTCTGTTGTAAAATACGACACATAGAGAAGAACTAAAGCATGTAAATGTACATTTTAATAAACACTTTAAATACATCTAGTGAAAGCGCCAATGTTCTCTGTCTTTCAAATCATATGGTGAATATTGAAGTAATTCTCAGGGAAAATACATTATATTGTTCTTTAATCAAAATGTTAAAAAGTTTGGTTATTAATCATACTACTTTTGACTTACACAACTAAATCCATCATTTGTTCTATAAAAATAGAAAGTTTTGCAGGGAAGGTTTTGTTTCTTTCCCCATAAAAGAGTTTTACTTTATAATGACACACTTAATGTTAAGTGCCTATGAATTTTCCAAATGCAAATTTGATACTATTTGCAATAAATGACTTTATTTTTACCTAAGTAATACACATCAAATATGAGACATGAAACTATACTAAAATTTGGTTATGTAAGTTAATATTAAAGCTGATCAATAATAATTCTTTGTCAAAAAGGCATTTTTGGTATCAGAATATCTTCAAAGGCCATACATTATTTCCAACATGGTGGAATGTTATTACCTACAGGATGGTTGAGAAATCCTGTCACTTGGAAATAAACAGATGAATGACATGTCAGTAAACCTTCTTCTGATTATGAATCCTATTTTTATTATGTTGCAAATGTTTTCTCCCTGTCTGCATTCCCTTTCTGGATTTTGCCATTTTGACTATTTCAGAAAAAGCAGATGACAGAATATCCTAATGGATCTCCCAGATATCCTAATGCTAGAAAGTTCCAAATTCCAGTATTACACCGGTAACCTTTTACTATCAAAAGTCACCCAAATATCCTTCCCAACAGTGTATTCAGTATAACTTTCCTCTCTTCACTCTAAGTTAAATATCACATTTAATCCTCACAAAGGAAATCTCACACTTTAAATTACTTTGAATTACCTTTAAAGAAATTGGCAGCAAACCCAGCCTTGTTCACAGTTCCATCAGAAACGAATTTCATCCACAAGGTATTGGAGGTAGATCTGATATCTTCAGGTTTATCATAACCACAGAAACGCCCTATCAAAGGGCTATTTTCACTGTTTCCATCTCGAACTTCTAGGTAGTCATAGGCACAGTTGTCATGTCTTTCAATCTGCAATAATAAAAATATGCAAAGATATATCTTTGAGAGAGTGTGTGTATGTGTGTCCATGGGTGGGGAAAGGATCAGAGAGAGGGAGAGACAGAATCCCAAGCAGGCTCCTTTCTGTCAGCAAGAGATGGAATTAAGAGCCAGAAGCTTAACTGACTGAGCCACCTGGGTGACTCTGTGAAGATATATCTAATTAACAGATAATTTCTATACGAAGAGTGTGACATATTCTCAGTGCCAGTGCCATAGTGCTGACACGGTCACATAACAAATTACTTACAGAGCTTTACTTCTGAGCATGCATGACAATATCACAATATCACCACCCATCAATAAAGGGCATATTTTTCTGGTAGACAGAGAGAGGTAAAAAAAAAATTTACGGAAGAATGCATCTACATGCATCAGAATCAACAAAAGCTAACTGGCTTGTAGAAGAAAATAAAAATACAAGTAGAAATCTTTTGGAAAACAAAGCTAAAAAATGCAGACTGAAAATTATTAACAATCTGGGCCAAATATGCTATAAAGAATGTATAATTTGCTCTGAAACATAAAATCGCTGATATTTTATCAACAAAGCTGTTATTTTATTAACAGAGAAGCTTGATTCAAATTCTATTGATAAATATTGCACTAAGTTTATAAATCTCTGTTTAAAGAAAAATCTGATAATATAAAATTACATTCTTTCCTGTCCATGCAATTCTTTACCCATAGTCAGCACAGCTGTAGAGAAACTACTATATAGTAGAATGATATACCAAATCATATATATTGTCAACTGTTGTTCAACATACAATTCACTACTTATTGGAATTCTTCTGTTAGAAAATGAATGTCAGGAAATACATTCATTCCATCGGACCACAACCCGAATGGACGAAACTGCTGGTACAGTTGGTTGAAGAATCTATTTCATGATTTGTTAATTTGTCAGTACATTAAAAATGACAGTCTTCAAATAAGATAGCATAAGAACAAATAGAAACAAATAGTCTTTGAAGTACAGACTAAGTCAGAACTAATTACCACATTTGCTGCTTTCCTTTTCTCAATCACAAATCAGGATTCATTCTCCTTCAACAAATATCCAGTGCCTATTCTATTTTAAGCACTCTTCTCACTGCTTGCTATGCATCCTTTTTTTTCTTTTTTTCCTTTCCAAGATTTTATTTAACTTCAAGTTACTTAAAATATAGTGCAGTACTAGTTTCAGGAGTAGAACCCAGTGATTCATCATATATATATATATATGGGCTCATCCCAACAAGTGCCCTCTTTAATACCCATCACCCATTTAGCCCATTCCTCACCCACCTCCCTCCAGCAACCCACAGTTTGTTCTCTATAGTTAAGAGTCTTTTATCGTTTGCCTCCATCTTTGTTTTTATCTTATTTTATTTTTCCTTCCCTTCTCTTATGTTCATCTGTTTTGTTTCTTAAATTTCACATATGGGTAAAATCATATGGTATTTGTTTTTCTCTGGCTGATTTATTTCACTTAGTATAGTATACTCTAGTTCCATCCACATAATTGCAAATGGCAAGATTGCATTCTTTTTTATGGCTGAGTAGTATATATATATATTACCCCACATCTTCTTTATATATTCATAGTTGATGGACATTTGGGCTCTTTTCATAATTTAACTATTTTTAATAGTGCTTCTATAAACATTGTGGTGTGTGTGCGTCTTTTAATAAGTATTTTTGTATCCTTTGGATAAATTTAGTAATGCAATTGCTGAGTTGCAGGGTAGTTCTATTTTTAAGTTTCTGAGGAACTTCCATACTGTTTTTCAGAGTGACTACACGAGTTTGCATTCCACCAACAACCTAAGAGGGTTCCCCTTTATCTGCACCCTCACCAATATCTGTTGTTTCCTGTGTTGTTAATTTTAGCCATTCTGACAGGTGTAATGTGGTATCTCATTGTGGTTTGACTTGTATTTCTCTGATGATGAATGATGTTGAGCATTTTTCCATGTGTCTATTAGCCATTTGTATGTCTTGCAAGGAACTGGTACAATTTACAAATGCACCAAAAACCATAAGATACCTAGAAATAAACCTAACCAAAGAGGTAAAAGATCTATCTTCTGAAAACTACAGAACACTTATGAAAGAAATTGAAGAAGACCCAACGAAATGGAAAAACATTCCATGCTTACGGACTGGGAGAACAAATTATGTTAAAATGTCTATACTACCCAAAGAAATCTACACATTCAATGGAATACCTATCAAAATAACACCAGCATTCTTCATGGAACTATAACAAGCAATCCTAAAATTTGTATGGAACCAGAAAAGATCCTGAATAGCCAAAGCAATCCTGAAAAAGTTAAAAGCAAAGCTGGAAGCATCACAATCCCGGACTTCAAGCTGTATTACAAAGCTGTAATAACGAAGACAGTATGGTACTGGCACAAAAGCACACACATAAATCAATGGAACCGAATAGAGGAGCCAGAAATGGACCCATAACTATATGGTATGCATCCTTCAGCAAAATAACAAAAAGCCTTCCCTTCTGGACCTTACACGTTACTGTGGGTAGAGAGCAAAGGGATAACAAAGAGTATAAATGATTAAATCATAAAATGTTAGTAACTAATAAATTCTATGGAAAAATATGCAGTGAAACAAGATAAGAAGTATGAGAAGTAGCACATGTAGAGGAGGGAGGGAGGGGAAGGAAGAGGAGAGAATCTTAAGCAGACTCCGAACCCAGAGCAGATGCGGTGGCTCAATCCCAAGGCAGGAGGACTCAGTCTCACAATGTGAGATCATGGCCTGAACCGAAATCAAGAGTCAGATGCTTAACCAACTGAGCCACCTAGGTGGCCCTACTCCTTTCAAAATCAGAGTTCTCTATAAATATGAGAACATTTACAGATGCCAGACTTTTCTTCTGTCAAGGGAACACACAAAAAAAATATCCCCAACTCTCCAGGTGTAGACTTGATAAAAGAATAAACAACACGGAACTAGTTACCAACTATAGGGAAAAGAACCAAAGGTGTCAGCAAGCCAAACTCTCCACACCTGCTTGAGCAGAACAGAACACACTGCTCCTCACTCCCGAATCATTTTGGAAGAGAAGAGAATGAATGAATTAGAGGAAGACAAGAAGTGAGAACACACAATAAAGGAAGAAGCTGCTTTTCAAAAGTCAATTAAGAAAAATAAGGGGTACCTGGGTGGCTCAGTCGGTTAAGCGTCTGACTTTGGTTTGGGCTCAGGTCATGATCTCACAGTTCGTGAGTTCAAGCCCCACACTGGGCTCCGTGCTTACAGTATGGAGCCTGCTTGGGATTCTCTCTCTCTCCTTCTCTCTCTGTCCCTCTCACTCTCTCTCTCTCAAAAATAAATAAAAATAAAAGAAAAAGAAAATTGCTTTATATTATAAGCCATACTGAGTAAAAAATAAGGTTAATTAGAATTGGTTTTTAATTACTATTTTGAGTAGATAGCTGCTTTTAAAATTACTATATTAACAAAAGGAAGAAAGCAAGATAGACACTGCTGAAAAAGAAGCAAAAACATTTATACTTCTTTAGTGATTAAAAAGAAATAGGATAATGGATATTTCCCTGCATGTAAAACTCACTCTTGTAACAGATATATAACATATTTTTCTAAATTTTAAAGTACCTGTATATTCAGGTTACTTAGTAAACAAGTAGAGGTTTAAATATTTTATATGATGCACAAAGGGCAAATATTTCATAGGTGAAATGCATCAAAATGGCCAATTTTAGGATTAATTCCACCAGTACTTATTTATGAATTATGTATTATGTAATAAATATCATTCACTTGGTGTTAGGGCTAACAAAACAGAAACATACACTGTATTCTTACATAGAATGTCACAGCTGTTCAAGTGCTTAGAAAATAAAATGTGCCTCATATATATGATATTTATGATATTATCCCTGTAGAACAACACTCCTAGATATCTTATCAATGATCTCAATGATCTCTGTTTACATATTTTTCCAGTTTACTGCCTTAATCCTAATTGTAATGTGAACATAATAACTCTGCGCTCTTGGTTTTGATTATAATTATACCTCTTCAACTATGTCTACCAAGAATAATGACAGTGAGCACAAATGAAAGTTTGAATTCTTTTATTTATGTCATTTGTGTAACATTTTCTCCAACTATATCAATTACTTCATAAATATAAAGAATGGAAGGAAATAAATATGATTGAAACTAAAGAGTTGGTAAGTGCACTGGTGTTATGCCAGTAAGCTCCGTGTGAAAAAAGAACACCAAAGTCAAAGATTTATAAAAACAAAACAAAACAAAAAAAGGAGCGCCTAGGTGGTTCAGTTGGTTAAGAAACTGACGTAGGCTCTGATCATGATCTCGCGATTTGTGAGTTTGAGCCCCACGTCAGGCTCTGTGCTGACAGCTCAGAGCCCGAGACTGCTTCCGATTCTGTGTCTCCCTCTCTCTCTTCTCCCTACCTCATGCTCTGTTTCTCTCTCAAAAATAAATAAACATTAAAAGAAGGAAAAAAAACAGCAGTTTCTTCTTGAATTACAGCATGAACACAGTTAATATCTAAAACCTGAATGCAATGTCATGCACAATTACACATATAATGAATATGTTTTGATAATGATGATGTTGATTTATTATAGACATTAATATAATCAGAGCATAAACCAGATTCAAATGGGGCAAGTTATCATAAGGTAAGCAGACCTAATATGTACACATAGGATACAACGAATGCGACGGTAAGCTCTGAACAATTTTTGGAAAACTCTATCTAAATGATATTAGAAGGAGATCCAAATACACACAAAAGGAAGAGTGAGTACCAAGAATAGCCAGAAGGCGTTAATATTACATTTGATTACTACGTGGACGTGGGTGCTCATACCTCTACTGGCATGTTAGAGAGGAAGCATGTAAAAGCCCAGTGACATTTATGTAGCAAGAATCCAAATCAATTAAATGTAACCTACAGTAGTCAGGCTCTCATTCCAAAATGCAGACTCGTGCAGAGCTTTGTGCTCAGTGCATGTGAGTGAGTTCTGATGCTGAAGGAAAAGACAGCCTCGAAAGAAGGGACTATCCCAGGCTTAAGACCCATTTGCACATTTGCTTTCATTTTATAACCAAATTTCCACATAAATATTGTAAAAACATCTACCTAGTTATTTGTACAAAGCTCTGAAAATGCCCAAACTTCTATAGTTTCAATAAAAGTTCTCCCATGTCCCTGAGAAACTAAAAATGGGTTGAAAAATTCTCCGTTTGATTCAACAATCCCATTTCTGGATATATACCTAAAAAAATTGAAAGCAGGATCCCAAAGAGATATTTATACATTCATGGTCATACCAGCATTATTCACAACAATCAAAGATGGAAGTAATCCAGATGCCTATCAATGGATGAATGAATCTACAAAATGTCAAATATATATACAGTGGAATGTTATTTAGCCTTAAAAAGGAGAGAAATTGTTTCATGTGCTACAACATGGATGAACTTTGTGGATATTACACTGAGCGAAACAAGCTGGTCACAAAAAGGCAAGAAGTGAATGATTCCACTTACATGAGGTACCTAGAATAGTCAAATTCATAGCTACAGAAAGTAGGAAAAGTGGTTGCCAGCAATTGGAGGTAGGGGAGAAAAGGAGTTGTTTTTTGAGTATAAATTTCCATTTTGCAAGGTGAAGAGAGTTTTAGAGACTGGTTGTACCACAATGTGACTGTACTTACTTCTAAACTGCACACTTTAAAAATGGTTAAGGTAGGGTGGCCTGGGTGGCTCAGTCAGTTGCAAGCGTCCAGTTCTTGGTTTTGATTCAGGTCATGATCGCACAGTTTGTGAGTTAGAGCCCCACATCCGGCTCTGTGCTGAACAGCATGGAGCCTGCTTGGGATTGTGTGTCACCTTCTCTCTCTGTTGCTCCTCACTAGTGTGCGCACGCGCGCGCTGTCTCTCTCAAAATAAATAAACTTAAAAAATTGTTAAGATGGTAAATTTTATATTTATTTTACGATACTAATAAAAACAAGCCTTTCCTATGACTGTTAGACTATAGTTTTAAAATATAATTAATGTAATCCACTACATAAATGATTACACTTTTAAAAATAATGTAATTTAAAACGGTATACACAGGGAACAATGCTAAAGTCATTACATTTTGCTTTGCAGAGAAAAATGTTTAAAAAAAGTATAACAAGAAAAAACAATGTCAATCAGCATTTACCATTAAAAATAAATTAATTTGGGGGAATTTCAGTGTCTGTGTGCATTCCCCATAACTACGCTACTAAATTTTATTTTCTCTTGTTAAAACCCCATAAGTATGCTACTAAATTTGATTTTCTCTTGTTAAAAAAATAAAAATGAATTAATTTTAATAATGGGAAAGATCCAGTAACGTTTAAGACATAATGCTATCAACAAAGGGAATTTTGAATAAAAAATAGAAAGGCTTAACAATAGGTCATTATTTTGCTACTATCATATTTAATATTTCAGTGTTTAATATTATTTTATTATTACCATTAAATATTTAATATTAATGCATAGGTCATTACATGTCAAAAAGAGAAGGAATGTATATACATACAACCATGTGAAAATGAAAATCATGACTCTGGGTTAGTTCTATTTTCATGTGACTTGGGTTTTTTAATGCTTCCACTTGATTTTTTTCTTTCATTACACAAGTATTTTTAACTCTTCAATTTAATAGATATTTACTAAAAACCTACTATTGCCTGGTAATATACATTTGACAATGGATATACGGTGGTGAATAAAACAGACATGTCCCTGACCGACAAACATATGTTGCTTACACAACACAAATGCACAAATGAAGATAGTTATAAAGGGAAATAATTGATACTATTATCAATAGTTATGGGAGAATATAGATGCATCTCTCTGCTACCAGGATGTGGGCTCAAGAGTGCACAGGTCATGGAACTAATTTCAGTCACAATGCTACCAATTATGAATTGTGTGACCTTGAACAAGTTTTTGTAAATGAACACAAGCTAATCTTTCAGAGTAGAACTAAAGCTTCAACCATAAATCTAAAGAGCTACTTAATTCTCTTTGAAGTCATTAATCAAGATATATTCTTAGCCAAACATCCAAAAACAGTACAATGTGAACAGAAAAATGTTAACTAATTAAGATCTGTCTTGGTTTCCTAGGTCATTTAAAAGACTACTTAACTTAAACAATATAAAATATTTAGAAGAATTAAAGGATTACTTTTAGTCGGCAATCTACAAAGTATCAAGATAAGCACTTTTGCATATAGTTTACAGCTTGCAGTAATGATGAGTAAGACTATTAAACATTTGTGATTTTCATAAGGGAAGTATAATCAAATCAAAGTGTGTAGAAAGGTTGACAAGTGCCTCAAACTTAATCCCACTTAAATTAATGACGTGGGGATTTTAATGTAAACACAAGTAAGCTCTGGGTTTATTTCACTTCTTTTTCTGCTTTATTGACATTTCTTTGAAGTTGTTACTATAAACATTTCCAGTCTCCCAAACTTTTTCTCTTTCGTATTTCTGCACACAGAAAGTCCTCTAGTTAAATAGTAGTATAGAGATTTCTTTACAAATAACTCCGAAATGATTTCTGACATGATATACATTCATGTACAAACCCACTTAGTATCGGCCTTAAGAAGCAATGCACCAATAAGTACTAGAGAAGAAAAACCTTCCCAAATATAATTACAGAAGTATCAGGACTCTATTGGCCTCCACATAAAGTCTTTTCCTGCTCAGAGATACCTGAAATTCATTAATAAGCACACTTGTTCAGATTTTCTTTCTGTGCTTACATTAAAATCTAAAGTCATGACATAAATTCATAGAGATATAAATAATAAATAACTAGTAAGTTATTTACTGTAGACTTCAACAAATTGATGGACAAATTTATCTTAAGGGCCCCTTTATCTGAAAGGGGAGAGTGTACCATAGAGAATAAAACAGTTATAAAAACAGAAACTGTTTTTGAAAAAAGGCAAAGACTGATATCAGTTAAGAAAAACTGTTTTGTCAGCTAAAACCACAAAACACTGTGAAGTGGTGAGGGCTGTTTTTTTTTTTAATTCTACATCTTCAATATAAAATGTATAAGCTGAAGATTGAAAATACACTGCATAAGTAAAAATAAATTGACATACACAGATACAAAGTAACTAAATGAAACAAATCACCTAATGACCACCAGAACAAATTAAAAACATATACCCAGATGATCCTCAGTATTCATGGTAGTTAAGTTACATAAATTTCTGAAAACACTGAATTAGTGAATTCTGATTCATTGTTCCTGGAAAACTACAGAATTAGGTTCTTATGAGCTTCTGGTCACAAAATTTTTGCCAATCAATCAATACACAACCTTGTTTTATGTATATTATTGTTGAAAGACACCTTTATATATATTGCCAATTCATAAATACAACCCGCAGGGAACTGCATTATAACGCATGCCTGAATGATGTGTATATAACACATACATTTTCGCCATAAGGCACATCATAGCTGGGAATGTGCATGTCAGATGACTCAAATATTTTGCAACTCTGTGCATGTCCATAAATGACCCAAAAAGCACCATGAGTATTGATTTGTGGGTTACAAATAAATTTTAGTAGGCAAATTTATAAATATGGAATCTATAAAGAATGAATATTGACTACACCTGGATTTTGATGCTGGTTTAGTACTTACTTGTATGATACTAGGTTAATGGCATAAGTTCATTTGCCTTATCTAAAAGATTTAGATGCTATATTAGAACATCTCTGAACTCCTTGTCACTTCTAAATTTCTTAGAACTCAGGATCTAGTCTAAATTGAGCTATATGGCATATCAGGTCCTGCATAATCCAAATTTTTCTTACCTACGCACCTAAACTTGTTTCCCTCTACATAGAAGCTTATATATCTTTGATAAAGGAAGGATATATTACTTTCCACCCACCAATAACCATGCCCTCACATACTCTCTTACCTATAATCCATCCATGCTTTCATCCTTCCCATTATCATGTATTAATCACACATCTGGTGGTGTTGAAGATATGGTGATTGACAAGACAGGTTAAGATCCCTACCCTTTGGTGATCATATATTAGTGAGAGAGACAGTAACTATGTAAACAAACAGATCCATAACATAAATTCCAGTAGTTATAAGTGCAATAAACTAAAATAAAACCAGAATGATTTACAGACAATTGTAGGTAAAAAAAAAAAAAATTAGAGTTATCAGGCAAGGACTTTTTAAGGAGGTGATGGCAAAGCAGAGATCCAAATGAAATGAGAGGAATAAAAGAAGAAATTTAGAGGCATTAAGAGCATCAGGGACCAGAAGACCAGAGGGGCTGGTTCAGAGAGAGTGAGAAGGAGCTTAGGACCAATCATGAGTTGCCTTGGTCCATGACATTCAGTCTGGGTTTTATTTTAGGTGTGATAGAAAACTCCTTAAGCATAGTGCTATGATCAAACTTACACTGTAAAAATATCACTCTGGCTGTGGAGATCAGGATATGTAGGGTAAGAGTAGAAACATGAAGCTCTCACTAAGTCCAAGAGGAGTAGTCGGGGAACAGAGTAGGGGCCAGAAAGTGGGATAACGCAGTCATGTATGGGGCACTGCTGAAGACAAAGCAAATGAAATATGTTGATCGGTTGGCCTCAGGGTTTAAGAGAAAAATTGGAATCAGGGATATTCTTTGACTGAATAGTGACATACTGAAATAGTAAATACTAAAATAAGGAAGACTGAAGAAGAGTGGGTTAGTGAGTGGGACAAGACAATCAAAGATTTGGTTTTGGTCATTTAAAGATGAGAGACCTATCGAACATCGAAATATGTCCAGTATATTAATGAAGGAGGAAGAAACATAAGGAAATACAGCAAAATGAAGAACAGACAGGAACCCAGAAATAACAGATAAAATGTGCTATCGGCCAAACCATGACAGGACTTTTCCCCAATCCCAAATCTTAGTAATAATTTATTCATTCACTCAATCAACAAGTATTTCTTAAGCAACTACTCTGTGTCAGCTATGGTTCTAAGTGCCTGAGATGTAAATCTTTCCTAGTGTCCTTACACTATCCTATTGTTGAAGAATATCACTGTAACTATATTGGCATTAAAAAAAAAAAAAAACCTGTAAACTAGCTAAGCCTTCTGTATCTCATAAATTGTATCTCAGTTTTTAGATGCATGGAATTTAATTTTATAGGCCTTCTCTGAAATCACTTCTCAGGGCGCCTGCGTGGCTCATTCGGTTAAACGGCCAACTTCCGCTCAGGTCATGATCTCACGGGTTCGTGGATTTGAGCCCCAAGTCAGGCTCTGTGCTGACAGCTCAGAGCCTGGAGCCTGCTTCCAATTCTGTGTCTCTCTCTCTCTCTGACCCTCCCCCACTCACACTCTGTGTCTCTCTCTCAAAAATAAATAAACGTTAAAAAAATTTGAAATCACTTCTGTAATAGAATTGCATAAAACATCCAATTATATATTGAAAGATAGTTCATCTCTTAGTTATTTGCAACATCACAAGAATACAAATAAAGCAGCCATTAGTTAGATAATTTTTCACCGAACCAGCTATTTTGGTCTAAATAGGAAGTGAATCCTATCCAATTTTAGTTTACTGTTAGCAATAAGGTGGTCTATTTGAATACTTTTTGCCATATTATTGATCCATTAAAATAATAAAATTCTGGGCATCTGGGTACCTCAGTTGGTTAAGCGTCTGACTTCAGCTCAGGTCATTATCTCACAGTTCATGGGTTCAAGCCCCGCAATGGCCTCTGTGCTGATAGCTCAGAGCCTAGAGCCTACTTCAGATTCTGTGTCTCCCTCTCTCTTTTCCTTTCCCTCACTCACAGTCTCTGTCTCTCTCAAAAATAAATAAATATTAAAATTTTTTTAAATATCAAAATTCAAATATGAGTCAAATAATTTCAAGAATTACATTTTCCAAAAATGCAAGATTATCAGGAGCATATACTGCAATCTCATGATCACATAAGAGAAGACGATTTTTTCATGATAAAAGGAAATAGGTCTGGGCAATTAAATGGCACATGCGAAGGGGTAGAGGTAAGTACCAAAGAAACATATTACACAGCCTGCAGGTGGAGGTGAGAGATTCTCTGGGCTCATGGGTAATGTCTGGATTCCCCTGGTGTTTTCTGCTGTGGAGTCAGAGACACCACCACACTCACCACACTGAGACGCAAGTATACTCTGGCAGAGGATGGGGTTTTCTACAGCCTTCTGATTGCTCGGACAGAGAATCCACCTTCTATTCAGTGAAGAAATAATCTCCACTAATGGCATCTGGATCTCTGACCCCTGTCTGAACCTACCCACACCATCTCATCATTCCTTCCCACTTCACCTTGGGGTCTCTATTTCTAGGCTGATTCTTTGATGAAAACACTATGGAGTTCTTGACAAATTCCCCCATCTCTTGGCTTCTAATCTTGACTCAGTTCTGCCAGCCCACTAAAATGACTCATTAGCCAGCTTGGTAGTTTTGAACCCAGACTTTGCTCCAGAATTCTGACTAACCTTTGGTTTATTGTGCCTTTGTCTCATAATGTAACATTGGTGCTGATCTCCTCTCCAATATACATTTTTGATGAAATCGAAAGCTAAAAACACTTAAATCTCTATTTCTGACGTGAACAGTTTTCTGCACAATGGTAAAAAGGTGAAAACTGGATTTTCTCCATAACAGCAACAACAAAAAATGATGGTCTACCTTTTAACCTCTTAGTTTACAAGAGAAATAAAAGTTCTATTATTTAATGGACTCTTCAAGCAAATGCACAGTGAAAGACGCCTGTGCATTTGTCAAAGGAAACTATTGTCAGTACTTCAAACATTCTAATTCAAATGGCACAGTTAATGTAAACTCACTTTAATCTTCTTGAAAATGTCTGCAACAGGAAGAAAGAAGGAAAAAAAAACAACCTCTTTCACTCTTGATGTTACATTTTATAGGCAATCCTTAGCTTCTCCGGTGATTAAAAAGTGGATTCTCTGGTTCTCTGCTTATTTAATGAGGATCTCCTTAAATGGCACTGTCATTTATGGAGGATATGTTCCGTGAAGGTTGCCTAAAAGACTTTACCTCAAAGGCCTGAAAGGTCAATCCAACATAGGAGTCTTCCGACACTGTTATTTTCCACACACATTCCTTCATCGGTCTGTAGTCATCAGGATAATTAGGAGACTGAATCTGTCCCTCGTTTTTACGTATCTCACCTCCACAGATTGCTGAGGGTAAAAATAAACAAATAAATAAATGCAGACGCGCCATTTCGTTTTCATTTTCTTCAGAGATAACATTTTAGTTCAGTGCCTGAAGCTGAGTACATAAAGACCGGGTTATAAAAATCAAAGTTGGCTGGTTGGACTGTTGTAAATATTTAGTTGGCAAAAGTGTGGTCAGTTAACTATAAATATCAGATAATCACAGGAGAATATAGGATTTTTTTGTCACTATTTATTGGCATCTTTACAAAAGACAGCATTTTTTTAACTTTTAAAAACCTTTTGAGACTTTGTAAATGTATTCTATGTGATAGAATATTCTATCATATTCTGTATGATTCCCTGAACTGGTTCTTACAGTGTTTTGACCTCAAGTAAAATAGTTGATCAAGAAGGACGCTCCACAGAACTCTCTGGGCCTCTGGCAGTGAGCTAGCATCATGTGCTCCACATCTGTGGCTCCATCCAAATAATCCTTTTCACTGCCATACAGTTAATCTCTAAAACAAAATGCTTCCGTTTACTTAGAAGTTTAATGGAAGCAGAAATCTTCTGTCTTCTAAATTACCTAAACTCCTGTGCTAGCAGAGGCAGGAGCAAGAAAGGTCTCTTTGGCCCACAATCCGGCAAGAAACGGGCTCCTTTTAAAGCCAGTACACACAATGCCCGTTTATTATTTTAGAGAAGTATAGAACAAAGCATCTAGTAAATTCTCCCTTGAATGCTGACTCTCTCACTTAGACAATGCGTGCCCTAGAAATGTGCACAATTGCTTTCTGTGCAGTTTCCTATAACAGAGGATTTCAGCAATATAGGGCCAAATAGACACAAATCTAGTACAAAGGAAAATCATAATTTCTTCATGATATTTTACTACCATCATAGAAACAGACGGAAATTTAAGAGCTCTTGCGCCATTTCCCCCTCATGCACCCCTGCATACATTTATATGCTACTATGTCATACCAAAACACAGGTTCTTCTTACAATTTAAATGTACCAAGTATTTTTCTTAAAATCAGTCTTGTGAATATTATAACACAGATTTAGAAAACTTCATAATTCAAATAATGGGTTATAGTATCATATTAATGACACTGAGAGAAATGACATTTCTGCTAAGAGATCTAAGGGGAAGTAATCTCTAAAACTTAATGTGACTTGCCTTCATAGAGAGCTGCAAAGCCTTTTCCCACCCAATTACTGCTGCTACGAAACTCAATCCACATTCTGCTGTCTGTAGAGGTAAGAACGTCAGGCAACTTGTCCCCACAGAATCTACCTAAAAGAAATAAAGAATAAAGAGAAACTCCTAAATATGACTCTATATTCTTTTTTAAAATTTTTAATGCTTATTTATTTTTGAAACAGAGAGAGACAGAGCGTGAGCAGGGGAGGGGCAAAGAGAGAGGGAGACACAGAATCTGAAACAGCCTCCAGGCTCTCAGCTGTCAGCACAGAGCCCGATGTGGGGCTCGAACTCACTAACCACGAGATTATGACCTGAGCTGAAGTTGGCCGTTTAACCGAATGAGCCACCCAGGTGTCCCAAAATATGACTCTATATTCTAATTGTTTTCCACACCAGCTACAAATTATATCCATATACATATATATGTATATAACACCTGACTTGGTTCCTACACTCTATATTGAGTAACTAGAGTTAGAAGTATGCCTTAATATTTACTTAATAAAGGTGGATAAGTAAAATAATCTCTTCATATCTATTTATAATATATAGGAACATACTGTCCTCAGATTAACTGGGAGACATCTGTATTATTGTCTATAGAATTAAGAAACAGCTAGTGTAAAAAACATATTTGTAAAGGGTCACACGATACATTAAGGTAGCGAGTATTCTTTCATGGAGAACAGAAAACAGTACAAATGATCTGAGATCAGAGTGGTCACTGTAGAGTAGTAACTTGGTGAAGGATGTGTCTCAGCCGCAGTGGAGTTCTTTGTCTAGTCCAGCTTGATGACGACCCATCAGGGAGCCCCACATACTGCTGCAAGGCTCTTACATTACTGCACACATTCCATCTCATAAATAAAGTTATAATCTGCAGTGCAGTAGGCAGGACGCCAAACAGTATCTGAAGCCTTGTGTATGAGTTGTGATTATTTTATAATTGTGTATCCACAGGGAGTAGAATACCAAATGAATATAATAATACCTGTCATTCCTTCTTTCTTCCCTCAACCTTCTACAAATATTTATTGGCTCACTATATGTCTGCCACTACGCTTTAAATTTTCATATGATGACAAAATGGTTAAATACGGCAATCCACACGAAGTAATTTTACCAACAATACATTGTCATCCATTTTTGTGTGCCCCTGGCAGGGATGTCATACGTAAGTTTAGTATATGAAAAATGGCAGTCAACTTAAATTCTTACTAAGAGTCAACAGATGAAGAAGTGTCTTCCTAAATGCAAAGTAAATTAGGGACATACAAAAAAAAGCAGTGTTTCTTAAACTGTAATATGCATATGAAATGCCAAGGAGTCTGGTAAGATAAGAGTCTCTGATTCAGAAAAAATGGAGTGGAACCTGAACATCTACATTTCTAACAAGTGATTCTGATGTTGCCAGTCTAATGGCTACACTTTAAGGATCAGGTCTTGGGGGAAAGAGTGGGAAAAACTTTCCACAGAAAACCATGATCGGGCTGAACCAGTCTGGTGGGCCACTATAGACTGAAGCGAGGAATGCTGATAGCGTCTAAAAAAGAAGTGTGCTCCAATATTTAGCTGTAGATTTGGTTCTTCAATATGAATTTAATGAAATGTGGTCTTTGGAACACACGTACATACATTACAAACTGCTTCACCTAGGCTAAGAAACTAAGTGTTCAAGACAACGTGTTCCTCAATCTGACTTATCAAACTAGTTCAACTATTTTTTCCTTATTTTTAAACATTTCTAGAATCTCTTGAACTTCCTAAGGCTTTTAACACACTTTTAGATACACAGCATCCATTCAGCAGGTTTTAGATATTAAGCAAAAAGAAGATCTGTATGGCACATAAACACAACTGAGCAGAGCTACTTCTAAAAATAAAGTTACCATTTCAAAAAAAAAAATCGACATAGAGTAGATACTTACATGTTCACAACAGCTCTCACCTTTAAGCAAAACAGAGGGCCAACAGTAAAATGCCTCATTCAAGTTAATGGTGTGGTCTGTGGTTAAACTTTGGCAGCTGACTTTTGTGAGCACCAAATCTGAGCTACAATTTATGATACAAAGTACAAATGCTTCTTCTCAGCCACAAAAAAACTCTCTGAGAAGCAACTGTGATGCCTAGAGTAAGCTAAAATGCGTGGCTTAAGAAATCAGCCACCAAACATGTTGCTAACAGTTCATATTCTACTGCCGTAGCAAATAAAACAAAACATATATGCACACTCACATAATTGATCTGGTTTCCGCATTAAAATAATGCTTCAATTAAAAATATATAGGTGAAAGCTATTCTAAATCAAATACTCAGATCCAAGTATTTCCTCATAATGTAAGCTACTTTAAAATCAATCTATTTATTTGTATTTTTGCTCAGGTTGAAAGAAGTATAATAAAAGTTAAAATGTGAACCCCCACACATTTTGAACTCTAAGATAACTCTTGAGTGAATCTACTTTGAGGGGCGCCTGGGTGGCTCCGTCGATTGAGAGTCCAACTTTGGCTCAGGTCATGTTCTCCCCATTTGTGAGTTCGAGCCCCATGTCCGGCTCTGTGCTGACAGCTCAGAGCCTGGAGCCTGACTCAGGATTCTGTGTCTCCCTCTTTTTCTCTGCCCTTCCCCTGTTCACACTGTCTTTCTCTCTCAAAACTAAATAAACATTAAAAAAATTTTTAAAGATCTACTTTGGGCAGGGCAGACTATATGCATGGCCACATAAAGGGTAAATAGTCTCTTACCAAGGAGAGGCGATTTCCTCCAGTACCCATCTCTTACTTCAATGTAGTCATACCAACACAAACTGCTCTTGTATAGGTCCATTGTGGTAAAATTTAAAACGATCTGCAAATTGGAGTATAACAACACAAAGAAGAAAAGGACTGTAACCACACATGATAATTTGATTCCTGGAGATTAGGAACCCAGGACTACAATGAAAACAGATTCGTAGCTAATTTTTTTTTTGTTAGTATACCCTTAATATATTTTCTCGACAAACGCCTCAACAAAAGAAAATATTTTCTCATTCTCATTGATGTTTGACACTATAGAGACACAATGTCAATAGTTAAACTAAAAATTTTAGCAATTAAAGCAAAGTTTCTGTAGAAGTAGTTTAAACAATTTTGAGACAAACAGATATCTTTATTCAAATAGTTTGTTCTCGATGTTTTAAGTAAATATGACTTAAACCATGAGAAATTCTGATTTTGCCATGAATGTCTTCTTTTTAATAATTTATTTCAAAGACGAGTCAGACATCTATAATTATGTTAAAAATGACCACCATGTGCCATGTTCCAAGAACATAATATCATTGTGTATGTTAAAATGTTTTAAATACAAATTTGAATTTGTCCATGTAACTATAATCAAAGGCAGATGTCACTATGCTTCTCTAGATCCAAGAATATATAGTCAAAGACCTTTCCAGATATAAGATCTTGCACATGCTTCTTTATTCTGTACTTTGTTTTGAAATAATGCTGCTTTTTATTAAGATAATTCGGATAATTCAAGAACAACTCTAGGAAGGACAGTTTTCTTACTGCTTTATAACAACACTTTAGTTTTCAAATAATTAACTCTTCTTGATTACACTAAAAGTAGAGCCAAACTAACATGAGAAATGTACCTACCTGAAGTAAAATTCACTTGGAAAATAGTTTTTTTATTCACAAAAACTCACTCTAAACTCTATTCTGCTTAAAGTATCTCAGATACTTGAGGTGTGTAGTAAACCTGTTTTTTTACTCTGGAAGCTGAAATGGAGTTTGGCCCAAAGTAACAAATTATGAGTATTTAAATAAATGCTTCTAATCTAACCCTATAGCTTGTAATAACATTTAAAGAATCCTTTGGTGACAATATAAAAATCTGAATGTAAGAGAACTCTCAAGCTCAAGAAATGAGTAAAATATATAAATAATCAATCAGTGCTGAATCCATATTCCAGAAAAGTACTACCATTTTTGTGTAAGGAAACATCTACTTCTCCCCTTTCTTGAACATAATACTTAACAGAACATAAGTAACTAATTATAGCAAATCAATCCTTTTTAAAGCTTTTTTAAAATACCTTTTTATAGTTTTTTAAATTTATTTTGAGACAGACAACAAGCTTGAGTGGGAGATGAGCAGAGAGAGAGGGAGAGGGAGAGAGAATCCCAAGCAGGCTTCAACTCTCAGCACGGAGCCTGATGTGGGGCTCAAACTCATGAACCAGGAGATCATGACCTGAGCTGATGCTTACCTGACTGAGCCACCCAGGTCTCCCTATGTCAGATCAATCCTAAACTAGCTTACTTCTTCCAAGAATTGAAGATATAGCATAACAACAAATATTTCTCAAGGCATCTTGTATTTCAGCAACACAATGATCATCATTGAAACTGTACACCAAAGTTGTTATAATTGCCTATATAAATACTCATTTTATAGAGATGGAAACTAAGAATTTGTCTAACTATAATGAAAGTCTATACTTTATAATGGCATTAACATTTCACCATTAAACTCAACCTTTTTTGGTTTCCTTAAATATGCACTTACTTAATCCAAAGAGATGAAATCTCCAAAAGACATGAAGTAGAGACACAGTGTTCTGTTTTTTAATGTAATACAATAAGTGTAGCATAACTTGGTTTTGTTTGATTGTTCCTTTATTTCTATCATATTTATAGTTTCTCTTTTCCCTTCATTTTTCTTTTCCTTCACCTAATTTTATCATTCGAAATATTCTCAAAAATGTTACAAGAATTTCCAGAATATCCAAGGACACCAGACTGAACCTATTTTCCTTTCTTTTTCAGTAACCCTCAGTACTCCATTATCAAAATGCATAGTTTCAAAACATTATTTTTCTTAAGTTCCCAATACATTTTCTACTCCATCTCTGAATACCAATGCAAAATTAGGTTATTCTTATAACATAATTGAGAAATAATTTCTGGTTTTTCTCCTTAATTTTTTATTTACTTTAAGCCTGCTACAAATGGGAAACACTACCACTGCCTGATATTAGGTTTCATTCTACATTTGTGTTTTCTCTACAGCAACCACCAGGAATTCGAATCTGCGCGAGCATATAAGAACTCAGTTATTATAGGAAAGATGGCAAAACTGGAATTTAGACACAAACAGTAGACCCTAAGGCTCATTTTATGGCTCCCTTCTTGGATCTAAAGGTGAATTTTATAATGGTGTGCAAATAGTTCCACTTCCTCTTCTAGGAGGGAAAAAACCAGCTAAATTGAAAGTATGTATATCATCAAATTGTATTCAAAATTGAAACAGTGTGGTTGGATTGCTAACAAGTAGTTAATAGTTGAAGTCTGGAACACACACACACACACACACACGCACACACACACACACACACGGTTGGAAGGGGGATAACTCTAAACAGAAAAGTTTCCTATCTTGTTTTTAATCTTCTATTTTAAACGCCAAGCACTGTGAAGGAACAAAACTGGCTGACTTTAATATAAAACACAGAGTCCTTTAGAAGCAGAAAATGCAATAAAGATAAGTTTTCTAAAATCAAATCTTAGGGCTCTGACATAGAAGTAACATGCTGGCCTTTGACTGAGGTTGCTAGCAGAATCCATACTTGAATTGCAAATCAAAAGCACTTGGGAAATATCTGGTTGTCTTATATTATATTAATTTATGTAAATATGTTGCATCTTTTTTAAAGAATGATGAAGGAAAAACTACCTTGCACAATTATATAAATGTTTATTTCTTATTGTAAGTATCAATTTAGCATTATCAATTTAAAATTAATCACGACTCCCTTGGAACAAGGAGATTGAAGGAGATACAAGGAGTAATTCTAAGATTTCCTGTGATCTGTAATGAGTCTTAGTTGCTACTCTGCAAAGTTAAATTGATATAATTGCTGGAGTTTGCTTTTTAAAACTTTGTGCAGAGTGTAGAATCTTGAAGAAAGGCAGATCAACAGTCAAGGGACTGGATGTCTGCATATCTCCAGAGAAAAAAGTAATCAAAAAACTATTGTCAGCATAATGAAGACATTACTGACTACCTAAACTAATTCCATGAGCACCACAGAAGGACTAATTAGAATAACATTTATACCGTACAGTGCTGAGGATGAGGAAGACACAAATCTTGTCAATTAGACTGATATCATTAAATGGCTCTTCAGAAAAAAAAAAATTAGAATCAAAAGCAGTAAAACAAAATAGATTTCTGAGTTCCAGCCAGAAGAAGCTTGGACAAGCCTAACAATCTCTAGGGGCACTACAGTTTTCTTCTCAGGAATAAGACTAAGGGGTGAGAAGATAAGTAAACTATACTCCACGGGTCAAATCTAGCCTTGAGCCAGTTTTTGTAAAAGTTTGTTGGACCCATTCCTTTATATATTGTCTGTGATTGCTTTTGCAATACTATAGAATTAAACATTTGCAACAAACTGTATAAACTGCAAAGCCAAAGATATTTACTATATATCCTTTCCAGAAAAATCTGCCAACTCATGGAATAATTGATCATTATGCTTTTGTTCAGCCCTGAATTGTATCAGGTTAAAAGGATAAATTTTCATCTTTTTCCTGCAACTGGAAGTTATTTATGATTGGGCATCAGAGAGCCTGGGTTCAAGTTCTAGCTTCTTGGTTTGCTAGTTTACTTAAACTTTCTTAGTTTGAGTTTATTTTCTTACTGTAAAAGCCCTGGAAGCCATAATATCAAGCTGGTCTCAACAGAGTTAAATTAGAAGGATTTAATTGGATAATGTTAGAAAACCACTAAGGTAATCTGAAAGCACTGTAACGATTCTCACGTATTAATATTTTCATGGTAAATATAAATCCTCACAATATAAATCCTGAAGACAGTTATCAAATAAATGAAACTACTGATCCAATTTACTTAATTCAACTATGCTGGGAAACATAAAAATATCAGGTTAATTTTAAGGTTCCACAGGAAAATCACTACATTAAAGTAAGGGATTCTTACTTTAAAATCTAAAGAATAGACAGGAGAACGTGGGGCCTTGGCTCAAGTCCCTGCCTTACAACAAATTAGTTGTATGAGTCAGGTAGATCCCTAATCCATCAGTGATTTGTTATATCGCAGGTGAAAAACAGGCATTGGATTATGCCATAAAGTAATTTCTCTGCTTAAAATTATATGATAATACCTGGGCTTTGACATTTTGATGTGCCATTACAAACTCCTCACAGGAACGTATTTCACAGCTCCTCTTCCCTAATTCCTACTCCACCCAATACCTAGTCAATTCCAACTTGCACAATTCCCCTAATGTTCTCCTTCCATTTTCACTGACCATGCTCTCCATACCTCTTTGCATTAACTGAAATGATTTCACAAGGTGTGTTTTGGTTTTCAGGTTCACTTGTCTCCAATTCATCCTACCTGTATGGCCACTTTAATCCCTAACCCCTTCAAAGTTGGGCACCAATGGCTTCACACGCAACTCAACGTAAATTTCTAAGCCTGGGCATCACGACTCTAAGGTCATAACCCACCACTGCTGCCTCATCTTTCACTATCTCAAACACAGAATCTTTATCCCACCCATCCCTGACTTCTTGCTGGTATGCCCTTAAAAAGTACCCCCAATCCCAGCTCTCCTTTATTCAAGGTTTATGTAATTCCTCCCAGGACACCACTCTTACCTTCCCTGTTTCTGGAATCCCTTTACAAGTTTCAAAGTCGGTATCAAAGGTCTAGATCTCCCAAGAAGATCTGAGCTCTCCTATCTCAGCATTTCCACTTTGCTTGCTTCTTATTTCTGGTTTTGTATTATTAAAAAGAAAATTTATTTAAGTATCCTAATGTATTATTTTTCATTTTGTTACTTTCGATTTATGTACTCAACATTACTTTTCCAGAAAAAAACAAAACACTTATGTGTTCTTAAGAAAAATATGAAGTACAAGTTTAATTTTTGCACACTTAAAAATTATTTCATTATTATTTATTAAAAAATATTTGTCCAACATATTTGAAAAATCATACTTATAAGCAAATAGATGACAAGTCTTTTATGCCCTCCAGCACAATTCTGGGCTTTTTAGTTTCTTCCATTGATCTGGAAGCCTATTTTGATATTGCTACAGAGTATGAATTACTGATGCTCCATAATGCTTTTCTGTTATCTTACAGTGTAATCCACTTTTCATTATTACATATTTTCTAACTTGCCTTGGCTATTCCAACCTTTATTATTTTATAAATAACCCCTGAAACCATTGGGTATGGGTATAAAACAGAAATCTATTGGAAATTTACTGCAATTACATTAAAGCTATACGTTAATTTGGTCTACTTAAAAAATAATTTAATTTTTAAAAAGGCTGTAGTTTAGTCAGTTAGGCCTCCGACTTTTTTTTTTATTATTATTTTGAGAGAGGGAGAGACAGCATGAGCAGGGGAGGGTCAGAGAGAGAGGGAGACACAGAATCCAAAGATAGCCTCCAGGCTCTGAGCTAGCTGTCAGCACAGAGCCAGACATGGGGCTGGAACCCAGGAACTGTGAAATCATGACCTGAGCCAAAGTCAGACGCTTAACCGACTGAGCCACTCAGGCGCCCCAAGCCTCCGAGTCTTGATGTCAGCTCAGGTCTTGAGTTTAAGCCCCATATTGGGCTCTGCACTGGGCATGAAGCCTACTTAATAATAAATAAATAAGGGCAGTTGGGTGGCTCGGTCATGATCTGGTGCTCAGGTCATGATCTGGTGGTTCCTGAGTTCAAACCCAGCTATTCTGAGCAGACAGCGCAGACCCAGGAGCCTGCTTCAGGTTCTTGTCTCCCTCACCCTCCGCCCCTCCATTGCTGACACTCTGTCTCTCTCAAATATAAATAAATATTTTTAAACATTTAATAAATTAAAAATAAATAAATATTAAAAAACAAACAAGACAAAACAAAAACTCCTATACATTTATTTGGGAAAGACTGATGATTTATTATATATACTGGCATATGATATGTATCTTTACATCCTGCTACATGATAAGTTATTGTTTTTTAGTCCCACATAAAAGGTTTCAGTTTTTAAAATCAATTACATTTTAACATATTTATTTTATTTGATCAACTTAAGTGTCTTTTTTTAGTTGCTTCTTCTGAATTTTTGAAAAGAGAAAATATATTCTCTATAACTAAAGAAAAATTTAATGATTAGTTCTGCCAATTGCAAGCTGTGCGGTGTCAGGCAGGTTACTCAAGCTTTTCTTAAGTTCAACTTCTTCATATATAAAATAGAGATAATTATAATACTAAACTCAAAGGGGCATGAGAAGTTTAACACAGTGCCTGGCATAGTAAATACTCAGTAAATATTAGTTTCTTATATTTACCGAATTGAAAAAAATTCCTGCTAATCCTAGTTCATCACATTATGATTCAAAATACATATTGAACCCTAGTGTTACTGGCATTTATGAAATTTTTAGAAAGGTTTCTTTCCATTTTGATGTTATTATTTGACAAAATAACAGATTTTATTATATTGAAATATCCTCATAATACTGAACCAGAACATTGGCAATCTTATAAATTATATAGCTTGATTTCATTTGATTAAATTTATACAACATTCATGTTTTTATATTCATATGTAGGGCACTTGATAATTTTTTCATGTGTGTTGTGTAAGGTATGCTTATCAGAATTCTACTAGTTTAGTAAAATAAATGAAGAGATTACACATTGCTATACAATGCACTTAAGATGCATTTTATTACATGGAAGAAATCTTGAGATTTTAGAATTTAAAAAAACTGCTGTAAGAAATCATCTACAAGCAGCAAAATTTTATAATAATTTCTGTAAATTTATTTTATATGGTTATAATTTATTCAATTTTTAGTGCTCATTAAATCATTTTTGATATCTTTAATTTCCAGGATCTTACATTAAAAAATATTTCAAATGAAAGTATTCCTACAGAGGTGCCTGGGTGGCTCTGTCAATTAACTGTCTAACTCTTGGTTTCAGCTAAGGTCATGTTCTCACAGTTCATGAGATCAAGTCTTGTGTCGGGCTCTGAGGTACAGAGCCTATTTGGGATTCTCTCTCTCCCTCTTTCTTACCCCTCATTTCCTTGCATGCATGTGCACTCTCTCTCTCTCTCAATATAAATATATAAACATTAAAAAAAGAAAGGATTTCTGCAAGTTTTGATTTTTCACCAAGTTAAATATATAGCCAATTATATACAGTGAAACTACATTATCATGAATTTAAGTAAAAACAATTCACATTTTCAAACAGAAAAAAATACTTCCCAAAAATGCTAATAAAAATATAACCTAAAGTATAAACCATAGGCAGGACAAAATGAGCCTTAATGGAAGTCTGAAATGTGAGGAAAAAATAATGAATAAAAATATTTGGTAAATCTTCAAATGCTGTTGGGAATGAATACCCATGTACAAGAGAATGAAGAAACCTTTAATTTAAGTCATATACAAAAATCAACTCAACAATGAATTAAAGACCTAAATGCAAAACCCAAAACTATAAAACTAGAAGAAAGCATAGAGGAAAAGCTTCATAATATTGGAACTGGCAATGATTTTTTGGATATGGCACAAAAGCACAGGCAAAAAAGCAGAAATAGTTAAGTGGAGCTACAGCAAACTAAAAGTCTTTTTTACAAAGCAAATAATCAACAGGGTAAAAAGGCAACTATAGAAAATAAGAAAATAGGGGCGCCTGGGTGGCTCAGTCAGTTGAGCATCCAACTTCAGCTCGGGTCATGATCTCATGGTTCATGGGTTTGAACCCCATATTGGGCTCTGTGCTGACAGCTCAGAGCCTGGAGCCTGTCTTCAGATTCTGTATCTCCTTCTCTCTCTGACCCTCCCCTGGTCATGCTGTCTCTCTCTGTCCCTCAAAAATAAATAAAAAACATAAAAAAAGAAAAGAAGAAAATATTTATTTGCCAATCACTTATCTTATAAAGGGTTAATAGCCAGACTATGTAAAGAAATCCTAAACTCCACAAGAAAAAATAAAGAATCCAAATTAAAAATGGGCAAAACACTTGAGGATAGCATTTTTCCAAAGATGATATACAAACGGCCAACAAGCATATGAAAAGATGGTCAACATCACTAATCATCAGAGAAATGCAAGTCAAAACCCCAACGAGGGGCGTCTGGGTGGCTCAGTTGGTTGAGCATCTGACTCTTGATTTCAGCTCAAGTCATGATCCCAGGGTCATGGGATCAAGCCCCACACTGGGCTCCGTGCTGAGCATGGAGCCTGCTTAAGATTCTCTCTTTCTCTCCCACTGCCCCTCTCCTCTGCTTGAAGGCACTCTCTCTCTCTCTCTCTCTCTCTCCCTCTCTCTCTCTTTAAAAAAAAGAAAAAAGACCCACAATGAGGCATCACCTCTAACCCACTAGGATGGTGACTTCCAAAAACAAACAAACAAAAAACCCAGAAAACACTACACACTGGTGAAGATGTGGAAAAATTGGAACCCTTCTACATTGTTGACGGGATTGTAGAATGATGCAACCACTGTGGGAAACAATACGGAAGTTCTTCAGAAAATTAAAAATAGAACTACCAAATTATCTAGCAATTCCACTTCTGAGTATATATCCACAAGAATGAAAAGGACTGTGTTGAAAAGCTATCTGCATACTCATGTCCATAGCAGCACTGTTCACAATAGCCAAAAGATGGAGCAACTCAATGTCTATCAATGCATGAATGGAAAAACACATGTGGTCTATACACAGAATATTATTCAACCTTAAAAAGGAATAAAATCCTATCACAACCTAAAACATGGTTAAACTCTGAGACCATTATGTTAGATGAAATAAGCCAGTCATAAGAAGACAAATACTATAAGCTTCCACTTAAGTGAGGTATATAAAGTAATCAAACTCATAGAAACAAAGCAGAATGGTGTTTGCCAGGAGATGAGGGGTGGGGAAAATCGACTTGGTTGATAGGTATGGAGTTTGAGTTTTGTGAAATGGAAATTCTCTGGAGATCTGTGTCACAACAAGGTGAATGTACTTAACACTACTGAACTGTACAATTAAAAATAGTTAAGACAGCAAATTTTACATGCGTTTCTACCAGAATAAAAAAATTTGGTAAACATCTGTGTATAGTTTCACAAATGTTAAGTGGAAAAAACAGTAATATCTCATTTTTGTCAGGATGAAACACACTTGAAGAAAAGCTGTTGCAAAAATGAAGATAACATGAATTGTAATCTTTTTTTAAGAATAGTTTTATGGTTTGGGAGAAGGATAAAATTCCTAATTAAATATGACCCCATTAATAAGACTGGTAGAGGGGCACCTGAGGGGCTCAGTCAGTTGAGTGTCCAACTTCAGCTCAGGTCATGATCTCACAGTTCGTGGGTTGAAGACCTATGTCAGGCTCTGTGGTGACAGCTCAGAGCCTGGAACCTGTTTCAAATTCTGTGTCTTCCTCTCTCTCTGCCCCTCCCTCACTCACACTCTGTCTCTCAAAAATGAATAAAAATTCTTAAAAATTTTTTTAAAAAGTGGTAGGAAAAGGGTACCAAATAATAAAATATATTTCAAACCAATAGAGAGAAAATAAATGAAACCATAAATTCAACACATAAAAAGGCAAAAAGTAGAATTCAGCAAAGTCGCAGGGTACAAAATCAACGTACAGAAATCGGTTGCATTTTTATACATCAATAATGAAGCAACAGAAAGAGAAATCAGGAAACTGATCCCATTCACAATTGCACGAAAAACCATAAAATACCTAGGA
>CM053567.1:58099744-58137695 GCA_028646485.1 Cryptoprocta ferox
ATATATATATATATAAAAAGGCAAAAAGTAAAACAAAAGAAAGAGTGGAAAACACAGAATGCAAACATGAAATAATAATACATCTGGAATCATAATAAATGTAACTGCAATAAACACTCTAGCTAAAGACAAAACTAGCCATCATGAATTAATTAAAAAAATAAAGCCAAACTAGTTGCTGTCTAAAACACACCTAAGACACAAGATCATAGAATGACTGAATGTCTAAAGCAAGATGAATATATATCAGGCAAGAATAGTAATCAAAAGAATGTGTATCCTTAGTAATATCAGAAAAAAATAGAGTATTAACCTAAATCATAACTAGAGATAAAGAAATTTAGTAAATAACAGTTTCATTATCAAAAAGATGCTATATTCTAAACATGTATGTAAAATATAATATAAAACAAAATATATTTTTAAATAATAAATATATTTATTTTAGAAAATAAAGTGAAATTAATAACTCCTCTGAATAGTGATAAATATTAATGTACCTTTCTATTGATAGATGAAGTAAATAAGAATAGAGAATATATATACTTCACAATTAAAAAGATTAATGCATATATAGAGAACTGTGTATCCAGTTACTGCACAAAACAGATTTTAAAGAAATAATTAGTCTTTATGAATATTGGTCACTTCCAAGGTCATATTGCCAGCCTCAAGATATTTCAGGGACTAATACCTTACATACTATAGTCTCTCACCAGAAGTGACTAAAGGAGAAATTAATAAGAAAAAGTTGATTGGAAAAACAACATATGTTTGGAAACAAGAAAATATATGTTACCAAAAAATATGTTGGTTGAGAGGAAATAATGAGACAAAGAAGATAATGAGAATTGAAAATAGCAAAACACTGTGTCAAGCTAGTGAAATTCAGATAAAGTAGCTTTTATAAGGAAATTTGTAGCCTTAAAGATTTGTATTGGAAAAGAAAAAAATTCTTGGAATGAATGAGTTAAACTTCCAACTAAAGAAGTGAAAAAGAACAGTGAATAAACCCAGATTTTAAAATAAAGAAAATAATAAAAACACAAGAATGAAAAATGAGTTGATATTGTTCATTGACCATCTAATTCAATTTACTTGCTCATCATCATACATATTGAGAAAAATAATTTTAAAAGATGATAGATGTGTTGATTTCTTCCTATTTGTAATTTTTTGGAAAATACAATTTTACTGGTAATCATACATATAAGAAAAGTGAATTAACCTTGAATATTGATGCGTGCTGCAATTGGTTAGGAAGAAAAATTTTTTTCCTGATATTATTTTGCTCTTATGAGTTAATTAAATTTGCTTAATCTTGTTCCAAAACTTTTCATATTTTATAATTTTATTTTCAAAATTATGTATGGTTTTAAACTTACTCTCATTTATCAGACTTTATATTTTGCTTTTCAGTACCTTTTTAAGACTGATTTTCATAATATATTTCATACGCTTATTCAAAAATCTAAACAGAAATTGATCAACACCTAAAACTGCATTACAACATAGATTTTTAGTTCTTAAATGAAAAACAACTATATAAAGAATTATATATGCATTCATGTATTCCAAATGAGTTGCAACTTTTTATGTTTAAAACTCTTCATGTCACACAAATGTTTCATTCAGTTTTCCTTTTGAGTTTTGCAACACCCTGGACAGCTCCAAACTGATGATTCTCTTAACAACATTGAATGATCAGGAATATCGATCTTTCCTTAACCTCAACTAAATTCTCACCAAAACTCTAGGCCTATTTGAGTTATTCCAGATAAATCAGTCATAAGCAAATGACAAAAAATATTTAATAAATAGCAAAAATAAAGATAAATATCAATACTATCTTGGTCTGAGACGACTTTAAGATTAGCATTCAAGACAGAATCCAGAAGTTAATAGATTCACTCATTTCTTTTTCTAATAATTTTAAAATATATAACCAAACTAAAGATAATAAAGGAAACTTTCTTCCTTTTCAATCCTTATTATGCCATGACTTCCATCAAAACTGTTGAAAATAAAGTGGTGTGATAGAAATAAATACTTTCAGAATTTTACCAAAAATAATGATATTTGCAGTAATTTTTGCCAATTCTCTTACTAAGATTAAGAAAGTATCCTATTCCTAGTTTGTTCAGGGTTTGTTTTTGTTAAATCAGTAATAGATATTTCTTCTTGATTTAACTGAGATCCACATCTAATAGTGTTTGTGTATACACACATACATGCATATACATTTACCTTTGCTTTGGCATGGAGGATTTTACATCCATATTCAACTGTGAGTTTGGATTATAATTTTCCTTTCTTATATTGTCCTTGTCAGGACTGCTATCAAGTTTTGCCAGCCATATAAATAGGAGAATGGATCTTCCTTTTTATTTCCTGGAAGAGTTTATATAAGATTATACCTATTTGAATGTTGGTTAGAACACAAAATTATGCCATCTGAGGCTGGATTTCATTGCTGAAAAAAACTCTAACGATTTAATTAAATAGTAATTCATTTTCTTTAGTGGTTATAAGAGTATTCAAGGTTTTTTTCTTCTTCAGTAAGAAGTCAGAAATATTTTCTAAGAATTTTTCCATTTCATCTCCATATTGAAGTTATTGGCATAATGTTCAAAGTATTCTTTTATTCTCATTTGGGTGTCTAAGCATCTACAGTTATAATAACCTTTTTATTCTGATTATTAGATCATTGTACTTTCCTTGTTATTCTTTTTCTTTCTTGATCTATTTTCAACCATGTTCCTATTTTGCTTTTTTCTACATACCAACTTTGTTCATACTTTGTGTAATGTTATTTTCATCTCATTAATTTTATCTTTTATTTGTTACTTCTTCCATTATGTACCTTTCTATTTGTTTTACTACTCTTTTTCTAGCCACTCAAAAGGAATGTCTAACTCATTGGTTTAGGCCATTTTTTATTTACTAATGTGAGCATTTAAGTTGTGAATTTCCTTCTAGGTACTGCTCTAGTTGAATCTTACAGGCTTGCTATTCAGTATTTTTGTTACATTTTAGTTGAAAATAATTTCTACTCTTCCCTGTAATTGCTCCTTAGATGAACTGGATATCTGATATATATTTCTTAACTTTGAAATGTGTGGGATTTTTCTAGTTATCTAGTTAATACTTATTTTTAACTTAATTTCATTGTACCTGAGAATATAATCTGTATTATTTCAACCCTTTTAGATCACTTACTGTTTATTTTTTAAACTAGATTTTTCAAAAAGTTCCAGAGTTTAAGCAATTTCAATTATAAAATTTCTGATTTTTTAGTCTCTTATTTGAAGAATCAAATAACAATAAAAAATTAAGCAGATTATATTTAAAAGAAGATGAATCTTTGCATTTATATAAGACTAAATGAGAACTCTCAATGGTATAAACTACCTTCTCCCCTGGGGTCACTGAAACTCTCCAGATGCAGTGTGTATAAGAAGGATAGCCATTTGGAAATCCTGGAGAGGAAAGGTTGCCATTGGATTCTTGTAGGGTTTCTCCACATGCTAAAAGGAAAAAAAAAGATACATATATTTGATTTTTTAAAGAGATAAAATCATTCTTTAATTTTTATGAAAGACATGGACACCATAAACAAAGCCCTGAGTCTTTTGGTGTTCGACAAGAATGTGTACTTGTTTACTATAAAAGACTTTTCGTTTCTAAGTAAGTTTCTTCTTATAGCTCTATTTCCAGGATTTCAGCATACTTAATGGAATCATTAGGGCTAACCATAAAACAAGATTATTAGATAAATAATCTGGCATTCATAAAGTTCTTCCTCATGGGGACCTTCCTCATTCAATCTCGAGCAGTCGGTAGGTCACCCATACACAGATTCAAGCTAGTGGGTATCTGGTTGATGTAGCTATGGGATCACATGAAACATTAATATTTTCAGAATAAAGTGGGGCAAAGTTTCATAGCAAATATCACATCAAAGTTGACAACAGAGAAATCTTAAATAATAACTAGAATACAACCAATAAGCATGGTATCAAAAATGTCATACATAATGAAAATTTTTCTCAAACTGAAAAAAATTGAAAAGTTAGAAACATCAAGGAAGATGAAAATTTTCCAACAAGATGTGGAGATTTATTTCCTCTTTCATTTCTGGTGATCATAAGTAAAATTACTGGAAAAGCAATTAGGTTTTCCTCTTCCTAAGGCTCTCTAATTCCTTGGAAGTAATTATTAGCCAACCAAAAGAGCCAATTGTCAGATGCACAGCCTCAAGATCTGTGTGATTGACATCTCTAAGGCCATTTCCACAAAGATGCAGAGTGTAATTATCTCATTGGTTCAGGTTAGTGGTCAGAACCATTCTATAATGGGTTTTCCTGTTGCTTTTGTAAAACGTAGCATGTGCCATATGAATCTAGGCTGCTTAATTCAAGAATAATTCCTACACTGCAGCTTGTCATCTTTATACCCTTCACTCAATAACTTGAAATAAAAAATCGTCCCTTTTCTCTGAAGGAGACTGATATTAGACTGAGATATTACCATATTATAGTCATAGCTACCAGCAGGTGAACTCTCATCTCAACAAACCCTCCATAAATAATAAATGGTTTTGCATATCTTAAGTTAAATGAAGAAAGAAAGACGATGACTTTGAAAACAAAACAGAGCTGTAAAAAGTCTGATATGCTATAAATATTTATTTGAAAACATAGATATTAAGTTTGCCCAACAAAATACATTTCAAGTGGAAGTAAGCAGTGTTTATTCTGATGAACAGGCAGATAAAAGCAACTTTAGAATAAAATGCTCAAGGTCAAAAATACATAATTCAGCACTTTCCATGAATCATCTAAGGGCTCTTGATAAATGTAACATTAGAAAAACCCTTAGAAAAATGAAAATTTATTAAGATTTTATTAATGTAAGCAATGTACTTCTGAGTAGGATCAGTTCAGATGCTGAATAATCATTTGGAAGTTGAGTGTGTTTCAGTGAAAAAAACTGTAATTCATAGCAATCTAAAAATAAATTCTTTAATGATTGAAAACTACACTAAGCCACACAGAATGCTGGTACTGGATTTACTAAAGTGGAAATAAATCAATTAAATATACTTCATTCATAGATGTACACATTACTGTTCTGATAAAGAGATAAAATAGAAAAATCTATAAAATGAAAATAAACAGAATACAGCATTTAATTCAAAATATTAAGTAAATTTGGGGCACCTGGGTGGCTCAGTTAGTTGAGCATCCAGCTCTTCATTTTCAGCTCAGGTCATGATCTCACAGTTCATGAGATGGAGACCCGCATAGAGCTCTGTGCTGACAGCACGAAGCCTGCTAGGGTTTCTCTGTCTCCTTCTCTCTGCACCTCCCCATGTGCACATGAAACTAAAAAAGCTTCTGTGCAGCAAAGGAAACAATCAACAGAGTGAAAGACAAGCTTTTGAAAGGGACTAAATAACCCAATTCAAAAATGGGCAAGGAAGACATATAAGTGGCCCAAAGGCATATGAAAAAAAAGTGTTCAACATCACTAATCATCAGGGAAATGCAAATCAAAACTACAAAGAAGTAACACTTTGCATCTGTTAGGATGGCCATTATCAACAAACAAACAAACAAAACAGAAAATAGGAAGTATTTGCAGGGAAATGAGAAATAGCAGCCTTTGTGCACTGTTGATAGAAATATAAAATAGTGGAGCCACTATGGAAAACAGTGTGGAATTTCCTCAAAAATTATATATGTAATTCCCAAATGATCTAACAATCTCACTTCTGGGTATTTATTCAAAAGAATTGAAAACAGGATCCTGAAAAGATATTTGTGCTCCCGTATTCATTGCAACATTATTCACATTAGCCAAGAGACAGAAACACGGTAAACATCCATCAGTAGATGAACGGATAAAGAAACCGTGGTACATACATAAAACAGACTACCATTCAGCCTGAAAACAGAAAGAAATCTGTCATATGCTATAAAACAGATAAATTTGGAGGACGTTATGCCAGTGTCAGTTACAGAGACATTATAGTTAAGGAGAGTTAAGTACTGCATGATTGCATTTACATGAGGGTTCTGAAGAGTCAAACCCACAGAAGTGGAAAGTGGAGGGGCGCCTGGGTGGCTCAGTCAGTTAAGCGTCCGGCTTCGGCTCAGGTCATGATCTCACGGTTCGTGGGTTCAAGCCCTGCATCGGGCTCTGTGCTGACAACTAGCTCAGAGCCTGGAGCCTGCTTCAGATTCTGTGTCTCCCTCTCTCTCTGACCTTCCCCTGCTTGCGCTGTCTCTCTCTGTCTCTCAAAAAAAAAAAAAAAAAACATTAAAAAAAAAAGAAGTGGAAAGTGGAATAAAGTGGAATACTGGCTGCTAGGGGCTGCAGAAGAGGGAAATAAAGAGTTGCTGTTCAGTGGGTATAGAGTTTCAATCATGCAAGATGAGAAAGTTCTAGAGATCTGCTGTACAACCATGTGCACAGAGTGAACAGTACCATACTGTGCAACAGCAGATTTGCTAACAAGATAGATCTCATATTAGGTGATTTTTGTTTTGACAAAATAAAAAATAATTAATAAGCAGTTAAACTTTTAAGACTTTATCATAAGATCAATCTCACTTCTGAATCAGGTAATTCACATATACTTTCGTTCTTCCAGAATAGAAAATTGTGTTTAAATTGTATAAATGCTGTTTGAATTGTGTCTTGTGGAACTATTATGAACTCTTGTCTTTTTAATAATATGGTTAAATTTGCAGCTGTCTACGTTTCCATTTACAGATACTGTCCTTATCAAATGTCTGTAATATTATCAAATACCAAAGATTGAGAACTTTCCTTTCTCCGTATTCTATAGGATCACAATTATAATTTTATTAAGGCTACAGAAAATAGAGGTAGATATACACCATAATTTCTATTAGATAAATCTCTTCTCGAAGGAGCTTGACAAATTCTAGATTAGGGGAAGAAATAAAATTGTATCCGATCAACTTAGTACTATGTAATTAACTTATAATTATAACCATTGCTCCCTTAAACTTTTAAATATAATAAATAAAATGTAGGTTTAAAATGACTTTAAGATAAGGAAATGCTAAAAGGAATCCTAAATCATCTGAAAAATAATGTGAGATTAATTACTTAAGTATCTTATTTTATTTTTAAATGCTTTATTTTATTTTTGAGAGAGAAAAAGTGCACATGCATGCGAGTGGGGGAAAGGGAGATGAGAAGGAGGACAGAGAATCTGAAGCAGGCTCCATGCTGACAGCAGCAAGCCTGATGTGGGGCTTGAATTCACGTGGGGGCTCCAACTCACTTGGGAGCTCAAACTCAGAGGGGCTCAACCTCACATGGGGCTCCAACTCATAAACCACGAGATCACAAGATCACGACCTGAGTTGAAACCAAGAGCCCGGCACTCAACCAATTGAGCCACCCAGGTGCTCCTAATTACTGAAATATTTAAAAGCACATTTCAAAACAACTACTTAGTCTAATCTGAATCATCCTTTAGAATGAAACATAAATACCAACTCCAAGGAGCCTTCCTCCCCCAGTGAGTAGTCCAGGTTAGGCATCCCTCGCAGAACTGTGGTAGCATCCTTTAAGGAAGAGATTTACTTTCTCAGCAAGTGATATTGTCTGCGTGATACCCCAGAGGCTCAGCTATTTGTGTGTGTAGTCTGTACTTCCTCTTCTGTGACCACAACATCTGGCGTGGTGCCTTCCATGTGTTAACGGTGACTCATTCATTCATACAGCAACTATTTATTGAGCACTTAATTTATTTCAATCCCACAACAGCTTATACTCTAGTGTGGGAAATGGCAAATGAACTGATGATTAGGTGAGTAAGATACAAAGACCAGGATCAAATGAGGCATTTATCACCATTGAGTCCTGGGAGACCAGAGAGTCTGTAAGTAGGAGGTGACATAGGAGGCAAATCCTAAATATGAACTAGGATTTACCAGGATGCAGTTACCAGCTTCTGGCTGGAGGAAGAGGCCAGAGGCAAGCATACTGCGGTGCCAGGAGCTGAATGAAGTAGAGGTGATAAACTAGGCTGTTTATCTAACAGAGGTGATAAACTAGAGAAAAGACTCAGGGAAGAGTGGAAACACTCTTGAAGTGACATAATGGAAAGGAAATTAGGCTTTATCCTAAAAATAAGAAGAGCAACATTTGCATATTAAAAAGCCACTTGAGGGGCTCCTGGGTGGCTCAGTCATTTAAGCATTTGGCTTAGGCTCAGGTAGTGATCTCAGGTTCCTGAGTCAAGCCCCTGCATCTGGCTCGGTGCTGACAGCAGGGAGCCGAGAGCCTGCTTCCGATTCTCTGTCTCCCTCTCTCTCTGCCTTTCTCTCTCTTGTGTTCTCTCTCTTTCAAAACTAAAATAAACATTTTTTAAAAAGCCACTTTAACAGAAGTATGGCCAGAGAACTAATGAGATGTAAGAATGGAGGCAAGAGGTGAAGTAGGAGGCATTTCAACAATCCAGACAAAAGATGCGGCTCCCTGGACTAGGGGATACACTGCAAGAATGCAAGATTTGGGGAAGGCAGCAGGACTGACTCACTGCAGAAAGGGAAGGAGGAGTGAGGTGAGAATGCTCACCACAGTTCTGGCTTGGGCTACCCCATGATCTATGCATGGTATCATCCATGGAACTAGGGAATGTTTACAGAGAGATGAATAAATGAGTGCAAGAATAAATGGAAAAAATGGCTAAGTTAATTCTTTTGTATGTGGGGCAATACTTTAGCCAAATATTGTGTATATACAAGCATGTATAAAAAGTATATACTACCTGGAATCTCAGAAAATTAGATTAGGAACCAAGAGATTAATGCTTTGGGCAACTGCCAAGAACCTTATATCAATCTTAAAGGTAAATTTAATGAAACAAACGTTTAAAGCAATATAATGTTTCTAATATTCAGAGCCTATGATTGCTGAAACTGGCTTCCATCCCTAAGACCTCCACGCAAATGCACATCTGTAGATAGGGATAACCTGCACATGTACTGTGTGTGTACCAGCACTGAGAACTTTTAAATTTGTGAACACAGCCGGTACGTGTGCTCAAGTGTGAATACATATATGCTTTTATGTAACAAAAAGATTCTAATCCTCAGAAGGCTCTTTATTTTTACATATTAATTTATTTTACATTTTCCTAATTTTATTATGTTACTTGACATATTTAATTGGGGAAGGTTGACTGAGAGAATATTAGTTGGTAGTAAGTGTAAGTACTGAGAAAAAAAGGGTCATGGCACTAGAGAAAAACTAAATTAAGAGAAAATGCAAATAAAGACCAGTGACTTATATTAAACAGTTTAGAAATGAAACTAAACTAATCATAGGTAAATCCTATGATTAGATCAAAGTAGAAAAATACACTGAGAAAATGAGAGTCCCAAGAAAAACAAAGAGGGAAACAAAGCACATATGACTGATTTATTAAGAGAATATCCACTCCAACTCATGCTCTCTACAGAAGATCTCCAGAAGCAAACTGCTGATTAGTGGCATAAAGGGAAGATGAAAGGTGTAACAATGATCTAGGTCCACCGTTACATGGGTGTATCATGATGGTCCTGACAGTATGTAGGATGCAAGGGATTTTACTGACAGGTGCATGAAGTAGCATTAGCGGGCATCCTATTGGGTGCCTTAATGTTAGAAAGACTTGGGGGCTGTCCAAAGGACACAGGATGGGCCTTTGGGCAGCACTGTTCTGAAACCTACTTAATCCCAGATTTGAGCAGCTCTCCCTTTGTTTCCCTTCCTTCCCCTTTCTGAGCCTATGTGGTCTAGCGATGGATGAGCCCCTCTTACGTCAGAAGAGTGTCAGGGCTGTAAAGGATCATATTCTCTCTTTATATTAACACTGCATAAGGAGATTGTTCTTGCCTGCTTATAAAAGAACAAGAAAGGGCAATGAAAGTAATTCCAAACTGAAAGAAACGTGTCTTTGTTCCGTCACCTTAAAAACACAACCTTATTCCTGAATGGAGCTTTTTCATAATTAGTAGGCACTGACTACATAATAAGTAATTCAGGTTTCACATACAATCTAATTTATATTTTTGACATATATAAATAGATAAAAATAATAATGGATTACAAGTTTTTTATCAGCTAGAAAATCTCATAAAAAACAGTTTATATTGTTTTAAGGGAATTAAAAATACATATATTTTAATGCTGTTCATCTCTGATAGACAAAAACACATTTCCTATATTATTAATGGAAGAGCAATAATATTTGGAGTTTGTGTATTATAACCTGCCTATTAGAAGCCTGCCCTCTTGGACCCAGGGCCCCTCGGACTTATCATAGACCATAAAAGCCACAACGTCATATATTTAAGTGTGAATCAGGTCGGCATTCTTTTCAAGATTAAACTCTTAAGGCATACCTTTATAAAATGCAGATTTAATAGAGCTTTGAGCATAAGCTGATAAGAAGTAAAGAGGTAGAATAATGTAGCCAAATGCCTCTGATTGGCTCTATTCATCAGCAATTTCTAACAAAAGAAAACAATAAGAGAAACTCCAAAAGAATATGGAGTTGTATAACCTCTTTCTGTTTAAAGCCAAGACACAACCAGGGGCACCTGGGTGGCTCAGTGGGTTAAGTGTCCCACTCTTGATTTCAGCTCAGGTTATGATCTCACGGTTCATGAGTTCGAGCCCTGTGTTGGGCTCCATGCTGAGAGCACAGAGCTTACTTGGGATTCTCTTTCTTGCTCTCTTTCTCTGTCCCTTCCCCTGCTTGCTCTCTCTCTCTCTCAAAATAAATACTTTTTTTAAAAAATACAAATAAAAAAAGACACAACCAGATTTCATTTTATAAACACTTTCTTCCTAGATGATTCTCAAATAAGTCATCCTATTTAGACTTCTATGTACGGTTATGAATCTTTAACATTGTTCCATTGATGTTCTTGGAGTTATTGGTAAACCTACTGCATCAGTGTAGCTTAAGTTTATTTGGCCTATATTTATACCAATATCATTAGTGCTCCCCATTGTAAAGTAATGAAGAATGTTAAATACATAACCATATACAGGGCTCGAAGCTAAGGACTTCAGACAAAGACACGCACGCACACACACACACACACACACACAGTGGCTGAGAGAGAAAGAGCAAAAGACAAAAAAAGGGAGAAAGGGAGGGAGTTGTTTGGTGGGCATTAAAAAGGCCAAGATAGGAAAAAAGTCATTCTCAAAGATTTCGTGAACTAAAAGTTAACATATTTTATTTTTTAAATACATGCTTATATTTCTTAGCTCTATCCTCTTCATGCCATTAATAAGCAACTTGTTTTTTATACTGCTTTAAAAACACAAGTATCTTTCTCACTGATGATGGTACTTTCATGAATGTGGTTTTACTGTATTAAAAAATCAATATACACATTATTACTGTATTTCGAGAAAGAAAATAGCCTATTTATATATTTACATAATTAAAATATCAAGTGAAAACTATACTTATGTTCCTATTAATAACAAATATTTAAGACCTATAGGCTGAAAATTATAGTGTCATAAATTTTTATTACTTTTTTGACTGCCTTTCTTACAATTCAGTGTGGAAATATATCTCCAGTTTGCTTTCAAAGTGTAATATATATATATATATATATATATATATATATGTTTTTAGAGAGACAATCAAAATGGTTTTACATGTGAATTTTTTATTTACTTAGTTGCTATTCACAGAATCTTCCCAAAAATTATCTACATTCAAAATTAAAAAGTATAATACATCCAGTACTGCCAGAAATTACCCAAGGATCTCTCATTTTTTTTTGTCACAGGGGTACCATTCACTTATAAACCCATCTTCCCTGTATAAATTTGCATTTAAAAAAATATTATGCATACACATGTCATTTATATACATACGTGAACCAAAATTTGGGGGAAAGCTGTGCTAACCAAAGTTAAACATATTTCTTTGCAAAGGATATTTCAAAGGATTTTGACTATGGAGGAGGAGCATAAAGTATGCAGCATTTCCGATTTGGAAGCAAACTCTTTTTTCTTTCTTAGACCAGTTAAGTCTTAGAACATTCTTACGAACACCTTCCCTTAATCTCTTTTTCACAACTTTATCCAGTATGAAAACCTACAGTAACTCACTAACAACACAGCTAGAACTCCATTTTTGGGAAAAAAAGTTATAAAATTCCAACTAATAAAATTTGAATTTATATACCATTAAGATGGTATTTGCAAGAAAGACATTTCATACTCAATTCTGAAGTTGAAATAACAGCTATTCTTCATATGTTGGCAAGAAAACTTAACATTTGACTATGAAATCATGCAATTATTTAATAACAACTATGAAACAATCATGCTTTTTTTTTTTTTTTTTTGCTCTTTTACTTGTTAGGGTAAGAGAAATAAAACACACTATCCCTGTGCCTTAAATTTGATTTCTAGCAATTTGTTTTTAATTATATCCATGGGTGTTTCCAGAGTTCTCTCATTTCATTTTATGATTAACTGACTTTGAACTAAATACGTCACTTGCCAGCATGGAGAGACACAAGTAAGCAGTCAGGCTTACTCATCTGGAAGAGCACAATCGGGCACAATTCTGGTTCCGCTTTCATACGGTACAATACCTGGACATCTATACAGCTTCCTTGCCTGTGCAATATCTCCCTTGCTTAAACGGGTTCGCTGACCGATTGCAGGACGGATGCCATTATCATCACGAGATGGGAGAATCGTATCCAGAAACATCCCCCTGAAAAAAATCAGAAGCAAGCCACACATAAGTCACCAAATTAAGACGCGTAGGTTCCTTACAAGTCGAAGATTTTTTTTTCAAAGGCATGTCAATTAAAAGGAAAACACATCAGTGTTGAACTTTAAATAGGGTGCCAGACTTTCAAAACACATTCATCAAAGTAGGAAAAAAAGGTTGTGGTAAACTGTATACCCAGCATAAAGTCAGTGACGAAATTCACTTTACTTTAGAAATGATTTTTAAAAATCTAGAATTCTACATAGTTCCCCCACACCAAGTGTACCATGGCTTTTATTTTAGTCTTTTAAGCAGATCTAAGGACCCCTTCGATTACTAAATTGTAAAACAAATTTTCCTCATAGAAATCTATTTTTAAGGACAATGTATAATACATATTTTTAAGGTTACTAAGATTGCAAAAGTCAAACAAAATAGGTTATTTTTTAGTCGAAATACTAATTTTAACTAAAATTAATTAACCTGTGTATTCTTAGAAGTCCAAGTATTAAAGTATATATTAAAAGAACAGGAAAAAAGAGAGTGTCAAATTTTACAAACAACAGTTTAAAGAAAAATAGCTTTTGATAAATGCACACACAGAAAGAAAATAACATTTTCATGGTAAAATTAAGAAGAAAAAACTAGCAATGCACTCATAACGCTGTTAGAGACACCAAGTTATGAGATCGAGGTTGTGATAAAAATTCAACATCTTCTTAATATTCAAAACTAAAAATTCTGAATATAATGCACTAAAGATACAGTTTTAATTTTGCAATGAATGTCAACATTTATAGCTCTAAAGGAAAAACTGAGCTTAAAAGTTAAATAGAGTGGGAAACTATTCCAGTGGTAAGAAGGATGGAGTATATGAGGGTTTTCAAAAAAAAGTATATGAAATTAGTTTTTTTTATTCTAGGGAAAGAGAGAGAGAGAGAGAGAGAGAGAGAGAATGCTAAGCAGGCTCCATGCTTAGGCAGACCCCAACATGGAGTACAGTCGCATGACTGTGGGATCATGACCTGAGTCAAATTCAAGAGTAGGACACTCAACCAACTGAACCACCCAGGTACTTCAAAAGTATTTGAAATTAAGGAATACAATTGTAAAAAAAAAAATCTTTTTAATAAGATGAAAGACATGATACGCCTTTCTAAACTTTTAATGAATACATTGTATATAAACTAAAGTTTAAAGAAATTTCATCACTACATATTCTTCCTTTAGGAAATGCTAACTAAGCACTGTTGTACATCTGGATTTATAGCCTTTAATAAAAGAAATGTTATGATTCTCACATTTTAGTGTGGGGCGAGATATATTAAACAAAAGATTGATAACTGAGATAGTGACAAGTACTATGGAGAAAAAGAAGTGAAGATGGATATTGATTATCCACTGACGGGGTAGCTTTTAAATAGTTAGATCAAAGGAAAAATCACTTGGGGCGCCTGGGTGGCTCAGTCGGTTAAGCGTCCGACTTTAGCTCAGGTCATGATCTCACCATTCGTGGGTTTGTGCCCCGCGTCAGGCTCTGTGCTGACAGCTAGCTCAAGCCTGGAGCCTGTCTTCGGATTCTGTATCTCCCTCTCTCTCTAACCCTCCCCTGCTCACACGTCTCTGTCTCTGAAAAATAAATAAAAAAACATTAAAAAATTTAAAAAAAGGAAAAACCACTTGAAAGTTGACATTTTGGGCAAACATGACGGGACTGAAGATGAGGGCATTGTGAGTAAATGGGAGTAGAGACTTCCAAAGAGGAAAAACAGGAAATTCAACTGTTCATAGATGGGAGGATCCTTAAAGTATTTGAGTGTCACACAGCTAATGTGACTCTTAGCCTGAGGAAAACTGTTAATATCTGGAAGATGGTAAACAGAGGAGTGACACGATCTATGTATTTTATGACTAACCTCTCTGACTCCAAGGTCAAGGTAGTGATCTTTAGATAAAACCCAGATAACACAAAAAGAGAATGGAGCTTTTTATAAATTTAAGTATCAATAGAACACCACATGCATACTGCCTGAGATAAAAGTAGGGAAGGGAAACTAATGATTTATGGGAGTTGACTAGCAAAAAAGAGAGCTTGCACATACTTAATTAGATGCAACTACAGCTAGGCCAATGCAATTGAAGGGGAAGTTGAGCTAAAAAATAGGGTAGCATTGAGAAAAGCCATTCTTCAACTACGCTTCATGAATCACTGTATACATTAAGTAGGTTAGGTCCAAATTAATGAAGGGTTGCCATTTCTGCAGTACTTCAGTACCAACAAAGTATTCATTATTTTCTATTTCTAAAAACAGATTTGTAATCTATAAAGTTTCATTTTTTCCAGTTTTCAAAACTGTTCAATTTAAAAAGGTTAAGGACATCTTGGCATGGATATATTCAATCTCAGACGACAGAATGATGAATTTTGACTTCTTCTCTCTAGTGAGGTAACCTCTCATTCTTTTGTTCTTTCTTTGTGTCAGGAAGTTAACAATTATCTCCCTCCATGTCCATGCCATTAAGCAATGTAGGCTCTTCCTGACTATCCTCAGTGAGGCACTATCAATAGTCCACAGATTACAAAAGGCTTCATTTACTAATCTTCATTTGCTCCACCTACATGAGAAGAGTGAATTAGCTATGCTTTTTAACGAAACTTTGTAAAATTTTGCAATTCTTTTCTTAATGAAAAATGGGCAATCCCAGTTAGCAAGTCACAATATTACAAATTGCCCAGGCATATAAAGGTCCCATACATCTAGCCTTATTCTTCCTAAAAGTAAGTACCCAAATCTGCTGATGGGCTACATTCATGAAAACAACTAAAACTTTTACGACTCCCTGGGTTCAGAATAGAAAAAATATATATAAAATTTCAAATATTTGCATTAATAGAATGAAGAACAACAACGAAAAAATCCCACATATTCATCTAACTGATGTAGAAAAGGCATTTGACAAATTTCACACCTTTCATGATCAAAACTTTCAATGAACTAGGAATAGAAGGAAACCGTCTCAACATAAAGACCATGAATGAAAAATCTACAGCTAACATCATACTCAGTGGTGAAAAACTGAGTTTTTCATCTAAGATCAAGAACAAAGCAGAAATGCCTGCTGTCACCTCTTCTATTCGACATAGTATTGGAAGTTGTAGCCAGAGCAATTAGGCAAGAAAAAGAAGTAAAAGGCATCTAAATAGGAAAGAAAGAAATAAAATCATCTCTCTTTCCAGATCATATAATCCTATATGTAGAAAACCCTAAGGAGTCCATAAAAAAAGTTACAGCTAATAAATTCATATTGTTGCAGGATTCAAACTGAACATACAAAAATCAGTTGCAATTCCATATAGTAACAATGAACAATCTGAAAAGGAAATTAAGAAAAACAATTCCAAGGGCATCTGTGTGGCTCAGTCGGTTAAGCACCTGACTTCAGCTCAGGTCATGACCTCACAGTTTGTGAGTTCGAGCCCCATGTCTGTCAGCACAGAGCCTGGAGCCTGCTTCGGCTTCTGTGTCTCCCTCTCTCTCTGCCCCTCTCCCATTCACACTCTGTCTCTTTGTCTCTCTCTCTCTCTCTCTCTCTCTCTCTCTCTCAAAAAGTAAATGAACACTAAAAAAATTTAAAAAAAGGAAAGCAAATTCCATTTAAAATACCATCAAAAAGAATAAAGTACTTAGGAATAAACCCAACCCAAAAGGTAAAAGACTTCTAAACTAAAAACTACAAAGCACTGTTGAAAGAAATTAAAGAAGAGACAAATAAATGGAAAGACATTCCATTCTTATGGATAGCATGGACATTCCATGCTTCATTTGTTACGATGTCCACACTACATAAAATGATCTATAGATCCAGCACAATCTCTATCAAAACCCAATAGCATTTATTGCAGAAATAGAAAAACAGACCTAAAATTCATATGGAATCTCATAGAACCTCCAATAGTTAAAAAATTTTGAAAAACACCAAAGTTGGGAAATTCACACATTGTGATTTCAAAACACATTATAAAGCTATAATAATCAAAACAGTGTGATACTGGTATACAGAGACCTACAGACGAGTGGAATAGAATAAGAATCTCAGAAATAAACCCTAGTGGATATGATCTTTAATAAGTGTTTAAAAAACACTTAATGGGGAAAACAACAACAACAACAATCTTTTCAACAAATGATGTTGGGAAAACTGAATATCCATGTGTAAGACAATAGAGTTAGGTAATTATTTAAGCTATATAAAAAAAGTGAACTCAAATAGATTAAAGACCTAAACACAAATCCCAAAACTATACAACTCCTAGAGGAAAACAGTGGAAAAGCTTCATGACATAGAATCTGGCAATCATTTCTTGGATACTAAAGCATAGTTAACAAAAGTAAAAATAGATAAGTGGGACTACATCAAATTAAAAAGCTACTATGCAGCAAAGATGAAAAAAGAGAAAATATTTGCAAATTATACATCCAAAAAGGAGCCAGAATATACCAGAAATCCTGTAATTCAACAACAAAAATTGAATAATCTGACTTTAAAATGGGCAAAAGAATTGAATAGACATTTCTTCAAAGACAATACACAAATAGAATGCACATGAAAAAATACTCAACATCATTAATCATCAGAGAAATGAAAGTCAAAACCACAATGAAACATCAAGTTATACCCATTAGGATGGCCACAATTTAAAAAAAGAAAAAGAAAAGAAAAGACAATAACACATGTTGGTAAGGATATGGAATAATTGGAACACTTTGTGTACTGTGGTGGGATTATGAAATGGTGCAGCTACTATAGAAAACATCATGAAGTTTCTTCAAAAAATTAAAAATAGAACTACCATATGATCCAGCAATCCTACTTCTGGGTATATATGCAAAGTAGTTGAAAACAGAGTCTGGAAAAGATATTTGTATACCCGTATCGATGGCAGCACTATTCACAATAGCCAACAACTCAACTCAAATGTCTATCAGCGAATGAATAAATAAACAAAATACAGTATATACATACGAGGGAATATTATTCAGCCTTAAAAAGGAAGGAAATCCTGTCACATGATAAACTTGGATAAACCATGAAGACATCGGGGCTGGAAGGAGGGGAAATGGGGCATTGTTTAATGGACACTGGGTTTCAGTTTTGCAAGATGACATGGTTTATCCAGGTTGTAGGTTCAACCAACAACATGGGCATTGGGGGTACAGATTACTTAAAATAAAAAAACTTTAAAAAACAAAATCTTTTAAAAAAACAAAAAAAGGACTTATTTTAAAGAGACAGGGGTACTAATTTGATTTTTTTATCTTCTTTCTGACCATGCCCTTAGAAATAGATGTTTGAGGGGCATCTGGGTGGCTCAGATGGTTAAGTGTTGTGCTCTTGACTTTGGCTTAGTTCATGATCTCACGGTTTGCAGTTTTGAGCCCCGCATCTTCTCTCTCTCTTATTCTCTGCCCCCCAAATGAATAAACTTAAATTTTTAAAAAGAAATAGATGTTAAATGAATTATGAAGTGGACATAAGTGGGCAAAAAGAATGAGTTAGAATGGACCTATGAGTGTAAAATGAGCATAAAAGGGGAAAAAGGATGACTTCAATGGTTTGACAGATCTAAACTCCTTACCTGGGAACTATTTGCTCGATGATATCATCATTAGAATAAAGCAATTGAAACTCAAATTTATTATGTTCTTTAAAAATAGCGTTAAATCTTTAATGAAATGAATTTAAGGTTAATAAGTGGTGAAATTCTAAATTATATGAGGTAAAATATGTTCATAATATGTTCTTTGAGAATTAAAATAGTTAAGCAACTTTCAAGCATAACTAGTAGTTGACCAATAGAAAACACACAGTAGAAAACACAAATAGAGAATAAACATTCCAACTCAACAACCAAGTACCCTATTTGATTTGTGGATGCCTAATTTTCATTAAATGATGCTATGCCAATTTAAAATACTGATTGGTTTAATACTCATTTTCATTGGACTTTTAAAAGTGATTTAGGGATATCAAATAGTTTAAATAATTTATGCCATTTTAATTTTTAATCTGAATGTATGTATTTGATAGGAAACGTGAAAACATGTTTTTAAAATCTCAAATGCTGGTGTTGGCTATAAATCTTAATCAATATTTTTGTACTGGAGGGCAACAGTATTTGAAAGTGGTTCGAATTCTAATGTTAAGCATAGCTTTGTCAGAAGCCACACAGAGGAAAGGAATTAAAAGTCAAAAGGTATAACCTGAGACTCCAACCTTGAGAAGGTGTTCCTGGCATAGTGCATGATGCTGTCAAAATCATATCTTTCTCCAAGTGAGTTCACTTCTCCAGGCTCCATCTTCAGAAAATTGTACTCTTGACCTAAGAAACATTTCAGAAGACTTTTAGCAGACAGAGAAAAGAACAGAACAGCCCCTCCTAAGCCTGCATCTGGTCTTTACTAAATGCCAGTTGCAGCTACATCGGAACACCCAGGTACGTGCAAAAGTATGCACGCACGGGCACAGTTTTCACTTAACATCATGTTGAAAAAGTAATACTAAATTTCATTAGTAAGTTCATTTGGGGGAAAAAACGGTGGATTACCAAAAGCATACTTCAGGTTGTTTTCCATGTATATGTTTTATGTTCTTATAAATACGTGTTTTCTAAAAATCTCAATGCTTTTTTCAACACCACAGGAATGATTATAAAAAAGTTCCATCTTTACCAAATGAGACTCCACCTTTCTCTTAGGACTACATTGGCCAAGATCAACAAAAATTACCTTTTGCTTTAGAGGCTTTCTATGAAGCACTGAGAAAAATATAAAAACAGTATTTGTACATACACAAAACACTGCAGGCTTTACTATGTGACTTTGTCACTAAAGGCAAAAACAACAGCAGCATATTTTGCTCAGAATTGAAACAAGATTCTCTCTGAAGAATCTATTCCAACCTCTACTGGGAGGGTGTTTTGATCAGGAAGAATATGCTTGAGAACTTAATAATTTATTTATTTTTGCTTTACTTTTCACAACTGTTATTGTTACTTCTGGATATTTTCCTTTTAATACATTTTCCAACTGGCTGTTTATATCTGTATTGTTACACTGTTTCTTGAAACTTGAAAATAACAGACTTAGAAATGTAGATCTGTGGCAGTGGTTCCAGAAGCAGAGAATTTCCTCAGATAGAGTTTAGACCTTAGTGACTCCGTTTTCATAATTTCAGTAGCCAAAGACAGCTGCTTTAGTGGCTCATGTAACTTAAAAAGCTTTTAAAGATCGAAATGTAAAAAGGTGAGCTCCTAGAATTCTAAATTCAAGGTTCCAGCTTAAAATGGAACTATTACAACACTCATCTAGCTAGATATTTATTCCAACTGCTGTTATTACAATGAAAAATATAAATATCACATTAATAAAATTTTCAAAAAGACAAAGACATTGAGTGATACCAAAGTATAGTATGTCTTCTGCATGTGATAAGGAAACCTGTTGTACTCAGCACTAAGGATTAAAGAATCATCCTGATGTTACAGAACCCAAGTCCCAGACTAAAGTGTTTTAGTTTATCTGTCAATGAATTCACACATTAAATAGTTTTAATGAACTAACCAGCTTGTACGGTGAAATATGTGTTCCCCAAATATCTGATGTGTCTATTTGTATTATAACCAGTTTCAGGAAATGCTCTGTATCCTTGCCCACTTCTCACAGAAACAACTGTTAAAACTCTCTTTTTTAGAATTTTTTAATGTTTTATTTATTTTTGAGAGAGAGAGAGAGAGACAGCATGATAAGGGCAGGGTCAGAGAGAGAGGAAGACATAGAATACGAAGCAGGCTCCAGGTTCTGAGCTGTCAGCACAGAGCCCGACACGGGGCTCGAACCCACAAATCATGAGATCATGACCTGAGCTGAAGTCGGATGCTTAACCGACTGAGTCACCCAGGCACCCCAAAACTCTCTTCTTCATAAGGAAGAATAAGTGTGTTTTAACATATCCAATTCTAAAGTGAGATTTTCATAAAGCTATGGAGCTATTTTCATAAAGCTATGGAGCTGATTTCATAGACATTAATCTATGGCCCAGTGGAGATTTCAAATTCAAGCATAATATGGGAAGATATTCTCTAGTTAAGACAAAATGCTTTATGAAAATTTCTGAAAGTGGAACATTAAGCAACTTTGGTCATACATTCTGAGGCATATAAGTGAGCACTTAACATGGAGATGACTCAGTGTTTTGTGCTAAATAAAAACAATATAACCATACATGGTCCAAATAAAGAAGCATGAATTTATTTCGTGAATAAAGGGAAGAGGACCAGAGATACAGAGAACCAGGGGAACTCACCCTAAACAATTTAAAAAAATGATGAACCTTCTTCTTGAAGGAATATTCTAAAATGGATTAAAGAGGGGCACTCGATGGCTCAGCTAACTCTTGGTTTCAGCTCAGGTCATGATCTCATAGTGATTTCAGCTCAGATAATGATCTTGTGGTTCATGAGTTCGAGACCTGCACTGGGCTTTGCGCTGAGAGTGCAGATTCTGCTTGAAATTCTCTCTTCTTCTCTCTCTCCCTCCTGCTCTCTCTCTCTCTCTGCCCCTCCCCCTGCTTGTGCTCTCTCTTTCTTTATCAAAATAAATAAAGAAACTTAAAAAAATAAAAATAAAAACAATAGATTGAAGTAACACAATCCTTATACCAATCTGGCTCCTATTGTACTTACTAATTTTGCATATAAATGTGAGGCTAAAGTCTGCACTTATTAGACATTGCCCTTGAATAACAGTTGATCTTAAGTTTCTGAGCCAGAGCTAGTCATAAATTTGTTGAAGATTAATCTCCAGCATGAACTCTTTCATACTAGAATTGCCCTGCTCCACTAGTTCCAAATACTCAGGAAATCTCACACAATAAATTCTTTCTTTTCCATTGGCCTGAATGTTGAGTCACCCACAGTATGAATAGCCATAATTTCCTAAGCACTGTGTTAAGTATTATACATTTCTATACTACTTACATATTTCTTGCTTGTTTTAAATACATACATAGGTTAAAACAGAGTCCTACTATTAACAGTAAGAATCATTCTTGAAAGTTACTTCCTGTATAAGATGTTTTCTCCATGTAATAAAAGAAACCTAATAACTATGGTTAACAGCAGACTTCTCAGTTAATTGGTAGTTGAAATCATTTTCCAAAATATTGTCTCCTCTTTATTTCTTTCTTAATGATATAAAGATGAACTTTGATAGCTGGCTTAGGCACTTGAGTCTCCTATATTGAGAGTAAACATTTTTTTTTACTTCTCCTTGAATAATCAACACTACAAATGATTTCATCATTTTTTAAACTGATATACAATTGACATACTCTATGGTATTATTTTCATATGTACAACATAGTGATTAGACACTTGTATACACTGCAAACTGGTCACCACAATATATCTAATCACTATCAATCACGATGCAAAGTTAATAAAATGTTGACGGAATTCCCTATGTGGTACATTACATATCCATGACTTACTTATTTTATAACTGGAAGTTTGAACTTCTTTATTCTGTTTACCTACGTCGCATCCCCAAATCCCCTCCCCTCTGACAACCACCACTCTGTTCTCTGTATCTGTGAATCTCAGTTTTGTTCTGGTTTATGCATTTGTTTTGTTTTTTAGATTCCAATTAGAATTGAAATCATGTGGATTTGTCTTTCTCTGTCTGACTTATTTCACTTAGCATAATACCCTCAAGGGTCCATCCATGTTATCACAATTGGCAAGATTTCATTTTTCATGACTGAGTAATATACCAGTGTGTGTGTGTGTGTGTGAGAGATATGTCTTTTTTATCCATTCATTTACTGATAGATGGATACCTAGGTTGTTTTCCCATCTTGACTATTGTAGATAATGCTGCAATGAAGATAGGGATGCATATATCTTCTTGAATTGGTGATTTTGTTTTCTCTAGACAGATAACAAGAAGTGGAATTGCTGGATCATATGCTAGTTCTATTTTTAATTTATTGAAGAACCTCCATACTGTTTTCTGTAGTGGCAACAATAGTGCATGAAGGCTCCCTTATCTCCACATCCTTCCCAAGACTTGTTATCTCTTGGGGTACCTGGGTGGCTCAGTAGGTTAAGCAGCTGATTTTGGCTTAGGTCATGATCTCGCAGTTCGTGAGTCTGAGCCCTGTGTCGGGCTCTGTGCTGCCAGCTCAGAGCTTGGAGCCTGCTTCAGATTCTGTGCCTCTTTCTCTCTCTGCCCTTCTCCTGCTCAAGGTCTGTCTCTCTGTCTCTCAAAAATAAACAAACATTAAAAAAAAATTTTAAATAAAAAGACTTGTTATCTCTTATCTTTTTGACCAAGGCCATTTTAACAGATGTGAGGTGATATCTCATTGTAGTTTGATTTGCATTTCCCTGATGACTAATAACATTGAGAATCTTTTCATGTGCCTGTTTTCTTTTTTTTTTTAATTTTTTAACACTTATTTATCATTGAGAGACAGAGAGAAACAGAGCATTATCATGGGAGGGGCAGTGAGAGGGGGAGACACAGAATCTGATGGAGGCTCCAGGCTCTGAGCTGTCAACAGAGCCCAATGCAGGGTTCGCACTCACAAACCATGAGATCATGACCTGAGTCAAAGTTGGACGCTCAACCGACTGAGCCACCCAGACGCCCCTCATATGCCGGTTTTCTATCTGTATGTCTTTTTTGGGAAAATATCTATGCAGAGACTCTGTCCATTTTTTAATCAGATTATATTTTGTTATTAATTTGTACGAGTTCTTTACATATTTTGGATGTTAATAACCTCTTATCAGATATATGATTTGCAAATATCTTCTCCCATTCAGCAAGTTGACTTTCATTTCATTGACAGTTTCTTTCACTATGCAGAAGCATTTTAGTTTGATGTAGACCCATTTATTTTTCCTTCTATTACCCTTGCATTTGAAATCAGATCAAAAAAGAAAAAAAGAAACATTGCTAAGCCTAATATTAAGGAGGTTACTGCCAGTGTTTTCGTCTAGGAATTTTATGGTTTCAGGTCTTATATTTGACTTTAATCCATTTTAAGTTAATTTTTGTGTATGGTGTAAGATAGTAATCCAGTTTCATTATTTTGCATGTAGCAGTCCAGTTTTCCTAACACCAATTATTGAAGAAACTATCCTCTCTTTATTGTATTATTCTTGCTCCTTTTGCTATAGATTAATTGATCATATACGTGTTGGTGTATTTATGGACACTCTATTCTGTTCCATTGATCTATAAGGCTGTTTTTAAGACAGTATCATACTGTTTTGATCACTGTAATTGTATAGTATAGTTTGAAATCAGGGAGCATGATACTTCTGGTTTCGTTTTTTCTTTCTCAAGGTTGCTTTGTCTATTCAGGGTCTATTGTGACTCCATACAAATTTTAGCATTATTTGTTCTAGGTCTCTGAAAAATGCCATTAGATTCTTGATAAGGATTGCACTGAATCTGTATATTGCTTTGGGTAATATGGATATTTAATGATATTAATTATTCTAATCTATTAATGTGGAATATGTTTTTACTTATTTGTGTTTTCTTCAATTTTTTTCATCAGTGTCTTACTAGTTTTCAGTGTACAAGTCTTTCACTTCCCTGGTTAAATTAATTCCAAGGTATTTTATACCATCTGATGCAATCATAAATGACTGTTTTCTTGATTTCTCTTTCTGATAATTTCTCATTAATGTATAGAAACACAACATAGTTTTATATATTAATTTTGTATTCTGCAAAATTTACTTAATTCACTTATTGGCACTAAATGGATAAATTTATTGAAGCCTTTAAATTCTTCTACAAATAGCATCATGTCATCTATAAATAGTGGCTGTTTTATTTCCTTTCCAAATTGTATGTGTTTTATTTCTTTTTATGATCTAACTGCTGTAGCTAAAACTTCCAATACTATTTTGAATAAAATTGCCAAAAGTGTCTTGTTCCTTATCTTACAGGAAACACTTTCAGTTTTTCACCATTGAGTAAGACATTAGCTGTGATTTTGTGATATATGGTCTTTATTATGTCAAAGTACAGTCCTTCTATACCCACTTTGTTAGGAGTTTTTATTATAAAATGATGTTGAATTTTGTCAAATGCTTTTTCTATATCTATTGAATTGCTCATATGATTTTTATATTTTGGGCTTTTTTGTTTCCAATTATTATTATTTTTTAACATAATTTATTATCAAATTGGCTAACATACAGTGTGGACAGTGTGCTTGGTTTTGGGGGTAGATTCCCATGATTCATCACTTATACACAACACCCAATGCTCATTCCAGTAAGTGCCTTCCTCAATGCCCATCATCCATTTCCCCTTGATTTTTATATTTTGTAATGCAGTATACCACATTGATTAATTTGCCCATGTTTGAGCATCCTTGCACCCCAGGAATAAATTGCACTTGATCATAGTGTATGATCTTTTTAATGGATTATTTGGGTTTACTAATATTTGCTAATACTTTCCTGGGGATTTTTGCATCTATATTCATCAGGGATATTGGCCTGTAATTTTCTTTTTTTGTGCTGCCCTTGTCTGATTTTAGTATTAGAGTAATATTGACTTTGTAAGATGAGTTCAGAAGCATTTCATCCTCTTCAATTTTTTGGAATAGTTTGAGAAGGATAGGTATTATATCTTCTTTGAATATTAAGTAGAATTTACCAATGAAGCATTCTGGTCTTGGACTTTTGTATGTTGGGAGCTTTTTAGTTACTAATTCAATCTCCTAATAAGTAATTAGTATATTCAGATTTTCTATTTCCTTGAGATTCAGTCTTGGAAGATTGTATGTTTCTAGAAATATAAACAATTCTTCTAGGGCACCCTATTTGCTTATCTATAATTGTTCATATTAGTCTAATGATCCTTTGTATTTCTATGGTATCAGTTGTAACTTCTATTTCATTTTTAATTTTATTTATTTGAGCCCTCTCTTTTTCTTGGTGAGTCTAACTGAAGATTTATCAGTTTTATCTTTCCAAAGACCCAGCTTTTAATTTCATTGATCTTTTCTATTGTCTATTAAGTTCTATTCCATTTATTATTTCCTTCCTTCTACTAACTTTGGCTTCATTTATTTTTTTTCTAGTTCCTTTGGGTGTAAAATTAGATTGTTTATTTTAACTTTTTTTTTTGTTTTCTTGAGATAGGCTTGTATTGCTATGAACTTAACCTCTTATAATCACTTTTACTGCATTTCATAAATTCTGGCATATCATATTTCTGTTTTCCTTTGTATTTAGGTATTTTTTAATTTCTCTTTTAAATTCTTCAATGACTCAGTGGAGAAAATATCTTTTTTTCTATTCCTTCACTTTCAGTCTGGTGTCCTTAGTTCTTAAGTGAGTTTCTTATAGGCAACATATAGATGAGTAGTTTTTAAAATATTCAGCCACTTTACATCCTTCGATGGGAGTACTTAGTCCATTTACATTTAAAGTAATTATTGAGAGGTATATACCTATTGCCATCTTGTTGGCTGTTTTCTGGCTGTCATCATTGTTTTTCTGTTTAAAGAAGTCCTTTTAGGGGTGCCTGGGTTAGTTCTAAGTGTCTGACTTCACCTCAGGTCATGGTCTCATGGTTTGTGAGTTCAAGTCCCATGTCAAGCTCTGTGCTGACAGCTCAGAGTCTGGAGCCTGCTTCAGATTCTGTGTCTCCCTCTCTCTCTGTCCCTCCCCTGCTTGTGCTCTGTTTCTCTCCCTCTCTCTCAAAAATAAATAAACATTAAAATAAAATTTTTAAAGAAGTCCTTATACAGTTTCTTATAAGTCTAGTTTAATGGTGGTGAATTCCTTTAAGGTTTTGCTTGTCTGGAAAACTCTCCTTCAATTCTGAATGATAACTTTGTTTGGTAGAATATTCTTCATTGGAAGGTTTTTTTTTTCCTTTCAGTATTTTGAGTAGGTCATGCCACTCTCTTCTGCTCTGCTAAAGTTTCTTCTAAAAATTCTGCTGATGGCCTTATGGGATTTCCATTGTATGTAACAAGCTTTTTTCCCTTAATACTTTTAAGATTATCTATTTATATTTAACTTTCAATGTTTTAATTGTAATGTATCTTGGTGTGGACCTCTTTGGGTTCATCTTATTTGAAACCCTATGGGCTTCTTGAAGCTGGATGTCTGTTTCCATCCCCAGATTAAAGAAGTTTTCAACCATGATTTCTTCAAATAAGTTTTCTGCTCCTTTCTTTCTCTTCTCTTTCTGGGACTCATATGTGCAGATATTATTCTGCTTAATGTTGTCCCATAAGTCCCTTAAGATATTCCACCTTTTTAAATTTTTTTTCATTTTGCTACTCTAGGTGAGTTCCATTGCTCTGTCTTCCAGATCACTGACCCATTCTTCTGCTTTATCCAGTCTATTGCTGAATCCCTCTAGTGTATTTTTCATCCATTATTGTATTCTTCAGCTCTGTAACTTCTATTTGGTATTTTCTTATATTTTCTTTGTTTAAGTTTTCATTGTGTTCATCCATTCTTTCCCCTGGTTAAGTGAGCATCTTTATGACCATACTTTGAACTCTTTATCAGGTAGACTATGTATCTCTGTTTCATTAAGGTCATTTTTCTGAGGTTTTGTCTTGTCTTTGATTTGAAATATATTTCCCTGTCTCATTTTGCCTGATTCTGTATTTGTTCCCATGTATTAGGCAGAACAGCTACATCACACAGTCTTGAAGAATTGGCCTTGTTTAGAAGATGACCCATGAGCCCCAGGAGTGAAATTCCCCTGACTACCAGAGCCAGGCACTCCACAGTATCCTCTGTGTGGGATACATGCATATACCAGCTGTGGCAGAGCCGCAGCTGTGGCACAGAAGAGAGTGAGATGCTTGCCGGTTGTGGTACTGCTATGGCACAGAAGGGGTGGGGCATTTGCCTAGCTGTGGTAAATCTGTGGGTTGGGAAGGCAGGCCTCTTGTCTGGCTGGCTGTGGCAGGGTTCTGGTGTGAGGCAGGGTGCTCTCCCAGCTGTCTGTGGCATAGCTGAGGCATGGTGAGGCGGGTTGCACCTACCTGCCCAAGTAGGTTAGACAAAGACTGCTAAAATGACACCCACCAGTGTCGGCATTTGCAAGTAGAAAGATATTGAAAAAAATGGCACCTATCAGTCCTTCTGTCCCTTGAGACTCCCAACACATTCCTGACTGTCTAGTGGTCACTTTAAGATTAGTAATTGATTCTGCTTCACATATGGACTAGGTGCTTTTCAAGCTGATGTTTTTGCACTAGGTCCTGTGGTGAGTGAGTCTGCATGTGAGCTCCTGAAAGGCAGGTTCTCCACTCCCTACAGTTCTATTCCTCTGGATATAATCCTCATGATTTTATGTTTGGGGGCTCATCTTTCCCATGTAGGACCTAAAGTTTAAGGTGTCTGACGTAGGGTACGAACCCCTTGCTCCTCAGGAGAAAGTGCTGTACTTTTGAGATCTCCTCTCATGGGTCATCATGCCTAGAATTGGATTTTTTGGCAGCAGGTATGTCTACCTCTCCTACCCCATCTCCATGTGGCCTTTTTATCCTTTGTTGTACAGGCCCTGTTCGTCTAGTTACCACGGTTTTTTCAGGGAAATCATTCCACGCATAGCTGTAGTTTGTTGTGTCCAAGGGAGAAAGTGAGTTCAGGGTATTCCTAGGCTGCCATCTTGAACCACCCTCTCCTCTTCTCCTATTTTATCAGTCTTGAAATTCCCTCTTCCTTAGCACATCATATTCAATGATTTTTCTTCTACTTTTTATACTAAACCTTATTGGTCTTAGGGGGCATTTTTTTGCAATCTCCCACTTTCTATCCTCAGGTGTATTCTCTTCTCCCTCCAATGTTTCCCTAGACTGTCAAAATTACCATCAAATTTCTATCTCTAGATACAGCCTGAAGTATAGATTCACCTTTCCTTTGTGTACTAACCATCTGCATTTGGATAATCCAATAGCTTCTCAAAATCAAGGATATGCTAAATAAAATCATTATCTGTCTTTCTCACTCTAAAAAATATGTTGCTTTATCCATATTTCTTCCTTCGTTTCATGGTGCCACCATTCATCCTGTTGCTTAAAATAAATCCTTGAAGATTCTCCCTTCTATGTTAGTGTTCCCCTTAAAATATATTTGAAAGGTCATTCCCTCTTATTCTTCTTGAACTGCACTTCCTTGACTGAAGACTTAGTCATCTCTTATAAATTACTTATTTAATTTAATCTTCTTTTAGATTTCCTTAACTTAAGTTCATCCTCCCCACCCCCACTTCCCCATTCTCAGTTCAGGATCTCAAAGCTGAAAGAATTCTTTTAGTTATTATTATTTTTTTAATCTGAACTTGTTTTTTCAATCCTCAATTATTCTCCAATAGCTAAAAGATAAAATCTGGGCACCTGGGTTGCATCAGACTTCAGCTCAGGTCATGATCTTGCGGTTCACAGGTTCAAGTCCTGCATCTGACCTGTGTTGACAGGTCAGAGCCTGGAGCCTGTGTCTCCTTCTCTCTCTGCCCCTCCCCTGACTCACATTCTCTCTCTCTCTCTCTCTCTCTCTCTCAAAAATTAATAAACATTTTTAAAAAAGATAAAATCTAAGTTCCCTAGCTTCATATAGAATATACCCTATGATGTAACCTCATTAGGTAATTACCAACTCATCTCCCATTTGAAACTTACCATGTAGCCATAATGGGCAAATGAAAATGATTTAATTTTCTGTAATTATAGCTATGATCATGATTTTTTTTTTCAGCTTAGAAATTCTATAACACTTCAGTGCTTTAGAATTTGGACACTTTGGACACTTCTACTTTAATTTTAAATTTCAGTTCTTTTGTGACATCTCCCTTGACTCACTAAGGCATTTTGTTACATGTTGCTTGGACTTTACAGTATTCTCATCATATGACTATTATTACTTTTCTCACTCACTTGCAATCATGTATATATATGCACATACCCCACATTAAGCCTTGTATTTTTCACGGCAGCATTTTCAACATCTAATAATGCCTCAATAAATAATTAGAACAAAGTATGTGATAAGCAAATAAATAGATCATTACTGTTAATTATAAGAAATTTGAAGGAATTAAATGTTTGTAACTTAAAACTTGCCATGAATAAGGAAATAAGGACACACATTTACTTTTCTAATGCTTGAAATGCATATGACCTTATAAGATGATTCCAAATAAACAGAATTTTTCTTTTGGTAATTGAAATGCACTGATCTTCATGAATTTATGAAAGTTAAATAAAAAGCTTTAAAATAAGGTTATTATCACACATCAATTATCAGAGAAAATTAAATTTTAATTATATCTGATATTTTAATTACTGAAAAAATTCTTCAGAATTTATCTTTAGCTATTGGAGTAGGGTAGTTTAAAGAGAATTCTCAAAGAAACTACTTAGATTATCCTGGAAATGACTCATTTACCTGAAATTTTCTCCAAAAATTGTCCCTGGTATAATATGGATTTCTATGGTAGCAGCACGTTTCATGTCAAACCCTGGGTCTTTTCTAAATCCCTACCACATAAATTATAGAGGTAAGAATTTAAAATGCTGTAAAACTTTAATAATATTTCATTGTGGTTCAATAGCCTACACCCATTCTTGGAAAGCACAGAAGTTTAGAAATAAAACAGCTAAATCTTAAGAAAAAAAGACGAAGCATAGAAAGCACCTAAGATCATCCAGTCTGAGGGAAAACAAATTAAAAATATAATACCATCATGGGTATTTTTTTAATCAGCAAAATATTGATTCTACCATATAAAAAATTCAGTTCACATTTTTTAAGAAAAACTTAAAACATAAATACTCTGAACACAACTAAAAAATATTCTGCCAACCTTAAACCCAACATATTCTAAAGCCTCTCACCTGGCTGGATGTTTTCTCTTATGATAGTGACATGGTTATCTCGATCTGGTCGTGTGTGTTCATGCCAAAAGCCTATCACATGGCCCAATTCATGAACAACAATTCCAAATTTATCACAGTTCTTGCCAATAGAGATTGCCTGAGGTCCATTTCCCCGCCGACCCACATAAGAGCAGCATCTGCAATAAGGAAGAAAAGGGAGAATGTGGTGGCAATGATAAATGAGTTACAGTATGGTGAAACTTTTGCCAAGCATTATGATGATCTACAAAGGCCAATACATTCAGAGGCAGAATAGCCTTTCATCAATAAACACAGCTCATTTCAGTATCCTGGTAAACTTATATACAACACAAGTGCCCACATAATCACTGAAAGTGCTTTTTCACTAACTCATATGTTACAAGATATACTTTAAGTCATCTTTAGGAGTAATCAAAAGGTATCAGAAAATAAAATACTTATGATGGTGATAAATGCGCTTTAAACATACAGTTAAACTCAAAACTTAGCAGCCCACATTTATTTCTAATATAGTTTTTTTATTCTCATAATCCATCTACTTTGGTAGGTAATTACTTTGTCACTATGGTTATCTGGCAATAATCCATTATTTCAGTTTTGAATATAAAAACAAAGTTAGATTTCTTTATGAAAGAAAGTTAATCAAAAACAGAGTTACTTTTCCTAATCATGGGAGAATTTATTTAGAGAAGAAAACTTTTAAAAGAAGGAGTCAGTGGAGGAAAATTAGTTTCAAAAGGTAAATTATCTAAAGTTAACTGGTGAAGAAAAATCAACAACTGGCAAAATTGTGACATTTGCTAATATAAATATAATTACATCTAAAACTTTGATAATTAGGGTTTACATTAAAATGCTTATCTATAAGATCACCCCTTGAGACAGCAATTGAGGGCAAATAATTGGTCTTGGATAGTTGGTAATCATGATGCACAAGACAGTGAACACTTTTTTTTAATTTATTAAAAGAGAAAATTGCCAAACATTCATTGCCCAAATGATTCAATGGAATTTCACAAAATTTCAGTTTCCAGAGTAAGCATATTCGATAGTCCTTTTGATTGTTCACAAATACAAATATTTGTCATTGCAATTATTTCTGTAGGCTTTAAAAGCTTTAAGCATCTTAACCTATACCACAGATCTATTATTTATGAATCTATTATAACAGTTAATGAAGCTTGATAAGTCAATAACAAAAAAAGAGGTATCTGGTAGGAAAAAAATCAGGGAATTTTGGTTTGGCTCCCATTTTTAATAGTATTTTTCAATCTATACACAGACGGTTATTTATTAAATACTCAAACAGTAAAGTATTAGATGTAGAAAAACACAAAATTTGCAAATTTTGGAGAGATTTAAACTGAATCATTTACTACCATCGAGCAGAAGTAGTTAAACAAATATCTGATGATTGTATAGCAACTAAATAACACATGCTGAGTCATTCTTGCTGGTTATATTCAAATAAGAAAATACTTCACAAATCAAAATCTGGGAGATAGTCAAGCCATGCGGTCAATGTATTTAATCTAAAATGCCTTCTTTTACCATAATTTCACCCATAGCAACTTCCAATAAGTAAGATGGGATTCCATAACAGAAAATAAAAATATATTTCCCACTGACTTTTACAATGGTCCTGTGAAAGAAGAAAAATGTGGTGGTTTGATTCCTATGGTTTTAGGGAGATAAAAATTCTGGATGCTCAGATGAGTACATAACTAAATATATGCACAATTAGGTATGGAATGACAGGGTAATATGTGCAGTTTATAAAAAAAGTGATTTAAGGATGTTTAGGTATTAGCTCCTAATGTAGCTCAGGTTGATGCCATTTTCTTGTATATAGCTTTTGATTTGTTTTTATTTCTAATTTGTGTGCTGCTTTTAAGCTTGACCACCAAAAGTTCTATCTATCTTCTTAAGAAAAACCTTCATCATCTATAGAGAAGGAACACAGAGAGTCTCTAAACCACGGAGAGTAATCAAGTAATCTAAAACCTACTACTCCTTGTCTTTGCTCAGACTGGGGGACCAAAGCACCTTTGGAAGTTGCCTATAAGATAATCTATCATGACAGCCACGAAGATGTCCTCTCCACAGCAGTCTTTTCTCAACATCGAAATAATTTAAAAACGTAAAGTCATATTATGCCTCTTCTCAATATTCTCTGATGATTTTATGGCAAATGGTACCAACGTTCAAAAATATTCATTACGCCTCACTGGAAGATAATTATACTTCCTTACACCATTGATGTTGAGTTTGGTCATGTGACTTGCTCTGGATAATGTCATGTGAGCACAAACTGTGTAAATTCTGAGAGAATCTTTAATAGTCAACACGGTTGGCAATACTGTCTCTGTTTCATCTGCCACAGCTGCAATGTTCTAAAAAGAGTTTTCGCCATCAGACTGAACACTAAAGTGATAACTCTGGAGTGAGACACAGCCAACCAGTGATGGACTGGACATGCAATATAAATAAGGAATCAATATCTGTTACTCGAAGCCACTGAGGTTTAAGGCTCATGTATTACAATGACATAAGTTGTTTCAGCTGATTAATAAAACTCTCTATTTTACTCAGAGGAAAATCTGAAGTGCAGTACTTACAAATAACTGTAAGATCTTACATGATTTTCACACATAAATGTCTTACCATTCAGACCCATCTCCTATTCCTGTCCCTGTAATCACTATACCTGAGCCATGCAGGCTCCTTGGTGTGCCTTGTGCATACAGACAAGCTCTCACCATAAAGCCATTTTACTGGCTATTTCCTCTGTCAGGAACTCTATTCTCCCTTTATTCATCTGCTTTTTCAAGTTTTTGTGCAAGTGACTTTCCATCCCATTTACATTGCTTTACTTTTTGTCCCAGAACTTATGATCTGTTAATACATTTTATATTTCATTTATTTTCATGTTTTCTTCTGACTCCTTATCCTAGAATATAAGCTATTTGTGGGCAGACAACTCACATGCTTTATATACTGATATCTCTAGCCCCTAAACTATAGTCAGGCACAGAGCAGAGCTCCATAGATACAAAGAACAAATTGGTAATTGCAAGAGCTTGAGGTGGGAAGTGGGGAGTGGGTCAAATGAGCGAAAGGGGTTAAAAGGTACAAATTTCCAGTTATAAGACAAATGAGCCCTGGGGGTGTAATGTACAGCATGGTGACTGAAGTTAATAATACTGAATCACATACTACAAAGTTGCTAAGAGAGCAAATCTAAAAGTTCTCATCAGGAAAATAAAAATGTTGCAACTATGTGAGGTGATGTCTGTACCTAAATTTATTGTGGGAATCATTTCAAATTTAAAGTTTCTTTATTTTTTAGAGAGACAGACAGACAGACAGACAGCATGAATAAGGGAAAAGAGAGAGAAAGGGAGACACAGAATCCAAAGCAGGCTCCAGGCTCTGAGGTGTCAGCACTGAGCTCAAAGTGGGGCTCAAACTCACAGACCATGAGATCATGACCTGAGCTGAAGATGGATGCTCAACCAACTGAGCCACCCAGGCGCCCCATGTGGGAATCATTTCACAACATATGCCTATGTCAACACTTCATAGTAGACACCTTAAACTAATACAATGTTCTATGTTATTTATATTGTAATAAAACTGGGAAAAGATCATTTTTACAATAAAGAAATTAATTAATATTTGTTGAAAGAACAAATCTCATAAGTGCAGGAGGGAGCTAAGACGCTGGAGGTTATCAGGGAGCACCTACAGATGCTTATGGCCAGGGGTTAAACATACTCTTTCTCCAATACCTCCCTCAATCTGGCTTTCCACTTTTTCCATTAGTGCGATTCTATAAATTATGTGTAATCCAACAAGTTACCTTTTTTCTGCTGTTTGCAAACAGGAATCCTGGCTGGCACACCTCTTCTGCCAAACTATAACCTCCTTGCATAGAAAAACACCTCACATTCAATTTTATAGTCCGCCAAATGGATACAATAAGTGGCACCAGATGAAAACTCTATAGGGAAGGATGAATACGGGACTGCTGCCATAACCCGAATGACCAAACTAACCAAAGCTAAAGACAATTTAAAACACAAAATCTAAAATATAGGTAAATAAGTTAGCCCTACATATATTTGTTTGGTTAGTTGTTTTTTAAGGAATCATTAAAAATTAGCAGATGGGGGGGAGGCAAGATGGCAGAGAAGTAAGGAGCTCTGTAATCTTCGCCCACCTGCATCTATCAAACTGAGAAGGACTGAAGCGACAATACTCTGATCTGCAAGAGTGGGAGGAGAACACACAGACTCCAGAAAGAAGACAACCTCAAAGATGCCTGAGTGAGTGACTGTGATCTGGGAAATTAGGGGACGGGCACGTCCCGGTTGTAAAGGGGAAAGGAGCCCCCGAGCCCAACACAGGGAGAGCGAGAGGAGCCCTGGAGAGACAAGGGGAAAAGAAAGACAGACTGAAAACGCTCATAGCACTGTCTCTAGAGAAGAGATAAAGAACTTGGCGCTGGACGGAGAGAGATATTGTCACCCCATATATAACTGCTGGGCGCGGGGAGAGAAATCTATCCCACATAGCTGCCAAATTCGTCCTTGGGCTCGGCAGCAGCGGCACCGATCCCAGGCCGCGCCAGGAGAAACAGCCCCCTCCCGCTGCGCAATCCCGGCTAGGAAACCTGCCGCCAGCAGGAATACATCTCATCTCGGGTGGTAGCATTAAAGCGCATGGACTAGGATTTTGAAGCGAGGTGGGGCTTGGAAAATACAACTTGGCTCGCCAGAAGCACAGGAAGATCGGACTCAAAAGAGCGTCTTGCAGCGCATGGTACAAGCAGGGCTTGGGGCGCTGTCATTCTTCTCCCCGCAACCACCAAGACGGGGCCTCGGAGAGCAGCCCCTGAGATATACCTACACCAAACCATGCTCACGCTCATCCGCTTGGGAAGGCTGCCTTTTTTTTTTTCCTTTTTCTTTTCTTCTTTTTTTCTCTTGCCATCCAGATATATCTTCCCTTACCTCATTCTTATCTCTCCCCTCGGTTGCTTATACGCTTTTAGACTATCCATTGTCTTTTGCTATCTCTGTCCCCCTCTTTTATTTCTTTTCTTCATTTCTTTTTTTCCTTTCCTTTCCTTTTCTTTTCTTCCTTTCCCCTTTTGGCTTGCTTGTTTGTCTATGCATTTTCATGCTTTTGTTCCCTGTGTGTTTGTCTGTTTTCCTTTTCAGGGCTACCTCAAGAAACAAGCCAAAGTACACATGGTGGAGAGTCCCAAATATCGCTAAGTAGGGAAATAAAATAAATAAAGGCACAACAAGAGAAACCAAGAGACACCAATAAAAGAACACTTCCTGAAACGACAGGTCCTGGACAATCAATGAGCCTCCGTTAATAGAGCAATACTAACAGGTGCACAGTGCATAACGAGCTTTTAAAACTCACAAGAGACGGAAAGCTAGTCAAAATGACAAAACAAAAGATCTCTCCTCTAAAGAAACTCCAGGAAGAAGTCACAGCCACAGAACTGCTCCAAACATATTTAAGCAACATAACTGAACAAGAATTTAGAAAAATGTCATCATAAAATTAATCGCTGGACTTGAAAAAAGCATCAGAGAAGCTATTGATACAAAGACTAGGGACCTTCAAAATAGCTGTGACAAGTTAAAAAAGGCTATAAATGAGGTGCATAATAAAATGGAGGCAGCCACGGCATGGATTGAAGAGGCAGAGAGGAGAATTAATGAATTAGAAGACACAGTTATAGCAAAAGAGGAAGCCGAGAAAAAGAGAGAGAAATTGATACAGGAGCACGAAAGGAGAATTTGAGACCTGAGTGATACAATCAAACAGAACAATATCCATATCATAAGAATTCCTGAAGAAGAAGGAAGAGAAAAAGGTCCTGAAGGGGTGCTGGATCAAATTATAGCCGAGAACACCCCGAATTTGGGGAAAGAAATAGACATTGAAATCCAAGAGGCGCAGAGAACCCCCTTAGATGTAACTTGAATCGACCTTTGGCATGACATATAGTGAAACTGGCAAAATATAAAGACAAAGAGAGAATTCTGAAAGCAGCTAGGGATAAAAGGGCCCTCACATACAAAGCTATCAGAGTGGTTACAGACCTATCTAATGAAACTTGGCAGGCCAGAAAGGAATGGCAGGAAATCTTCAATGTAATGAACAGGAAAATATGCAGCCAAGAATCCTTTATCCAGAGAGCCTGTCATTCAAAATAGAAGGAGAGATAAAGGCGTTCCCAAATAAACAAAAATTGAGAGAATTCATCACCACCAAACCAGCCCTACAAGAATCCTAAGAGGGACTCTATGAGGGAAGTGTAGCAAGGAATACAAGGTACCAGAGACACCACCACAAACATGAACTCTACAGAGAACACAATGAATCCAAACCCACATTTTTCAATAATAACACTGAATGTAAATAGACTGAGTGCTCCAATCAAATGACACAGGGTAGCAGAATGGATAAAAAAACAAAATCCATCTATATGCTGTCTGCAAGAGACTCATTTTAGACCTGAAGACACCTTCAGATTGAAAGTAAGGGGATGGAGAAATATCTATCATGCGACCACTGGTCAAAAGAAAGCCGAATAGCCATACTTATATCGGACAAACTGGACTTTAAAGTAAAGACAGAAACAAAAGATGAAGAAGGACATTATATAATAATTACAGGGTATCTCCATCAGGAAGAGCTAACAATTATAAACATCTATGCGCCGAATTCAGGAGCACCCTAATACATAAAACAATCACAAACAGAAACAATCTTATTGATAAGATGTGTTAATTACAGGGGACTTTAACACTCCACTTACAGCGATGGATAGGTCAACCAGACAGAAAATCACTAAAGAAACAATGGACCTGAACGACACAATGGCACAGATGGAATTGATAGATATATTTAGAACTCTGCATCCTGACGCTAGGAAATTCACCTTCTTCTTGAGTGCACATGGCACATTCTCGAAGATAGATCACATACTGGGGCATAAAGCAGCCCTCCATAAATATATACGAATTGAGATGATACCATGCACACTTTCAGATCACAATGCTATAAAACTTGAAATCAATCACAGGAAAAAGTCTGGAAAACCTCCAAAAATGTGGAGGTTAAAAACTACCCTACTAAAGAATGATTGGGCCA
>CM053567.1:58138195-58276333 GCA_028646485.1 Cryptoprocta ferox
ATCAGGGAAGTACAAATCAAAACCACACTGAGATACCACCTCACGCCAATCAGAGTGGCTAAAATGAACAAATCAAGAAACTATAGATGCTGGCGAGGATGTGGAGAAACGGGCACCCTCCTACCCTGTTGGTGGGAATGTAAACTGGTACAGCCACTCTGGAAAACAGTGTGGAGGTTACTCAAAAATCTATCAGTAGAACTCCCCTATGACCCAGCAATAGCACTGCTGGGATTTACCCAAGGGATACAGAAGTGCTGATGCACAGGGGCACACATACCCCAATGTTCATAGCGGCACTTTCAACAATAGCCAAATCATGGAAAGAGCCTAAATGTCCATCAGCTGATGAATGGATCAAGAAAATGTGGTTCATCTACACAATGGAATACTACATGGCCATGAGAAAGAATGAAATCTGGCCATTCGTAGCAAAGTGGATGGACCTCAAGGGTGTCATGCTAAGTGAAATGAGTCAGGCAGAGAAGGACAGATACCATATGTTTTCACTCATAGGTCTAACAGGAGAAACCTAACAGAGGATCATGGGGAGGGGAAGGAGGAAAAAGAGTTAGGGTGACGGGGGGAGGCAAATCATGAGAGACTCTAGAATACTGAAAACGAACTGAGGGCTGAAGGGGGAGGGGGAAAGGAGAAGGGGAGTGGTGGTCATGGAGGAGGGCGCTTGTGGGGATGAGTACTGATTGTTATATGGAAACCAACTTGACAAGAAACTATATAAAAAAATTAGCAGATAGGAAAACAGCAAGATTGTTCAAGAAAGTATCTAGTAGAGTAAGAGAGGTAATATAAAATAGAGTATATTCATCGATTAAATACCTAAATGTGAGATCTGAAACCATAACATTCCTAGAGGAGAACACAGGAAGTAATCTCTTTGACACTGACTGTAGCAAGTTCCTTCTAGATATGTTTACTGAGGCAACGGAAACAAAAACAAAAATAAACTACTGGGACTACATCAAAACAAGAAGCTTCTGCACAGCGAAGGAAACAGTCAACAAAACTAAAAGACAGCCTACTGAATGGGAGAAGATATTTGCAAATGACATACCTAATAAAGATTCACTATCCAAAACATATAAAGAACTTATCAAACTCAACCAAAAAAACCCAAATAATCCAATTAAAACATGGACAGGAGACAAAAACAGATATTTCTCCAAAGAACACATCCAGATAGCCAATAGACACATTAAAAGATGTTAGTCATCACTTACAATTAGAAAAAAATGCAAATCGAAACTACAATGAAATATCCCTTTGTACCTGTCAGAATGGCTAAAACCAACAACACAAGAAACAACAGGTGTTGGCTAGGATATGGAGAAAAAGGAACACTTGTGCACTTTTGGTGGAAATTTGCAACCTAGTGCAGCCACTCTGGAAAACCACATGGAGATTTCTCCAGAAGTTAAAAATAGAACTACCCTATGATCCAGCAATTGTACTACTGGGTATTTATTTACCCAAAGAATACAAAAACATGAATTCAAAGGGACACATGAACCCCTATGTTTACAGAAGCATTATTTACAGTACAATAGTCAAGATATGGAATCAATGAAGTGTGCACTGACTGATGAATAGACAAAGAAGATGTGGTGTATATATATACACACACACATACTAATGACCTGAATGGAGCTAGAGAGTACCATGCTAAGTGAAAAAAGTCAATCAGAGAAAGATACATACCATATGATTTCACTCTTATGTGGAATTTAAGAAACAAAACAAATGAACAAAAGGATAAAAAGACAAAGACAAAGACAGAGACAAAGTTAAGAAACACTCTTAACTATAATGAATGAACTGATAGGTACCAGAGGGGAGGAGAGTAGGGTTGGGCTAAAGCAGTGATGGGGATTAAGGAGTGCTCTTGTTGACATGAGAACCAGATGATGTACGGAATTGTTGAATCACTGGATTGTATACCTGAAACTAATATAAGACTGTAAAAAAAATAAAAAAGTTATGCTTGAAACATAGAGGCTATTCAGCAATATAAGGTTGTATAGTAGACAAAAGTAATATATAAATTTCTGCTTTACAAAGAAATAAATCAAACAAGTTGTTATAAAATGATCACATATTTTGCTAATAATTAATCATCTTGTGAAATAAACAAATGCCACTCATGACAATATTCACTGAAAAAATATTTATAGTTAATTTTAAACTTTTTGCCAACCTAGGAAGAGAGAGTTAAAGCATACGTCCCATTGAAGATGGATCAAAGATCTCAAATGCCAAAAAGTTCTGAACTTTACCTTTTGCTTTTTAAAATTTTATTGTTTTCCCACTTACCAAAGATGTGATACAGAATTAGGCATCCAATAAATATTTACTGAATAAAAGCTGATTCTAGCAGAATAAGGTGGGAAATTACAACATGCTAAATGGTACAAGTTGTTCCATATTTAATAATTCTCCTATTAATACAGATATTATTTTAGCTTCTATTTTTATCTTTTTATTTTATTTTTTTTAATATTTATTTATTTTGAATGAGAGAGCACTGAGAGAGTGCAAGCGGGAGAGGGGCAGAGAGAGAAAGAGAGAGGGAGAGAATCTGAAGCAGGCTCTGCGCTTAGCATGGAGTCCCACACAGAGCTCCATCTCACCACGATGAGATCATGACCTGAGCCCATATCAAGAGTCAGATGCCTAACCAACTGAGCCATCCCATTTTTTTTTTTTTTGTTACAAAATTACAACAGCAAGGCGCCTGGGTGACTCAGTCAGTTAAGCCTCTGACTCTTGATTTCAGCTCAGGTCATGATCTCATGATCATGAGACTGAGCCCTAATGGTGCGGAATCTGGTCTGGATCACCCAGTGGAAGAACCAAGTGGCACTCGGAGATCTTGGAAGGCAGGAGGTTTATTTTACATCAGTGGGCTAAGAGGACATCATTCTCCAGAGGTCTGAGACCAGAGCATCAGCAGAGGGAACAATTTATAGCCTGTTACTTCCTCATTCCTCATTAATGCATGTGATAAGCAGGGTGGGAAGAAGAACCCGGAAGGGGGAGCCTTTGATCAGGGACAGGTATTTCCTTATCAGTCCTGTTGACCATCTTACAACAGATTACATCAGGCTCTGCACTGACAGAGTGAAGCCTGCTTGGGATTCTCTGTCCCTCTCTCTGCCCCTCCCCTGCTTATACTCTCTCTCACGTAAAAGAAATGAGTAAACATTAAAAAGAAGAAACTAAAATAGCTAAAATTTGCCTTATTGGGTAAGCTAAAATCAAAATGAAAAAAAGTGATATGAAGTGGTGAGATGTGTCTGCCTACCATTTTAAAGCCAGAAATAGAACTGGTAAAAGTTGCCATCAATATCAATGGCACTACCTTACAGGCGCTCCATATTCAATGAAGATTTACACTAGACATTATTAAATTCAATGCTCTATGCGCAACAGCCCTTATGAGATAAAGAACACAATACTAAAGTCCAATAGGAGTGTTGTGTATTTGACTTGACATATATCCGACTGCAGTGGACTTCAGTATTTTGTGTATTTACCAGCAACAAAATTCTTAAATAATTTCGATTAATTTCTATGATATGTAAATGCAGCATTATCATAGAACAATTTCCTTAATGATGAGATAACTGTTTTATGAAATTATGGCCAATAATGGTAGTTCCAAATGAAATTTAGAAATCACAAAATGGTTAGAATGATTCGAAAGCCAATGATCAATGCCTATAAAATGTATCATCCCTTCCATTACTGAAAATGTTTATTTAAACATTTATAACATTTATTTATAACAATGATAGGGAAATTGAGTATCAAAACAAATCATCAAATGCAATATTACTACATTAACAGTCAAAATTATATGTATATATAAATACTCAAGAGTTTAAATCCAAGAGTGCAAATACAGATTTAAAGATCTGATGGCAATTCACACCTTCTGTTTCCATTTCTCTAAAATCATTACAGTGATCATTAAAGTGCATACTCTTCAAATATTTCCTTAAATTCTTACATAATTTTACTTTAGGGTTACATACAATGTGCTTCAGCTGATGCATAAACTGTCAGGATTTTCTTAATCACCTATCTACAAAGCAGAGCACTGGGTGTCCTGAAGGACACAGAGATAAGCTGCCTGCCCTCATGACTGATGAAGGCAGACATATGAACCAATGGTGGGAATGTCACTGTTAATAGCTGTGGGAAGAGCAATGACCCACTGAGGGCAGCTCAGAAAGGGGTGAGAAAGAAATACGCGAATGTTTTCCACTGATGACAATGAAAGTAAAGGCATTCCAAGCAATCAGAAAACCAGAAGCAAACACATGAAGAAATGATAGTAAATGGGAAAAATCGTTTAGCAGAATAAAACAAGTAAAATGAAAAATTTTGGAAAAAAAGCCAAATTAATGAAAGAAAATGAGTATAAATGTGAATTTGTTTCACACAGAAATTTATCAATAAAATAATAAATGCCAGGGCTTTGTTTGTATTTGTTTTACAAAACTGAAAAGTGGTAAAGAAAAAAGAAAGATGTATTGATCTGAATACATTATGTATTTAGAAATATGTAAGCTGGGCTATATCTATCCCTAGAAGGCATTTCAAATGTAACCAAAACTTGTCAAGCTAAAATTAGAGTAATTTGGTAGAAAAGCATTAGTTGAATTAAGTCTAAACTAAAAAATTACAGCATTATCCAAAACTATATAGAAAGGCAATAATAATAGGGCCAAAATTAAAATTGATTACTTTAAAAAAGTTTTTTAATGTTTGTTTATTTTTGAGAGAGAGAGAGAGAGACAGAACGCAAGCTGGGGAAGGATAGAGAGAGAGGGAGACACAGAATTCTAAGCAGGCTCCAGGCTCTGAGCTGCCAGCACAGAGCCTGACATGGGGCTCAAACCCATGAAATGTGAGATCATGACCTGAGCTGAAGTTGGATGCTTAACTGACTGAGCCACCCAGGCTCCCCTAAAATTGATTACTTTTTAAGTGAGGTTAAATGTTCTAGGAATATATGGTAGAACAAAGCCAGATCACATAATCGTCTCCCAGTATCTAGTGAAATATTTATTTTTTCCCCAAAAAATATATGTGATTGGGCAAGAACTATTTCCTCCAAAGGAATTAAGCATTTATTTTTACTTCCTTATTATAAACTATACTAGAGGGTATTCAAATAGTTATAGCTGACTAGAGAACATTCCTCTTTATAGAAGGATTCCAGCTAATAACTGTAGAAGGGATAAAAGGAAAGACCAACATTAGAACATCACTCTTTTGCAATGATGGGAACTTTTTCAATGGAGGGACCTGGCTATCACCACTGGAATCTTCTGGTCAGCAGCAGCATCACTGAAGTGGTACACCCAGCACACATGCCTCCTGACTGGATATAATGTAAAATAGACAGCAAACCCTATCAAGTATTCTTAGCAAACAAACACCAATTCCATCTGAATTTAATCAAATATTCAAATGTGGAAGTAGAGGGGAGAGAAGCTCGAAAACTTTCACGGCAAAACATCTTTAAAGTATACAGCATTGCTTGGAGAGCTGCTATTACTGTAACTTGGCTAGATTATGGGATTTATGCAGAGATGTGGTGGCAGAAGAAGCTGCAGATGGAAGTTGTGGTAAGTTCACGGCATTCTTTAAATGTTATATCAAGGGATTTGGATTTTATTCTCAGGCTAACATTTCCCCAAATGTGTTTCGGGATACTGATGTACATTCTTCACTTTTCAAAGAGTGGCATGGGTGTTCTCGTTTTTATAAGACTTAAAAAAACACTGGATTCTATATTCTTTTCAATTGGTTGAATATTCTAATGTTCATTAGCACATTGCTGCAGAAGTACCTACTGAAATTTAACACAGCATTTCACAACTTACGAAACAGTAGTTTTGGAGAGTATCCGTTATCCTCATGTAAGGAGAAAATCTAGACAGCATCATTGTAAGAGGAAGCACTGAAAAGCCTCAACAAGTGTGGTATCTCGCTCTGACCAACATTTTTGGAAGATAATTCTAGTGGCAGTAAACTGGTGAAGGAACACGGGAGAGCATTTGGAATAGATCAGGTGTGGCATGACAAAGAGATGAATATGGACTGAGGCACTGACATAGAATAGAGGTGGAAATCAACAGACACAGTGAATATCAATGGCATCTTACTGCACAGATTTTAGAGGGAGCACAAGACAATCACCAGACAGTATTACTAAAGTTTCCACTTCAGGGGCACCTGGGTGGCTTAGTCGGTTAAGCGTCCGACTTCAGCTTAGGTCATGATCTTGCAGTTCGTGGGTTTGGGCCCCGCATCAGGGTCTGTGCTGACAGCTAGCTCAGAGCCTGGAGGCTGTTTTCAGATTCTGTGTCTCCCCCTCTCTCTGACCCTCCCCAGCTTGCGCTGTCTCTCTCTGTCTCTCAAAAATAAAAAAATAAAATAAAACAAAAACAAACAAAATAAAAAATAATAAATAAATAAATAAACATTCCACTTCAGATGACTGGGATGTTGGCAATACCACTGTTATAGTTGCAACACAAAGAGAAGTAGTTGACCTGGTGGAGAAATACACTTGGGGGTAAATTTACAAAGTGTGGAATCAAAGAATATATTTATTTAAAATATAATATTTTCTTGGGACACCTGGCTGGCTCAGTCGGTTAAGCGTCTGACTTTGACTCGGGTCATAATTTTGCACTTTGTGAGTTCAAGCCCCATATCCAGCTCTGTGCTTCAGAGCCTGAAGCCTGCTTCAAATTCTGTGTCTCCCTCTCTCTCTGCCCCTCCCCTGCTCACACACTGTCTCTCAAAAATAATCATTAAAATTTTTTAAATATCATATTTTCTTATGTAAAATTCACACTTTATCATAGGCAAAATGCTAAGCAAATATTCAGAAATGAATCCTACCTATGGATTTTTCCCCCTTCTACACTTACTTAAATTATTCCCTAGTTCTACTTACCCACAAGGTCTATATGTGAATACAATATAACTCTCTTCATCACTTCTTTCAATAAAAGTCACACATGTGTGCTTTTCCCAGTGCCTCATGGCCTGCTTGAACATGGCTCGCTGGCTGCCTGGAAAAATGGCAGGATGTTAATAAAAGAGTGTCTGCCTCAGGGAGCAGTGCTACATTCTGGCTCCTTCATCCTCAGTTTACCTGGGCAGTTCAGATGCCATCACTCTCATCAACCAACAAATATGAGCCTGGAGCATCACAAGTGACCACTCTTAAGAATGGACACTCACCTTATAATCAGAAGATTCAAACTCACTACCTTAATATATGTGTACAAAGCTCAATAAATGGGACACACATTCTTCCTGACAGTTGAAGAGAAATCAGCTTCCAGACTTATTGGGCACATTTGAAACTCAAAACCAAAAAAGTACTTTCGACCCTTAGAACTCAACACTAAAGATATTTTTCAATTCCGAAGACATTCTAAACTAACCACCGAGGTGAGTGGAATATTTCTCATGTTTGATTTAATACTATGTTTTATATATTAATATATAAAACTCTGTAAAAATACACACTTAATCCATATGATAATATCTCTTTATAAAAATAAACACTCTGGGAATATCTTACCAGTGAAGTTGCCTCCTATAACATAAGGAATAACACCTCCAGGCCATATTCTTTCTGTTCTCGATGTAGCAGCTCTGGGAACTCGATTTTTCTCATTTTGCCCTGAGAATTTTAGAGGTACTTTTCCCTTCACTGTGTTGTTTTGCTCCAAGCCTGCAATGACATTTAAAACATTCTGTGAAACAGAAGTCCTCGGTCAGGGAATCATTTCCTCTCAAAAGACTAAAGTTAAAATGTCTTATTTACATATTTGTGTAAATATGCCTAAAGTCAATGCATTAAAAAACTTCACTTATATTACATACTTAAAAAACATTAAAATATTTAGGCATTTCATGTGAAAATACTGTTTCTTAATGATGCTCTATTAGCAACTTTAATGAGTTCCCACACAACAGTCTAGAACGGACAGAAGTCAGGCAGACTTGCAGGCCACGAAAAAACTGTTTTATGTATTCTAACACTAGAGCACTGTCAATTCGCCACCAGATGATAAAATAGACGTTGTTTAAAAAGTCACGAGATAGTCAAAACTCCTCTTAACTCTTGCTAAATCCTTCATTCTTTCAAATCAGGATTGATGTTGTATAGTACACCCTAAAATTATGAATATTACATTACAGAGAGGGTACATGAAATAATGTTAAGATAGATACGGTCTCAGCCTCCTGGGATGCCAGGTCTCTGTTCAAATTTCCTCTGAACTCATATCCAGGTGACCTAGCATGATTTAGAGATCAGTACACAATGTGAACCAGACAACATAAAATGCACCCTATTCCTGGAGTAGCTTTCAAGTCCCTAGTCATTAATTTTACTTGGTAGCCTTTCAAAATATTTTTTTAAAAATTATGTTTATTTATTTTTGAGAGAGAGGGAGAGACAAAGCATGAGCAGGGGAGGGGCAGAGAGAGAGGGAGACACAGAATCTGAAGCAGGCTCCAGGCTCTGAGCTGTCAGCATAGAGCCCGACGCAGGGCTCGAACTCACAAACTCTGATATCATGACCTGAGCCGAAGTCAATACTTAACTGACTGACCCACCCAGGCGCCCCAAAATATTTTTGTTACTGTTTTGTTTTTCCTAAATCTTCATTATTATTCATTCTTATTCATCTATCACCACTGACACAAATAACCCACTGCCTTATACTTCAGACACAACAGACACTGAATGTATGCCCTTACTTCCGTGTCCCTAACAGGTCTAGCTTTTTAATATCCTGAAGCAAAACATCTTTTCTTGGAAAAATTATTCCTTGGATGTGTGTATTATCAATTGTTTAATTAATAATTCATCAATTTAAAAATATTAGGATATAAACTTTGCACATAAAACTCTAAAATCTACAAATAGTGCTTAACAAATTCAACACTAGAAGTATAAACTAATTATGAGAACAGAAGGTTGTTTTTATAGGTATATTTTTGGGAGGATCAAACATTCTCAACTATTTGATTAATCTAACAAATTGGTTTGTCAATTTGCTTTAAGTGTACTTTATTTCAAAACAAACATCTTTTGTTTGATTAAACATTTTCTGATTTGATTAAAACTGATGTAGTTCCATGCATGGTAAAAACGCCTTAGTGTGATACTATTGCATCAGAAATAAATATCAACAATAAAATAACCCTGAATACATTTATAATAAGGAGAAACTGAAAATAGGTTAAGGAAACATTTCAATTTTAATTTCTATTAATTAAATTTAAGTTCCAAATTAAGTTCTAAAAAACTTACTTAAACATCAGCTAACAAAAATGAATAAAGGACTTTTTCTCAGCATATACACTTTACATACTTTGCATATTAATGGCAAACTGAACTGCTATTAGCATAGTATTTACTGTACATCAAGTCAAACGTCTGCAACTTTAAACATTGATATACCAGAGGCAATTCTTCTTATCCTGTCTATAAGCTGGTACAGGGCCCCTCGTTTCTTTGACATACTATGGTCTCCAAATCCACCTTAAGAATAAAAGAAAATAGTTAAGTTAGAATCGCTGTATTTTAAAGCCCTTGCAAATAAACCATAGCAACAGGCTACACTGATTTCTCTTTGGACGTCTTTTTTTATGTGATCTTAGAGTGTTAGAGTCATGAATGCCCATAAATCTTAGGAGACTGTAAATGTTCTACAAACACCATTTTGGTAACCAAAATCAAGGGGTGGGGGTGATCCAGAGAGCAAACTAAATGACTTTATTTGGACATCATAGCAATTGAGTCATCTATTGATAATTCAGAACATTTTTCTTCACTGTGACCTTGACATCACATAGTGTTATATAGGATGACAGCAAGTTGTTCTGCCCTGTTGACTGCATTCCAGCTATGTCTGCAATGTAAACTGGGTATTTTCAGAAGTCAAATCAGCCAATGGAAATAAAAACATTAGAAAAGCAAATGTATAGTCCAAGTCTTGCTCCAAAGCTGTGATCAATTTTGAAAAAATTTTTAAAAGCATATCATACTTTATAATATGTTCACATAAAACTAAAAAATTAGTTTTGATTAGTTATAATAAACAGTAACAACTAACACATAATTAGAAAAACACAGGAATCCAAAAGGATATTCAGCGGCAAAATACGTTCTGTTTTGCTATGTAATTGGCATCACTTATTAAAATAGATGTAAAGAATTTTATAGCTCAAAAGGTAGAAGAAGGGGTCAGGATAAGGAAATATGTCTTTTTGCAGTTTTACCAACTGGAAGAAGACTAGAAAAGGTAGATTTCCTGTCATAAGTCAGAAACCAGAGCATTTAAGGCAAAGCCAAGTCCTATGATTCTCATTCTAGGGCTTTACTAAAATGCTCTCCCAATTTTATCTCCTATTTTCCATTCTTTCTGAATTTTCAATAGACAAATAACAATAGGTCATCACTGAGCAATCAACCAATATAGCCAGTAATGATATCTGAACAAGTGCAGATGAATTCATATCACCAGAGTATGGTTCATGAGTCTCTTTACACTAAAACGATGAAAGGGCCAGAAATCTATAAAGACAACAAACTGTTCTTGGACCTTGAACTATTTCTTTCCAATATCTTTTCCCCCCTTTGAAATGAATACCAAAACTTATTTACCTAGATCAAAGCTAATAAAAACAAAACTAATAACAAAAACCATTGTATTATATAAGCCTATTAGAGGAAAAAAATCAATCAAGTCCTTAAAAGGCAAATAAGTTAGAGTGCTCGTCCACTGACTAATAACCTGCTTGATTATTTGCATTACACAGTTACATTTTTGCTGTGCTACTTGAGAAAAATTTTTGAAATTTTTTCATTGAACATTCTAGAAAGATGAGGTAATATTTGAATGTATTCATTCCTAAGTAGCTATAAGAAACATTTTTGAAGAATGCCATTTATGTTTGAAATGACACTTTTGTAACAATTATAACTTCATATTAGACAGGCCTGAAACACATATAAACAGGTTTAGAAGAAGGTTAATTATGTGAAAAAAGAAGGGTCTTAGTTAATTATAAGGTAACTATAAGGATAAGAGTAATTACATAATTTTACATAAACAATGTTTCAAGACTACTGACAGCAATAATGTTCCTCATATTTAGCAATTTTTAAAAATTTTTGTAGAAATAAAAATTGCAAAAAATTCTGTATATCTCATTAAAATAGAAAAAAAGGAAATTGATAAAATAAGTGGTTATCTTTCACTTATTCTAAAAACAAACTAAGTAAATATTATGGAAAAGACTATACAGTTTGAAAGAATAAAATAAGAAATACAGTTAATTTGATCTCTTCACTTATAAAAATATTAGTTGCTACCCCTCATAGGGTTATTTTGCAGATTCAAAAGACTAATATCTGCAAAGCACTTAAATCAGGCCTGGTTCATGGTAAACATTACAAAATGTTTGTTAAATAAATTAATAAAATTAAAACTATGAGCAAAACATAAATTTCCAAATAGGTTCATTTATGTCTAGGAAATCGAAGTTGATCAGCAGGACATGAAAAGTGATTGAAAGAGTACTTATAGCATTTCAAAAGTATCTTTTCTGCAAAATAAATGCAATCAAATAATCAACCATACCTGTGGTATGTCCAAGTCCAAAGGGGTTCTGTGTCAGGTCAATTGTCCTATCAATTTGAAAGATACTTAAGTCTTCATCATCTAAGGCAATATCACCCCAAAATACAGCTAGAAAAGAAAAGTTCAATTAAAATGTAAAATACTTAAAAGCAAAGTCAATCCAAACAAAGCTAATCAGAAAATTTTGCTAAAATTATGGAAATGCGGTTCATATAGACAGATATTTCAGACAGTAATTATAACTGAATAGAATATTGAACCTGTAATAGTATAATATGAGCCACTTATAAAAGGATATGACCCACATTTTCTTACTTTTGATGTTTGAGGGGAGGGAGCAAGTCATTTCTTTGAATGAAATGATCACTAATTTATGGGGGGGATCTAAGGGAAGAGTTCAGTACTCATGGCTCATTTGCAAATAAATGGAAGTGTGTTTGAATTTGCAATGGATGCTTGTAACCAGCAACAGGTCTTCACTGCCAGGTAGCAGGAGAGGTAGTAGTCACTAAATATTGTACTGTCACAACAGCTTATTCATCACATTTTTATACAATTATGATACACTTTCTCTAAAGATGGCATTGCCGCTGAGTTTCTGTGAAATGTAGAAATAAATACCAAAAGCAATATTTAAGTCAATATATACTTAGTCAATGACTAGGTGCTACACTTTTGATCTTTAACATTAAATAAAACACTGTCCATATTTTCAGGAGCTTCAAATTCATTGCCCCAAATCCTGAAAACACGCTTTTATATCCAGTCTTTTATGCTGCTTAATAAAATAAAGCTCTATAAACCATTGTGGGGAAAAAAATGAGATAATTTCTTTAAGATCAGTATATGAATTTCTCTTTTAACGTCAGAAATATACATCAACATAACAAAAAAATGCCCTCCTGGTTCATTTGAATCCAAAACTAAACTAATAAATCTCTTAGTGCTGCCAGATATCAAACTATAATAACTTTAGGAAACACAGCAAATTAAAATAGAGAATAAATTAATCATGCGATTAAAACATTGACAAATGCCTTGGAAGTTCTGGGATATTGTTTCTTGATACAGGTTTACAAACTTTCTTTTCCAAAATTTTCTTCAAATTTTTCTTTTGCAAAACCAAATGGGAGAGGAGGAAAATACATTAAAATTTTAGGAAGTGAAAGACTCCATACTTTTCTAATCACTGTCTTTTAGTACATTTAAAACGTAATATATATGAACTCTCACTATAAAAAACTAGTTAATAAAGTTAGTTAATTTATAAAATTTAAATTTCAATCCTGAAAGCAATACAATATTTTAGGCTTCGGTCAAAAGTTTATTATGTAAAATTATTTACCCAGTTTAGTTCCCTCATACAAAATGACACAAGAAGGGGATAGATTTATGTGTAAATCTAGAGAGGAAGAAGACAGAAATTAGTTCAAGGAAGGTTATCACTTCAACATGCGGAAAAATATTCATTAAAATTAGAATTCTCTCATCAACCTCTCTCTTCTGCCATACTGTCGATGGAAAAGCATGAAGCAGGGAAATGCTTACTATCTTTCACTATCGTAGAGACAAAGTAATGAAAGGTCTGTAGAACAGTTTATAGCACTGGCTAAGAGGCTGGTCTTAATGCCTGATATTGAATCCAGATTCTAATCAGCTTCATACACATGTAGAAGAAACCGCTGATGCTCCACTACCCCTAAAACCAGCATCTCAAGAAATAGATGACGAGCCTAAATAAAAAGTTTTACAATTATATAAAAGGCTGGCTACTTTTCATAAAAATAAAGTTTGTGCTTTTTTCCCCCGAGATTTTACACTTTAAGGTAAATCAAAGTTTGCTAGTTATTTACTACCACAAGTAGTTGAGGGCACTGACTGGCAGTGACTCTCAGCCTGGCTCTTCCTTTCTTAGCGTCAGTAGAGACACTAAAATAGTGTTACTCTAACAGTAATTCAGGTAGGAATCACAGCAGATCTGGTTAAAATGCAGGTGGAGGTCTGGAGAGGCTCAGATCCTACATTTTTAACAAGTTGCCATTACTGCAAATAATTGTCATTGCCATCATCTTTATTAACATTATTTTTTTTGCAAGAATAAACTTTTACTCCTCTCTGAATCAGCTGGTTAACTCGAAAACCGAGGCACTCAACCAAACAAAACGTAGTTTGTCAGTACTCTATTTATATAATAAAAGTAGTATGAGTAAAATAAAACTCAAATGTGTTTTGGATTTTTATTTTCTTGTAACGACTTTTCACATGCAATAGGATTCTTGATGGATGGATTATATCCAAAACAGATCAGCAGTCCAAAAATATAACACTTCACAGGAGCAAAAACATTACTTCTGGGGAGAAGAAAAGGCACAAGCCCAGATGATTCTTAAAAGGAGGCAAAACCGTTCTGGAATACATAAACCCATTTATTTATTTATTGTTATTTGTTTCTGAACTAAAAGCTTCAGAATGGTGCGGCAGTTCATAATACACCATGAATCGCTTCAGGAGAAAACCAAGTATTTCTTTGAGAACAAGCAATAGCAAACGACAAAGCCAATTCATTTGTTTGCAGACTGGATACACTGCAGGCCATATAGATCTTTAAGTTTTGATACTATGAACATAAAAAAAAATAGCCATCTTAAAATCACGAACCATCACACAGTTTAAAATGCATAATCTCTTTCTTTGTATTGCACACATTTGAGGTTTCCTTAATTCATCTTCTACTTAAATCTAAGTGTCTAACTTCTGGATACTAAAATACTTTCCTTATGCATTGTTGTAGCAAGCTAGACCACACCTGCTACATTACATAGATTTAGAATTTGCATTATAATCTAATATGTATTTGTTATTTAGGCTTCAATATAATTGTAATTCTCAAATCCACTTTGGGCTTTTTTGTTTTTCTTTCTTTATGGTATTTTTCTATTGGTTTTGCATCAAAAAATGAGAAATAGTTTGAAAAGTATGAATTATTACTCATTAGCCCCATTTAATACAGTGATTTGAGGTTGGGGCTATCAGAACTGAAAGCAATACAGGAAACTGGTTATAGATAATAATACTAGGGAAATGCTCAAATGCAATTGGAATATTTACTATCTGTTTGGAATTCTCCTTGGATTCCTATGGTCAAAAATGGGGTTGGAGCTAACCAATAGGCCAACATAAAATGTCAAGAACAATTTTTAAACTACATGGAAAACCACAGGTATTGTTTTTCTTCTGAAGGCTATTTGCATTCATTGTACTACAATTTTTTTCTAAATCAAAGACCAAGGAAGACAAATAGCTTTTATTGTAGTAAGTAAACATATTTTATAAAAGAATGTACGTAAAAATAAGCAATCCAAGGTTGTGATTCCCTACACCATGACTTTAAATGATATTTCTGGCACCCACTTCAGGATTCCCCAAAGACCTTTAGCCCTTCCATTTTGAAGCTGGGATCCAGCGACCAGCTTTAAGAAGGCTTCGAGCCTGTGATTTCCTAAAAGCTGAATGCAAAACATTCGTATGAGTTTATACACTCAGTCACATGTTTTGCAGGGGAGAGGTCCACCACAGGTTGTCAGAAAGGATCACACAAAGTAAAGAACCACTACTTTTGCCAAAAGCAAAGCCTTTCCATCCATTCAGGAGAAAATGCTTGCGAACTAAACACCCTCACAAAAGTGAATACATTTACTTGAATTTGATAGCTGGTTACTACTCGATAGCGTACTGTAATGGAGTCTCCCCAGGCATTACCTACAGAAAGTCCTTCCAGAAACCCCCTCTTCCCAATACATTGGTGTCATGTCTGCTTCTCTCAGTAGTAGAGCAGTATACAAGATTTCATACCATATTTTCAGTAGTCTGATTCGTCAATCTAATTTTAAAAACACTGACCACAGGAAACGTGTCGCTCATTTTTAAACCCTCACTTGCCAGAGTGCATGACATAAAGTAGGTCCTCAATATGTTTTGAGACACACAAAAAATGCGAATGAGAAAATCTTGTGGACCGGGGTATAAATTGTGCATGTCAAAAATAAGGCTAGCCATGCTACATGCTCACAGGTTTGCCTTAAGACCGAAGGAATGAGTATTTCAAATCCTTTCAATCTAGAGTGGATTACTGTTATGTACTCAAAACAAAATTTTTTAAGGGCAACTGTCTTTCTTTTTTATTCCAGTACTATATATTATTAAGTGCAGTTATGGGAAATGTGTCCACTTTTCTCTACACATCACACTGATACATACTGAACTAATAGATCAGTTATCTTGAGATTTATGGGATTTGAAGAGATAGCTCAAAGATTCAACAATAGCCAAGAGCACTTGCTCATTACACTGTTTCCATATACAGTTTAAACTTTCTGCTTTTATTGATATTGGATTTAGGGAAGAAGAATGATGTCATGTGAAGGCCTGACAAGGCTGCTTTGGCTGCTCTAGCCTACAATGAAGGCTTAGTAAAAAATTTCCTCAGAGAAGGACAACAATGAAGTCTCAAAAGTCAACTATTTTTACTTGATTGACAGCCACTAAGCAAATCCCCAGGGAAAAGTAAGATTTGGCAAAAGTTCTAATTACACATTTTGGAGACACGGTTATGAGACTTAAAAGGGAAAATAATTTTCTGATGGCACCTCATATGCACAGAATACATTTATCCCCCAGAATGACACACATGAAACTTAATTTAAGTTCCAAGTTTGAGAAACAATTATCTGAAAATTTTAAAATCTTGATGCAACATAAAAATAAATATATATTTTTATATGGACTTTCATAATTACTCTTCAGAAAATATAAGAATGAGAATTTTTTAAAATTTTTTAATGTTTATTTACTTTTGAGAGAGACACACACAGGGTGTGAGAGGGGGAGGGGCAGAGAGAAGGAGACACAGAATCCAAAGCAGGCTCCAGACTCTGAGCTGTCAGCACAGAGCCCGATGCAGGGCTTGAACCCACAAACTGCGAGATCATGACCTGAGTCAAAGTCGGACACTTAACCGACTGAACCACACAGGCACCCCAAGAATTTTTTATGCAGTATATTTCCTTCTTAAATTTCTAATAATAAGAAAGTACTTGCAGTCCAATTATTGTAGTGAATGTTCATATGAAAATATACCATGCCATCAAAAAGAATGAAATCTTGCCATTTGCAACAACGTGATTGGAACTAGGGTGCATTATTGCTGAGCAAAATAAGTCAGAGTAAGACAAATACCATATGACTTCACTCATATGTGGAATTTAATAATCAAAACAAATAAACATAGAGGAAAAAAGAGAGAGGCAAACTGAAACAGACTCTCAACTGTAGAGAACAAACTGAGGGTTGCTGGAGGGGAGGTGGGTGGGGGGATGGTCTAGATGGGTGATGGATACTAAGAAGGGCACTTGCTGTGATGAGTACTGGGTGTAAGTGATGAATCACTGCATTCTGTTTCTGAAACCAATACTACACTCTATGTTAACTAACTTGAATTTAAATAAAAACTTGGAAGAAAAATAACAGCTGCGAAATGTTTTATTTAAAATAATTTCTAAGTTTTTATTTTTCAAGATCTGCATTTTCAACTTCTACCATATACTATCACATGAGCAAAGTTCTCATCTGCAATCAAAAAGTATTCATAGGGCACTGTGTGGCTCAGTGGGTTAAGTGTCCGACTCTTGGTATCAGTTGTTCAGGTCATGATCTTGCTCATGAGATAGAGCCCCTTGTCTAGCTTCAGCATGGAACTTGCTTGGGATTCTCTCTCCCCCCCTTCTCTCTCTCTCTCTCTCTCTCTCTCTCACACACACACACACACACACACACACGCAATAAATAAACATTAAAAAAACAAGTGTTCACATAGTGAAAAACAAATGATGAGTTAAGTAAAAGTTAAGTAAAATTGGGGCACCTGGGTGGCTCAGTTGGTTAAGCGTCTGACTTCAGCTCAGATCATGATCTTGCAGTTCGTGGTTTGAGCCCCATGTCAGGCTCTGTGCTGATGCTCAGAGCCTGGAGCTTGCTTCGGATTCAGTGTGTCTCCCTCTTTCTCTGTCCCTACCCTACTCGTGCTCTGTCTCTTTGTCTCTCAAAAATAAATGAACATTAAAAATTTTTTTAAAAAATGGATTATATATCCTTCCCTCATAAACTCGATTGAAAGAAGCCCCTGGGTAACGTGACTATTATCTGGCCATTTTCAAACAATATGTCTTCATCCACCAAAGACAGAATTTTTTCAAGAAAGGGAATGCAGTGTGATGTAAAAAGCTAGATACTGTTTGGATTATTTATTATACATTGAAAAAAAAAACTGTCCAAACATCCTCCAAATTTGAAAGTCTCTTCAAAAAACCCAGAACTGTCGCTAGAGTGAAACACAGTCTTCTTGATTATTTCCTAAATCAGAAAATAAAATATAATCACAATACAAAATCAAATGTTCAATCTGAAATGGAAAACAAACATATACATATGCGCCTACATACACACACGCATATATAACATGCTAAAGCAAAGAATATTTCTCCAGAATATGGAGACATTTGATAATAAAGTCATTTTCCATGATATTAATTAGTTTCAAGATGAATATAGGTTGACCAATAGATTATGAACACAGATCACAAGCAATAAGTTGTCTTCTTTAAATCTTCTATTTTTCTGTTTTAATGCAATTTTACATTACGGATATGATTAAATGCTAAATTTTCAAATAAACATCTTTCTTTTTAAGCCAGAAAACAAAATTTTTCTCATAACAAAAGATCCATTGAAACACCATATCAGTCTGCATTTATAGCCCACAATGTCCATGGATAGGATTTCTCAGAACATTTTTAAAATATCACCCATACCACAAATATTCATTCTGAACTCTTTGTCTCAAAAGAGAAAACACTGACAGAAACGTACTTTGATCGAATAATATAAAAAATATATATTGAAAAATTTTTTTTGCATAGGGCCTAATAATTTGTTATAAGCTTTAAGAAAACAAATTATTGTAGTCCGTCAGTTTTTAAAAACTGCCATTCTTACACTGCTCAAAAATGAATATATAATCAACTGCTACCAAGATTTGGTTTATTTATGTTTCCCACATCATACATCTTGTAATGACAGGGCAAAACACTTGTTTTTTCTTCCCTCAGGCCTGTAATTGTTTATACTTGTGGCCACTTGTGTGGGCGTCAACCCTGATACTTCTTTCTTAATTAAGTTTGTTTATTTTCTAAATATTGACACTAGATCTTGGAGTAAATCTTGATGTCTTCCTGAAAGACTCTTCATGCAAATTTGCTGTTTTCTAGCTGGTCATCTATTCACACAAACAGAATCTTTTTTTCCCACTTTTTTCCATTTTTTATTTAGTCTACTGTAGGAAAGGTTGAGAGAAAATGTTGCATTCCAACTTTTGTATAAGATTTCCTCTTGAGCACAAGTCCAAGGCGGGTTTTTTCTTTGGTTAATATCCCCCACTGCAAACCCATAAAACAACATGTCCTCAGTGAAATAAATTTTACAGAATTTAAAAACTCACTGACATCCTAAAAAACTGGACTCCATGCACTGATTTCTATGTCTTCCTTCCACAGTCTCAGTGATTTTAAATAATTGGGAGGACAATTAAAGGGAACTTTATTCACACCAAAACAAGCAAAGATAAAAAAAAAACAGTAAAATGTCCTGTCAATATTATTTTCAGCCTTTTAAACTGCTACTTTAAAAGATCTATAGTGGCACCTAGGTGGCTCAGTCAGTTAAGTCTAAGACTTCGACTTCAACTCAGGTCATGATCTCATTGCTGGTGAGTTTGAGCCCTGTGTTGGGCTCTGTGCTGACAGTTCAGAGCCTGGAGCCTGCTTCAGATTCTGTTGTCTCCCTCTCTCTCTACCCCACCCCCTCCCCGCTCATGCTGTCTCTCTGTCTCTCTCAAATATAAAAAAAAACATAAAAGTTGCTAGAGTCTTATAAAACAAACCAATGTCTAAAATTTTTTAAAGGTCTTTAAACTTTAAAAAGGTCTTAAAGAAACTCTCCAGAAAGACTAATATGTTTAAAAACTAATGTTTAAAATCCATTTTTTTTCTGGAATTCCATTAGTGGACTCTTACGAAGTAGCAAATGAATAAGCATTAGAGCCACAGTCTGGGGGGAAAAAAGTAATTTAAGTGTGTAATGTAGCCAATTGTAATGATGGACTGTCATTCAGAGATAGTATAGTTAGAGCTATAGGTACATAACTGGTAAATCTTATATTGTGAGCAGTTGCTAGGGCAATGTGACTAATTCTGGCAGTTTTATCTATTTTTAATATTCTTTGCAATGATTCAAAGTGACCCTTAAGTACCCAAGCCTACTAATGTTTTGAATGGTAAAATAGAAAAAAAAGAAGGCTAAATAGTCAGTTTGTCTTTAATTGTTTTTTAAAGGAACCTACCTAATATACTAAATTATTTTTCCAGCTTTATTGAATTACAATTGACGTATCACATTGTGTAGTTTAAGGTGTACTATGTAGTGATTTTATACATGTTAACACATTCATTATCTTATTCAGTTATAAATTTTGTGTGTAAGGCAAGAACTTTTAAAATCTACTCTTTTAGCAACTTTCACAATATAATACAGTATTGTTAACTTAGTCACCAAGCTGTGATGTACTAAATTATTAATCCCTAAGGAAAGAGATTCTGCCTTATTTATTTTTGAGTTCCTCATACCTAGCACAATATTAAGCACAAAATAAAGGTTCAGTAAATAATAATAATCAAGCTGTCTGATCATTTTTAACATAATAAAAATAATGTATACACATATTTCCTATCTCTGACCTAGAAAAAAATAAAGCCTGGGTGGGGGTGGGGGGTGGGAGGGGAAATGAATGACCAACATGCTGGTAATAAACACTGCTAGCACCCAGGAAAACTTCCCAGTAAAGCAAACAGAGCTCTTCAGAAAAAATTACTGATTTTAAGTTTTAGTTAGGAAATGAATAAGATGACCCTGGAACATATACCATAAACCAGAGAGCAATGAAGCTATCAAAGATAAAAGTGTTATGTTAAAGGATTCAGAAACCAGTAAATAAGCTTCTGCTGACCAAAACTGGGACAATTTGAGCATTGATAAGGATAATTGACGATCGTATTGTACACTGTTTAGTCCATTCGTTCGTAACACTAAACAACTATTGAGCACCTTTGAAGGACACTAGGAAATCAACTCATTTTCTTTATGCAAACGTGTATATAAAGAGAAAGAGATCTTTAAAAATACATTGCATGATAACTAGTGAGTTTAAGTATTGTGTATACATTTTTAGAAAGTTTTCTCTCTTGAGAATGGGCTGTTGCCACTTTGGGGATGGTTTTCCTTTGAAAGGTTTGTCCTTTGCTTATTGATTGTTGGTTCTTCTTATATACACTCTTGATACTAATTTTCTTTCATGACAGAAAGAATGCTGATTATAGTTTATTCAATGTACTCAATTCACATAAATGCATTTAAATTTAACACAATAAATTTTATACACACATTTGTTATATTTTATGTTTTTGCATATTTAAGCAGGATATCTTTTTCTGAGGTTATAAAAATTTCTTTAAAATTCTAAAACTTTCTTTTCACATGTAGGTCTTTAGTCCACATTGAACTATTTTTTCTTTTGTGATAGATAAAAATTAAATTTCTCTTCTTCTACATGTATAACTAAGTTTCCCAGCCTCATATAAAGAATGGCCATCCTTTCTCTGAATAACTGCAAGGCCATCTCTGTCATTAATATGTCATACATCCAGGCCCTCTATTCTGTTTCACTAGTATATCAGTCTTTAGTACCATACTGTATTGATAACAATCTCTTTATGGTGAGTCTTTATATCTAATAGAATTATTCCCCTACCTAATTTTTCAAAATGTTCTGTTCTTCTTAGCAATATGATTTTCCATATGAATTTCAAAAGCAGATAGTCAAGTGACAAGAAAAATCCTGTTGAAATATAGATTAGAATTGCATTGACTCTGTAAGTTAGTATAGAAAAAAGTTTTCATTTTAAAGATATTTAATTTTCACACTCATAATCATATTTTGACTTATTTTGGTTTTGTTTACATCTTCCCATAAAAGTATAGTTTTTTTTCACAAAGGTCTTATACATGCGTTGTTGAAATTATTTCTAAACTTTCATATTTTGTTGTTATAATAAATACTGACATCTTAAATGATATTTTCTAGGTGTTCTTTGCATATAAGAAATTAATTTTTATATTGTTTATCTCCTATTCATCAGATACATTGGATATTTCCATTGACTCCACTAGATCTCTTGCACTGGTTATGACAACAATTCTATCATCTGAAAGTTAGAAATTGCATTCATTCTTTACAACTTTAATGTTTGCATATATGTAAACTCTTTTTGTTTTACACAATTCTTAAAACCTGAATACTGAAAATAAGCAGTGATAGCAGGAACACCAGTCTTACAACTTTTTTAAACACAAGCCTTCTAATATTTTACCACTGACTATGCTTTTAGATAAAGGGTTTTGGCAGATACTTTATCAAGTTAGAGAAGCCCCTTATGTACCTATTTTGGATTTTAGCATTTTGATTTATAAAAGAAATGGGCCCATACCCTTTTTGCTCTTATTTTCATCTAGCTTTAGAACCAAAGTTATACTAACCTTATAAAATGAGCTGGCAGACATTACTTTTTTCTAGTCATCTATTCACACAAACAGAATCTTTTTTTCCCACTTTTTTCCATTTTTTATTTGTTCCTTAAATAGTTGGCAGAAAATATTTGTAAATGTGTTTGAGCTTGCTATTATATTTAAGGGCATGGTAACCTAGATACTCCTTGTCTGCACTGCCCCTATAAATATGGAGAGGGATACCACTAATAAGGTCTTTTCTATGGCATTTTTTTAGAGGATGCTTTGAAGGGCTTCCCAGATCCCACCTCTTGTTTGAAGAATTAATTCCCAGATGCTGGAAAGGTTTTTACTGGAAGACTTCAATGTTAGCTCTCTTGGTTGAAAAGTTGCAAAATCCATAGCCAAACCCACTTAGCATCCTATGACAATGCTTAAAGGTATAGTCACATCACCCCAACCTTGGATTCTCATCCTAACATCAGCTTTCATCTTCTACAGACTGATAGCAGAGAAAATTAAAAAAAGAAAAAAAGGTCCAAAGAACTTTGAAGTAGGGCTATCCTCCCAATCTCAGCAGGTAAGCTATATCAAAGTTAGGTTCTACTTACAAAATAATGGTACACTGACACAAGGGATGAAGAAAATGAATTGAGGCACCTGAAAATCGTGAACCTCAAGATTTATCTGAAACTTCCAGGTCTGAAGAAGTGGCCTACTACATCTTATTAAGGACCAGAGTCCTTCCTTTATTTAAAGATGATGCAGTGACCCTATCCTGAAAGACAGCATGCACCACTCAAGATCTGCCTTGGCCTCCCTTTCTGGCTGCTAAACCACTAACTAGGGTTAAACCACAATACAACCTGACCAGGATGAGCCAGGACCAAAATAAGCAAGGACTATATCCAAAGGGACCTGTAGAACCTAGCCAACTTGTACTTGGAGAAGCCCGGAGACTACTCAAGGACTCAAATCCTTGGGTAGTGGGACATAAAATTATATAAAACAGAGTTTATTCATTTGGAAGCACTGTCCTGTGATATAGGTTTTAATACCCTTGAAAGGACACCAAAGATGATGCAAACATGTGATTAGGATAAAGCACTGAACTACCTTAAGTGAGAGAGAAATGCCAGAATGGTCATGTCAGAGGAATTAAAAGTCTCAGGAGAAGTAAGTATGCTTGAATGGACATATTACGCTCAGTCAAAAAGTGACCAGATGACTATACAATATAGAAGGGCCCTGAAGATTCATCACTTTACTAAGGCTATAAGAAACACACTAATGAAAGAAAAACCAGAATCACTAAGAAGTGATAATCTTCTGAAAGCCAAGACTGATGGCAGAAGATAATGAGTATTACAGAACTGGGCTCACTGACAATAGGTATAACAGTATCCAGAAGGAAAAACAAAACAAAACAAAACCAGAGGTCATATGATTATGCTCCTTTATCATAAGCCAGATAGAAACAATTACCATAAGGCACGGCAAGGCTGTAGTCTCATGCAGGAACCTTGACCCTCATAGTATTATGATACAATTAATAGAACATGGTATCCAAGGGTAAAATAGATGGGCAGACAACAAAGGGTATTATTCAGTCAAAAGTATGAAAGCTGGATGATGAGAAGATTAAGAGTAATTACCTCCCACCTCCCCCAAAGTATTCTGAGCTTCAAGATATAAGCCAGTTTTCAGAACTGGAATCCATATACCAAAGGAGGAATCAGGGTTCCAACAGAAATAACCCTTTAATGCCATAAAAAATATTTGGTAATGATTCTCCAGTCCCTCCACAGAGGCCTACAGCTATATTCTTGGATGAACCATACACAACCATTTTTAGAACTGTTGGAAACAGAGAATGAAAAGAAGATATAGCCCTAAAAATTGACTAATAAGAAAACATGTAAAATTAGCAAATTCTTAACAGCTGAGTGTGGGTCAGCATCACCAAAAAAAAAAAAAAAAAAAAAAAAAAAAAAGCCAAGGAGGGAAACAGAAATGGCCCCATTATCATCACTCTCAGTTGCCCGTATCCCCACAGCTCAGGACTCTGAGAATTTCTGGTTCACAAAAAAGGAGCTTTTCTACCAAATGACAAGACAAAAATCCCACCAAACTCTTAAACTATGATAGCTACCTGGGCACTTTCAGCTTTTTGTGCCAAGGGACCAGCAGGTAAGATAAGGCATCACCATCCTGACAGGGTAACTGATTCTGATTATCAGGAACTAGAACTGCTGCTGCACACCCAGAAATGGAGGAATATGTTTGACAGCAAGTAATCCTCTTGGGCACCTCATAACACTTTCTTGACCAATTTTGATTACAAATGCAGGAGCCATGGCCTGAGAAGGGCATAGTAAGTAGTGGCTTAGTATCCTTAGGGATGTGGGTGTGGGTGAAACCACTAGATATTCCACCTAGACTAGCCAAGGACAATCTAATATCCAATATCCCACAGGGTGAGACCCTGGAGAAGAAAAAATGAACTCATGAATTCCAATTTCTGTTGCACATGATAGATACTGGATTACAAGTGAACCAATTCAATTTTATGCATATTATTTATTCTTCAAAAGAGAGTAATTATAGTCACTTAAATAATGTGTTAATTTTGGGGCACCTAGGCAGCTCAGTTGGTTAAGGGTGCAACTCTGGATTTCGGCTCAGGTCATGATCTCATGGTTTGTGGTTCGAGCCCTACATCAGGCTCTGTGCTGACAGTGCACAGCCTGCTTGGGATTCTCTCTCTCCCTCTCTTCTGCCCCTCCCCCACTCATGCTGTCTCTCCACTGTAACGGATTCCCATTGTATCATTTTCAAAACCATCTTGAATGGGTATCTTGTGTTCCTTTATTTGTACATTTAAAAAATCACAGAAAGAAAGGTTGTTAAGGAAGCAGCAATGTTTACAGTATTTTTAGAAATTTTCACTTCTAGTATAGAGCATCTCCAAGCCCAAAAATAGTAAATAAATATGAAAATTATCTGATTAATTATAAACATCAATAGGCAAAAGCAAAGACTAAAATATTTTTATTTATTTTTGTATTCAAAAAGTGGTCTTCCATGGCCTTAAAACACCATCAAAACTTTAATGTTTACATCTTATGAAGTAATGAGACATTCAGAACCTTCCCAAGCTTAGGTATTTAAGTTAATGAATTTCCTTAGATTTTTAAAGGATTAAAATACGTGTGGGAACTATAGATTCCAGTGAAATTATATATACATTACATAGAGGAAAACTCGAGCTAGGAATAACAACTTCTCATATACTTTATATGATAAGAATGTGCTCTAGGGATGAGAAAATATACAAAACGAGATTCTTCAAAGGATCAGTTAATGTTTTCAACATTTTAATATGAAAAAGTCCTTCTAAATACAGCAATTAATAATTCTGAACTCATGTTCTATAGTTTATTTTCATGACATCAAGAATGCCACACATCCATGAAAGGAAGAGAAGAAAAGATGCTGAGTAATTTCTCTTAGGTCATCTGTAAAATGATAACAAAAAAAAACACAATTTATGACACTCTCTGCTGTCATAACTTGTATCCATTTGAGGATATTTTCCATATATTTTTTTCAGGACTTGGCTTAGAGCTTGAATTGTTGAATTTGGAGCCTCTCTGAATACATGCAACATACATGCTGCATTTTTTAATGTGTGTATACATAAATACTTATGATGTTATGCATGCCAGCTCTACCAAATAAAAGTTATAGACAGTCCTGATGCTTAATGGGTTAGGGTCCTGAACTCATTCTAAATGAATCTTTCCACTGAAACACAATAATAAAGGTAAAACTACATACGTAATGATAAAATAAACTAGTTAACCATTTCCATATAATTAAACACAAACATACTGGCAATGACTGACAATATTTGGCCAACCATCAAGGCATAAATTAAAATTGTAAACTGAACTCGAGCTTTCTGGACTAGAATACGAGTTAATATTGGCAAGGCAATATTTCCTGGTTCAAAGAAGAAGGTCTCATAGTTATCAGAAATCTCTCATAAAATACTGGCAATGAATTAGTAATTAACATATTGCTTAAAATACCCAAAGGTATAAACTTAAGGAGAAAGCAATCTTCCAAATATGTTTTGAATTTTGCTAAACATAAAACATCTTAATGTGAAATTTAATTTTGCCAACCTCAAAACACTTCCAGGTTCTCCGAGGCTTAAGACATACACATTTATATCCTTTCTTTTCACCATCCAAGCAGCAATGAAAATGGCTTTCCAAAACCACAATCAATATGTCTTTGACCCAAGTTCCCTATGCAGCTCATCATAACTATTACTACAGTCACACAGATGAAGAAGCTAGCTTTTAATTTAAGAGCTAAACTCAAGAGCAAAATAAAGAGATGAACTACTATAACAATTCCAATCTCGTGGTTTGAAAAAAACAGCATTGTGGTAGAAAATATTTCAGTTTGAATCTTTTTTTCTTAAAAAATATTGGCAAAACAAAACTTGTCATCTCCCCTTTTTTTGAAGACATCAATGTGGCTAAATTGGCTTAGCTTTTCTGTGGGAGAGCTAATACCTCCATGTTTTAATAAACATGGATTTAATACAGCTATTTAGCAAATAATGGTCCTCTAACACATCTCCCAAAAAAGTAAGAACTGAGCTTGAAACTGATAACCTTATTTCTAAAGAGCAGCGAAAGAGCAGTGTTTGTAGCCATTCACTTTCTCGGTCTATGTTCTGATGCAGAGAACTAATGAATTAGCAGCAGAGGATAAAGATTCAGCATTGGCACTGGGTGCAGAAAAAGTGTACTGAGAAATGCTCTGGCTTAGAAGCAACAGTTTGCTTTGTGTTAGAAGCACGTGAGTCCTGAAGGTATGTTATATGGCTACTAATATATTATTTCTTCCAAAACCATCTCAGAAATTAAGATACGTGCTTCTTGTTTAGAAGTTCCATGTTATGAAAGAAAAGGCAACATGTACAAAGTAATTAAAATTCTTGTTCTGCAAACAGGATTCTGAGACCTAAGACAAAGAAAGTATCATAGATTGCTTCTCTCTGATGATTACAACTTGGACAAAAGATGCAAAAAGTGCTATGCATGTGCTTAATTCTCATAATAATCCTAAGAGGTTGGTCCAGCCCTTTCATGGTTATGAACAATGAAGTTCAGTGAGGTAAACAAACTTGTCTCAAGTTAATTTTATTTGGGGCTGGAATTCAAACCCAGCATTTTATTGTTATGTTATATGAGCTCATGAATAAACCTTAAATGAAGAGTAGAATATTGCATTATTAATTCACAAATAAACCTTAAATAGAAACTAGATTAATTATAATCAAATAGGGAATAAACCCAACATAAATTCTATCCATTGCCTTTAAAATTGTTTTCCTTTCCAGCAATATCTTAGTATGTGAGCTTTGCCATTGCCCTATCCCTTTGTTCTATCCCATATTTAGGGTGAATCATCCCATTCTGTTAACTTTGCCCTTGTCCCATTCTGTTGAGCTTTTCCATCTTTTCTAATGTTTCTGTCAGTATGCCAGGCCAGGCTCTCATCGCCAAAGAAATGAACTAATCAGTAGCTTTCATATTGGCCTCTAGAATACCACTCCATCAGATTAATCTTTCTGGAACATTATCTTTCTGAACAAAATGGGGCCTTCAACAAATGGCCTCAGCTTCTTTGATACTATTTCTCAAAGTGTAAGCCTTGGATTATACACATTAGAATTAGCAAGGAGTTAGGAAAAGTGTTGATACCTGGCCTTGAACTCCAATGCATGGAATATATCATCTCAAGATAGGGCCCATAAATCTGTACTTTAACTAACTATAAATGGTTATTTATAAGCTCTAAGGTTGGGTGCCCCCCACGTCTGAGTCTGGTTTCATCCTTTGCTCATTTTGTCGGCCTTCTCATTGTCCTGTGGCCACAGGCTTTGTTCCACTCTTTGCCTTCATTCAAGCTGTTTGCAGTGGCTTCCTTTCCATCCCATCCTGGTTCTTTCTAAGTCCAAATCCACATCCTTTCCTGATGCCACTCTAAACACTGTAATGCTTTTTAGTATCCCAGTCAGGTGAGCATTCCACGTCAAATTCTTAGATGACAACAAAATAAAACAACACACGTTGTCGCTTCATGAAAAGACTGCTGACATTCTTTCTCAGTGACTCATAGTAGACACTATGAACACAGAAAGTGCAGGAATATACATCTATGTTGACATGAAGGTCACTGTGTCCTCCTCTGGTTATATGGGGCCACTTCCCCAGCGATCTGTCTCCTTTCTTCCAAAAGCTTTGTTCAGTCTTCTCTTCTTCTAGTTCTTAGACTCAAAGCTAATAATTAAGCTTATTTAAAAGCTCTGGCAATAAGGCTCCAATAGAAATTCCAAGAAATAAAGTGCCCATTTAACATAGGGTCTTACGACACAAATTTGTGTTGCATGTTGGGATTCTTCATTTACTTTGATTCAAAACTCGACCTTTTAGGGTTAAAAAAGTTCTAAATCTAACTTCAGAGTAAATGGGTGTTCATAAAATCTTTTGTAAAGGGGTTTTAATCTGTAGGGTTTCTTAAAGGTAAACGTAATCTCATCAAAAATTATCCAAACATTTCTACAAAAAAAATGTAATATAAAGTCTTTCTGAGTCTATGATACATCGACATTTAGATTTTGGTTACCCTTATTTAACACAGAAACAAAGTCATGGACAGAGTAAAAATTCAGTTTTAGAAATCTGAACGTTCTGAACATAAGCAATCAGGTAATATCAATCAAAATAGTTCTCAGATATTAAAAATGAAAAATACAAATGCCCCCAAATTATCCAAGGATGATGGAGACGGATGGACTTATTTATGTTTGCCAGAACTTTCAGAGAGTCTTTTATACCCATACCACAACGCTCTGGGGTACAAACTACAACATATGAGGAGACTAAAGAGAGATTCAGTGAATCATCAGAGTCAGAACTAATCGGCATTGAGGTCAGAACTGGGGCCTAAATCTGTGTGACAACTTAAAAAGTCTGAGTCTTGGATGTACCATGTCCAAACACACTCTCTCTCTCTCTCTCTCAAACACACAAGGATTTTGATGCCCAAAGCCTGCAAATCCAATGTAGCGCTCACAACATATTATTCATAATTGTTCTCATAACTAACTTATTGTGTATAACAAGCACTAAAGTTATTATGATACAAGTATTGATACACAACAATTTACAATGCTGTCCAATTATTTTCCTCAGATTTTAAAACACTGATGAAGAAACTGAGCCTTAAGGAAATTTAGCTAGTAAATCACCAGATTCAAACCCAGTCTGATTCCAGAGCCCAAATATTTAACTACAACTACTCTTCTAGTATCTTTCCTTTATAGCACTTCATTTTAATGTATACGCTACAATGAATAATAATGTATATGCTACAGTATGTCTCCCCCCGCCCTCTACCTTATAAAATCTTAATGGGATTCTGCCATAGTTTGTTTAAAATCTTGGGATTCTGGCACACCAGCATATAGAAGTTTTTCATTAGGTGTTAATGACCACACAACACTAGCAAAGACATCACTGAACACATGTTATTTCAGTAATTGGCAATATTTTTAATACTGTGCTGCTGCCCTAGTATCTCTTTCTTCCATTTCTCCCAAACACACACTTTTTTCATTTCATCTGTTTTCATGCTGAATGCACAGCTGCTGTGAATTTATAAACCTCAGAGCCATCACCATGGAGACCCATCCTCTCCTATCAGGTATAGGAAAGAGACTCTCACCTATTTAGATTTCACCCTTACTCCTCATAGTTTATGATAAATTATAGAAAACTGAGCTCCTTCCAGCCTTCCAGTGCTATTAGACATATTTCCCTTCACCTGGATTATTTTTTCTTGTTTATTCATTATTTTTTGGTCCTCACTATAAAATCTTAAAATTACAGAATCAAAGTGCAACCTTCCTGAGCTGGAAAGTATAATTTCCCCAACTTAGCCTAACAAAAAAAGAAAAGACAATATATGATGAACATGACATAGTAATAACCATCATGAGAAGAAACTAATCCAAATATGTGCTCATTTAAGGGTCTTTGCATTGGAACCTTAAAAACACAGGGGCACCTGGGTGGCTCAGTCGATTAAGCGTCTGACTATCGATCTTGGCTCAGGTCATGATCTCACAGTTTGTGAGATAAGGCCCCATGTCAGGTTCCATGCTGACAGCATGAAGTATGCTAATTCTCTCTCTCCCTCTCTCTCTCTCTGTCCCCCCATTCACTCTCTCTCTACTCTCTCTCCCAATATAAGTAAACTTTAAAAAAAATCTAGAGTATCAGACCATTTGCTTTCTTTTGCTATAACACCCCAATATTGTGTTTGGCTGGTTGTCCCTCCACTCTCTACCATACTGTTATTAAGCTCGTAGTCATAATTTGTTCCATTTATCTTCTTATGAGTCCACCAATATTTTTCAGATCTTTTTTTTAAATAGTTTTTAATGTTTATTTCTGCTTTAGAGACAGAGACAGAGACAGAGCATGAGTGGAGAAGGAGCAGAGAGAAGGAAACACAGAATCAGAAGCAGGCTCCAGGTTCTGAGCTGTTAGCAGAACCCAACGTGGGCTCAAACCCACGAACTGTGAGATCATGACCTGAGCCCAAGTCAGATGCTTAACCAAGTGAGCCACCCAGGCGCTCCATATTTTCCAGATCTTTAAAAAAAACTCTTCCTGTTAAAAAACAGTAACTATGTAGGAACCCATTTGCTTCCTTTGCTTCTCTACTCCTCTCAAATGTACAGATATTCTGAGTATCTCAAACAAATAGTTACAGTCATCCTTACACTAAAATATTCTTAGAATGCTCCTCTCCCATATCCTTTGGGGTCCCTATTGTTACTGGATAATGTTGTGTGGTCCTCTGTATCATTCTTACACAAATGTAATTAATGAATATTGGAAAGAAGTCAATAATTAGTTGGAAAAGTTACAGTAATAAAGATCCAAAATAAAACACAATAAAAATAAATTTTGAGTTTAAAAGTAAAAGCCATATGATCGTATACAAATTAAGAACTCTAGCCAACACAGTACAGTTTATAATACATAAATTAGGTGAGCACTTATGTTTGATAATAAAAATCAAGGAGAGCAGAGATACAAGGAAATATTATAACTTTATTACAAGAGATTCTGCCACAGGATCCCTTCTTAGGTCTAGAACCTCAGAAGATTCTCCACCGGAATTTATTTCAATTATAGAAGGCCAACATTCACATCCCAATTCAGAAACAACTTTCCCCTGATAAAGTTAAAAAAAGATTGAAGGGAAATGATGATCTACTATTAAATAAAGAGAAGTGATTAAGTGGCACAGTGTCCTTGACTAAACTGAGTGAAATTCACTCTTCATTTGTACAGAACATATGAGGAAGAGCAAATGGATGACCTATCTGGAAGGTGTTTTTCATGACAAATAAATACCATTGTAGTTAACATCTCTGCAAATGGAAAGCAACGATAACAAGAGCAGCAGGGTGCTACAGCATGAGGTGATATATAAATAGATGCTCCATGGAGAGAACACAGCCGTGGAGAGGCAGGTAGAAGCTAGCTCCTGGTGCGGCAGCATTGGCACAGTTAACCAGACTCCAGATGGAGAAGGGAAGCTTAGGGGAGCCAAAGTATGCGAGAAGCACAAGCTGTCCATCTGGCAGTAAGTCCCTCACGGTTCCTAAAAACTGCAGGTTGGGTGAGAACCCAATGACAATAAATACCAAAGGACAAGTACTATACTCACTCACTTGGACCTGCCGCCCACACTGGATTATCTGATCCTCTATTACCCAAATCTTGGGTTTAGTGTCAGAATGTTGAAATCACATATCCTTTCACCAATGAGGCTCACAATCGCAGTATCAAACCCAATACTTATATTACTAGGCCTTGACAAGACAACTGCTTTTCATATCTTATTTTGTCCTTCATTATTACTTTACATGACAGAGGTTAAGTCTGTTGGAGAGATTTGAAAAAAAAAAATGAATCTACCAACATTATAAGTAAGTGAAGTTGTAAATGAAGCAAAAATGTCAGCAAGGAAATCTGTATCATATCTTAAGTTTCCTTTTTATTTTTAAGCTCATTCTTGCTCTTTAGTGGGGGACACTTTGTCCATTATAATTTGGAAGATAAAACAAAGACAATTTTTCTTTAACTTACTGGATCTATTGACCTTTTGAAAGTATTTATGTTTTTCCCCCATTCATATGAATTATGGGGAATTAACATAGGCATTTTGGCAGAGACTCTACTGTGTCTTCCATTGACTGTTACTATATTAGAATCATGAAAACAGTAACCATGCAGGTTTCTAGAAGGCACTCAACATCATGGGGCAATAATCCTTCATTTCTTTATTTACTTATATCTCAAACCCTTCAATCCATCCATTCTCATCAATTTTCATAAGAAATCTGTAAGATACAAGAACAATTATTAAGTGAGGGGTCCCAGGTCACAAAATGATGAACAATATCCAAAATTCAGGCTTTTGATTCCTTGTCCATGATCTCCCTACTTCACTTCCTCATTATTCAGTTCACTATTAAAAATATTCAAAATCGGGGGCACCTGGGTGGCTCAGTGGGTTAAGCATCCAACTCTTGATTTCGGCTCAGGTCATAATCTCAGGGTCATGAGATGGAGCCCTGCATCAGGCTCAGTGCAGAGCTCTGTGTTGAGCCTGGTTAGGATTTTCTCTCTCTCCATCTCTCTCTGCCCCTCCCCTGCTAGTACTCACTCACACTTGCTCACACCCTCTCTCTCTCAATATAAATAAATAAACAAAAGCACAATCAAGATCACTTACAATTTAGAATTCACTCCCAAACAAGTTTTCTTCAAAACCAGAATATAGTTCCAAACTCCTTTCTTGAGATTGTACAAAAATTTGTAGAAGTTATACCTGACCCATTAGATTTCATAATTTCAATAGGCTAACTATACATAAAAAGTAATTATGAAGTATTATAGAAATTTACTATAACCTTGAATACTTTTCATATTTAAAAGAGAATCATTTCACATTTTCCTTGACATGGCCAAATTGTAGAGTACATTAGAGTAATTTGATGAGCAGGAAACTCTTTGTTTTCAAATATATGAGAGATATTTTACTACAGGTACTATTTGTAACTGCAAATATCAACCGTTTTATTTCTACCTGTTCAGGGCTACCTGGCCATAAATACATCAGAGCAGTTGTTCAGATTTATAACAAAAGTGTGAAAATAAACACAACACTATACAAAGTATGGCACAAAGTGGATTAGCAGTATTCTAGCACTGTGCTCTTTATTCTTTTTTTAAATGTTTTAAATGCTTTTATTTATTTTTGACAGGGTGGAGGGGCAGAGAGAGAGGGAGACACAGAATCTGAAGCAAGCACTAGGCTCCTAGCTGTCAGCACAGAGCCCAATGTGGAACTCAGATTCATGAACCATGAATGACCTGAGTCGAAGTCAAGTGCTTAACCAACTGAGCCACCCAGGCACCCCTAGCATGGTGCTCTTTAATATTAACAACACTACTCTGAAAAGAATGTAAATTCACGAACAACTGAAATTAGGTTCACTTCATAGAAATGGGCCAATGAGTATCATAGAGTTAAAACTATTTCTAGAGTATAACAAGGTGCTTGTATTTGTCACCTAAAGAAACCTCACTCCCAAATAGAACACAGTGGCTGGGTAGGGAGCATACGGAAACACCTAGTGTCAAAGGAGGAACTATCTTTGCCACCAGTACCAGCAAGTCATACACAAGTCACACACAATTTAGTCAGACACAATTACTCATACACAATTTAATCAAAATCCTCTCAGCATACCCACTGCATCACTAGGGAAATGCACATCATTAGTCCTTCCTTCTTGACAAATATGTCCTCTGGAGACTCTTTCTGTCCTTCAAAGATCACCTAGACCTTCTTGAATATAGCTACTAAAGCTTGGTATTAATTGTTCATGGGCCAATGAGACCAAGACAGACCTCTTGTTAGTGGCCCCGTTTCTGCCAGCAGGCTGAATCTGGGATTCCCCTTGGTGCCATAAACCTGTCTTTGGGCACTGCCCCACAGCCTGTCCAGTCCTGATTTGTCCATTATTTTGCTGGTTCCAACATCTTGCCCTAAATTCGAGCCCTCCTGCACCTGAAGTTTTCTCTCCTTAAAGGCTTTTAACCAGAATTTGATTTCTTTAATACATATACGCTATTCAGGTTACCATTTCTTCTTAGATCAGTTTTGGTACTCGGTGTCTTTCAAGGAATCAGTAAGCTGTCACACTTATGTGCATAAGAGATTTTTTGTAGTTTTCCAATTGACCAGGGATCAGTAATTACACCCCCACTTTCATTCCTGATATTCATAACTTATGTGTTGTCTTTTTCACTTGGTCAATATGGATAGAATTTTGTTAATTTTACTGAATTATTTTCAAAGAAGCAACTTTTGATTTCATTGATTTTTCTCTAATGTTGGTCTCTTTTCAGTGTATGAGATTTCTGCCCTGATGATTACCTTTTGCTTGCTTTATCTTTTGTTTTCTCTTTTCTAGATTCTGAAGGTAGAAGCTGAAGTTACTGATTTGAGAACTTCTTTCTTTTTTAAAAAAAGATTCTTTTAATATTTAAAAAATTGTTTTAAATGTTTATTATTTTGTGTGTGTGTGTGTGTGTGTGTGTGAGAGAGAGAGAGAGAGAGAGAGAGAGAGAGAGAGAGAGGAACCAGGAGAGGGGCAGAAAGTGAGGGAGACACAGAATATGAAGCAGGGTCAAGGCTCTGAGCTGTCAGCACAGAGCCCAACATGGGGCTCGAACCCACAAACTGTGAGATCATGACCTGAGCCAAAGTTAGATGCTTTACCAACTGAGCCACCCAGGTGGTCCATTTAATGTTTATTTTTGAGAGAGAGCACGTGAGTTGGGGAAGGACAGAAAGAGGGAAACTGAAGCAGACTCTGCACTGCCAGCCACAAAGCCTGACACGGGACTCGAACCCACCAACCATGAGAACATGACCTGAGCTAAAGTTGGATGCTTAACCAATTGAGCCACCCAGGTGCCCCAGAGAACCTTTTTCCTTTCTAATGTAAGACTTGACACTATAAATTCCCTCCTAAAAACCATTTTAGCAACGTCATAAATATTTTGATATGTCAGAGATTAACATTCTTTCAGTTCAAAATATTTCCTAATTTCCTTTGATATTTCTTCTTTGATACATGGATTATTTATTGACATATTACTGATATATTATTTAGTATATCCAAATATTTGGAGATTTTCCATCTATTCTGTTATCAATTTCTACTTTATTCCATTATAGTAAAAAAAAAACCAACATAGCTTAAATATTTTTTTAACTTAATAAGATTTGTTTTATGACCCACAATGTGGTCTAGCTTGGTTAATGTATCATGTACACCTCTATTGAAAAGAATGTGTATTCTGCTATTGGTGAGAATAGAATTTTCTGTAAATGTTGGTCAGGTCAAGTTGCTTATGTTGCTCAAGTTTTCTGTATATATTTGCTTACTTTCTGTCTATTTGTTATATCAGTTAGTGAGAAGGTAATATTAAAGTGTCCAAATATAATTTTACCCTTCATTATTTCTTTCTTTTATTTTTTTGGTTTTTAATTCACGTATTTTGAAGCATTATTATAAAGGACCTGCACAGATTGTTATGTCTTGGTGAGTTGACCCTTTCATCTTTACATAATATTCCATTTTGAACCTGGTAATTTTCCTTCTGAAGTCTTCTTTGTCTGACATTAATATAGTCAGTCTAACTTTTATTTTTATTCAGATTTGTATAGTATATTTTTTCTATCCTTTTATTTTTAACCTATTAATATTATATTTCAAGTGAATTTCCTTACAGACCACATGAAGCCAGCCCCCCTTGATTTACAGTTAATCTGATGATCTTAGTCTTTTAATGCTGTCAACCATTTACATTTGATGTAATTATTGATTTGATTGGGTTTATAATTGCCATTTTAGTATTACTTTTCTACTTGTTCCTTATGTTTTGTTGTGTTAATTTTTATCACTGCTGTAGCAAATTAGCAAAAATGGAATGGGTTAAAGTAACCTTCACTTATTATATCAGAATTTCCACAGGCCACAAGTCCTAGGCACAATGTGGCCCAAACAGTTCCTCTGCTTGGAGCTTCACCAAGCTGAAACTAAGGTGTCAGTGGGGCTATGCTCCTTCATGAAGGCTGTAGGGAACAATTAGCTTCCAACCTCTTTCAGTCTGTCAGAAGAATTCAGTTCCTTGCAGCTATGGAGATGAGGTCCCATTTCTTGGCTGGCTGTTAAGCTGGGAATCTCTCCCAGGTCCTTAATGTTACCTGTGTTTCTCATCACCTTGCCTTCCAATAGCAGGGGCTCGGTCCTTCTCCCACTTCAAATCTCTCTGACTTCTTTTGCTGAATCTCTTATGTTAATACCTACCTCTTCTGCTTATAAGGACTCATGTGATTACATTGAACCAATCTAGATAAACCAGGATAATTTCCCTATCTTAAGATTAGCTGGGGGGCGCCTGGGTGGCTCAGTCGTTAAGTATCCCGACTTCGGCTCAGGTCATGACCTCCTGGTTCATGGGTTAAAGCCCCGCACCAGGCTCTGTGCTGACAGCTGGGAGCCTGGAGCCTGCTTCAGATTCTGTGTCTCCCTCTCTCTCTCTGCCCCTCCCCCACTCATGCTCTGTTTCTGTCTCAATAATAAACATAAAAATCTTAAAAAAAAGATCAGCTGGTTACATCGTAATTACATCTGCAATGTCCCTTCAGAGTAGTACCTGGAGTTGCTTAATTGAATCCCTGGGAGTATTTGGGGGGAACACTGTTAGAATCACATCTACCACAGTCTGCCTTCAGGCCCCCAAAGGTTCAGGTCCCTCCCAAATGCAAAACACATTCACATCTCTCCCAATGTCCCAAGAGTTTCATCCCATTACAGCATCAATTCAAAGCATAAGAATCTCATCTAAATCTCATCTGCTCAAAAGTCCAAAATCTCTCATCTAAATCAAGTGTGGGTGAGTAATCCATTAAAGAGACTCCTAGGAATTTTTCTCTATCTGTGGGCCCACGAAATTGAAGACACATGTTATCTACCCCCAGTATACAACTGTGAGGTAGGCATAGGTTGTCAGTTACAAACATGCTGGTCTTCAACAGGGGAAAATGAAAGTTAAAGCACAGTCCCAGGCCCAAAGCAGTTTCAATATCCAGGCAGAAAAAATATGTTAGGTTGCAAGGCTTGGGAATAATCTTTGTTGGCACTTGGTTTTGCCCTCTATGATCTTAGTTTCACTCTTTGGGCTCATGATTCTGCTCTCTGACTCTTCTGTTTTCTCTGAAATGTAGCACCTGCTACAGCTGAGTAGTTCTATCAGTGATGTTACCTGACAGCAGAATTCTGGAGCTCACACAGCCTTATTTCATCTCATACTCTCTTGTCCCTTTCTGTCCCAGCTGGCAGTGTTTCTATCAGTATAAAATTCTCAAGAACCTTGTGGGCTTCATGTGAATTTCACAGGGTTTCACACCAGTAGACAAGATGCCTCTTTACAAATCTTTCCTAGATAATCTTTTCTCTAATTCTGGCTTCTGTTGAGATGCACAGAGGCACAACACACATCAGATTCCGAGAAGCCCCTTGGTTTGAATGAGGAGAGCTGTAAGTCACCCTTAATCTCTTCAAAGAGCCTATTATGTACCTGCAGACTTGATTGATTTTTTTTTTAATCTTTCTGAGGTTTCTGAAAGAGTTGTAGAGTCACACCCTTAGCCTTTTCTTCAGAGCACCCTTTACTGACAATAAATCTTTTCATTTCAGTGTTCTCCCATCTGGGTAGACTGAGAACCTCCAAAATCATTAAGTCCTTCTTCCTTTTTGTTTAATAGTTTTTCCTCCAATTTATCTTTCTCTTCTCACATTTTATGATAAGCAGCAAGAAGAAGCCAGGTGTTATAGAGTGAATGTTCGTATCCTCCCCACATATTCTTTGTTGAAACCCTAACCCTCAATGTGGCTGTATTAAGAGTAGACAAGTAATTAAGATTAAATGAGGTCATACAGGTAGGATCCTGGTCCAATAGGATCAGTGTCCTCATAAGAAGAGACAGGAGGAATCTCGCCCTTTCTTTGTGAGAGCACGAGAAGTCATGTGAGCCCACAGCAAGATGTCAGCTGCCTACAAGCCAAGGGAAGAGCCCTCAGAATGAAACCTACCTTGCTGACACCTTGACCTTAGACTTCTCACCTTCCAGACCTGTGAGAAATAAATTTCTGTTGCTGACACCATCCAGTCTGTCACATTTTGTTACGGCAGCCTGAGCAGACTAATATACCAGGTAATAATACCCTTAACATCTTCTTTGGACATATCAAGTAAATATCTAAGTTCCTCACTTACAAGTTCAGCCTTCAGGACAGTTTTGCCAAGTGCTCTGCCACTATATAAAATTGATCCCCAATCCTCCAGTTTCCAATAATATGTTCCTCATTGCCATTCTAATTCCTCACCAGAAGCATCCTTAATGTCCATATCTTCTACTGGCCTGTTCGAGGCAATCTAAGCTTTTTTTTTTTTTTTCTCCTCTCATGTTCCTCAAAATTAATCTTAGAGTCTCTGCCTATATACAGTCTGATACCAAAGCCATTTCTACATTTTTAAGCATTTGTTACAGAAGCTCTCTACTTCCAGGTACCAAAATCTGTATTAATTTTTATTGCCACCATGACAAATTATGGCCGATTTTGTGTCTTAACACAACACCATTTATCTCTATTGCTGTAGGTCAGAAGCCGAGGCAGTGTGGTTCAGCTGGTTCCTCTGCTTCATGTCTCACGAGGCTGACACCGCCCTTCTTTCTGGAGCTTCCAAGCTCATTCAGGTGGTTGGCAGAATTCAGTCCCTTGGGGCTGTAGGGCAAAGTCCCTGAGGTCTGCTATTCCTTGGGAGCTCCTTTCAGCTTAAGGTCGCATGCATGCCTCTTCACCTTGTATCTCCAGCAACAGCAGGTTGAGTTGTTCTCACACATTCTCACACTTCCAATCTCTGACTTCTGCTACATCTTTCTGATGCTTCTGCCTTCTGCTCTCAAGAGCTGATGTAGTTACCTGGAGAGTAGGTAGCCTCCTGATTTTAAGGTCAACTGTTTAGTGACCTGAATTCCATCTGCAAAGTCTCCTCACAACAGAGGAAATCTATTTAGATTTCATATAATCCTTTCAGTAGTTGTTCTAATATTTACAGTTTACTGTTGACACTTTATATCACTTTATACCACTTTGACACCAACTTAGAATTAATCATTTTAACAGTTCAGGCAAAACTAGATAAATAAACTTTACAATTATACATGTTCTTTTACCATCCCCTTTATGATGAAGTCATATGTGTCACAATGAAGACCCCATTAGACAATTTTCCTTTGCTCTCTGCTGAATCACCAATAATTCCCTCTACTAAACAGATGACTCCCATCAATGTACAGACTTGCTTCAAACCCTATCATTCTTTTTAAAGTCTTCCCCTGACCTCAGTGTCCCCACAGCTATTATACCATTCATGCTACCACTTAAAGCAATTTTTAAAAGCTGTCTTTGGGGCGCCTGGGTGGCTCAGTCAGTTAAGCATCCGACTTCAGCTCAGGTCATGATCTCATGGATCATGAGTTCAAGCCCCGCATGAGGCTCTGTGTTCGAGAGCTCAGATCCTGGAGCCTGCTTCGGATTCTGTGTCTCCCTCTCTCTCTGCCCCTCTCCCACTCGTGATTTGCCTCTCTCTGTCTCAAAAATAAATAAACATTAAACAAAATTTTTTAAGTTGTCTTTACATGCTGCCTTTAGCCCCTCCTCTCCTTTGTGACCAGTCCATGTCCAACTTTTGCCACCACAACAACACTGAAACTTCTCTTGCCAGCACTGGTGATATCTGAGGTGGTTTAATCCAACCTCTTGGTAGCACCAGGCAATGTAGACCACTCATTCTTCTCAGAACTTCACAATCCTAGTTTTTCTATTGTGCTACTTGCTGTTCCTCCTGACTCTATTTGCTGAATTTGCAGAATTCTGCTTCGTAAATGTTGGTATTTCTCAAGGATCTTCCCTGGACTTGCTTCCTTCTCAGTGCCTCCCAATTAATTATATCCAGTTGTGTGTCTGAATAGTAGTAACATATCAAAGATTGCCAAATTCCTTTCCTTAGTTAAAACCTCTTTTCTGAGTTTGAAACTCATGACCTGAGCCGAGATCAAGAGTCAGACGCTTAACCAACTGAGCCACCCAGGCACCCCACGTCCAAAATCTTTTAATCCCCAACTCCAAACTGTAACACCAATGTCAGAACTACCCATCTACAAAAATGGCACCAACATTATCTTCTCTCAATTTCTATCTTCTTTCTTTCCCACTCTACAGCTACCACTGGCATCCAAATGCCCATCTCCCTCCCCTGCCCCAGATGTTATACAAGTCTTTGAATGGGCTTTCCCAGTTTACTTTCCCACATCCAATGATCGTCTCCAAGAGCAGTGAATTAGAACTCCTTTAAATATAGCCCTTTTCATCCCTGTTTAAAACCTTACAAGTATTTCTCCTTATACAATGAAATAATAATTTTGCTTAAAATGGCTTTCCAGTCCTTGCTAAACTCTGTAACCTCATCTCATGCTATTATCATGCCATCCATTATGCTTCAGCCACACTAGAACATACAGGAATATATAAAGCTCCTTCCTGCCTCAGGAACTTTGCTTTGATCTCTTTATGCTTCTCGTCAAGGTCTACTATTTATGGTAGAGAAGACAATAAGAAAAAACACAAACACGTAACATAGGTATAATCAAGTAAATAAGTAATATTATGACAGACAACATGGGGGAAGGAGTAATTTGGAGAAGGCCTCTCTGAGAAGGTAATGTTTAAATTGAGACCTCCATGATGAAAATGAGTCAACTAAGTAAAGGAACCATGAGCATTGAAAGCAAAAAGAAAAGTGTGTGCAAAACCATGAGTCCAGAAAGAGGGTCTGTGCTAGAAGAACTGAAATATGACCATGGAGACGTAAGTGCTTAGAGTCAGAAGATAAAGCCCTGCCATAATGTTGGAAAGCAGATAAAGGCCAAGACAGGGGGTCTTAAGAGAACAGATGAGAAATTTGGATTTTATAAGTACATTGGACAGCTTTTGGAGTTGTTTGAGCAACAGTGTGCCAAAATTGGATGTACAAAAATAAGTTTAATGTAGTGTCTTTTAAAACATCTCCCCCTAAGATACAGTCTCAAATCAACTCTTGGGATCACCAATAATAAGAAAAATCTCCAAACACTGAATGTCCACCAAAGAGACATTTTATCCTTTTATAATGAAGTTCTATCAGAAGACTGCATATTCTCAAATAGCTGAGTCCATAAAGCCTGAAACAAGAATTTGAAACTACTAAAAATATATACATAAAAGCACAAGGAGGTCAATCCCCCAAAGGAAGGTAGAAGAGCTAAACCCAATAATATCGTGATGGGCAGAAGCCAGTCCATATTGTGCATACGCAGCAACAACAACAAAAAATAACTATAAATATTCAATTCCAATAAAATACACAGCAAAAAGTCAGCAATGAAAAATAACTCCAATCTACTTTAGCAGCTTTATTTATATAGTGCACACATTTTCTTTTTCATGATTTGGCCTTAGTATGGCTTTAAATGATGAAATCAGTAATGAGTATTTTGCTTCACATTTTCCAAAGAGTACATGTGGCTTAGGAGGACTACAGGAAACAATTTCCAAATAACCACAGCTAGAACACAGATTCATGATTTACTTAATACTTCCTGGCATGAGTATTCTAAAGGTTCAATTTTAAGGAGATAAGCAGTTTTCTTTTAAAGAAAGCTTACTCTATTATGTAAAATTTAACCTATTCTTAAGAAAAATCATATTAAGAATATCCAAAAGAAACAAAAAAATGTAAAATACTACCAGGAGAGACGAGCTTATGATCTTTCAAAATTTGGAACTCCAAAGCTCTCTAAGAAGATATCTAAAAGCATAAATAAAATTGACATTGTAGAGTATACAACTAATAAAGTAAGGCTCTTTTTTATTCGAGGAGATTTCTAAGAAAATTAACATTTGCTTCTTCATATGAAAGCTTAAAATTTATAGTTTGGAAAATAAGTTTTTAAATTGTTAAATAATTAGATTGGAAAGAGGAAAAACCCATTTCCTCAACTATCCTATTTGCATGAACCAGCAATCCTTTCTCATATGCTGAGTATAATAAATGAATAATGGAATTAATCCTGTGGTGCAATTAATTTTGATTTAAAGCACCCAGATAAATATTGAAAGTTTAAGGAGAAATAAAGGGAACTTGAATTTCCCATTCACCTTTGATAATTAAAAGAGTTTTTCTGCTCTTTCCAACCATTAAATGAAATACTTTATCAGACAAAATGTTTTCTGACATGAAAATAAATGGTGCTCGAGAAGATACAGGACCAGTGATATACTACATAGTTGGGTGTTGTGCGAAACCCTGTGTATGTGAATAATTTTGGACACTAATAATAATCCTCAAAACAGCTCTCATTTGTTGAGTAAGCTTCTCACGGCATGCATGCACACTTAACATATTTTATCTCAATCCTCGCAGTTATTCTATAATGATGAAAATAAGTATTAAACCCATTTGTAGACCTGAAGAAGCAAAAGCTGAAAGAAGTAACTTGTTCAAATTATACAACTTGTAATTCAAAAATTATACACTTCTCTCAATCACTATACTGAGAGGTGGTACTCATCTAGATTCTGGGAATAGAAACACAGGCCGTAAGTGCTGCTTCAGCCTGTCAAGGAGACAGACCCAAAAATCAATGAGCAGAATGCAAAATAAAAAGATAAAACACAACAAATGCCATTGAAGCCCAGCATCATTTTTTTTTTTTAACTCAGCCACAGGTGGACAGAGAAGGAAGCTTTTCTGCTAGAAGACATGCCAGGATTTGAACTTAACCTTGGGAGGAGGATGAAGAGTTAGGCAGGAAAAGAAATGGGGAGGCTGGTGGGGAGAACCTCACAGGGAACTGTGTTACAAAGCCACACAGATAGGAAATGGCCAGATAGCTTCAGGCAAGTGCAAATGCCAATGTTGTTGACAATGTGAGGCTTGCGGAGAGAATGGCCAAAGATGAAACTGGAAAAGATCTCAGCAGATATCCCTGATGAAGAAATTATGATTTATGGTTATTTTGGGAAAACTGCTTAGTCTTGTTCAGCTCCCATTTCCTCATCTGCAACATGGGTTAATAATACCTACAGATTTTGTGAGAAGTAAATGAATTCATGACCAAAACTGAAAAGAATGGCACACAGTACATATTCAAATATTTACTATTCTTAGCCAACAGAACAAAAGTAGCTGGGCCCAGATTATACAGCTAGTAAGTGTCCTAGCCAGGACCTAAACTCAGGCCTGAGGGACTCTAAGGCCATTATTCTAACACTACCTGAGGTCTAGTACCTTAAAAAATGGATATGCTACAATACAATTCAAATAAAACATGTTGTTTTTCTCATATTTTATTTAAGAGCTCCCAAATTTTAAAAAATCCAAAAATTTTTAAAAGTCAAGGTAACAGGAAAGGACAGCGAAATAACAGGAAAAAGAACCTGAACACAATAATTATGTTTTATGATCTAGTAAAATAAAATCTAAAAAATAAAAAATAGAATAAAAGGAAAGAGGAAAGGAAGGAAGGCAGGCAAGCTAATAAACATTAGGTATTGGTTATAACATTTACTCTCTGCACATGGGAGTACTTTGTCCAGACAATTATTTCCTATTTTTAACTTAATTTTAGGTTCCTTTTCAAATGGATGTACTTTAAACTTAAATACATTTTTTAAGTTGGCATTGGGCTATAAAAATCCCAATGATTTGTTAAGGTGTAATTCTAAGTTAGATCAATCGCTAAGTTTCAGCAACAATGAATTATTAAAATATGTCTTAGCCTCATCATTCATTAAATATTTTGTTCTGTTTCCCTCCTCACAAATTCTATAATGGTTTGTACTTTTGTTTCACTCACTCCTGTAATATGCTTTCTTTATGCTCAATTTCTTGTCTTCATTTTACCTCCACTTTTCTCCTGAAATTTAATTCTTGCCTCATCACTGGAACAAGCTCACTTTATTCTGTAGGACCTCAGAGAATTACCCATTCTCAAGGCCTCTCTTTCATAACTGGTAAATAAGCAGCAGAATCTTTCTTTGAATTATTATGATAATCAAATGCTATTTAGCAAATACTTTATGTTCAGAAGTAAGGACAATAGAACAAAAATCACCAAAAAGAAAAAAAAAACGTCTTTCAAATTTAAGTGCCGAGAAGGTAAACGTTTTGAGCTTTAATATAACCTTGAGCCAACTACAAAGCTCTTAAGATACAGAAAATATGTCTTATTCTCAGATCTAAATGATGTAGAGTGATCATGAAATCTCTGATATAACAAAATCATATTAAATTCTGAATTATTCTGTATATAGAATAACAAGATAAGCAATTCTTAGAGACAAGACTGAGCAAATGTATACCATTTCCAGGTAAGCAGCAGAATATAGAACACCAAGAAAAAATAACACAATAAATGGTGAATGATTACAAAATGCAAGCAAGTCTGGCCCCCTCCAATACTGTATCTGCAAGACCCACATAGATAATAAAGTTTGGCTGTGTGCATTCTGCTCTGTAATAAAATAGATGACATAAGATATGAAAAAGGTCGTGTATCTATGTCACATCTATCTTAACAAAAATACAGACAGGAATGTCTAGGAGGGCAAAAATCTCATGCTATTTTCCTTGAAACAACTTCTATTTTATACATGTACATAGTAATGTGAAATCTTTTCCTGAAGAAATTAAAAAATAAATTTCTCCTCCCCATACAACCAATTTATCTATCATAAAATTGCCAATCTCTTGGTTATTTTTATGCTGTGTGTGTGTGTGTGTGTGTGTGTGTGTGTGTGTATGAGTGCATGTATATGCAGAGAGAGAGAGAGAAAGAGAGAAGGAGAGACAGCATTATTTTGTACAGTTCTTAGGAACTTCAACTTCCTGACATCAGTTTGATGGAATTTACACCCAACAGATTACTTTACTTATACAGATGTGTGATACATATCTTTTACTAGAATAATAAGAATAATAAAGGAAAAATAACTCAAATTGTATTCAATCAGCAGCAATGGAAAGAAAACATGGAATGCAATCACATATAATTTTAAAGAAAGAACCAAATGGATTGCTTTACTTTCCAATTAAATATGCAGGCTGTAATTAAAGACAACTCTAAAATATCAAGCCTGATTGCATAGGAAAATTGTAGTGTCCTAGTATAGAAATGTGAAGAAGAGAAGCTGATTTGGTAAAGAAGATATCTTTAATTTTATTATTTGACTTTTATTAAAATAGGTAGAACACATAAATAAAAATGCTCAGTAAGAAGATGGAAATACAGAGCTCCAGTTTGGTTAAAGCTCAACATGATAGCCTAAGTGAATACTGATGGAAAGACAGAAAAGTGATAATTATAAAACCCAGAATTATATCCATGTTTAAGACATAATATGAATGAAAGTTGCATCATAAGAATAGACAAAAGAATAGACATGTAAGAATAAGAGTAAAGAAAACCAGAAAAGTCAAAGGAAAAGAAATTCTAGCAAAAGTAGTACATTGTACAAATGTCACAAAAGACTACAGTTTATGTACAAGAAGTCCACAGGGGTATTTAGGGTGCAGACTTCTCATTTTAAGATGGCTGTGTAAAGACATTTCCATACATTTCTACTCCTAAAACTCTCTCTAAGCAATAAATAGAGCAGGAAAGAAAAGTCTAGACACCATCTAGGCTGAAACTTAGAAATATTTGTAACCCAACTAGTAAGTAGATAAAGGGAGAGAAAGTGACTTAGTAGAATGGAAGAAAGATAAGCTTCACAGAATTAATGGAGAGGGAATAAGCCAATTTGCCTTGTGGAACCCTCGAAAGGTTCAATGATGTAAAGTTCCAAGTATCATGGAAGGCTGAGATGGGCCTGGGCTGAAAACAGTTGGGTCATCTTAAAATCTGTTTAAAAAATAGTTGAGTCCCCAGACCCTACCCCGTTCAGATCTGTCAAGCTACCCAGAAGAAAAAAACTTTTATAGATTCTGAAGAAACTGAGCCAATTAGACACCAGATTTGGGGACATTAAGCACAGAATAAACCCAGGATGAGAAGTGACATTCAAAACACAATGGTTAAGTGATTTTTGCATGGTTATCAGTGAGATCCACAGTCCCCTTTTCCTGCCTCCAATTTATAAGATTTACTAGGAAGGACACTGGAGACTTTTTGAAGATAGCATACCAAACCAAGAAACACATTTACAGATAATTTTGGAATTACCAATGAATGACCAGCTAGTCCTACAATCACTCTATAGTGAAGCCCCAAAGCCTGCAAGACCCACCCAGGCACACAGAACTTCCAAATTGCTTATTAGTACTTCACACTTATTATAGTTGGATAGTTAAGAATCATCAGACATCTAAGAAACATAATCAACTTGGGGGGGAAAAGAGCAAAACAAAGAATAAAGGGAACTCTGAGGTAATACAGAAAAACTTCCAGGAAACCATAATTAATATCCATAAACAGAAAAAATGACATTGTAGCTGTGAATCAAGATGTTATAAAAATTTCTAAATATAGCTTAAATTAAAATATTTATTAGAGGGGCATCTGGGTGGGTCAGTCGGTTAAACGTCCGACTTTGGCTCAGGTCATGATCTCAGGATTCATGAGTTCCAGCCCCGAGTTGGGCTCCATGCTGACAGCTTGGAGCCTGGAGCCTGCTTTGGATTCTGTCTCCCTCTTTCTCTGTTCTTCCCCTGCTTGTCCTCTCTCTCTCTCTCTCTCTCAAAAATAAATAAACATTAAAAAATTTAAAAATATCTATTTGTTAGAAAGGTAGGTAAAAAAAATAAAACCTATCTGCAAGTTGCAAAAACTACAAGACAGAAGAACAAAAGAACAGTGGTTTTAAGGGGAAACTCTAGGATCAGAAAATAGAGTCGAGATTGCCAGGAGACAAGGGTGGGGAAAGGGACTGATTACAAAGGAGCACAGGGGAATGGGGGATGGGGTGGGATATTGTGGTGGCAATTTAACAGCTACATACATTTGTCAACATATCAAACTGTAAACTTAAAAGGCAAGCTCTAGTACATGGAAATTATGTTTAAAAAACAAAAGACATAGAGATGGAGTCTTAATCCTTTGGGGCTGCTATAACAGAATACCACAGACTGGGTAACATAAGCAAGAGACATTTGTTTCTCACAGTTCTAGAGGCTGGGAAGTCCAAGACCGAGGCGCCTCCAGATTCAGTGTCTGCTGAGAGCCAGTTTCCTGCTTCTTAGCAGATCAAATTCCGGCTGTGTTCTCACATGGAGGTAGGGGCAAGGGAGCTCTCTGTGGTCTATTTCCTAAGGGCACAAATCCTATTCATGAGGGCTCCACCCTCATCACTAAAATACCTCCCAGAGGCCCCACTGCTAAATATCATCACATTGGGAATTAGGGTTTCAATATATAAAGTTTAAGAGCAGTCTATAGCGCCTGGAAAATGGGAAAACAAAAGAAAAACTCATTAGAAAATTCATCCAGGAGGCCAAGCATTCAACTAAGGGGCACTTGGGTGGCTCAGTTAAGCTAAGTGTCCAACTTCCGGCTCAGGTCATTATCTCACAGCTCCTGAGTGCGAGCCCCATGTCGGGCTCTGTGCTGACAGTTCAGAGCCTGGAACCTGCTTCAGATTCCATGTCTCCCTCTCTTTCTGCCCCTTTCCTGCTCGCTCTGTCTCTCTCAAAAGTAAATAAACATTTAAAAAATTAAAAAATAATTATAAAATGAGAAAATTAAGAAGAGAAAATTAAAGAAACGTAGAAAAAAAATTTTCTTCAAGCTGAAGAACCAGGTTCTCCACACAAAATGTTTCACCGAGAGCCTTGTCCAATGAATAGATGAATGAAGACTCACACTAAGGCAAATGCTGGAGAAATTTCAGAACAGACGGTATGAAAACAGTCAGAAAAAGGAGAAGCATACAACTTAACAGGAAACTGAAGGGCTTCTGAATTTTTACTTAAGATTTGATGCTAAAAAACTGAGGCCATACTTTCAAAATAATTAAGGGTAATTGTAACCACTCTATTATTTTATACTCAGTCCCTGAAGGAAACAAAACAAATGATAAACATTATGATTTTTAAAAATCCTAAAATAAGCATATTTGAAATTACATATTAAGGAAGCACACAGTGTACCTGAAAGTATCCACCCACAACTATCGACATCAATACATAATCTAGTAAAATTCTGGACTTGAAAGAAAAAAGCAATCCTGTGGGCATCTAGATAAAAAGAAGTATAGGACATATTAAGGAAAGAAAATAATTGTCATTGAGAGTAGTGCCTTATTTCAGAAATAAATGGAGAGTATAATTAAGATTCTCAAAAAAATTAAAATACAAGTCAAAGGTTTTTACCCAACTAAACTAACTTTGAACATAAAGAATACAAGCTGGTAGCTACATGGAAGAACTCAAAAAATGTGGCTATTATTAGCCTTCTTATAGAACCACTAGAGAACAACCTTTAGACAACCAAAATGACTAGAGGGACATCAATAGAAGAACTTTTGTACATCATTTAATAAATAGGTACTTACATAATAAAAAGAAATGAAGGTTAGAAGGAAGAAATTACATATATGATGCTATAAACTGACAAAAAACAAAGGTTAATAGATGTATCATATGCAAAGATATTTGTTTTATTATTTTCAGTAATGAGGACTGGTAATAATAGTCCTAGTATTGTTATTCAGAGAACTTTGTGTATAACATGTGGGATAGAATAACTGTGGAATATTCTAACATCCTCTGTGCCCTTGAGAACCAAAGTGACATAAAAAGATTAAGTAAAAACCCAGGGATCCAAAATTTGAATTGGCAGTGTCTGAATGAACTCATAAGGTAATTTATCTTTAAATATATATAATATTTCCTAGTTTTTCCAGTGAATAGGCTAAGAAACAATGATAAAAAATAGATGAAGGAATCTTGGAACATGAGAAGGGAGTAAGAGCAACAGAAGGAACAGAAAATTGGGTGTATACAGGAAACTAGGCTCTTCACGAGTGTTATAAATCATTTTGATGATTGAAACAAAAATTACAACAACATCTGATACTCAAGATAATGATATTTATTTCTTCCCAGTTTTACTGAGATACAGTTGACATATAACATTGTGTAACTTTAAGATGTACAACATATTGATTTGATACACTTAAATCTGGCAAAACAACTACCACTGTAGCCTTAGCTAACACTTCCATGGGATCACATAACTCCCACACCATTTTGTGCTGAGAACATTTAAGATCTATTATCTTGGCAACTTACAAGTATATACTATGTTATTATTAACTATAATCACTATGCTACACACTAGATCCCCAGATTTACTCATCTTAAAACTAGAAGCCTGTACTTTTTGACTAACATCTCCCCATTTCCCTCGCCACCCAGCTCCTGGTAACCACCATTCTAGTCTCTGCTTCTAGGAGTTTGGCTTTTTTAGATTCTACAGATAAGTGATATCACGGGATATTTAAGACAATGATACTTACATATGGCAATGATAAAGGGACCTAAATGGAAGGTAGGTTTCCATGCTTCATTTAACATAGTAAAATATTCATACCAGTAGATGGTGATAAGTAATGTATGTATATTATAAAACCCAGAGTAAACACTATGAAAACTATACAAAAAAATAATTAAAAGCAGTATTAAGGAAGACAGAATCTCAATTTTATTTAATTGCTGTGAAATAAAACATATCAGATATGTTCAAATTAGTTTATTATGATTTTTTAAAATAGTAGTTGATCACTTTTAGAGGATGACAGCAAATGAAATTACTACCTTTAAAATTGTGTAAGTAAAGGGAAAGATTCAAACATTTTTCCTGCCTTTCCTATATGAACTGTACTTCTGAGTAGCCAAAAAAATAAATGAGGAAAAGTATTTCTTTATAAATTATTTATATAAATGAAAAAGAATGATCATTTTGCAACTCTCAAGGAATTGAGGGAATTATTATAAGCCTTAAGTGTCAAAGGCTACTAATATAAAAAGTTAAAACCAGACATGATGTGCTTACTGATAAAAAGAACACACTACCAGAGAGATCTAACTTGAGTCTGATTATATGTCTGGATCCAGTTGCTAAGTGCAAGAAATCTAGAACGCAGAAGAACAGGTTGAATGCACCACAAGTTTCCAAATCAGCAAAATATAGACGAGGGTAAACTATTACCAGTTAAAGGGTACAAGTTCTTCCTGAAGGAAATTATAAGGGAAAGAATGAGCTTGAAGGGGAACCTGGAGATTAAGAGACTTCAAAGATATATCACATTTTTTAATGAGCCAGACTAAACTACAGTGTCTAGGAATGCACTCATAGCTGATAAAGCCATAGGGAAAAGTGGTTATTACAAAAATCAGCATAGTGGTTACATGTGCAGAATGGGAGAGGCCTCTGACAGGGGTGGAGCACGCGGACAGCTTCTGGAGCCATAGGCATCGTTCTACTTCTTGACCTGAGTAGTGGTTACACCTATACTTCACTGAGCTGTATGTTCGTTTTTTGTCTGGCTTCCTACATCTGAGTTTTATTTTTTATTTTTTTTAATGTTTTATGTTTATTTTTGAGAGAGAGAGAGAGACAGAGAGAGAGACAGCATAAGCAGGGGAGGGTCAGAGAGAGAGAGGGAGACAAAGAATCCGAAGACAGACTCCAGGCTCTGAGCTAGCTGTCAGCACAGAGCCCGATGCAGGGCTCGAACGCACGAACTGTGAGATCATGACCTGAGCCGAAGTTGGACACTTAACCGACTGAGCCACCCAGGCGCCCCTTATTTTTAAAATATTAAGTCCTAAAACAGGTTACACTTAGCTCATGTGCATTAAGTTAGTACTGTGTTGAATTTATATATTGCTACAGCAAAAGAGACTGATGTCGGACAAGTAACAAGGACTCTTCCAGCATCGCTTCCTCAATATGATCCTGAGGGAACTAAGCGACAAACATTATTTGTCACAAGATCTTTTGTCACAGAAGTATTTCTAACAAGACCTATTTACTGACGCTTAATAACTTGAAAAGCCATGGGTGTTGACTTCAGACAGATGTAAATTTTAATCCTGGTCCCACTTCTTTTCAGTTTTGTGATTTATCCTTTCTGATTTTCAGTTTCCTCATCTGCAAAATGGGAATAACCACTGTCACTGTTGTTTTTAACATTGGAAAATTTTTATACAAAGTGCCAGAAACAGCTCGGGCCCTCTAGAAATATCATCTATTATCAAAAATTAAAAATTAAATTATTAAATTATCAAAATTCTTTTTAAAATTCTTATTTTCCCTTTAACAAAACATCAGATCCCAAAATGCTGACTTTCCATAACAAAGTAAAAAAAATTTTTGGTTCATTCCATTTCCCACTACTAGCTGCCATATATTTTGAAGCAATAAGAAATACTACAGCTATCTTTTATTAAGGGATCTTGTGGCCATTGTGATAAACACATTAAAATGTATTAGATCTGCAACAAAGTGTATCGATCTAGAGTATATTATGCTAAGCAAAACAAGTCAGAGAAAGACAACTACCATATGATTTCACTGATATGTGGAATTTAAGAAACAAAACAGATGGACATATAGGAAGAGGGGAAATAAGAGAGGGGGAGGCAAACCATAAGAGACTCTTAAATACAGTGAACAAAGCGAGGGTTGTTGGAAGGGAGGTGTGCAGGAGATGGTCTAAATGGATGACAGATATTAAGGAGGGCACTTGTTGTGATGAACACTGGGTGTTATGTGTAAGTGATGAATCACTAAATCCTTTTCTTGAAACCAATATTACACTACATGTTAACTAGAATTTACATAAAAACTTGAAACTAGAGCACCTGGGTGGCTCAGTCGGTTAAGCGTCCAACTTTGGCTCAGGTCATGATCTTGCAGTCTGTGGGTTCGAGCCCCACATCAGGCTCTGTGCTGACAGCTTAGAGCCTGGACCCTGCTTCAGATTCTGTGTCTCCCTCTCTCTCTCTCTACCCCTCCCGGACTCGTGCTCTGTGTGTGTGTCTCTCTCTCAAAAATAAATAAGCATTAAAATTTTTTTAAATAAAAAAAACTTGAAAAAAACAAAAAAGAAGATACAGTATACAATGGAATATTACTCAGCCATAAAAAAGAACAAACCCTTGCTATCTGAAATGACATGGATAGAGCTAGAGTATAATGCTAAGTGAAATAAGTGAGTCAGAGAAAGCCAAATACCATTTGATTTCACTCATATGTGAAATTTAAGAAACAAAAACAAACAAACAAAAAACAAACAAAAAAAGAAGAGAAAGAGGCAAAGCAAGAAACAGAGTCTTCACTATAGAGAACAAACTAATGGTTACTGGGGCAGGGGGGTGGAGATGGGTGAAATAGGTGATGGGGATTAAGGAGTGCACTTGTTGTCATGAGCACCGGATGAGTATAGAAGTATTGAATTGTACACCTGAAACTAGTATTACGTTGTATATTAGCCAACTGGAATTTAAATTAAAACTTGAAAATAATTTAAAAAATAGATTCTGGAGGGCACTAAGAAAGGGATAAGGCCATCAGGAGATTGACTAGAGGTGATCCCAGAGTCCACTGGAATGATATCAACTATTACTATAATGAAAACATGTGGTGCAGAGCAAGGAGAAAATCTGTTCCTCTCTCTCTTGCCTTTTCTTTTCAAGTGAACTTCTTCCTCACTGCCTTTAGCTCCCTGTGTCATTCTCTTAAAGCTGGACGTCAGGCCTTTGTGCCTGATTTCTAAGCACCACTTCTGTACCTTTTAAAAGACATTTGAATCATTACCTGACACAGAGGCTTATCCTCTGACTTCTAGAGTTTCCAGGACTAGAACAGTCAGTGTAAGTCACATATCAGAGGTTACAGAAATGATATTTTGAAAACACCATGGTATTTTAAAAATTATTTCCTCTATGATAAAGAGTGTCTCCCAGCAGGCATTCTGCACTGAAAGAGTGAGGATGAATGCCTCCCTGAGAACGTGGTGGATATGACTTAGGGGAATTTCCAGCAACACAGAAAGGAGAAATAAAAGGAGCTCATAGAAATCTGAAGGATAAAGAGAAGCTGCAGGGGACTCAGTCATCAAGAGTGTTGAAATAGCAAAGGGTACAGGGGAGGGGAAGGGCTCAGGCATGCTAAAAGAGAAGCTGAATGCCGAGCGGGCTAGAAAATCCAGGAGGAAAGTGCCAGTTAAGTGGATCTCCTCCAACTGGGGCCACCATGCCAGAATAAAATGCCAGTTAGTACTCCCAAGCTCCCCTCAAACTCCTGTAAGACAAGGAAGGTATTCAGGGTATTTCTCCCATGCCCTATGCAGGATACAAAGGTAGTTGATCATGGAGGATAAGATCATCAAAGTGATCTTGAAATTAAAAGCTAAAGGACAGACTGCCAGAAGGGATGGACCTTGGGATTTTAAACAATGGTTGCATCAGCAGGGACACACGTTCATCATCCCTGATTTCCACAGGGAACACCAGCCAAGGAAACAGCAGTGGGCACAAGCCCAGAACTGTCTCCCCCAAGCAGAGACCAGTGTGAGCCCTGGATGACGCTCAGATCTGATGGCGATGTCACAACACAGCCCCCGCTCCCTGCCCCCAGGCACCCAGATAACATCTCAGGGAGTCTATGAGGAGAGACTGATCAGACAGGGAAGTGAGCTTGCTGAACACTTATGGAAAATGAAACTGGGGTAACTACTTGGTGCTCTAAGTACCCACCACTACAATCCACACTACCACCAGCACTCAAAGGAAGCTTTAAAAACAAGCACAGAACAGGAAAATGCTAGGGTTTAGTTTTTGGTTTGGTTTTCAGGTTTTGGTTTAGGGGTTTGGGGGACATGTATAGTTTGAAGTCTTATACAAGAATTTGAGAAGTTTCATAAACTTAAAGCTGCTTTAACATTCCAACTGGAAGCAGTAAACATACCCAGGAAACATAAGCGTCTTACTGAACAGGTGGTAAGTGCAGTATTCTCTCTGCACAACACTTATACCGTAGCTTTCTATACATCAAGCAGTTCAAGGTCACAGTGTATTCCACAGTAGCAAATTTAAATTTTTATTTTTATTTTTATTTATTTTTTTTAATTTATAGTTTATTGTCAAGTTCGTTTCCATATAACACCCAGTGCTCTTCCCCACAAGTGACCTCCACCAAATTTAAATTTTTAAATCAATACACACAACATGGAAGGCTTTTTTCCCAGCAAGGGAATACAAACACATCACAGATTTTAATGTATTTAAATGTATTATTAATGTATTAATAATGAATCATTATAGACTTCTAATTAATATATAATTATATACATAATTAATGATTTAGTGATGATTAAATCATTTTAAAAAGTATTTTTCTGACAAGCAATTCTAAATCTCTTTAATAACAGTAGACTACAAACAAATTCTAAAGTACAGGGAGCCATCTGAATCGTGATTCAGATTAAACTAAATGCAGTACTCACTTCCCATTCTCAGTCTCCATCTTGAGCCTCATACCTGAGCTCTACCTTCTGACTTGTGCAAGGTTATTGCAGATGGGGATGAGTATCCTCAATTTGAAAAGTTCATAAGTTACACCTATTTAGGAACCTACCCTTTGGCTCCATGTAAACAGCCATACAGACAGAACATTCTGAAGATGATGAGAATCAAGGATGAGGAGTACTTTCTGTTCGAAATATTCACTTTCTACGCACAAAATTGACAATGTCCCAATATAAAGAAATAATCTGGAAGAGGTGGTAATACAAGAAACAGGTTAAGTGACATTTTCAGACTCACAGCATATAGTGACCTGTGGAAGAGCTGAAATAGTGCTATATAAGAAAAGGGATAAGGGCAGGGGCGATTATTCACATGAGTGTGGACTACGGGGGAAATTCCTGGTCTCAGGTGTCTCTGGTAGCATTCTTTGCTTCTTGTCCTTCCCACCTCTTTTCACTGTAACAGTTTTCCCAAGACAAGTTCCAAGTGGGCGGAGATAAGTGGTGTGTAATGCCGCACTGCAGGCATCTCACTACCTACTCCAGGATGTCCAACCCTTTCTCTGACTTTCCCACAAAAGTAAGTCCCAATGGGTGCATCCACTTACAGTCAAACTCTATCAGTCACTCCTCTGCCATTCTTACTGATGAACTTAGGATAGCACCTGCTTTCCTACCAAAAGCCATACAGGGAGGGGACTGTAATCCTGTGCTTCTCAATTATCTACCACCTGCAAGAAATTTGTCTTTGCCTCAGGCCACTTCCTCCTTGTAAATGCAGTATCTCAGAATGAACTGTTGAATGGAGAACACCCCATGCAGAATATAAGGCTAGCCACTGCAGTCTCCAATATGGGCACACTTGAATGCATTAACTTTGAAAGAAGAGAAAAATAAACCCCAATAGAAACCTAACTGTGTAAAAAATTAAATTAAGCTTAGAAGAAGCTTAAAAATTAAAGTAAGCTCAGAACTGCAAACTACCAAACTACGACTCAAGATAACTTTCCTAACTCAATTAAAACATTGCTCTGTTATTCTTAATACTTTAGTCATGGGATACAGTGACCTGGCTTCACAATCTCAAGAAACATAACTATTCATTTGTATCAATAAATCCATGAAATAAATTGTAAATGATATTTTATTAGTTGTCTTTCTTACAAGTTTAAGTCTTTAAATGTATTCACAACTAAAAAATGTCATCTATAAAATAAGGATAATAATTATCCTACTTCAAAGAGATGCTGAAGAAAGGAATTATAAAGAGTACTTAGAACATTGTCTAACACAGAATAAATATTTCATAAACAAGTGCTATTGTGACTGTTATCTATCCATTTCCCAAATATAACTGGTGACATACTATTCAAGATCACTTTAAAGTCACTATACTACTCTATGCCTATGTTTTTTTCTGGAGTGCTTCTGAGCTAATAAAACATTTTTGCATTTTTAAAGAATTTCTCAAGTATTAGAAAGCAAACAAGATACAAAGAAAGTATTTGGCATTCCACTTCTTTGAAAGAAAATAATTTATTTTGCCTAGGAGAATAATGGCTTCGAGAGAATTTATCAAAATCACAGAAATTAGTTTGTGTTTACAAAAAGCACCTCTTTAAAAGCAAGGGTCAGCAGACTTTAAGATAGTAAATATTTTATTTTAGTCTTTGTGGACATTATGTTCTCTGTTGCAACTATTGAACTCTGCCATTGTAATACAAAAGCAGTCACAGGCTGCATGTAAATAAATGAGTATGACTATTTCAGTAAAACTGTCTACTCCAGCTCTCAAGCATGCAATAAATAATTATTCCTATAGAAAACAAAATCTAATGGATGATAAAAGTATATGTACCTGTTGCATGATGAACAATCTTTAAAGACTCAAAATATTTTCAGTTCTCTTATATCACACTTATGATTATTTATCCATTAATTCTTCATTCAAGTCCCTCTGATATTACCACTGCTGGTCTATACATATTAAAGGGGACATGTTGGCCTTAAACACATTTATTTGTACCTCCTCCTCCTCCTCTTATCAACCTGATAAAGACAGCCGAACTCCAGTGATTTCTGGGAGAATACACCCAGGCCTTGATTTCTGAACATTGCCCCTTAGCTCAATCCAGATTAAAAAATATTGGCTTAATTTGGTGGCCAAATTAGTGGAGCCATACTGATTCAACTCCAGCTAGGTCAGCCCTTTTCTAGGATATTTATTAGGTTGAATGATGTTTGACAAATTCATAATGAATAGTTAATCACGAATTTTACATGCTGGTGGGGGGGAGAAAGATGTTGGCAAATACCAGACTACTTAGAATTTAATCATATAAACAGGGCACTAATGCACATCAAGTTTGGAAAAATACTTATTTGTGTTATAAAACCTTTTGCTTCTTGAATACAGACATTACTTCCTAAGTCCTAAGCAATGAACAGCAGGTATTACAAAATTTATTTCTAAAAGGAGAAGTTCAGAAATCAAGAAATAAAGTGTCACAGAGAGTCGACTGCTTGGCTGGAAATAGAAGACTGATTTCCTGAACTCTCATCACTGTGATATCTACTACATAACTTCTTTTTATATCTGGATATTTCCAAAGGAAAGTAACAGAAGGAGTTATTCCATTTCAACTCACTTCTTCTGAGAAAAGTCAGACTTGCTGAGGGAAAACTCATGCATAATTTGTCTACCTCTTTACAGATGGTAAGAAGACAAATTTCCTTCAATGCTCTTGCTTCTTTTCATGACCTAATCTAAAGGAAGTTACTGATTTTCACAGCTGCAAAAGAAAACTGAGTGTGATGGTGACTTAAGCCAAGCTGAGAACCACTTGTTCGCCAATGCTGAGTAGCATTTTGGTCATCCAAAGTCAAAAACTGGTGCTGCCTATTGTCAGTTTGTGCCTGAAGGCCTTGGCATGGTTTCTGCCATCATGCTCTCTACTTTAGAAGAACTGAATGGGATGGCACAGCCCTTGGTTCCCCCTGAATTTGTGAACTAAATCAGCAGTTCTAATTACTCAAGTCCATTGCCCCAAGGAGGTTATTAAAATTCAAACTTATTTCACGGGTATTTGATGGGGGGGAAATCAGTCACTCTTTTTTTTAATTGGATTTGTTGTTCCTGACTTTTCTGCACCACTAGCCACAACATTAGCAATGAAGCAGCAGCTGAGGCACAAGTTAAAACAAGTAAGAGAGCCGGGAGCCTGAAGGAATCCTCAGACTGGAACTGAGGTGGGCCGTGCTTGGGATGTACACATTGGAAATGAATGAATGGCTACGGAATTAGGACCAGGGCGAAGTGGTAATGTTTACTTTTCTCAGCTTTAAAATTCTTTTGGAAATTTCTGATATTTTAAGGCAATAGAAGAAGAGTATTTTTATGCAGTGAGAATGTTCCAGCTATACTGAAATCTTTCAGAGTTAGAGAATATTCCAGGGCTTGGCATAATTCTATGCCTTTACTTATGCCATTCCTTTGGCCTGGAATGCCCTTCCTCCCTTCTGGCAAATCCCTCATCTAACCTTCCAACAGTCTGTCAAATTCTACTTTGCTCCTGATGAGGTTCTACCCAACTCTCTTTACCTCAGGTAGTAGCTGTCCTCCCCTGTTCTGCAGAACTTTGATCACACTTCAATTAGAAAGCTCATCACAGTGCATGGTCACATCTGTTTACATGTCTATCTCCTCAGTTAAGTCTTGGGCATTTAAAAATCAGAACCACATCTTTCTGGTCTTCTGTATCATTTCACTCATAGAATCTGCATGTTATTTGACACAGAGGAGGTACACATGTCAGGCTGAATAAATTGTTCAGCCAAACTATTTTAACTTTGTTGGACTAGAAACCTTAGATCCCGTTCAGTTCTGATTTTGAGAGACAAAGAAAGGAAAGAGTTTAAGCAACATGTCCATGGCCATAGCTATAGGACAGCTCTCTTGACTCCCTTTTGATTCTGTACAATATCACACCTAGGGAAATGACTGAACAGATTACCTTAGCACAAAATAGAGAGCCACGTACTCCTCTCTTCACCAGGTTACACATGCCTCTTTAGGAGGCATGGAACGGAAAAGGGAAGAAGGAGAAGGAAAAAGGAAAGAGATAAGGAAGAAACCAAACTGTAAACACACCTAGATCAAGGATGTTCAGCCTCAGCACTGCTGACACTTTGGGTGGATAATCTTTTGTTGTGAGGGGCTTTCCTGTGCATTTCGGGATTTTAGCAGCATCTCTGACCTCCGATACTCACTTAGATGCTAGTAGCAGCCCACCTCCCCAACTGTGACAAGCAAAAATATTTCCAGACTTTGCCAAATGTCCCCTGGGGGCACAATTGCCCCAGGTTGAGACTGACTGCCCCAGGTGAACAATCTCAGAGGAGGTAATCTTCTACACTACTTCAAACAAAGTACCAATAAATTAGCATGTCTTGTATACTGGCTTCAAACTAATATTCTCATATTAAGCACAGAAGCCAGAACCTGAAATACTTAATCCTCTTACATTTCTATTAATCTATTTTATTAAAAACAATGATGTTGTCACTTGGTCTATAGCTGTTAATACAACAACTAGACAGAAAGAAAGAAAGAAAGAAAGAAAGAAAGAAAGAAAGAGTGGGGGAAGGAAGAAAGAAAAAGAGAGACTTAGCTAAAACTTAGAGTTCTAAAAGAGATTAAACATACTTAATGTGTTGTAGATATAACCTTAATAATTTTTATTTTTGTTTTACTTTAAACTTGCTTAAAAGTCCTTCCTCAGTATCACACATAAGAATCACAAATTCAATATTCCTACAAAATACAATCTAAGGAAATAAAAATTACTAAAAGAGGAAACAAATCTCTTTGACTTGATTTGAGTATACATCTTCCAAAACCCATGCCTTCCTTCATGGTATGCAAAAGTTTCTAATTAAGATTTTAACGCATTTTTGTCCCCTTTTGATTCTTAAAAGGAGCTCCAGTATTTACAGTTCTGTTCTAGTTTCTAACTAAGGAGGGTAACAACAAACTCACATTTCAAAACTGAAATATTAAACATGCATAGTCAATCGCCAGAGTTACTACTTTTTATTTTTTATAAAGTTGAGGTTTATCAAAAACAAAAACAAAGAAAGAATAACATAAACCGAGTCTACTCCATTCATCTAGTCCAATAAAACCTCATCATGACTTACTAAGTAGAGTCCAAAACTATAGTTGTTCAGTTGTATAAACCACGATGACCTATTTCTACAAAACTGATGAAACGATGGTCAGCCAGCACCACTGGCTGGCTGGGAATTCTTGGGGTCTGGCCTCCAGCACTTGGCTTTGATATGGTACCACTGGATGTTGGCTGTCCACTCAGCTTAAATATCAGTAAAGGTAGCATATGACACTACTGCCGGCTGCCAAGTCCAGAACAAAGCAGGGATCCCCGAAACTCAGGTGATTTCATCACAACACTGTGCAAACTGGATCCAAATAACACTCCAGATTCACCCTTCTGCTTCTGCTTCCTGAGACAGAGTAGCCTCCTATTTCCCACCCCACGTTACCCTCCTTTGGGATCTTTCTGATCCCATAAAATAAGAACTGTAGCCCAGGGAAAGGGCAAATTGCTAATCACGTTATATCCAAATTTCATTTCTTGTGGGGTTTTATCTAGCACTCATGTTTTTAAATGCAACTAAGAGGAATATCACAGCTTTATGTATGAAGTTTTTAACCAGGAACTTTTCCCATCCTGCTCACTATCTCTTCAGTAAGGCGTTAAAACCTGATTCAAAAAAAAAAAGTAGATATAGATGATAGATAGGCAGACAGATCAATCTACACACACACACACACACACACACACACACACACACACACATATTTTACTTCTACTGTAATACACAGGCTCCCAGGTTATCTGAGAATCTGAGATGCTACCAAGACTGGCAAATCATAATTACTGCCACCAACCCTTTGACTTGTGACAGTATTCAAAATGTAATGTCTTATTTTAATTTAAATTTCATTTAAAAATTGCATTATTTTCCTACCCCAATGCCTCATTAAAGAGCATAGAAACAATTCTTATATTTCAGATTCCCTCTTCTAATAATTAAAACCATATAACCATACTTAAAATAAATAGTTTACTTATAAAACTTTGAAAACGGATAGCTAAAATGTTGATAATCTGTTAATTCCAAAAGTCAGCCATTTTTTATTATTGACTACGTGAAAGAAAAGTGTCTGCTGTATTTTGGGGACTTGATGATGTGTTATGAAAAATTTCCCATTTTTCTCATAGCCTTATGGCTTGGAGGCAGGGCTATTGCATATGATTCTACTATTTATACATGTGCAATAGATCATGAGTGACAAATGGAGGCCTAAACCTAGCCTAGCCTCAGTGCCAAGCCACATCTGAAAGGAAAAGTGCATTGTTAGGATTCTTCTGCTCTGAGGGGGTACGTTCTTGTAATTTATCCAAAGACAAGTACAGGTACACTATGGTGCCTCAAAAATCACTCAAATGTGGAAGACCAGGCAAAAACAAAAAACTTCAATGACCAGAGGACAACCCTCTCAAATCCTGTGCTAACTACTAGATCCTAACCTTCAAAGAGCAGACTGTCTGAAGATCACATTCCAAATTTCCCAATTTTTACACAGATATAAGTTCTGAAAATCCTAAATCAATGCTAAAAAATAGGCCAAATTATTGAAGTAATGCCCTGTTTTTTAACGTTTATGCCATTATCAACATCAGTGTCTTTAAGCAACAAGGAAAATGTAAAAATTCAATGTGGCACATGAATCCCCTTTAAAATAGTATTACTTATGATTGGTATGTTTGAATAAAATACTTCTAAGCTGTCCCACAGTCAAGCTAGGGTTTGTGCATCTATAGAAATCATTCTAAAATCTTGGGCCAGAGAATAGAAAAGGAAGGAAAGCAAGAAAAGACATGGGAAGATGGGCAGGGAAGGAAAAGAATGATTATAACAAAGAAATGAAGGGAACAACAGAGGAAAAGCAACCCCAATTTTCTGCCTTAGGGTAATTACAGAATGGTGAATAATGTTCATGCAAATATCCAGCTTTCTAAACCACTTTCAACTACAGTTTTCAAAAACAAACAAACTGTAACAAAGAATCACAGTAAGTATTTGATTCTAATAAGTTTAAAGAGTCTCAAAACAGATATTCCCCTTGATTTAAGATGTTTAAATTATGAATGCCAAGATAAATAAGTTCCTTACCTCCTGTTACCCATTCATTTTTGGCTTTTTTCTCCCTTCCCAGTGCTTTTGGCCCAGGTCAACTGGTGTGTACTATTTCTCAGTGCCCCAGTCAGCTGTTCTGGAATCAGCTCTGACAAGCACAATAACCCTGGTAAAATGGGTTCTTTGTCTTTCTCATCCAAGAGCTTTCCTCCCATGTCCCATCAAAAAAGTCAACTTTGACTGTTATCTGTTTATGGGATTCAGATTTTTATGTACATCTTCTCAAACTCTGCTTACTTTTCCTCTTTAATGCATTACTTTTCTGTTTCTCTTCTTCCCTGAGTTTTCATTCTAAACATGTGGTGTGGTTTTAAATTTTTTTCTTTTAATTATGAATGGTAGTGACAGATACATCCAAAGAGTTTCAAACCACAGAAGAATCTAAGGCGAAGTGTGACTATACACACCTGTCAACACTACCTGTGGTTTTATTACTCACTGGGGACCAAAGACTGTTCTCCTTTTTCTGGTCCAGCAGCTTAGGGCTTCACCCTGTCTTACTACAAAACATCAAGGGAAAGATGTCAGGAAACTTTATACAAAACCTGCCAGGATGTCTAAGCAATATACTATTGATGAAGAAGAGGGTCTGCAGGGTATAAAACCTAAGGTCAGGAGACAAGCAGGAAAGTCCCACCATCCTTGGAAGGTAAGGGAGAGGGAAGAACAGAATGGAGAAAGACAAAGAGGAGAGTTGGGAAATTAGAGGGTAGAGGAGGGAGAGGGAGGAAGGTTGATAAAGACAGTCTGATCCAGGACATGCCACTGTAACTTATGCTGCTTTCCTAATTATTTTGATGTTGTTATCCCATGTATTCCAGCCTACTATATATTTGAATTACTTTGTTTCTTCCTCTTTTAAAAAAAATAAAAGTTATACAAAGAAGAAAATCTTCTTTAAGGTTGCTGGATAAAATACCCAATTTGAAGTGTTTTGTTCTAAGTGTTGCACCCAAAAGATGAACAAATCTTCTATAGCTTGTTATAGCTAACCAAGTAATCTTACATATATAATCTCATTCGGTCCTCACAATCTAGAAAGGTAGGACCTCAGTGAACTTAAATGACATTCTAGTAAACTGGGGAATGGGCACCTAATATATACCTGAGGATTTTTGCTTTATATACCATGTTCTTTCCAGTATCTGCTATTTTAATATGTTATATAGAATGATTCAATTAAGGAAGTAGCAATATATAAAACATTAATTTTGTATAAATTCAAATTTGTTTATCAGAGTTAGATGCAAGCCATTATACAGAAAAATAGAAACTAATTTGAATCTTTACTTACTGTAGAACCTTCTTTTCCCTTCTATATAATGAAGTATTATATCTTTATGTAAGAACTCTAGAATTCAACTGTACAAGAGAAATGACCTCCTCCTGATCTTCAAATACCACTACTTTATAACTTATATGCAGAAAAACTATTTGAAGAGAGATTTAGATCCTCAGAACTTGATGAGAATAAAACTGGAAGTATATAATATTTTCTGCTCTTTGTTCATAATGAAAATTCCATCTTAATACATGCATCGTAATGTAACCTCATTATTTTGTCTTAAAGGAAAAATCCAATCCCTGCAATTTATCACCAATGAACATTATTTCTACTATTTTTATTATCCAATGACATATACCAAGTATTTTCTGATACAATTTACTAAGTTGTTACCTTTAGAAATTCCTACATGGTTGGGAATTCATGAAGTAACAACTTTGAAAAGAAATAAATCTGTACTGAGTGACAATGTTCAACAGTGTTCAAACTATAGCAGAATTAAAACAATTTTCAAAAATATAAATTTGTAGCTTTGCCCACTTAAGCATTTATGAGTCTATTTTGCTCAGCTTTAAAGTCCAAGAAAATTTTAAATTATATTCTCTAAGTTTTCTCTAAACTATAATTGATGCACATTTTGCAAGTAACTCCAATTTCCTCAAAGTAGTATCTTCAAGGAATTGAAAATATCAGTAGGTAATACTAATGAAACAAAAAAAAAAAATCATATCTTTGGACTATGCTTTTCACCAGAGATGCAAAAGAATGTATTACTTGAGAAACACTTCTAAAGTTTTATTTTAAGTCAGTGGCAATATTTGGGGGTATGATGATGACATAAAACACACACTGAAAATAATCAGTTATATGGCTGACTTCATACAGACCTAAAATCACTGAAGGGATTTAGCCCCCCAAATTAGGAAGTCACTTACATTGACTCTGACCTCCCATCATGAGAAGTCCAGGTGCTTCTTCTTGAACTTCAAGGGCTCGGGCAGCCCAGGCAATGCCCCAACACTGCTTAGAGCAGTGGTCAGTCTGGAAGTAAAGAAGCACAGTAGTATCCCAGAGTGAGTGCTTTAAACAAGGCCTTCAAGAGGCACTAACACTGCATCCATGTTTGGCCACATGCCATTTGAGACTAAAACATTATCCCACCACAGCAAGAAATGGTGATGAAAACCTAGAATGAATTGTATTGTCTCCAAATATATCATAAAAGGGTTATAAACACATTTTTCCATATTGCCATTCATTGGAAATTAACTTTAATGGAATGATATTATGCCTCCATATTTGTAAAAAATTCTGAAACATACAGAAAGTCAATGAATTCTAGTTTTTTATAAATAAGAGCAAAGTCATAGGAATATCATAAAATAGGTAAAATCACTTAAATGAGCTTTAATTACAGAATATATTTGTTTTGTTTATTCTACAACCTTTAAAATAATTTAATATATATCCCATAACTAAAACTCCTCTGGTACACATGCATTCCATCATTTCTGGATAAAGTACAATATAATTTAAGTAATATATGCTACATTCAACTCAGAGTGACCAACTCCAAGTGGTACTGCACTTTCTCCTGGCCCAGGAGAACTCTATGGAACAGCTTGACCAGTCTAGCTCAGGGACATAGGGGCTATTCCAACTTCACTCACTTTCCAGTGTTTTAGGAAACACAAATGTAGGACATCCCTAAGGCTCATCTACCAAAACAAGGCCTGACTTAAAATGAGAGGTCTACTCCAAGGGTTGTGGGGACCACATAAACTCATTAATAATAACACAATCTGAACTAGCCAAAATAAAGCTGTGTAGGAGTCTGGAAAAACCACTGGTTTAAGAGGAAACCAAGATTCTGTTTCAGTTCTGAAGATAAATAGTTCTGTGACTTCACCAAGATCTAGAGCAATTCTCTGTTTCCTTTCTAACTATTGGCAAAAACAACAACAACAACACCACACACACACACACACACACACACACACACACACACACCCCAGACAGATGATTCTGACACTGATCACCAGGGGAGCTTTTGAAAAGTACGACTATTCAGTCCCCATTCACAGAGATTCTAATTTGATGTAATTAGAGTATAATGAAACCTAAGTATTTTTTTTAGACTTCTGAAATAAAACTTAAAAATGGCAAATCTAGAATTCCAGACAATATCAAAGCTTCCTCCCAACCCACCAAATTTCATGATTCTGTACCATAGCTCATTTTGTCACTCATGGAAACTATGAAATATACATTATTTTTAAAAAGGGGGGGCTTCAGGGGCACCTGGGCGGCTCAGTTAAGCATCTGACTTCAGTTCAGGTCATGATCTCCAGTTCGTGGGTTTGAGCCTCACATTGGGCTCTGTGCTGACAGCTCAGAGCCTGGAGCCTGCTTTGGATTCTGTGTCTCCAACTCTCTCTGCCCCTCCCTTGTTCACACTCTGTCTCTATCTCCTTCAAAAATAAACATTAAAAAAAATTTTTAAGAGGTTCGAATGGCACACAAAGAAAGCATTACACAACTACTGAACAATAATAAATATAAGGTTGATTTTTTTCTCCTTCAAATGATATACTATTATATGTATATGTTTATACCTATTATGTATTAACGTACATGTGTTACATCTATTGTTATGTGTATATATTATATATTAATATATATGCATTATTTACATACATACACCCGTATATTAGGTTGGGGTAGATAAAATATACTTATCCAACAACTTTCCAGCCAACATTTTCATTAGTGTGAAATTGCACCTACAACGAACCCAATATTTTATTCACTTACTATGAAAATGTAACATCTATACATTGCAATTTTTTAAACTTACACTAAGGACTCTTTTAGAAGTCTCCATTTCTTATTTTTGAGTTGTATGGGTCTATAATCCTAACATTTTGGAACTCTAAGAGGAAACTGAAAAGCAGTTCTAACTAAATACTAAATACATGAGAAAGCAGAAAAGAAATCTTTTAAAGGACAACACAGTTGTGAAATAAACCTAATCTTAACTAAAATGTGCTTCTTTCAACAATAGCCAAATCCTGGAAAGAGCCTAAATGTACATAAACTGATGAATGGATCAATAAGATGTGGTTTATATATACAATGGAATACTACATGGCAATGAGAAAGAATGAAATCTGGCCATTTGTAGCAACGTGGATGGACCTCGAGGGTGTCATGCTAAGTGAAATAAGTCAGGAAGAGAAGGACAGATACCATATGTTTTCACTCATATGTGGAATAGCAGAAACTTAACAGAAGACCATGGGGGAGGGGAAGGGGAAAATATAGTTAAGGAGAGGGAGGAAGTCAAACCATAAGAGACTCTTAAATACTGAGAACAAACTGAGGGTTGATGGGGGTGGGGGAGAGGGGAAAAGGGGTGATGGGCATGGAGGAGGGCTCTTGTGGGGATGAGCACTGGGTGTTATATGGAAACCAACTTGACAATAAACTATAAAAGAAAAAAATAAAAATAAAAAATAAAATGTGCTTTATAGATATAGATGACTCATGGTTTTGTGCAAACAACCAAGAGAATTAGAGTGTGCATGCTTTATTGACAGGACAAGTGAAGATGCAAATCCTATAAATATTCAGAAGCATAATCCCTTGTGAAAGCAAATATCAGCTATAAATAAAGAGTAAAATAAATGAAACAAAATGTAAATATAAAAGGCAAATATATAAGTCATTCTCTAGCAAATTCTAAGGTTACCACTAATAAAAGCTGTAACAGCAGATGTTATTAAATATTACAATCTACAGGGTACAATTAGTGTCCCCATTTTATACCCAAGAAAGAAAGATCAGAAAATCTGAGTAACTTCTCTAGGTCCTCACAGTTAGAAATGTCACAACTAGAAATTAAAGCTAAGGCAAGCTTGACTCCAGAGATTCTTACCCTCTAAATGTTCCAGCAGAGTGTAAGAATAGAGAAGTCATTTTTAGGTAGTCCTTCATTATGAGTTATACCAGTCACACACCAGAAGCCAAGCCAACTTTCCCCCCAGAAAAGGCTTTAGAAGAATCTATGTAAAGTTCATGGACCTCTTCTTAAAATGTTAACTTCATTTCCATACTTTCTAAAGAATACACTGATCAGGAAATACAATATGCATTGGTTTATATATGAACGAAAAACAGAATGGAAAGTTGGCCCAGAACCACAGAATGTATAAGCTCACTATCAATTCTAGTGTATTAAACACTACAAGAAGCCCCAAAATTGCCTCGGTTCTACCAGCATGAAAAACAGATCAAAGAAGAAGAAGAAAAAGAAGGAGGACAAGAAACCGGAGAAGGAGAAAGGGGAGGGGAAAGAGGAGGGGGGAGGACAGGGAGGAGGGGGAGGCGGAGGAGGAGGAATCCTAAAAGTAGGCATTTCAATTATCCTGTAGAAGGCCTTTTTTCATCTTTGATAATACTCATGACTTTGCCGACATTTATGTAAAGAAATCTTGGGGCAAATGCTCAAATCCGAATGTAAAACAAATAGCAGAACCAGTTCTTTGAAGATTTTTTGATTCTAGTTCCTGCTCTACCAATAACCTAACCTTATCCTCCCTGAACCTCACTTTCTTTCCTTACAAAAATGAGACGGTCGAACTATATTGGTGAGTTTTTTCCCCAAATAATTCATTAAGGAAAACTGCAAACATACAGCAAACCTACAGCAAAGTTGAAAGAAATCGTAGAGGGGGCACCCTTAAATCCTCCATCTACATTTTACCATTAACATGTGACTATCCTTGCTTCATCATGTATCCAACCATCAATCTACATTATTTTTGGTGCACTTCCAAGTAAATCACAGGTATCGACACATCCCCCCTCCCTCCACCACCCTTCCCCCGGGCTAAATATTTCAGCATGCTATGCTATAATTGAGTTCGGTAACTATTTAGTTTTTTACATAAAACACAAATGTAATAAAACAGAAATCTTGAGTGGAGACTCACTTCGTTTTAATAAATGCATGTATCCAAACTCCTTTCAAGATATAAAATACTGTATTTTTGAGTTTTTGAGTTTGTTTTCTAAGTAACAGAAGCCAAGATGCAGCAAAAGTAGAGAGGCTCTATTAGTAGTAAGAGTGCCAATCTTCATCCTCGGTGGTCCCTCTGCACCGCCTCAGAGTTCTTCGAGCCCAGGGCCCCTCAAAGGGGAGAAAATCATCCCAGCAGATGCTCTCTGAGACCCCTTCCAGCTCAGTACAGCCAAAGCCTCTTAGCACAGATGAAAACAGTTAAACTACTCTGACATTCTCTGCCTTTCACCATACATGAAACAAGGCCAATTTCTCAACACTTGGAAGTTTCACTGGTAAATTATAATTGGTTTAATTGTTTGTTTATTGTGCTTAAGGCGATCCTGTATTTGCGTCTCAGATATTCATCTTTTTAAAGTGATTTTGAATGGCAATTAATATTTTTCCACGAGGGCCAAACTCTAGTCATAAAGTGAAATGCACCTTCAAACATTCTGGCCAGTTCCCAAATACAGTACTAATTTGGGTCGGGATTTACAATGACAAGTGGAATTTTCTTCACATCAGGATTATAATTCCTGCTAAGATCAGTCTCTCTCTCTCTCTCTCTCTCTCTCTTTCTGTCTGTGTCTCTATCTCTGTCTGAGTCTTATATTTTGACTTTAACATAATGTATATCTTTTGAGGAAATAAATGCCCTACAGGGACACATGAAATGTTAGTTCTACTCCTCCTTTCTTGTGTAACTTCAGTCAACTCTGCCAGACTTCCTGGGCCTCAGTTTTCTAGCTGATAATATTGAAGGAGGGGTGACAAAATAATCCTCAGCCTTAAGAACCTCAATAATATGAGCAGTTGACACAAAATTCACTTCAAAAGAGCCATCTTCCTGTGAACAGTTAAGTACCTGGCAAAGAAAGATACAGACCTGTAGTTTATCAGATCACTCAATCATCTTAAACATTCAATCCTAACCACAAGATTTAACTGTAGAATGACACTTAATCTGTTCTCAATAGTTATGAAGTCCTGTCTGAAGAGTTGCTCCTTATTCATTTTCTTCATTTTCCTTTATTTTTTCTTTTCCCTCAGACCATCTTCATTAAAAGGAAATTCCAGTTTGGGCTATTATTATTTAAAAGGATTCCTAGAACCTCATAAAAGAACAATATTGCCTGCCCTATAGTACATTTGTATGAAAGAGGGCCTCATCTATGATGAGTGGTTCCTCCTCCCCTTCATACACCCAGTTATTTATATTTTAGCTAGACTATTAATTATCAACATTGCCTCTGATAAAGAGGATATAGAAGGATATACTTCAAGGCATACTCAAGTAAAGGAGAATTAGTAGAATGGGCACAAAATTCTGGTAAGAATAGTTTAAACCATGAGCATATTCATGGCTCAGGACTACTGGGAGACAATTCTCCAAGAGTCTCTTGTGAGCACGTCTTGTAAGCAGAAGTATTGATGTCCTGTATTCTAGGCCATTTTTTCAAGGATTTTTGTATAGAGAAGAGCCTATGCAGACAGAGCAGAAGGCAGATTTGTTTGCTGAGCAGTATAACATCTCTCACCAGGGCAAAGTCTGGGCATGTGTGCTTACAGTCCATTATAAAAGGGTTCCCTAAACTCAGGGTCCCTGGTTGAATTGTGAATCCTCTGAATTAGCACCTCTGCGGCTCACCCCGCAGCACTCCCAAGGAACCTGGGGCACAAGAACGCTCATACACATGGAGTTCATACCGTTTGCTGGGCTAGATGTATTAAATGTCTTTGTCTCTGAAACAAAAGTTTTGGCCAATGTCTGTGAAATGATACCAGGCTATCCCATTAGCCTGCAAGTATCCTGCAAAAGGGACTGTGAGAATCTCACACCATTCCCAGTTCTTCACAAGGGCACTGGCATTGCCCACGTTTTAGCTTAATATATCCCTCTGTCTCACTGAGGAATCACTCAGTCTCTCTCTCTCTCTCCCTCTCAAGGAACTCTGAACTGGCTTGAACATCAGACCTGCGCATAGCTTTCCTGAAGTCAGAGTATTTGATGAGTTTGAATGGCGCTACAAGTTGCATTGTACAGAATCAAAAAATTACAAATGTTTATTTACAAAAGGTAACCTGGGAAAAATAACATAAGTAGATTCAAGACTTCTCCAAATCTGCATACATATAACATTTTTAGTAAAGCCTGCTGTTCTCTGGGGTAGCCATGGGGAAAAAAAAAATCCTGACATTTTACAAATGGTAAAAAATAAAACCTAAATACAAAATACTATTCAAATGAAGGTAATTAATATAAAAAAGTAATAAACATTTCTGAAAAGAGTTTAAACATCATTCCTTATTGGTGCTATTAGCAACTAAAGAAGGTGAGGGATGAGAGAGGACCGTGGAGATTTACTGCATTGACTTCTTATAGTCTTGGAACTTCCCCAGTGTATGCTGTAAATAACTATAAACTAAAATGCAAGTGTTTTACATAGTACCTCAGTTGAAATGGCTACTATGAGACAGCTGTTATTTTGCACAACTGCAAATTAAGGGTAAGATGCAGGAGGGGAGTTTCCATAATATGGGATTCTGTTTTGGAACACAGTATTAACATATTTTCAACTACACTTTCATACTTAAGCAGGATCAGCTTTGCCCTGAATGTCTCAGGTGAATAAATTATACATTTGCTTTAAGCGGTTCTCTGTAATTAAGCCATAGTTCAAAAAGTAATCTGCATGCGCTGTCTTAGAAAAATAACATGAGGTGCTGAGCAAGAACGCTCAGCTCTGAAAAGGCTCTTCTCACACAATCAAAATAGACAATAGTCAGGAATGTGAGGACATGAACTGTGTTCTGTTTGTCTTGAGCACCTAATAACACTCTTAGCATTGAGTGGATATTTCTTAAATAGTCACTAACTAAATGAACATAAATAATTTTATTTTCACTATTTTAATCATAAACTCATGGTGTACTGAAGGTAATTAAAAAATCAATGATATGGACTTGTTCAAATAAGAAAAGTACTCACTGGGAAATTGGCTGAAATCTCTTTATTTCAAAAACTGGAATAAACGTAATTACTTCACAGTTTATGTGGTACGATGATGATTTTTTTTAAATATTTGCTTGTAAACCCCAATGCATAAAGTTATTTATATTTGATTAAAGAAGGAAAAAGATTAAGGAACTCAACCACCCAATTTTTCTTTTCGTTACAGGTAAAATGAGCGCCTGTATTGGGAATACAATTCTAAATGTAATTTACTATGTGCTTACACAACTCTAAGGACAAATGGAGATTTTTCTTGAGATTAGAGTGTCTGCTCATAATAATTTGCAATAATAAAGTTTCTAATCAAGGTGCCATGACCGAGTGAGAGCTCATTCTCTAACTTCCCACAGCAGGTGAAGAACCCAGACCATTGAGCCAGGAGAAAGTGTACATAGGCACCTGCTTCAGGTAAAGGTATCGAAATGGGCAGAAATTCCTAGTCTGACAATGAATGAAGCATGATACATGTTTCAATATACATTTCCGGGTTCCAACTGAAGGAACAGATTTTGCACATCTGATCTGTACTCGGGATCTGTCATTTCAAAAACTTCTCCAGGTGATTCTGATACTTTGACAGGTTTGGGAGGCTGTTTACATGGGTGACAGAAAGTGAGTAGGAAAGCAAGCAATCGACAACCCAGATGGAGTTCTGGAATGAGAATGAGAAGACAGCAAAGGAGTAGGTCAGACTGGAAGGGTGCCATGTCTAACAATTAAGAGAGAAATGGACATCAGAGACTCAAGCTGTCGATCTTTCTGTTAGGACCAGGAAGACAGTCAAGGAAACTGGAAGTATGAGTCCCCAGACTGTTAAAGAAGGCAATAGTGCTGCCAACAGAAAGTCTATCATTTTTAAGAACATCCTTGACTCTAATTTTTCTGTAGAAATAAAGAAATATTGTCATATGCAGCAGACCCATGAGTTATAAGATTTGTGTTTCAGAAACATTAAAATCTGGGTGATGCATTTTAAGACTAAAGAATATGAGGGTAGTTTTATAACATACGAGGCACAGGAAGAAGACGTGAGCACTTCATTTCATTAATATGAGAAGTCAACTTGAAAAGGAATAAGGGAGTGAGACTTCAGAAACAAGACATCTGACAATAATCAAGCAGATTCTGGTTTTCCCACTTCGTAAACTGAAATAAATCACTGCTTCCCCACATCAAGGAAGGTGTGCCCCCCAAAAAGACTGAGAGATGTATTTAATGATTGAGATTTCAGGCTCAGAACTCAGGCTTCATCAAACATCAGGTTTCATCACTTAGCTGTGTGATCATAAGCATGTTAGTTAATCTTGATAAGCCCCAGGGTCCTCACATGAAAAAGTGGATGATGGATAGGTGCTAACAACAGTAACTGTTTCAAGTGGTTATTATGGTTACATGAAATAATGTATTATTTTACTAAGTTACTTAGTACCAATCCACATTACAAGTTCAGCATTACAATACTCCAGACATTTCAGTTACCTGATTTTCTTGAATACGTTAGTCCAAAGATTCCCTTTTATATAGTAATGAGGAAAGGGCCCCACATCTTGAAATGTGTGGCTTTCCATTGGATCACAGGTACTACCGTTGGAATTGGTTTTAGGGACTCTAGTCAAACTCCTTCATTTCACAGGAGAAATGCTGACTTGGAGATCAAATGGATATGAACTGTGTCTTTCTGCTGATGTTAGAAATTGCTTAATTGAACTTTTTCTTAGAGTTCTTCAGTTTTATTTTTTTCATGAAAGTGAAGAAAGTAACACCTTTGTTATAAACAAATCAAACAGAACTGAAGAGGAAATTAAGTCTCCCTTAATTGCCCCTCCCAATCCAACCTGTTCCCCGGAAGTAACCACTTGATATGTGTGTCCTCTGAGACTTCTTTAATGTGTTTACGAATACCTTCCCACATGACAGCTGTGCTCTCAGCAACACACCAAGCTCTGAGAAACTGGATTCAAAGCTTCCAGAAAGTTAAGCAGCCAGGACTAGTATCCAAATTTCCTGATTCTCAGTCCAGTGCTTTCTTCACCACACCATGATTCCTCCTGTCCCTGTAGACTGTGTCTCTGTTTATGTTCTAAACAGTCTTCTGTTATTTTCCTTAACTTCAATTATTTTTCAAACTTTATTCTGATTTCCAATTGGTTCCTATTTGTAAAATGCATTTCTAGAAATTCAGCAAGATCTTTGACAGCAGAGTATTGAAAATTAACTTGACATTCATAACAAAAAATATGTTCTACTATAAACTATAAAACTACAAGCAACTCACTCACCTTCTCTGGTCTCAGTTTCCTCATGTTAAAAATGAGGATAATGACTCCCTATTACTTACTTCTCACTGTGTTATTGTGACAGCCATAAACATTGCTTCATCCAATAAATTAAAATGTTTAATCACTACAGTGTTTTACGATGGACTTTTCTTGAACTATCCCATGCCTAACATACCATTATGCCCAGAGCACGGTCTAGAAACAAAATCTCTCCAAGTTGCTTTTAAGTTATGTTTCCACATGCCCTCACAGCTTTCCCATGCTTGGCAGCCTCACGTCAGCTTACTCTAAAGCAACTGCATCAGTATCAAGTACCTTATGAGTGGTTCCTCCTCATCTTCAAGAAGATTTTGGAATGCTGGCGGACCCCAGCAAGTTCTGACACCTCTTCCCTTCTTTATGTGCATTCGTTCCCCCCAGGGATTCACCCAGTCTCACTTCTGTAAATACCAACTACATCCTGATGACTTCGAACGTCAGGTCTCCACCCCAGACTCTCCTCTGAACTCTAAACTCGTGTCCCCCTGCAATGTGACATCACCAGTTTGATGTCTAATTGGCCTCTCACCTCCACACATCTAAAACTCAATTCTGACCTGCTCGTTTCTGTGTTCACCATAATCTTATTCTTCCAGTTGCTCCCATTTTAAACTTTGGATCCATTTTTTACTTTTTCTCTCAAGATCCCACATTATGTTCATCAGCATAGCTAGTTGATTCTTTCTTCAAAACGTACCCAAAATATAAACTCTTCCCTCAGCTTCGTTATGCATACCCTGGTCTATGCCACAATCATATCTTGCCTGGATTACTGCAATGGTTTACTCATCTTCTCTTGCTTGCTCCTACCTCAAATATATTCATTTGAGGAGCTCCCAAGTCTAAACCCTTCCTGATTCCTAGCCTAATTTCCAACGTCCTTTACCTGAGTTCCAGGCAGAATGAGTCTAGCTTAGTGCTTTCTACTCTCCTCTTTAAAGGGTGGTACAATGCAAAACAGAGGATGCAGAGTTGGAAGACCTGGATATGAAGAGCAATGCCACCGCTTACCAGTTGTGTACGCCCAAGACATTTAACTTATTGCCACAAATTATTTTTAAAATGAGAATAACAATGCTACTTGTTCTATTACGTTGTTGTAAAGTCAGATTAGAGACATGGAAGTGTTTAAAAAAAATCAAGTGCTTTAGAAATATTTACTATTTATTATAATCTAATCCTTTCTATCTACTTAAAACCCAGTCCACCTCTTTTTGTAAAGCATTTCCAAGGGAAACTAGTAAAAGAATATATTTTCCTTTTTAAGTCCTATAGCACTGTTGGTTGAAAACATCCACTACATTTTAATTCAACTTATATCAGGTAATTCAATACTGCAATGCTGTTCAACTTATCACAAGTTTATAAAGTGTCCTATATGAAACTGGCCTTACTATGCATTTTTAATTACAATCAACTGTATATTTGGGGTGCCTGGGTGGCTCAGTTGGATAAGCATCCGACTTCGGATCAGGTCATGATCTCACAGTTTGTGGTTCAATCCCCATGTCAGGCTCTGTGCTGACAGCTCCAATCCTGGATCCTGCTTCTGATTCTGTGTATCCCTCTCTCTCTCTCTCTGCCCCTCTCCCTCTCATACTCTGTCTCACTCTCTCAAAAATAAATTAACATTAAAAAATTTTTAAAAACCAATCATCTGTATATTTATTCTATTACTCTTGACCAGATTATAATCTCTTTTGAGGACAAGACATTCTCTATGTGATACTCTAATTTCTCACATACTCCACAGGTGCCTAGTAAAAGAAAATGTACACATTTTTTATAAGTGAAGTACCTATTTGGATAAAATGAAGAGGTATTACTTTAACATCCTGTGATGAACAAAACTCATGCTTCCTATACTGAAAGAAGTATCTACTATGGCCTTAAAAGAGAAAGGACATCATGGCATGAGTCCAAAAATGAATACAGCTATGGCATGATGGTCTTTTAATAAAAGCATAATCATGACATATCCTTAAATATTAGCTCATGCTGAAGTCTCGTCATAAGCATAGTTTCCATAAGAAGAAACAGTTACCAAGTTGTATGTTTATCATTTTTAAACTTTTTTGAGACCGCTATGTCAAAAGTCCAAACTCAAATAATTTCAAGAAAAATAAGCAAGCTGTCAGGATCTCTTGAGCTTGTTTTGTTTTACATGTTTTAGTTGCAAACAATTAGCAAAATAAATACTTACTGATTTCTCTACTACAATGCTGCAGAAAATATATAACAGGTTTAAGGAAAAGTCGAAGTTAGGAAGCTAAAATTTTGGAAGTGATTTTGATTCCCCTGTGGAACAGTACCAGGGATATGACATCGAATCAAATGGAAAAGAAAAAGGCAAAATAGAGAAATGGAGAAGGTGGCAAAAGGAGCCTTAGTCTACTATCCTGTAGAATGACTATGCTGAGATACAGGCCTAATCCAAAGAGGTAATTCACTAAAGTTGAATAAAAGCAAATTTTAAAAAATTTGCTACTCATGTAATTATTCTTTTGTGGATAAGCCTGAGGAAATGGCAATAATTAATCTAAAACTAATTAAATCTTAGTTTCTTTCTTTTTTTAAAAAATGTTTTTTATTTATTTTTGAGAGACAGAGAGAGACAGCACGAGCAGGGGAGGGTCAGAGAGAGAGGGAGACACAGAATCCGAAGCAGACTCCAGGCTCTGAGCTGTCAGCACAGAGCCCGACGCGGGGCTCGAACCCACGAACCGTGAGATCATGACCTGAGCCGAAGCCAGACGCTCAACCAACCAAGCCACCCAGGCGCCCCTAAATCTTAGTTTCTTAGCATCTTATCTTCTTCCTTGTAATTTAAATAATTCTCTGCTTTTTACCTAAATTGGTTGTCTGTCCACCATAAATTAACCAGGTAGTATTTGTGCTAGATTTTTTCCCTTAACTCTGTATTTCTTTTATTTTTTCAATTAGAGTAGCAGTATGAGACAGCTGTTAAAGCCCAGAATTTGGGGGCACCTGGGTGGCTCAGTCGGTTAAGCATCTGACTTCGGCTCACGTCAAGATCTCATGGTTTTGGTGAGTTCAAGCCCCATGTCAGGCTCTGTGCTGACAGCTCAGAGCCTGGCACCTGCCTTGCTTCAGATTTTGTGTCTCCCTCTGTCTCTTCTCCTCCCCTGCTCACACCCTGTCTCTCTCTCTCTCTCTCTCTCTCTCCCTCTCTCTCTCTCTCAAAAATAAATAAACATTAAAAAAAATTTAAAGACATAGCAGAAGAAAGTGTTAAACAACAAAAGAGACTTACACAATGAAAGAAACATCTTTGTCTACACACATAGCTATCCTTTCCCACACTTTCCATTCCTTTGAATAGATTCAGATTGTCATATCGTGCCCTTTGCCCTCTACTTGAACGACTTCTTTTAACATTCCTTGTAGGGTAAGTTGGATAGTTAACAAATTCCTTCACCTTTTGTGTGTCTGAAAAAAAGTATTCCACCTTTATTTCTGAAAGATATCTTCACTGGGTAAAGGATTCTAAGTTGACCATGTTTCTCTTCCAGTACTTTGAAGATGTTGCCCTACCATCCACTGGTTAGCTCTGCTTCCAGCGAGAAACCTGCTGTCATTCTTATCTTTGCTCCTCCATATGCAATTCCCTTGCATGCTCTTTTCTCTTGCTTCTTTAATATTTTCTTTTTATCACTGGATTTTCAAAATATGATTATGGCATGACAGTACAGTTTTCTTCATGTTTCCTATACTTGGGATTTATGGAGATGATTGCATCTATGGATTGATTGTTCTCATCAGATTTAGAGATTTCCAGTCATTATTTATTCAAATAGTTTTCTAGACTGTGTTCCACCACCACAACCCTGTGCCCCTGGTTTATCTCTTCTCTTGCAAGAATTCCAATTACTTATGTATTAAGTCACCTGATCTTGTCCCACAGCTCACTGATGCTCTCTGCTCATGCCTTTAAGTTCTTTTTTCTCTTTGTGTTCCATGTTGCATAGTTTCTTGTATTGTGTTCGAATTTACTAATCTTTTCTTAAGCAATGTATAATCTGCTGGTAATACCATCTAGTGTATTTTTTTATCTCAAACATTGGGTCTTTTATCTCTACAAATTTGACTTGGGTCTTTTTTATATCCTTCATATCTCCACATAACATGTTAAATCTTTCTTCTAGCTTCTTAAACATACAAAATACCACTGTAATAATTATTTTAATGTCTTTGCCTACCAGTCCTATCATCTGTATTATTTCTGAGATTTGTCTCCTCATTGTAAATCATATTTATGGGCTCTTTGCAAGCCCTGTTGGGTTTTGAGTTACTTTTTATTATAAAGACAGTACAATGTCGTATAAAGTTTGGGGAAATTGAAAAAACAAAATGATTCATAACCTGCCATCCTAATACTGTTCATTTTTACATTTTCTCATCTATACTTTGTCCATATCCATCTATATTTTACACACTTTACATCATACAACTATCATTATTGCCCACAAACATTCAGATATAAAAAGGTATGTGGAGCGGCATATACACATATCTAACTAAAGAAACCTCTGAAGTGCTTACTAGTTTTTATGCACATGCATATCTCATTTTTGCAGTTGTAAAATCATACAAATTAATATTTCTATGCTGTCATTTTATGACAATCTTTAATATCCCTATATAGTCTTTGTCATTATTTTTTCTCTTAAATATTTTAAGGATTAAAAAATTATGAGAAAATTTGTGCTTATTTTACAAGTAAAATAATTCAATTATATGAAAGAAAAAATTACTGGCAGACTTCAGAAATATTACAGGTTCAGTTCCAGACCACTTCAATAATGCAAATATCACAATAAAATGAGTCAAACAAATGTTTTGGTTTCCTAGTGCATATAAAAGTTAGGTTAACACTATACTATAGTCTATTAAAAGCACAATAGCATTGTGTTCAAAAATATAACAATGTACTTACCTTAGTTAAAAAATATGTTACTGCCCGGGGCACCTGGGTGGCTCAGTTGGTTAAGCATCCAACTTTGGCTCAGGTCATGAGCTCATGGTTTGTGAGCTCGAGCCCCACGTTGGGCTCTGTGCTGACAGCTCAGAGCCTGGAGCCTGCTTCAGATTCTGTCTCCCTCTCTCTCTCTGCCCCTCCCCTGCTCTCTCTTTCTCTCTCTCCCTCTCTCTCAAAAATAAACAAACATTTAAAAAACGTTTTAAAATATTGCTTAAAAATGCTAAGCATCATCTAAGTTTCGGTGAGTCATAATCACTGATCACAGATCATCATAATAAAGATAATAATGATAAAAAAATTTGTAATACTGTAAGAATTACCAAAATGTGACAGAAACATGAAGTAAGCATATGCTACTGGAAAAGTGGCACTAACAGACAGACTTGCTCAATGAAGGGTTGCCACAAACCTTCAATTTGTAAAAAAAAAAAAAAAATACACTATTTGCAAAGTTCAATGAAGTAAAGTACAATAAAGTCAGGTATGCCTATATATGGTCTCCACACTCAATTTCAACGGCATTTCCTTAGCAAATATTAATACTCTGGTGTGTATCCTTCCTTATCTTTTTCTATCTCTTTATCTTTCATATGTAAACAATATATAGACAAATATATAACTTTTGTTTGTGGGTTTTTTGGAAGCTCTCTCTCTTTTTTTCATTTATTACAACATGAATATCTCTCTATTCAGGTCAAAAGACATGGGCTTAACTAATTCTTTCAGTATCTTCATTTTAGTTGTCTATTCAATGATAGAACATACTTTAATCAACCAATTTTCTAATGAGAGACATTCCCATTGTTTCCAGTATTTTCTTTTTGTTTAGGGAGATTGATCTTTATTCTTGTTTTTGTTTTGTTTTGTTGCCTCTTAAAGCAATGCAGCAATATTGACACCATGCCAGATGTAATACTGACTGAACTTTAACTTGCTGGTTTCTGGACATTTTTATATTCCTATAAACATCCTCAAGTTTTGCTCTGGGAAGCAGTTAAGTTACTTGGATCCTTTCTGCTCTTTTTTTTTTTTTTTCAAGTTTTGTTAGAAAGAACCAGCACAGTGTTTGGTCTAAAGTTTTTCCCAATACTCTAGAAAAACGCTTCTCAGATTTTACCTTATATCCAGTAAATTATGGAGTTTTTCCATTCTGCTAGATGAGAACAGAACACTATTACCAGCTCTGTGTGAGCTGTAAGGAATTTTCTATCTTTTTGGGTAGTTCTTTCCTGAACCTTGGGTAGTCTTCTTACATGCATGCACTAATCAGTAGTCGGTTAACTATCCGGGTTGCACACTCTGCTGAAGAAAATAAAACAAAGGGATTCTCTGCAGATCTCCAGAGTTTTTTCTCTGTGCATCAATCTCCTCTCTGGTATTTTGCCTCACAAATTCTAGCTGCCTTGAACTCTGGACTCCCAGCTCCATATCCTCAACATAAGAAGACTTCTGGTCTCTGCCTGAGTTCTCCAAACCTGTTTTATAGAGAGTAAGCTGAGGGAGTGATAAGGCTCACCTCATTTATTTCCCATCTCCCAAAGACCACTGTCCTTGGTTGCTTGATGCTCAATGTCTTGGAACTATTACTCCTTATATTTTGTCCAGTTTTTTAGCTGCTTCAGGCACAGTGATAATCTGGTCACTTTTACCCCTGTCTGGCTAGAAGCAGAAGTTCCATAGTTTGAATTTTATTTGGATTTTATTCAGTCGCATTTCAAGAAATATTGTCACCTAATTTGGGTCAAATTTTCTTTAAGTAGTGACCCCCTATATGGAAAACCTTACTAAAAAGAGCAGTTTAAAAATTATTATCATTCTATGGAAGTTTATAAGTTTATAAGACTATCAAGTACTCTCACTCAAAAGCTCAGTACAAGCTTACATGCTCACTAACTGGGGGGACCGAGACTAGGAGCTGCCCAAAGGCATAGTGGTGAAGTTGGACTGGATTCTCCTCAGAGCTTCTTTCTCCACCCTCTTATTTTCTGTTGCTAGTACATTTATAAAACTGGCCTAATCTTCCATGTTAATGATTTTCACGTTAATGACTTAATACTTACTTACCCAGCAAAGAATATCTGTGTTTTAAAAGAGGCACAGAGAGAGCAATGCTTAATTCAAAGAAATCATTAATAGCATGTTTCAACAAACCATACTGAATCAGTGAACGACACATGCACTAACTCACCTCCATTCATACATACAAATCACCACCACCCACTCTACCTATTTGCATAATCTGTTTCAACACAGGTTAAGCATGATAATTAAGATTGGTTAGGACTTCAAAACAGCATTGTAGCGCCTCTAATATGAGAACTTTCAGCTGTAGTCCCTAAGAGTACACTCAGAGCTATATTTTTACAAATTAAAGAATAATATTTCCTATTATTCTAAAAGTATTACTAAAAAGTAATACAGGTAATTTTGAATGAGTTAATTGTTATTTTAGATTAAAGTCATATTAGTAAAAGTTTTCATAACCATGTGAGGAGAGGTTAAGGAAATTCTGCTTATTTTAAAGGAGAAAGGAAACAAAGGAAAACCTTACTGATTTTAAAAAAATAATAGAGAGGTCAAGTAATAGTGGATTGCTTCTCTATGTTTTTGAAATCAATAAAATAAAATGCATCACATATCAAAATATGCTAGAACACATTCTAGATCTACATCACAGTAAATAAAAGAAAAGCATAAGCCTAGCTTTTTCTAACAAAGTTAAAAAGTCATGATATTTGCCTTAAGGCAGCAAGTCAGTGCACGTGACTAGGGTACTGCTTCTTTCAAGCAGTGTCTTTCTTTCCCTTGCAAAACACAATGGCTAGTTTGAATTCATATGGATTTTCTTCCCCCCTAAAATTTGAATTGAATTCTTTCATGTGAAGGGCATGAAAATGTTTACATTTACAATAAAATCTTCACACAAAATTCATGAAATTTCTGGAGCTCTTGGGCATACCAAGGACTGAAGTTCCTGTAATGAAGGTCAGCTAATGAAAAGCCAGCTAAAACAAATGGTGGCTTGATCAAGAAGAACCCAATTAGACATACGGTATATTCTCAAAGAAGACCTTATGGTTATATTTAACATAAAATGATAAAACAGTTTTATTTTTTATTTTTTTGAAGGTCAAGCTCTTTTACTAGAGTTGCATATATAAACAACCTTAAATAAAACTATTTTTTGATGTAAATCAGTTTTAAATAAAGCCATTTAATCACTGTAGTTTCTAAATTCTAAAAAAAAAAATGCCTTGATGATGCTTAACATTATAAAGTCCTTTTTAACATTTAAAATCCTTTATAAAGACTGCTGTTTCTACCAACACAGCAGATGAGGTACTGGAGCTTCCTGTATAACTAAAATTGGTAGAAAAATATTTTAAAAATCTCCCTGAATGTATGACAGGATGAGTAAACATTTACATGGCTGAGTAAAGGAGGGAACCCAGAGAAATAGGTAGAAGACTAAAGCCAGCTCTCAAGAGAGGGCATTTGCCAAGCTTGGTTGACCTGATTATTGAATTTTGTTGTCAACCTGGGCTCTGAAGAATGAAGACACAGTGCAAGGCCCATCGAAGCTGAAAACTATAATAGGATAACCCTCCAAAAAACCTGAGACTCCCAAATCTGAGCTGTCTCAGTATAAGGAGGAATGAAAATTAAACTCCTACAACCCCAGGTAACTGCACAAAACCTGATTATCTGGAAGCCTGAAATTAAATAGAAGAGAGGAAAGCAAATATCCTCAAATGTCATATGCAAAAATCACCTCCAAAGTAGGTTTGCATTCTAAATTCATCCTACCATGGTAGCACAATACACTCAAGCAGACACTTTAGTTCAAACTTGAACTGAACTGTTAGGAATGCCATACACTGTACAGAAATGAAGACAAATCCCTTCAATTCACTAAAAGAACAAATCACTCTGATCTTCCACAAAATATGCCAGAGTATTTATGAGGCTAACACAACCTTGACACCAAACCACAGCAAGAACAGTAAAAGAAGTCAGGTCAATTTAACTAATGAACACAGAAACAAAAGTTCTAAAATACATAACAATAAACTGAATGAAGGATGGAAAAAAGAATAATGTATTATGTTAAAAATTGGGTTCAACCAAGAAATCCAAAGTGGGTTAATATTAGTACATCAATTACTCTAATCCACCACACTAAATGGTAAAAAAAAAAAAAAAAAAAAAAAGATAATCGTATCATTTCAGTAAAAGCAGAATTCCTTAATATGATACAAAGTATCTTATTTTTAAAAAACTCTAAATAGCATAAATGATAAATAATTTAAAGCATCTACTTAAAACTGAGAAAAGAGTAATCTAGCCCTCAGTAATCATTTCCATATAACACTGGAATACAATTAGCATATGAGGCAAGAAAGATTAAGTTAAATTTAAAGCATATGGACTGTAAAGGAAGAAACAAAGCTACACCTTTACTGCAGATCATTTGATTGCCTATGTGAAGAATATACAGATAAATAATTAAAATTAATGAGAGACTGACTGGCAAGGATTTGGGGGTAAAAAGTAAACATATCAAAAATCAAATGCATTTCTACATAATAGCAGCAAATGGCTTAAAAGAAATTTTATATCATCAAAAAATAGAAAATATATATAAATAAATTTGTCAAAACATGCAGAAAAAATCATTATACTTACAAATACTAAAAATGTGTTAAACAGTATTAAAGAAGCCTAAACAAATGCAGATACATACCATATTCATGGATTGGAAGACTCAATATCATAAAAATAGTTCTCTCTAAATTAATCCATAGATTCAAGGCAATTCCAATCTAAATCTAAACAGTAGGCCATGACAGCTGATTTCAAAGTTAATATAGAATACAAAAGTCTAAATATAATCAATATATTCCTGAAGAATAACAAGGGGCTTATCTATGATAACAAACAGCAGGTATGTGCAACTCAAAGGGATTTCAAAACCAAATTTATTTGTTTTACAAAAGACAAACTTGGGTTTTGGGGGTTTGTTTCTTGTTTGTTTGTTTGTTTTTATTTTGTGCTTCTTACCTTGCTCTGTATCACAGTTTCTCCAGTCACTCAAGGAGACATCATCTTTGAGTCTTCTTCTACTCTCTGACCTTCATCCAAGACTATCCAGTTGGTGACTGGTCTCATAAATCCAATCACTCTTTTCTATAACTATTGCCACAGTACAAATGCAAACACTTATCCACACCTGGCCACTACTTTTACTATAGCTCTAAGAAGCCTCGGTGTTCCCACTTGCTCCTTGCTTCCTACAGCTAGCACATGAGACCATTGTTTACATCCTCACTTATCTTAAAAAGTTAAGGGTGTTATCAAGCCAGTAATCTGATCTAAATTTTCAATAAATTCCTATCCCACTACAAAGAGGATCAAATTCACACCTGCTCTGGGCATTAAAAATCCTTTTACACTGCACCTAACCAAATCATTTCTTGCCAAAGCACAAACCTTTATATACCCTCTACATTAACCACATTAGACTATTTACAACTTTCTCTTTCATAAAATTCCATGAGTCTCCATACATCGCTTCAGTTTTTATCTTAGATATTTGACTTTATAAAGTTTTGCACCACCTTTTGTCCAGGAAAAAATTTATAAGGCCAAGATCCAACTCAAATGCCACTGTCCTTAAGAAGTCTTCCCAATCCCAGACATAACTAATGCATTCTTTCCTCTGTGTTACCACAATATTTTGTTTGTTACACTTTCATATTGATAACAAATTATTGTTGCTTTTTTTTCTAGTAGATATTGAAATCGTTATAGGAAGGGACACATCTTGTATTTGCCAATCTTCCTGAAACACACCAAGTGTAAAACATTGGTTGTATTAATTTACATCTGTACACTGCACCACACTTATGCGTTTAATCCTTACCTGTAGTATAGGCTAGGTATCACTATCCCCATATTACAAATGAGAGAATTTAAGTTCAGCAGCATTAAGTAGACCAAAATAACATAATTAAACATGGAAGACCCCAGATATGCACCTAGGTCTCCTGACACAATATCCAGTGTTCTTAGGTTAAACCATATTACCTACATTCATGCTATTAATTTCTATTGGAGTTCATGCTTTACTATTATAAAAGCTCAAGAATGCAAACTTCCTTTGGCAATGATTTGTTTGAAGATTTGAGACTCTTCCTTTAAAAATATTTACATAAAAGAAATTAACATGTGAAAAAAAGTAGTTCTTGACTAGACAATTCAGATAAATTGAAGGTTTGATAAATTTAATTTTATAGAGATAATTAACAGTATACACTTGTGCCATGTAAAAGAATGTTTTCAAGGATAGAAATGTGATTAATTGATATAAAAATGCATCTTTTAATATATTGTATATTTCATAAAATGCTTTAAGGGAGAAAAACTTTGCTGTAGATTCTTCAGAGCTCTTGTTCTCTCCATTATGAATATTGACATCGACTCAAAAGAACTGAATTTTCCCCATCCTCTGGCCATTTTCTGCTCATCTGCAGCTCAATCATCCCTTCTATGAAACAAATAGAGCAACACTTGATTCCAATGGTGATGTGAGACTAACAAGTATTGAAAAGCACATTGGTGACACTCACATACCTGGTCACTGTTTGGGCAGATTTTTTGCCAATGGACTGAGGTTGGAAAAGAGGAATGGGAAATTATCCATAGATGCTTTCAAAGATAAATCTGGCAAAGTCAAGTCAGGGAACTGCACAGCCCTATTGCAGCTGCAATCTGTTGGTTACCATAATTTGGCTGGAGCCATGAGAAAAGGGAGGCCTTAATAAAACTGCCTGCTGGAGAGTGTAAACATCTTCCCTTTCCTCTCAATGAACACTATAGGCCATTGGTCCCACAACTTTCTGGTACCACTTCAGAGGCGCTCTTCTGATGTCAGAGGCGCTCTTCTGATGTCAGAGACACCAGGGTTCAGAGAGCTTTGTAGCTCAGACAGCCTTAGGGATTTCTAAACCTCAGAGACTAGGTCCCAGAAAATCAAGGGACATCCCCAAGGTTACACGCAAATCCAACAGCAGAGCCACTAGTGGAAATTACATTTCTTACTACCAATCCAGTTTGTTTCCCAACTGCCATACTGCTACCCACACAAAACTATTTAAAGAAAACAAACCTTATATTTGCTTTTCAAAACTACAGTAGAATATTGCAAGTAAAAAGACTAGACATTTTTTTTTCATTTATCATTTATTTTTGCTTTGCCTGGACCTGTAAGCAAAGAAAAAGTCAGCTATGTACATTGAGATGTATTCAAGGGTAAGGATATTGCATGAAGGACAGAAATGTAGTCTAGCAGATAATGTGGGAAAAGATGACAAAAAGAAGTTGAAATTTCTAAATCAAGCTATCTGAGAAAAACAAACAGAAATCATTTACCAATACAGACTTCTTCCAAATAATTGCACAATTAATTATTAGTTACATCCCATCTGAGTCCACTGCCAAAAAACAAAGCCTGTGAAGTACTTGCTTGGAAGTTTTTATGCTCTACTCTTTACTCTTCATATATCATGAGTAAAGAAAATTCCAGGAAAAAATGATCAGAATATATATCTTGATTGTCACAATTTATAATAGTACCCATTTTCAAAAGCTAAATTGAAATAACTTTAGCATATAGTTATGTGATTGGTATATAAGTAATATTAATACATAAGCTATATATTATCTACTTTGAGGTATTACCTACCTAAAATGGTAAAGATAAGGCTACACCAGGTCAGGCATTGTGTCATATTTCATACTTCTGGAATTCCAAGGATAAACCCATGTTTCATCCACAGTAAGTGTTCAACAAAGGTTTGATGAATTCACGAATATTTGTAGTTTAGAGCCATGTGCTTACACTTAGCTCTGTGTAAACATAGGATTATGAATATGTAAGCTCTTCAAGTTAATCCAGATGGCAAATAAAATCTGTACCAGAAATTGCTGAAAGACTATATAGCCAAGATTCTATTCACACATTAGTGAATGTGAATTGAAAATTGTCAATATATTTTGGGTCTATTAAGCATTTGAGCAAATAGCCAAGAGAATATCCTTGTTACCTTTCCAAACCTCCCTTATTTTTCTACCTGGGGATTGAACCTCTCAACTGCAAGATTTAAAGGACTTGAGATATGAATGCATTTTTATATATGACAAGAAAAAAGAACTTTATCTACAAATGTTTTTATAAAGATCATCTTCCCACCAACAAGTGGTTGCAGTTTTAAAAAAAATCCTCTACCTCCTATATATTTATGGTACTATGAGTAAAAATTATACAGTGTTTATTCTGTTGCAGACAGAGTGATATTTACTTTACATTCATTTAATTCTTATAAAAACACCATGAGGATCATAACATCATCTCTATTTTATAGATAAGAAAACTGAAGCATAAAAGGGATTGCCAAAAGCCACACACAGTCACCATATGGTGGGGCTGGTATTAGAATCCATGTGCGGGGCGCCTGGGTGGCTCAGTCAGTTAAGCATCCGACTTCAGCTCAGGTCATGCTCTCACAGTTTGTGAGTTCAAGCCCAGCGTCAGGCTCTGTGCCTGGAGCCTGCTTCAGATTCTGTGTCTCATTGTCTCTCTGCCGCTCCCCCACTTGTGCTTTGTCTCTCTCTGTCTCTCAAAAATAAACAAATGTAAAAACAAATTGTTTTTAAAAAAGAAAGAAGCCATGTCCATCTTACTCCGGAGCCCAAATTTTTTAGATGCACCATTGTCTCCCTAAAATCTTAAAAAAATAATTTTTGAAGCCAATCCCAATTTTCAAAATATACTTATCTGAGAAAGAGAGAGAGGAAGAAGGAGGAGGGAGAGGAGGAAGGGGGGAGGGTGAAAAGAAGAAAGAAGCATCATGGCAACACATGGAATGCAGAGTTCTGGATTCAAATTCCGATTCTATCACTGGGTGATATATTGTAAGTTATCTTAAAACACTAAGCTACAGGTACTATGCAATACAGAAATAAGATATGTTATAGGATACTTTTTATGATGCATACAGTTTTGTACTTGAAGTCCCATTCTACCATTACATACACTAGAAATCTGGTCTTATTGTAAACATTTTATTTGGACACAATGGAAGTGTATCCTATAATCAATATCTTTTTTCTGTTTTTAACTCTTGGACACTAGTTCACCCAGCAAATCTCACAAATATCTTTCTCCACAGAAACATAAGGCAACACAAATGCCTGATTTAGGTCATTACTTCTGTTACCCATTTCAGATGGCAAAACCTAATTATTCCTCCCCCAGTCACTGCCTGCAGGCCACACTTTCCAGGGCCATATAAATACTATTCTTCCCCTGGGACTAAAAAATATATATAAAAGAAAAACTTCCCCTTGGTTCTTAGGTTTAGAAAAGAAGAAAACCGAAAAGGGGAGCCTGTTCCACCAGATTTTGTTCTTACCCATTTGTCTGAGAAAAAATACAAGCAGGAACTCTTCCTTCTAGAACACATGATAATTTGCTAAAAGTAGCATGTTTTCTTCAAAGAAATTGTAATTTAGTAAATATTACATAAAGTATATATTTTCAACATGCCAGACTTCCTAGTGTTAGGAAACCACAGTGAAGTTCCAAGAAGTTTAGTTAACCCTATGATCCCCCAAAGCTTTCAAGCTTTTGACCTTAAGGCTTTTAGACAAGTTAGGATTGAAAAGATAAAGTTATTTAAGAACCTTCTCACAGCATATTTGTTTTCTCAAAGGCATTTACACATCATTTACATACATACTGTATACAATAAACCACTTTCCTGAATCGCCTGCATTTGAAAGGATGTTCTTCACACTCTTTATGGGCTCATAATCATGCATTCAATGAATAATCAAAGAACAAATCCAAAGTGTGAAACAATTTAACACGTTACCACACAAAATGTCAGAGCCTGTGCCAAGAATGGGACACTAATGACGATGAATTCTGCTCAAATCCAATTCAGCCTCTGGCTTAACCAACATGAAAAGCCTGCTGTCACAATTAAATACTTGGGAAAACGGGCACCAGTGTCTCCCTGACACTATTTAGCACTCAAATATTTCTCTAACTCTATTAAAATTAATTGTATGCATTTTTTATTCATCCCATACCTAATTGGACATTTCCTTTACAACTCTCCACACTCAGAGAGCACTCTTTTGAAAGGGACTAGGGTCTCCCCTGTATTCCATGCAATTGAAATACTGGCCTCACTCTGACAATACAGTATATGGGTTATAAAAGGCAAGAATGTTAAAGACAAGATGTATTCTCACTAAAGAAAACCATTTGCCAAAATGGATAGATGCCCATGGCACAAATACCATCCCTTCAATTGCCAGTCTCAATACATTTCTACTGGTTGAAGAGGCACTTACAGGGGATTCAAGAAAAAGAAAGGCATCTGAAATACAGAACCCAGGTTCAAATTCTCACCCCTCAGTAACTATCATGACAGCCCACCATTGCACCTTTCTGAGTCTCTTTCCTCATGTGTCCAAAGAGATAACAATAATATTAACTGATGGAGATATGGTGAAGATAGGAGACTATGCAAAATGTTAAATGTGAAAATATGAACTATGTTATTTTGACATAACTCATGAAGGCAATTCCTAGATACGTGAGGTCCAAGAATTCATTCTCTAGGAAAGTCCCCATGTGTCTGTCTTCCTGTTATACATGATGTTCTTCCCTGGGGTATTTTAAAGGTTTAACTTCCAGACTGTGAGGTATACATTAAAACACAATAATCTTAGTACAAAACAGAAAGTATCATAAACCCTCATCTACTAGGTATTTGCGATTAGAGAGCTCAGCCCAGAGGAATAGAGCGCCATCCTCTCAGTTTGGCTAGTCCACCGAAATGGTGCCAAGTGGGTTCCCAACGCTGCACAAGAAGAGAGATAATCCTAATAAACACTTCAAATCCACTCATGGCCAAAGAAGTGAGCTCAAAAATGCTGAGATCAGCTCCTAGGCCCAGGGCCATTCAAGGAGTCCCTGTGGAACAATCCATGTGCTAACAGTGTAACACAGATGAGAAATGTAAAGAATGAAGAAACAATTCTACCCTCCTACACATCCACTCTGCCTCCCCCAACACACAAATTGAACGTCATCAATAGGAAGTTCAACAATACAGGGAAGACACCAAATGTCGATAGTAAATACATGCTTTGTGACTCCATCCCCATGTAACTCCCCTGACTTGTATAATAGTGTAGTGTGTTAAACACTGTTGAAAAAAAATTTTTTAAACATCAAGGTAAATGCTTTGAGTAGCATACTAATACACAACATTGGATTTTGTTTGGGAAAAATAATGTATTTGGACTGCTTTGCACTTCTGACCTTCTAATATATGGTTACAGCATTGTAGAACTAGTACTGTTCAAGAAAGGTTTTTTTCTCATATGGTCTATAGCAAATAACTTAGCTCAAACTATAAATGTAAATTGCAAGAGAAGAGTTGAGTAAGACAAATGCCTCCTTGGTTCACTTTCTGGATTTCAATTAACACCTAATTTACAATACTTCTTAATACAAATATATAGTTGAGCTCTTTAAAACAGCTTGACAGGATTAGCACACATTTTGTAAAGAGCTGATAAAACAAGCATTCCATTAGCCAACCCACAATGTCTCAAAATCTAATAGTCAATATCCCATTTTCAGGGCTGACAATGGCAAGAACTAAATAAATAAGCAAGGGATTCCCTCCCTCCTGCTCTCTGGGAAAGAATGCATTCTATGCAATTCATCCCATAACTTTAAGGCTATAAATTGTTTTTAATGTTCCTCCCCAAACGTCATTATTCAATAGATAACTAAAGGAAATAAGCCACTAAAGCCATACTGCTAAATCATTCTACTATATCCAGGGTTGGGGAGAGGCCCCTTAACTCCTTCATTTAGGAAGGATAAGTGTAGGATTAATTCCAGATCTTGGAATATGAAAGAACTGCAAGAGGCCTCAAAATTCCCTTACTTGAGGATATCCTATGTCACTAGAAACCTTGCCGGGCACCTGAGCCTCAGACTGGCCCAGGCCTAGCTATGGGATCAAGATGCTGCAGGGGGCTTTCCTACAGTTCAGGGGAGCAGCATGGCCCCCTTCCCCCACCTCCCCAGACACCAGATGGTCCCAGCAGGATGTGCAAGGCCTCATTTTAAATGGATTATTCGCCTCTATCTTTTCCAAGCATTCTTAGAAAAGCTTAGGGAGGTTCTAGTTTTAAATATCTTAAGTAGATGGGTCTAAGGTACTATTAAAAACAATAGATAATATTCTAAAAGGAAAAAGAAATGATGGTAAATCACTAGCACCTGACACTATCTACCTGAGTTCTAGAAAAACTGAAAGGCTAACCTCTGTCCAGTACACTCACTGATGAAGAGGCCAAAGGCATCATTAATGTGACTAATGTTCTTAAGGTTTACAAAGAACATGATGGTAACTACAGGCAAGTGAGTATAAATTTTAAATAAGGTAAAGTTGCTAAAATGTACAAAAATAGGATTCTTGCATACATAATCGGGGAAGACAATATGGTGTCTGTAGAAAAAATTATACATGGCATACATTAGGCTTTCGTAGAAAGGTGAGCCATCATGATGCAAGAGGAAAAGTAGGAAATTATGTGCTAACTTTCTCAAAAAGCCTTTGCTAGGCTCTTAGACTCTTCTAACTGTTCCACCATAGACTCAGGAGGCCTAAACAGAGAAGGGAGGACTCAAACAGCACCTGCTGAATTAGAAATCGTAAAGACTCCATTAATTATTACCTGAACTGCCTCAGAAAGGGGGTTCCAGTTAGATTTTGAACTTGCAATTGATACCACCCTCTTCAGAGATCAGAAAATGGGAAGGTATCGGCAAACTATGTGTAAACAAACAAGCAAAAAGGAGCTTCAGAGCTAGCTTCCTCTATGGGGAATATACTTAAGAAAGAAAGAGTCCATCTAATTCATACCTAGTGATAGTAACTGCCATTTATGTGCCAAAAATGGATGTGGAGCCTCACGACAAGGGCTAAAGAATTACTACTGGCAAATGATGAACAGAATTCAAGTGTATAGAATATAACAATGTCTAGCCATCCCTTTTGCAAAAACCGTACTTTGGCCACTTCTTAGTTGGCATCAAGAGCAGGAGAAGGAAAACAACAACAACGACAACAAAACAAGATCTGAGGAACGAAAACTAAAAGAGAAGAATCTGGTTAAGAGAAGCCGCTCTATGAAATGCATTTTGAAATGATGGTTTGGCAACCTAGAGAGGAGCGGACCAAGAAATATATGCCTCAATATTGAATATTATGATAGAATAAAGTAGACACGGGGTTGAACATCAAATTCTAAAATCTCATACCTAAGAGGCTGGCTATGAAGCCAGAAAGTACAGCACTGAGGACCAAAAGAATGAGAAGATTTTTACCAAGAAATTGTGAATTTATGAAAATTAGCCCAAGAATTAGTAGACGAGGACACTGGGACATTGATTACAAAGAAAAGCAGACAGAAGAATCCTTTAGGATGCCAAAAGCCTATTTCTATGTAAACAGGCTTGTATATGCCACTGTAAAGGCGAATTTAACCTTGCAAGTCACTGACCTTTAATCTTGTTTGGATTTTTTCCAAGGAAAGGAGTCATTTACTCAGAAGATTCAAAGTAGAAAGTCTTTTTTTCAGGGTGTTCACACTTGTCCGAGAGGAAAAGGACAAAGCTTCTAGACAAACACTTTACGTCATCGGTCTCTCAGCCTCTACCCATCATTCACAAGAGAAATTCTTCAATCCCCTTTATTACCTCTTATATTTTGATTGCCTGAGTGTTTCGGATACCCCCTTAATACAAAAAGAGAAAGAAAGAAGGGAGGGAGGCAGGGAACACAGGGCTGGTTTATCAGGTTTCTGTTTTTCCAGGGAATCTCTAGACAAATCTGAGAGATTAACTTGCACACTGACTTTGCCCAGGCCCTTCGCAGATATTAATACTCAGATTAACACCTATTGGAACAGTACAACACTGAAACAGGACACCTCCGTCTCTGTTCTGGAATGACTTCCTGCCGCATCAGCTTCCTGGTGTCCCTCAGGAACCTTCTGAACTAGAGAGAGTAAGATTGCAAACTCAGAGGACTACATACTATGATGAAGAGAGACAGTCAGATATTCCTTCGAATTATCTGCATCTTTGTGTTTATCTATATATAGCGAGAGATTAATTACCTATATACTGCTCTAACAGATTTGGCTATATAAATATATATGAAGCTGTGCTGTACTCACTTATCTACTTTTGCTTACACCGAAATGGCTAAGTGAAAGTTCAGTTTAATTAACACAAGGCTTCCTTTCTGTCCCATGAACTTGAAATTAGAGCCGTCATGGATATACAAATTATACTGTTTCACAAATGTATTAAGAATGGTACAATTTTAACAAGTTATATTCATATTTCTTCGTGGGTCACATTATTGGTTAAAATAGAAGTTTGTAGATGAGGGATGAATATTTATAGTCTCCGGATACCGAGATGGAATTGAGAACTTTAGCTAGATACCAACACTGGTAATCTATCTCTCTGTGATAAACATTAAAAATCAGCTATGACCTCTGTCCTCAAAGACTTTATATTCTAATTGGGTTTGGAAAAGATGAAATTATGTTCTTAGTCATGTCATGCTTATCAGATATGAAAGTACCTGCACTGCTAGTAGTCTAGACTTTAGGTAAACCTGGACAAATTTCTACTGTTTGCATTTCAAGGAAGGCCTCCAAAAGGTCAGCTAAGAATGCAGTGTTATTATCTGTCTGTCTGCTGTCTGTCTGTCTAGCTGCATGCCAGGTTTTGCAGCCAGGAGACTTCGAATCAAGTTCTGGATAATCTGAACAAGCATCTGACCTCATGGAGCATCTGTTTTCCCATCTGTGTAATGGGAAAATTCACAAATTCCACCCAATTAGGCTGTTGTGTTGAGCTGAAAATTATGATTTCATTAGTCATTATGACATCAAGCCACTGTATAGTCTGAGGAAAATTAGGACCCTTGTTAGAGAAGTTCAGAAAGGAGACTTTATTTCATGGCCCATGTCCTCCACTCTGCTCTTGGAAAGGCAGATCAAAGGTACCCCAGAATCTGGAGATCACCCTCTCTTGCCTTTGTGTGGCCTTCATTCATATTATCTGTCCTCATCTTTCGTATTTTAGTGACCTTTTTTTTTTTACTCTTGTTTGGGATTTCAATGTATTATTTAATTTTTTTCCTGTTATTACAGCTTTTACTTGTCTTATATAGTGCCAAAAAGGAGGCCAAGAAAGAAAGAAAAAAGGATATTGCCACTCTTTAGCCAAGATGGTAAATTAAAGCCTTCACATCACTGAAGTTTGAAAAGTACAGGTGATCATTTAAAAACGTGATGGCAGGGATGCCTGGGTGCCTCAGTTGGTTAAGCATCCCATTTCAGCTCAGGTCATGATCTCACGGTTTGTGGGTTCGAGCCCTATATCAGGCTCTGTGCTGACAGCTAGCTCAGAGCCTGGAGCCTGCTTCAGATGCTGTGTCTCCCTCGCTCTCTGCCCCTCCCCCACTTGTGCGGGCGTACACTGTCGTGTGCGCCCTCTTTCTCTCTCTCTTTATCAAACATAAATAAACTTTTTAAAAAAATTAAGGGATCTCAGATTTTGGACATACTTCTCAGCCTTCCACTCGGGCCTTCTTATTTCTCTTTCATGATACATACACACATACAGGTACACACAGGTATGCCTCTTGTACTCAAAGACAGGGAAGAAATAAGATTAGAGTAATAATCCATTCAAAGTTGTTTTTGTTGTTTAATCTTCATCAGTTATGCTCAACAATAAACCAATATTGAAGAAAAAAACAAAACTAAATGCTCTTAGAAATTTTTTTCCTTGCTCTAGATGCTTATTTGCTGAGGATAATAAATATTTATCCTTGAGTCATATTTCATTACACATGGTGCAACCATTTAAATTTCAAAATTGAAAACAGTCTTAAACAGAAGAAAAAACAGCTATGTTTGTGTAACCTTATTCTGGACAATTTCTAACATAAGATAAGCCTAAACAATATAATTTCTAAAAATAGTATTAACTAATTTTTGACACTTCTTATATTCATATTTGAAGTTAATGATTTTTTAAAGGCATAAACTTTTACTTGAATTTCCTGAAATCAAGCCCATGATACATATGCCCTATTATTTTTCATATTAATATCTGGCTGAATCTTTCACACAAGAGAGCATCAGAATGGATGTTTTCCTAGACAATCTTTAGAAACAACACTTCATTTCTACCTTATCTAAAACAAGAAAGTACACGATTTTCACCCAGTTGTAAACACGATTCAAAACACATGTCTCAATAAAAAGTATGTTTGGAAAGTTGTTACAGTACTAAATTCTGGTTGTCCAGCCACTAGTTATCCCGCCTGGCAGAATGATGTCTTGTTCTCCAAACCATCAGGGAAGGCCCAAGAAACTTCTGGCGGGATAGACTTAGCGTTAAAGGTGTCAGGAGGAAACTTACAAACAAAACTGAATTAAATGAGAATTTCGAGTTCCGGACTGACAAGTTTCTACTAAGCTACTTCAAGTTTTGAATAACTATCTTCCTTAAGAGCGTAGCAAGGAAGATCTGATAACGCACACACTGTGTACAGACTCTCCTTGTCAGAGCAATGTGTCATCAACGGTACAAAGCAACAAGGGAATTTCCAGCATTTTCTTTCACTGTGTACATTTCTCCTTCCTTCAGGACCAAGAAAGGGTGAATAAGGTTTAGCTAGCTATGAAAGGGAAGAAGTCGCAGTCACATACCGACCAAGCCCGCACGGAATCCGGAGAGGCAGACACACTTTTGGTACTTTGCCCACTCCCTTCCTCTCTGCTTCGCCAAAGCCCACACCTCTAGAAATGGGACAGAACGTGCCTTCGGCTTACAAACAACTCTACCAACTCGCCCCCAATAACCCTTGTAACCTTCCTTCCGAAGTTGGTCGTTGAGTCCACGCTGAATTCGGGTCACCCCAACCTCCACTGCGCAGGGCCAGGGATCTGGCGCCCCCGGAGCCCCGGGACGCTGCGCTCACGTGGTCACCGGCCTCGGCACGTGCGGCTCCGACCCGAGGCGGCGGGAGCTAAGCGCCGCCCCGAGCGGGAGGAGAGACCCGCAGAGGCGCTGGACGGGTGCGAGGGAGAGGGGACCGTCCAGGGGCGCTTGGGGACCTGCGAAGGGAAGCTGAGCTTCAGGCAGTGCAGGTCAAGCTGCGGTTCCCGGGGGGTGTACACAGGAAGGAAGGCGCCAAGTGTGAATGGGGTAACGACTTGGACATTTTTTTTAAGGTTTATTTTAAATGAGCAAATGCATGTGAATTCCATTTAGCGTGAGAGCTTCCAAGGTCGTCACAATCCCCTTCTCGCCCGGAACCCACACTTGAAACCCCTGGCAAAAGAGGGAGCAAAGGTGTCCCGAGGGAGCAATTCCATTCCCACCCATCATTGGGGGAACTCTAACCAACTGGGTCTCGGGCGAGCACCGGGGAACCGCACCCTGGAACAAAGAGGAGGTTAAGTCCCCTCCAGATGAGTATAGCCCGCTGAGTGTCGGGATTTAAAACCCACGGCAAAGCCAGCTGTGTTTAAAGCTTGTTTCGTTTTGCTGGGGGAGGGGAAGGGAATCCGAACTCTGGACGTTTTTCCCAAACTGGGAGATGGGAGCTTGGGGTTCGATCCCACTAGCACAGAACTCCAGTCAACTCGGGCCACGGCGACTGCCACTTGGAGGTGGGGAGGGGAAGGAAAGGAGGGCAAGAGAAGGAGGGACGGCGGAGGGTCTGGCGAGAGAGGGAAGGAAACAGGTGAGCTCCCACCGCCACCCCTCGGAAATCCAGCGCGATGGACCCCGCACGCCACCGTCCCGACCTGGGGAGGCACTTACCGGCTTTACAAGGGTCCTTGTAATCTATCGTGTCCGCTTTATCCTCTTCGTTCCCATCAAAAGTGTAATCATAGTCGAGGCCAGCGCAGACCCAAAGCTCCCCGTACAAAACAATCCCCGAGGCCACCAGCCACACGAGCATCCTCGGGGGAAGTGTTTCAAACCCCATCCTCCTCCGCTGGAGGAAAAGGAAGGGACGGGACCGGGAGGTGAGGCGTCCGCGGTCCGCGCTGATGTGCGGTGCGAGGGGAACCGGTGCTCCTCTCCCTGCCGGGAGGCTCCTCGGCGACACTGGGGCGTTCAGGTGTCCGAGGACATACGGATGCCGTCGGGACAGGAGAGAGGGCAAGAACTGCCTGTTACCCCCAGTTGCAGGGAGAAGTTGGCTAGGGGCCCGCGGGTGGGCGGAGGGCAGGTAAGGAGCTCGGCTCCTGGAGACTGGGAGGGGCAGCTGCGGGCAAACTCGGCTCTGGCGGAGCGGGCGCTCGCAGCCTGCCAGGTCGTCCTTCTGGCGGCCGAAGTTCCCGCGGCCGCGGCTGGGCGAGCGGCGCCCCGCGGGCTCAGCTGCCACCGGAGCTCCGGCTCCAGCGCCGCGCCCCCGCCGCTGCCAGGACCCGGCGGTCAAGCGCGAGCCGCCGCCGCCGCCGCCTGCGCCCGCCGCCGCCGCCGCCGCTCCGGGAAGATGAATCCGGTCTGCACATCAGCACATCTGAACTGAAAGGGGAGACCGAGGAAGGGGGTGGGGGGCAGGCATGTCTATGCCGCGAGACCTTAAAAGCCTGCAGAAGCCAGCAAAGCAACTGACTGAAAAGAGCAAAAGTGTGAGGATGTGGGGATGCACCGTTTGCCTCCCGCCCCCCTACCCCCAGGCTGTCTTTTTACCCTCTTCCTAACTTGAAAAAAAAAAAAAAAATCTTCGCAGCATCTAACCCAATCACTTGCATCCTGCTTACTTATTCATACAATCAGGGTCAGGATCCGGGCCACAGCCTCCTCTCTGACTTCTTTTGATAGCCTTATACAAACAAACAGACAGGAGCGCGCTGACAATTCCATTTATATTTTACTAAAGATAAAAATGAATAAATTATGTATCTGCGTCCGCGAACAGCAATTAATAGATGATGTACGTGTCAGCCGAGAGTGCCAGACCGGGGGTGGCGCGAGGGATCGTGATAACTTAGCTGCAAACCTCTACTTCCCCTCCCCCCAAATAAACAGCGGGTGTGTGTTTCTTTCCTTTGCTGCGGCTTAACCTTAGTGCAGCCCGGGAATGGAGGAAAAGTGTCTGAGCCTTCTTCGCGACTTAAGTTAGGAAATAGACCGCTTTGAAAGTCCTCCAACCAACAAAGTTTTGCTAAGAACTCAGATCCCCATAACTGCAATTTAAAGAAGAAGAAGAAGAAGAAGAAGAAGAAGAAGAAGAAGAAGAAGAAGAAGAAGAAGAAATCCAAAATCAAGTTACAGATTGCAGCAGCAGGAAACGCTAAGACCTTGCTGATGGGCTGGCGCTCTGGCTCACGTGGGCGCAGGAAGGGAAGTTGGAAGGAATACTCGGGAAGCAAATTTTCTGTGACAGTTCTGGCGCCCATGCCCAGAGTTGCTCGGTATCCTTAAGCTTCAGTTGTTTTACTTCTGAGGAGAGTGTGTAAAACCTGGCAGCGGGATCAGCGAGGTAAACCACATGTCAGCCTAGCAGACGCAAGACAAACACAGGTTGTGGGAAATAGGGGAGGAAAAAAATCAGAGGAAATCTCTGCAAAACCCCTGTTGTGAGCAATTCAGTGGTTTCCCCACATCTGCAAGCAGTTTCCAAAATAGGTGAGAGGACTTCTCCTCCCCCAGATTGGTGATTGGAAGCCTTGCCTTTTCCAACTCAATCTTCAACTGTCACTTTAGCAGGGGCTTGTAAGAAATCTTCTGTGGCCTTTACATCTTTATTTAACATTTAAAGGATCCCCTTTTTCCAAGTTACCATCAATATACAGTGTTATCTAGAGGAAAATATGAAAGTAACCATCCTCCCTCCCACACACATGCTTTTGACAGGTAGACCAGTTAGGTTAGTGAATTTGACCAGGTTTTATGTTTGTCAAAAAAAATTGGAAGCTGAACTCAAAGAAGTATCATCTATTTCCAACTTACACCAAATCTAAAAGGATGAGAGGACTAGGTAGAATTGATTTGATATTCCTGGGAAAACTGAGGCTTTCTCAGAGGCCGATGTAGTAACAGCCTCCCTTCTGGAGATCTCAAACTTTTAACCCCAGGTCACAGAACAGAGAGCAGATTTGAAAAAAACATGTTCAATATGTAGGTAGAGGTATTTGGTTTTGAAATCTCTTGCTGAGTCATTCTCAAATTCTTTTACCCATCCAAAAAAAAAAAAAAAGGTTTGCATAATTAATAATGGTGTCGCTCTAGTGCAGGGCTAAACAAGAATGAATTCTGCTTAGCCCATCTGAAAGCCTAGAAAATGCAACTTTCCTCTAGAGAATCCTTGCTTGTGAGCTGCTGGGATTGTCCCTACCTGCGAATCCCCAAACTTTTAAAATGTCGTTTGTTAATGTAAATGACTGCAAACATCTCCTAGACTTTTTATCATAGGTAAATTTGCAAGAGTTTGTACTTGGCGTCTAGTTAAACATCACATACTTCTCAGGAATAAGTGTATTCATTCATTTTCCCTGAAAAAAAAAAAAGGTAATATATAGGGACATCTGCCTCATCATATAATGATGCTTAGTATGGTGTCCGTACAAAATTAGTCATTGCTTAGTTTCACAATTTTATAAATTTATATTCTAGATTTAGGATGACTGACATAGTAGAACCTCAGTCAAAATATAGAAATGTTTCTTTAAGGCTAAAATACCTGTAGAGAATAGTTATTTACACCACAATATCCTAGGCCTCAACCCTGATTTATTTATAAATATTATTTTAAAATATTTATGACATCTAACTCTAGGACAATAAAACACCTACCTTTAAATTTTACTTCGATAGTTGCTGTGATCACAAACTAAAAGTAGATTTTTCCCCCTGTGCATTAAAAAAATATGAATTTGCAAGAATTTGAAGAAAACAAAAAACAAGAATATGCATGTTAGGAAGGAGTTGAATATTCAGTCAGAATGTAGCCACAAATGTAAATCCAGTCTCCTTAGGAAGATAAAAAGATTGAATTCCTTTAGTAAGACATGTGCTGAAGTAACCTTGACTTCTAGCTGGCACCTGCCCCTGATGCCCGTCACCACCTGCAGCAGTACTCCATGAGCCCCCAGCAATCTAGGGAATAAAGTCACCCAAGGGAGCTGAAGCAGGAGATATACTCTATACCAACTGGTATATCCTGTTTGCTATCACAGCAATTTAAATAAACTTGCCTTGTGGATAATCTGAATTGGAAATGTCTATTTTCTTATCTAGTCATTTTGTAAAAAGTTAATTGTGATTGTTTTTGTTAGGAAACCAAGTAATACATGAATATACCCTGCTGATGTCCCTGGTTAAAAAAAAGAAAATGACACAGTAAAACCTTGTATTGTGCGCATAATTCATTCTGGAAACATGCTTGTAATCCAAAGCACCCGTATATCCATGCAAATTTCAAGAACCATTGGCTCAGTTGTTATCATGTGATGTTTGGCATCACATACTACTCATATTGCAAGATATCGCTCATTTATCATATCAAAATTTATTAGAAGTGTTGGCTCGTCTTGCAGAACACTCGCAGAACAAGTTCTTCACAATCCAAGGTTTTACTGTAATTTAGTTGTGAATGGCATCAAATGTGTTTTCCTTTCTCCCTTAGTCTCACTCCCTTTGTCTGAAGTCAACACTATTAACCTGTTAACCAAATAGTATATATATTGACCGGCTTCTGCAAAGTTGTCTTATCCGAAGGTTAAAAACAGAAAATGTTGGCAATTTCATATGGTTGAACCTATTATTTCAACGCTTTTTTAAAAAATCCTGCTTTGATCTTGAATACTGAAAACAAACTGAGGGCGGAAGGGGGAGGGGAAAGGGGAAGGGGGGTAATGGTCATGGTGGAGGTCACTTGTGGGGAAGAGCACTGGGTGTTATATGGAAACCAACCTGACAATAAACTATAAAGTTAAAATAAATAAATAAATAAATAAATAAATCCTGCTTTGAATTAATGCTGCTCTCCTTCGGAATTAAATTTTATGCATCTTGAGTAAATATGTTTCAATGAGGAGGTGATTCTCTGGGCCTAAACGGCCTCTGACTTCCACATTTTTTAAATCTCACATTCTATGGGTGTTTTTTATGTCACATTATTTCATATGTCACTATTACAGGATGCTCCCAACTCTTGACAATTAGGATGATACTATATTCAATCAAAATCTGTCCGTATTGCTGTTTCCTAAGTAACAAATACAGTGTCAGAGACAGAATGAAAAAGTGAACAGAAGGCAGTATTAGCTTCACAACAAAAGTGTTACAGAAGGTGTTTGTTTGTTAAGAAAAAGACATACACCTACCCCCAGGAAATGAAAAAGAAAGAAAGAGAGAGAGAGAGAGAGAGAGAGAGGAAGGAAGGAAGGAAGGAAAGAAGGAAGGAAGGGAGGGAGGGAGGGAGGGAGGGAAAGAAAGAAAAGGAAAGAAGGGAAGGAAAGAAGGAAGGAAGGAAGGAAGGAAGGAAGGAAGGAAGGAAGGAAGAAAGGAAGAAAGAACCTTCCTCCTTCAATGGCTTCTGGTCTGAGTAGGGGCTACTGAGCTAAGAGTCTGTGGTTATTGGGATGCCTCGGTGGCTCAGTTCCTTAAGCATCTGACTTTTGCTCAGGTCAAGATCTAAGGGTTTCCTGAATTCTAGCCCCACATCAGGTTCTCTACTGTCAGCGTGGAGCCTACTCTGGTTCCTCTTTCTCCCTCCCTCTGCTCCTCCCCTGCTCTCTCAGTCTCTTTCTTTCTCTCAAAAATAAGTAAATATATATTTTTAAATAGTCTGGTTATTCCTTGGTACTTACTGATTTGCTGTACTACTCTCCTCTCTAGCACATCCTCACTGTGGGGAACTGAGATCCTCTTTGTTTGTGTGGCTTTTACTACTCCAGACCTTTTAACTCTCACTTTCACCCTAGTCTTATGTGATCCTTTACAGCACACATATGCTGTATCTTACCTTCTTTCTCTTAGGCTCTCTATCTCAGCCCTAAGCAAGTCTACATAGCGTCTCCTAATTCTACTTCAGTGTCCTGAGGTGTGGTACTTAAACTACCGATACAACATGAGATCATTTTAGGTAACATAGTGGTAAGCTTCTAAAAAAAACTGAAAAGTTACATAGATATGTATGTATATCATATATACACATATATTATAAAAAATTAATTAACAAATTTGCAATTGCATATATTTCTCATGCTACTTAGATTAAGAAACAAGTTAGTTGCTTTATGAAATTAAGTCAATAATAAAGGTAGCACATGAAGGTTAACTAATACTTGATGAACACTGATCTAACTCAATTCCTATGTCCCCTTAAAGCCTCATGCTCTCTGTGGACCACAGCCTTTTTGCTGCTTCCACACACCAAACCTCAGTCTATTCCTTCTCTTACTTATTTGTCATTCATTGTCATTTCCGGTAGTGCAGGGCAGAAAAGCCATGTTTGTACACAGAAGCTGCATGTATTTACCATTAGCATTTTTCATTGGGTTGCTTGTTTAAGCATCATTTACTATTTAAGTCTCAGGAGCCACTGACTTGTTTGTTCAGAAACCATGTTTTATTGCCTAATGACACCCAGAAATGATTGTATTCTCCGTTCAGGCATCAGCTTGCCAAAGGGAAATGGAGGGAATGGAATGGAATAAGAAGAAGGTCATCTCATCTCTCACCTGAAGAGACTCCTAACTCTAGTCCACCAACAGGTATTCAATCTGTTCAATTCAATTCAATGTAACTTCGAGATCTACACTGAATCCTCACTGTGTTTCGCCTGAACACCTAGTGAGGGAGGCACCAAAGTATGGAGCTTGGAAATGATCACCCAATCAAAATTCCAGTGCTCTGCTTCCTAGCTTAGTAATGGTAACTTTGAACCCACTTTTTTAAACTTTGTCTATCGTCACTTCTTTCATCTATAAAACAGGGATAATCTTAGGAGTGATAATATTTCACAGAGTTGTTATAAGAATTAAGTTAGTCAATGTATGTGATATGCTTTACAATTCCTACACACAGTGCACTTTTGGTATCTGTTTGCTATTATTATCATCTTAAGTGAGTTCTGAAAAGTCAAACTATTTCCAGGCCCTCTAAATGTATTATTTGAAGAGAGCCTTCTCCTTCACTAAATGGAACTAAATGGTATAACTCTAAGGTAGAGTAACTCGTTCAGGGTTATGCTGGAAAGAGGCAACAGACAGACTGGTTAAGAGCATGGGTTTCACAGGCAGAAAAGAGTTTTAAGTCTGACCGTGTCATTTAGTAGCTGTTTTGGCTCAGGCAAATTACTTCTCTAGCTTCACTCTCTTGGTTTTTGTTTTTTTGTTTTTTGTTTTTAAATGTTTATTTATTTTTGAGACAGAGAGAGACAGAGCATGAGTGGGGGAGGGGCAGAGAGAAAGGGAGAACTAGAATCTGAAGCAGGCACCAGGCTCTGAGCTGTCAGCACAGAGCCCAACGCGGGGCTCGAACCCACGAACTGTGAGATCATGACCTGAGCTGAAGTCGAACTCTCAACGAACTGAGCCACCCAGGCGCCCCATCTTGGTTTTTGAAACAAGAATAAAATACCTAATAGTGTTGAAATAAGAATTAAGTAAGATAATGCATGCAATGTACATTTTGGTGGGTGTAAGCATATTTTAAAGGGTAGTTATTATTATTAGTCGGCATTTTCCTAGTGATTTGTGCGAAAATCTTGTACACTGTGAGCTTTTCCACTGTTAGGCATGAAATTCACACACACACACACACACACATACACACACACATCTGTGTACAAATTAAATAAAGCTAGGACAATTTTATTTGTAAATCCCACTAATACAAAATGTATCAATTTGAAATAAAGAATGTAGGTGATATTGTTGGTGTTGCTCATAAATTCTCCAGTAATATACATCTGTAACTGACATCTAGAATGTTGGTCTCCCAATTTTTGCTATGCAATTTCCCTATCAAATAAAATGTATACTTTCATTACATTCTACTTTCCCCAAGAAGATTAAAAAAATAGGCACTGAAGCCTTCAATAAAACATACTATATACTTCCAGTGCAATGAGGATAACTTAATTTTAAAAATAAAATAACTAAGTAGCACCAGCTTCTTGTGAAATAGAAATGCCCAAACTACATAAGAGCCATTATCCAAGTCAATCACTTCCTAACATTTTTCATGGTTCCGTGAATTTGCCAGGGGAACCTGCTTGGGATTCTCCCCTGCTCCCTCTCTCTCTCTCTGCCCCTCTCCTGCTCACGTTCTCTCTGTTTCTTTCAAAATAAATAAACTTTTTAAAAAAAGATTATAAATTAATAAATGAAAACTAAAAATAAGGGATGAGAGAACAAGTGTCATTCATGAACACACTACTGTCACCTCATAACCTCTGACTCTCCACTGGCTCCCTTAGCTGTCTGCTCTTTGAGGGCTTGAAGTTCTGCTACTACTGCTGACCAGTGACGGGCAGGAAGAAATACATGTGTGACAGTGGCCAAGAACCTCTGGCCTCAGCTGAAGCCAAGTCTTTCTTCAAGCCTCTGGTGAAGACTCATTTTGCATTGTATCCATCCTGACTCCTCAAGTTATAGTCTAGAAATTGCTTTTCTAGAAATTCTAGAAAGTGTCCCTACTCTGCCTTGCATTCAAGTCCTGAGAAGTAGAGGTCATGTCTTTTCCATGCATATCTTTTCCATGACAAAGGCCCGTATTTTCTGTGCATGAATCCCACAAGATACATATTTCTAACTAACAAAAATAGAATTGAGTTTATTTCAACAAGCTAAGTAGTATTCTAATATTCCATAACTGGAAACATTTCACTCTAGAATAAGACTGAAAATTAATTTTAAAATCTACATATTTAATATAAATGCAGTGTTTGGAATCAGAAAATGTCTTTGAATCCTTGCCCTTGGACAAGATGTCTTTGGACACTTACTCTTTTTCAGCTCAATTTTTCTCACCTTCAAAATAAAATGCTCACTCATACGGTTATCTTGCAATGCAAACACATCAGGTAGATAAATCACTTAGCATAGAGCCTGGCATTTGACAGCAGCTCAGGGGCTAGGAAGTCCTGGCCTCTTCTCCCACCCACAAATTACAAATATCCATGAGAGCGTCAACAATAAGCTCAGAGACTCAGAAAGGAAACATGTAACAAGCATTTCCAGAACAGTAGGGGAAAACAAGATTTTTTGTCACAGGTTAAAAGGGAATTTGAAGGGAGTCTGGCGAAGGAGAATACCTTTTCTCATAACAGGACTTATTTCCCTCAGGATTTCATCTCCCCATTCCCTAGGTACTAGGGACTAAATGTCCAAATAGCAGTAACACCCCATAACTAACTTTATTAATTTACCTTCTGAAATTAACTTTCTGACGGCCTGGACTTATCAAAGCAAGCTTCTTTCAGTAACTAGCAAATAAAAACACGATATGCCAAACTGAGTTAACTGAGAAAAGCTGACATTGTCTACCAGCCTCTAGAGTAAGTTGTTGGGTAATTGGTTGGTATATATTTACAACGTGTATGACTTCAGTTTTTATGATGTATTATAAAATCACCAGGTTATTTTATAACTTAGTTAACTCTATTCATCATATGCAGCTGCACTTGCACATTGGGTTTTCTGTACTTCTAAACTCTCCATTATGCTCTGGGTCTGGTTTGGGGGCCAGGCCAAATTCACGTGGTAAGCTGCACTGAGCTTTCAGGTGGCAATAATTAATGACCTTGGCCTTCATCTTCAGGCATTATAACTCACTTTGGGTCACTTTTGCAACCCCTAAAGCAGTAATTTTGCACCATAAAACCAACTTCCGATCAATATGAAGCATCTGAGGTGTGTTTATTTATATATGTATTGCTTTTCATCTGCACAGCACTTTAACAACGTTAACTAATGGTCCCTAAAATAGGTGAACAAGGTGTGTTCAAGGCTAGCAACACTAACTCTAATATCCTGAGACGCTGAGGCGGCTACAACTCGGAGGGGACAATTTCCTTTATGTTATTTCTCTTCCTTGCTTCCTGGGGAAAGTTTTCATTCAGATTTACTCTATGTCTGACACCCAAAAGAAAAAAAAATCTGTCAACAGAACAGAGCACAACTGAGCCAGGGGTATCAACTGTCTGAACAGTGGATTCCGATTGTCTCACAGGTCAGTAGAGCACTAGAATATCCACATTGCTTTTGCCAGGGTACACAGGAGAGCTAGGTTATCAAAAGCTAATTACCCAGACAAGCTTTTGAAAGCACCCCTCATCCTCAATTATCTAGCTATTTCAGAGGACAATGGGTGTGGTGCTTTAATTTTTTGCTAGAGGGAAAGTGCTGACATTTCCGGATAATTTCCTTCATTTTCTACTTTAGTTAGCATGTATTTGATAGAAGGTTATACCCAGTGCTTTCCAAATTATTACCACTCCTCTAAAAACACCACCATCTGTGAGTTGAGGTCACAGTTCATTTGTAAGGCTGTGCTTAGTATCACACTCCTCACTATTAAGTATTCTGGTTGTAACAGAGATGGACTGGATTACTGTTCCTGTTTCTCTCTGTTCTTCAGAAAGATTTTAAAAAGTCTGCTCATTCACATGGGTTCCAACATTAACATAAAAAGTAATGAAATCATATTGCTAGAGCAATTTCTAAGCAGAGGCTGCCTTTTAGAATAAAATGCTTTAGTAATTTCAAAAAAGAATAACAGAAGATTTAAACATTTCTAGAATACCTGTAAAAATGAGTTTGATTCTCCCTTGTTTTCTTGCTCTATAACAACTGCTACAAGAAATAGAACTTGTCATGTGTTTGGCTTTAAAATCAGTGTAAAGTTTATGACTTACTTTTTTGAAATCATCAGACCACATGCAAAGAACCTAAAGCCGTTTGCTCTTAATTACTAGTAAAACAGGAAAGCAATTAGTAGAGCAATTAATTCAATATGTTGTAGGACCTTTTATTAGCTATTTTTATTATAATAACCCAGCATTTAAATGCCTCAGTTCTCAGGATATGCTCCCAAAGAATAAATTAAATTATCATGAACAGGTAACTCTTCAGAGAACAGAATAAGTGCCAATAAGTGATCTTAACTATACAAAAATCATAATATCAGGATAGATCAGTGACTAACTTGTGTTCCCCTTACCTCTCAAAACTAACTTGCTCCTAACTAAATCAATATTTACTGCTTTGATCTCAGTATCTGAGTTATTTTTAATAATTTCCCCAAATAAGAAACTTCAAAGGGAACAATGGGATGATAAATATTAATTTAGCTCAATAGAACTTATTTTATTGCAGAATTAGTTGTTTTTTCTCTCACACATCAAATACTATAGGCTGAAGTGATGACAACTTTTTTGATCTGTAAGGTTCCCTGTGGCTTTTGAATTGCCCTCAAAGACGAAATCTGTTTTTCCCCAATTGTCACATTTTTCCATAAGACTAATCCTTTAACTATGCTGGCTCATTTCAGGGTAAGTTTTCAGAAGAGTTGCTCTATTTTAAAGTTCTCCTGAGGATTTATAATTGGTACTTTTGTACCACAATTGCGAGAGATTTTTGTATATATTTTAAGCATTAGTTTGTTTTGATGGTATTGTAGTTACTATGATGGGCAAAAAAAAAAAAAAAAAAAAATCAAAAGTATGAGATCCATATCAGAGTTTGAATATTGAAAGTGCAGTTACAATCAAACTTGAAAACTGAAATTACCAGAGGAATATTTTCATGTGAAACTTACCAGAAACAGTGTGTTAAGAAAAGGACAGGACAGCGTTACCTCCTTTTCTAGCAATATGATTAACTAAAATATTTAAAGAAATAATGACTTTGTAAGAGCTGAATTTATAATACTCATTGGGATACCAATTAAATATGCCTACCACTTGACAAAAGAGAAAATAGAGTACTAACCCTAGCCATCAGGTAACCTTAACTGTATTGAAGCATTTACTCTGAAGAAATGTTATATCAATCCTTCAGATTCTATTCTTCTGCTAGGTCTTTACAGGCCACGCAGCACTGAAGCTCTTAGTTTCAAAGGCAGAATCGGTGCAGGAGGTGGGCACTAATTAACCTTAATGGGTTTTAGAGTCCGGTGTTCTAATTGGCTCACTGTCTGGGGCATTGCCCAGACCATACAAAGAGGATGCTTTGTGTAGACTACCTTTGGCAACTGTGTCCTTGTTTGCTGGTCAGTTTTTTGACATCCTGCGACCTCTAGTGAGAACCAGAAGTTGTCAGCCAACATAAATTTCCTTGCTGGGTCTGAGTCCCTACAGGAACTGCAGAGATAGAAAAGAACTTCAGGAAGCCTCGCAGAATTTTTTTTTCAGATCACAGCATTAATTCAGGCTTAAGAGAGTGAAAAAGCTTAAAAAGATGTACCTTCAGAAATTTTTCTTCAAGTTTTCTAGAAATTATATTGCAGTCATTAACTATCTTCAAATACTACACTGTAAAAAATTAAAATGCATGCAAATGAAGGGAGAATGATGAAACATCCAATAACAACATAAGCTGAGTATCAAAGGAAAAAAGAAAATAATTTAAAGTGGGCAGTTATTTGTTTTCCAGCAAATTTTTGCAAATTATATGTATAGAGAGTATATAATTATATTGTATTTTAATTAACCCTATAGAGCATAGTATTAGTCTCTGAAATGAAGATATTAATTAAGTGCATTTCAATGCAAAACATAATTGCATAAATAAGTGCGTGAGGTATGAGTGAGAATATCATCGCCTTAATTCTTAAAGCACAAACTATACCACTTGGCTGCCCAAGCTAATAACTTTTATAATGATGTATAGTTGTTTGAGGCCAAATGTATTTATTAACAGTATAATATAGGCACAGAAGGACAGATGACACGATTGCCACTCTGTACCATCTAATAGCATGAACAACACGTATAACTTGATAGAATGTGCTAAGTACCTTATATGATGAACGAATGAAAAATTACAGATGTTCTACAAAAAATGATCACTCTCGCTTTAGGAAATCAGGGAATAATTTTTATAGGGTTGTTGGACTTTAACAGGGAATACAAGGGAGAATGAAAGAGGAACAAACGAGCACCATTCAGCTCCTTTTGATGCCATATAAATTCTGTTCATCTTCTTTGGCCTTATGTTAGCCTTTACTTAATCTCTTATACAAAGATGGAAAATATTATTTCTTTGATCTTACCTTGGGTAATACTCATATTTCTTCCAAAATTTCACATATATTCTATAACATTCTATATTTTGATCTTTCTAATGTTAATAACAGTAAACATATTAATGCATTTGTTTACATCAGGACATTTGGTATAACTAATACAGTTAAAATGTATTTTACACTTAAACACTTATATATGGTTTTTCAGTGTTTCAGGGCCATAGTTGCTATGGGAATTACAAAATGTATCCACATTTAAAAACTGGAACACTCCATACCTCTTTACTGCTATAACATGTAAAGATGTTCCAAGAAGCAAGTTCAATCTATAATTCTTCCTGAAAACAGGTAAGGTGGTTTTTTTTTTTTTTTTTTTTGCTGTTGTTGTTAATTCTAGAGTTTTCTAGAAATGGAACAATATGGTATAAACTCTTTTTAGATTGACTTTTTTCACTTAGCATAATTAGGGAGTCATCTTTGTTGTTGATAATCTCGAACTTTTTTTGACCATCTCTTAAAACTTCTGTTCCAGGGTCATTTTTTTGAGAAATATGCATATAAATACTTAGCACAGCAATATTTCATGCTCACATACACATATAATATATATAATGTTAAACAGATTACAGAACTCTGTTACATATGTATTTGTATGTAGTTATTACTGTAAATGTAATTTTTCTGAGATTTGAGTGTGAGAGTGAGTCTCATTATGTCCTAGGATTCCATCAGATCAGGGGTGCCTGGATGGCTCAGCAGGCTAAGCATCTGACTTTAGCTCAGGTCATGAGTTTGAGTCCCGCATTGGGTTCTGTGCTGACAGCTTGGATCCTAGAGCCTGCTTCAGATTCTGTGTCTCCCTCTCTCTGTGTCTCTCCCACTCATGCTCGCTCTCTCTCTCTCTCTCAAAAATAAATAAACATTAAAAAAAGATTCCATCATATTATATGTACCCATATAATGAAAAAATATTTTCCTATATAGTCAATAAATAGGGCAGGCAATTAATTGATTAGATTTGGCCATATTATAACTTGTTTGTTCTCTGATTATCTTTTCTTTCTCTCTTTCTTTCTTCTAGGTAAGAAATTTAGTCTAAATAGTCCTAGAACTATTTTTATAGATCTAGCTTCCCAAAAAGTTTATGAATTGTTTTTAATTGAAGAATAATTAGCTCACAATGTTATATTAGTTCCAGGTATATAACAGTGATTTGACAATCCCGTTTTTTATAAATTGGTTTTTAAACTAAAGAATATTATAAGAAAAAATAGACTTTTACATCATTTTTTTCTTCCATCATATTTGACAATACTGGGCTAGTTTAAAATTTTTTATTAATAATTTTGAAAATGTAATTCAATTAATCAACAGATTTAATTCAACTAAACAGATAAATGGAATGAGGTGACATATAGTAAAAAATTTATATTGATTTTTAAAACATCAGCTACTTCAATCTTTGAATAATACCTTGTGAGCATGGATCATCAGAATTATAGTGATTGAAACAATCACAGATAATGCCCATTTCTAGCATAACTGAACATTTTATTACCTTGAAGTTCCACCTGAGTGGCAAGCAGCCAATAAGAATCTTAGCTGTAGTCAATTTTCTTTGGGTTTAGTCTGAAGATTCTCTTTAAGTTTCTGACTGAGGATCTGAGCTGAACGACTGTATCTTTAGTTGTCACGAGTTCTTTATAAGGTATGTGCGTGTTACCACTTTAGAAAGGACTTGATGTACATTGCAGCCAGCCTTTGGGAGTGACATTTGTCTCCATATACAAAAGGATATGGATAAAGGCATTTCTTCTACATAATGAGTGGAGGGGAACTGGCCAACCAGATTGCTCTCCTGGTCTTTCCTTGCCCATTATCTTACACCCACCATAAAAAGACTTGAAGCTCTCTAATTACTCAGAGAGAAATTAGTAATAAGTTTAGTGATAGTCAGAGATTATATGGTAGAATTTGTTGTAGTTATTGGTGTTGTTTTATTGCTCTCTGAGGAACCTGACACACAAAGTAAACCAACAAAGGAAACAAATTCAAGTTTATTTTATTTCCAATTCACCTATCATTCTGTTATATACTCTAGGGAATCAAAGGCAAAAGATATCATTTCTTATCTGAAGCAAAGTATGCTTTTACTATGTGAAAATAGTGACCCAGGAGCTGATTATTTGGCTGCCATGGAATTCAAAGTGGGTATATCATCATAAAATGATGACTAAAGGAATAACTATAAGTCTTGTGAGCATTGTACAATATTTTTATTTCTGTTTTATTCATCCTTTCACAAACATGATGCTGGGTAGAATAGGCTCTGAATGACTTTTTTAGTCATTAAAAAAACTGTGAGTAAATATTAATTTATAATTCATCAATTACATGCTAGATACCTGTCTCTCTTCTTGAGTAATTTTTATCATTTCTTTTGTTGGTTAGCTGAATTGAAATGTACACTCAACTTGACAATGTCAGTAAGTCGGAGAAAGAATTTGCTTCTTTTACCTTCTTTTAATGTTTGTTTCTTTATTTTGAGAAAGACTGAGAGCCTGCATGTACACGTAAGGGGAAGAAGTGGAGAAAGAAAGAGAGAGAGAGAGAGAGAGAGAGAGAGAGAGAGAGAGCCCTAAGCAGACTCCGTGCTGACACACAGAGCCTGATGTGGGGTTCAATCCCATGAACGAAACCATGAGATCATGACCTGAACTGAAACCAAGAGTTGGACGCTTAACCAACTGAGCCCCCCAGGTGACCCTGATTTTGCTTCTTTTAAACTGTTGAAAGAGTGACTTTTCCATCAGTGGAAGTTCCTTTGTAAGAAGGTAATATTCTATCTTCTCAGATGCTTGATTCTTTCATGGATATTAAAGTTTTTACTGTATCTTGAATCAAATTTGATCATTTCATTTTTTTTAGAAAATTGTAGTCTCCATTTCATTTGTTTAGTCAAGATTTTCAACATTACAATGTCAAGCATTGATGTAAATACAGTGTTGTATTATAATTTTTAGTTTTGTTATTGAATAACTCATGCTCTTTTCATTCACAATTGTATGCATTTCCAATTTAGCTTTCACTTATTTATTAGGCTAGGCTAAGATTTTCCTTTTTTAGCTAATTATCTTTTTCTGTCTTAGTTACTTCTTCATTTTATGTGCATTTTATTGAAGTTGGGTTTTTTAAATTATTTTTAAATCCTCAGAATATTTTTATTCCTTTAAACAAGATCTGCGATGATGTCCTATAACAAACACTTGGAATTCAGTTGTAGGAACAAAACACATTCTATTTTAGACAGAAAGAAATTTAATGGAATTGCATGTTTAGAGAGATGTTAGAAGCTCTGAAAAAGCAGGCTTGATTCTAACCCAGTGGGAATGACTCCAGAAAAAGACCACAGAACTAACCTGCCAAGGGAGATACCACATTTGATACAATCAAAAAGTAAGGAATCAGAAAGCCTTTGCTGGAGATGTTGACTTCAAGAACATATCCCTTAGCTTTGATCCAGAAATTAAACAGTCATTGTCACTACCACACCTATTTCTGATGCAACACTGAAACTCTCCTGTAGAAAACCCAACTTGTCTACCTCAGTGCCTAATAAAGGAGACTGTCTCCACATCAGGAGAGGGCTCTTCCCCTTGTCATCTTTTAGAACACTGCTACTCACCACATTAGCCACCAGCCAAACATGGCTCCTGAGCATTCGACATAGTCAGTCCAAACGGAAATGTATTCTAAGCTTAATATACACACCAGATTTCAAAGACTAAAGGGGAAAACTGGAATGTAAAATATCCCAACATTTCAATATTGATTACATGTTTTAATGATACTATTTTGAATATATTGGGTAAAACAAAATGCATTATTAAAAATAATTTCATTGTTTTCTTTTTACCTTTTGTAGTGGAGTTGCTAGAAGATTAAAAATTATATACGTGGCTCACATTAAATTTCTTCTGGAAAATGGTATTCTAGATCTCATGAGCATGCATCTTTTAGAATGGCCAATTTCACATCCAAAAATTTAGTTGCGAAGAAGTCATGTAAAAGTGGGGTTTAGGTTTCTAGCTCCTTGTCATTCAGAAAGCCCTCCTAATTGAAAGCTAAAATGAATAGGGCGCCTGGGTGGCTCAGTTGGTTGAGCGTTCTGACTTTGGCTCAGGTCATGATCTCATGGTTCATGGGTTCAAGCCTCGTGTTGGGCTCTGTGCTGACAGCTCAGAGCCTGGAGCCTGTCTTTGGACTCTGTGTCTTCCTCTCTCTCTGTCTCTCCCTTGCTTGCCACTGTCTCTCTCTCAAAACATAAAAAAACATTTAAAAAAAAAAGAAAGCTGAAATGAATACTGAGCAGGCTAAGTCACTATATCTTCCACATGATGTATTTTTTTTTTAGTAAGAAGCTCAGACACTATCTCCTAAGGTTTATTTTTCACTTTGTAATGACTTTTGATAGTATGTGATTTTATCCTAATTTTATTGTATTTCACTCATGAATTATTTAGATTTATTTTTTTTCTCTTTTTATCAACTTAATACTAATTTCCATTTCCTTTTTTTCATTGTTCTCAAAGAAGGTGATGCTGCATATTTTTTGCTGTTTGAAATGTATTAAGATTTTTTATGGCCAAAATATAGCCAGCTTTGCTAATGCTCCCATAAGCATGGGAAAGGAACAGGTTTTTTCTGCTGTAACAGAAGAAACTTAGTTTGTATGTGTTAATGTCTTTATTTATATTAGTAATACTGTCACTACCTTTGCTTTTTTGTTTTGTTTTGTTTTTGTTTTTGTTGCATTGTGTTTTGTTTTGGGTCAGACAGATCTGCCAACATAGGGATGTTTAGAAGTCTGCAACTTGCTACAACTAACTAAAAATTAGGAGATGAGGTAAGACTTTTAACAAAATAACAAAATATAGGCTCGTATGGGATAAGTGTAATCTAAAATATAAACATAAGGGTTGTCTGGCTGACTCAGTTACTAGAGCGTGCAACTCTTGATCTGAGGGTTGTGAGTTTGAGCCCCATACTGGCTGTAGAGATTACTTTAAAATAAAAAGAGTAAACATGAGAATCATGAAAAGTTCAGTGTAATGAACCATTTTGTCTGTGGGGATTGGAAGAAGACACCGTACAGGATAACACATTTTATTTGATCTTAAAATATGAATAATATTTGGGGTTATAGAAGAGGGAAAGAGGTTATAGCCCATGGGAACAAATGATCAATGTGGGTCTTTCTTGGGTCAACACAAATGGTTGTTAAAGCTAGTGATACAGACTTCCTGGAATATGAGTTACATATTGGGAAGAAGAGTTACATATCGAGGAGCCATTCACGATTTTGAGAAAGAAATAAAATAGAGTTGATGGTTTTCCAAGATTAATCTCGTGTCATTTCCAGGAATTATTCAAAAGCAGAAGTGTGGAGGAATATATTGCCATAGTTCATGTCACAGTCATGACAGCGAAACTGTCAGTTCAGTGAATGGAGTATTAAGTACTCCATTAAATAAATGAATTGCTATGAAGAAGTAATTCATAGAATTTGATAAACTCAATTAACTTTTGTTTTCCAGTGGAGAGGGATAGCAAGGGAAAAAGAAGAGTCAACAACTACACAGAGTCCTAACCAGAATGACCAGAGATGCCAAAAACAGAAATAAAAAGGTCAGGAAAATATGTTAACTCCCCAATTTATATCTCCTCTGTGCTCAAGTTTCATATATTCACTTGCTAATCTCTATTTGGATATTTCTTGGTGCATCTCAAAGTTAGCATGTTCAAACTAAGTTCTTAAATCCAAACAGGTCTCCTCCACCCTGACTCTACCCCATATTGTGACCATATTGCTTATCTCAATAAATTTTCTGCATGCATATTAAAATTTCTTTGAAAATATTTTCTTAATAGCTACATAATAGTCTACCTTATAGAAGCAGCAGAGACATCTTCACCATTTCTCAATTGTTGGAACTTTAGACTTATTTCCAATTTTGTAGTGCTTCAATAAATATTCTTATGTATATTTAGATCTTAAACTACTTTCATTATTTACTTAGAATATATTTTTTCAGGATAATTCAATAGAATAAAAAAGTATCTAATGAAATTAGTGTCAAAAAGTATGAACTATATTTAAACCCATATTATATGTTACCTTTTCAGAAGGTTTTACCATATTAATGTCCTATCAGCATTATATGAGAATGTGCATTCTCAGCATATTCCTACCTGATAATGAATATAATCTATATTAATTCTGACAATTTTAAAGTGCAAAAAAGTGTTATCACATTAACTAGAATTTATTTGATTAAATACTAGTGGTGTTGAACAGTTTTTTCTTATGTTTATTAAACATTTCTATTAGTTTTTGAGGGAATAACCTTTTATAATCCTTGCCTAGTTTTCAATTAGACTTTTTTAAAAATTTTCCCTGCATTTTTAAAAAAATTTTTTTAATGTTTTTTATTTATTTTTGATACAGAGAGAGACAGAGCATGAGTGGGGGAGGGGAAGAGAGAGAGGGAGAAACAGAATCCAGAGAAGGCTCCAGGCTCTGAGCTTATCAGCACAGCCCGACGCGGGGCTCGAACCCACGAACGTGAGATCATGACCTGAGCCGAAGTCGGAGGCTTAACCGACTGAGCCACCCAGGTGCCCCCCCCTGCATTTTTTTAATAATCACTATAAAATTTTCCCCAAGTTTGCTATTTTCTTTTGAATTTACATGACATGTTAGTGACACAAAAATTGCCACTTATTATGGTATTAATTCAATCACTCTTTACTTTGGGGTTTTATTTTACTTTATGATTTCTCTATTTATATCTAAAGTTTAGATAATAAATTCATTTACCATCGGTACTTTTTATTTATATTTCTGCTAACTTAATAAACTGGAAAATAAATTTTCCTAACACTATTTTATTGACTAATTCTTCCTTTTGCAACAATTTGTGGTACTAGAATCTATTTAAAAACTATGGACTTTGTCCTTTCCGGGTATCCATCTAAATAATGCTGGATCTACACTGTTCTAGTTATTTGGCTTTATAATATATACACATACTGTGGTATATAATGTATATTATGGAATACACATTTTACTAGCTGTATAGTTATTTGTTAACACTATTCTCTTATTAACCTTCTTGTTCAAATATTTGTTTAATAAAGGATATGTTTTTGTCTTCCTTTAGCTAATGCTCCTTAAAGAGGGTAATGAGTTTCACTTATATGAAAAATAGTCTTCGGTTCAAGTTCACATCATCATTTAATTTTGGGAGAAGAGTTCTTCTAAGTCATGGGAGTTTGAGGAGCCAATAAAGAAAATACTGGACAAAGGCAGTCTGTGCTTCTCTCTGGCCTCCAGTAATACATTTGGGAACTCGCTACCTTAGCTCTCTTAAAAAGAGAAAGATAGCTCTCCTACCTCACTAGAAATACTACACAAATACAGGAGGAAAAAGAATAAATCTGTTTGTTTGTTTGCTTGTTTGTTTGTTATTGTCAGCATGTTTCACATATGTCATCAGTTAACATCAGAAGATGAATCCACAACAGTGAGGCTGTAAGATTGGTTCTACCCTTGACTATTAAAATAATCAAATCATTTTGATTTGCCACTCACATAATACTGTTGCAACAATGAAGTTTATTGAAAGGACAATAAGAGTCTTTTGATTAGAAATTAAATATCCTTTCTAAATGATGCACATAAAATTTAAGCTGTCTTCTTTTTTGTTTATCAAGATAGGTGGAATTTAAAGTATTCATATCAATCAATAAAGTATATACCAATTAAAGTTGGATATTTGCATACATTCTCTATAGGTGTCAGCATTGCTTTGTAATAGTTCTGTGTACAGGACTATTCCTCATGTCATAGGATGTAACTTTTATGTTTAATTCAGACTTTAAAATTGGAAGAGCCAATTTAAGACTTTAAGTCATCTCTTGGACTATTTATTTTTTAACATAACAAGTTGTGACCAAATGATTAAATCCCAGTTGGTTAAAAAAAAAAAAAACTGTATATTTATGTTTCTGCTTTAGGCATGAATAAATGCTTCTAAGGTTTTGCATGGCATTCTCTGGGTTGAAAAATAAGATGCTTTGATATATGTGCTATAACATTCTTAGAACCTAATTCTATTTAGCATATGTTAGAAATGATATTCCATTATTTGTAGTTGAGAGAACAGTTAACAGCATTCTACGGTTTGATTCAAATTGCAGATACCATTGCATCACCGTGTGCATTCCATTGTTCTTAAGATTCCTGGAAAAAAAGGCCTAGATTAAGCCTAGGTGCAAGATGTATGCCATAGTAAAACCATGTAACCAGTTTTACAATTAGTATTGTAAAAATAACTACAACTAAAAAAAACCCCAAATAAATAAAAACCATAAAATTGCATAGCAGAAAATAGTTTGAACTAATTATGTTCTGATTTTTGTTTTTACTGGATTGAATTATTAGAGAGCACTTATTTAAAAAGGAGAGATAGGTATAAATTTTATGTTCATACCAAGAAGGTATCTATTCTTGGGGAGATTTCTCATTCCCTGAGGTTTCAGTAGAGATTTTATTATTACTTACTATGTTCAAGCCTCTGAAGATTCAGTGATTACTAAAATCATGAAGTTGTGTAATCTAATTGAATAAATGCTTTATGCATCTGACTTTGCACCCACAGGCAGACCTCCACCAGTAGGTACTGATTTAGCGCTGATACAGCTTTCATCTCGACAGCACTGTGGATAATAGGAGCATGTTCAAATTATTATGGATATGGTAACACTTACAAGAGACCCAAATCACTTGAATTATGTTCAAGTTTGTCATTACAAAATCAAGATTACAAGTGTTTATGGTTATAAATGACTATACACTAGAAACTGTAAATGACTATTATAATTGTAAATGTTATAGAGAAAAATCAGAGTCTTAGAAAATGTATAGCCAGGTGTAACGATTCAGTGTGGAAGTCACCCCAGGCAAGATAAAGAGACTTAAAAGTCTTTTTGTTCAATCAGTTGCTTTAAATGGTACTCTAGTAACTAGCTAAGTTACCAGCTTCCTTCTTTTATATGTGATGGTGTGATAATATGTTAGTAAATACTATCCATTTTTTTCTTCAGTAAATGATGCCAAAATAATTTTATAATCCATTTTGCAGCTCCTTTTTAGGTACATTCTTTGGAACATCTGAAATTGGGTAGTTCAGGTGTGAAAAACACCAAGTGCAGTTTCTCTTTAAATACCACACAACATATGGAATCTCACTTGTAGCTGGGAGCGATTTGGGAGGGGGAAAAAATCAGAAATTTCCTCCGTATCTCTCCAGAAATTGAATCCTTATGAACCAACTTTGATTATTTTCTCATGTAAAAGTGAAATCAAAATGCAGCTGAAACACACTATTTCGAGAATGCCACTCTGCAACTGATTGCCAACATGAAGATATTTAGCCGGAAACTGCTAGAAAGGTACACTCCTTACAGGTCAAATTCTTTTTTTTTTTTTTTTTTTTTAAGGTGTGGCCGGAGAGATGAGTCCCTTTTAATTGCTCTGAGGAATCAACTTTGGAAATAACCTTCCCCCTCCCAGCCCCGCCTCCCCGCCCACGCTCCTCCTCCAAGGCGTGTCCCATCCAGTTTGGGCAGGAAGCCGCTTTCCTTGGAACAGTCCACGCTGGGATGGTGCGGACAGCCCCTCCCCGGGGGCGGGAGGATCACAGCGCCCACTGCTAGGACCGGAGGAGAGAGCCTACGAGGTCACTGATGCTCTTGGCCTGCCTAGACCCTGCAGCGGAGGGGGTGGGGGTGGGGGGACCTTTCAAACCAAAAATTCTCCTACCATAGTTCATTTAAATACAATTAATTTTTGACACATTTCAATAAAAGCCATTCTCTGACACATAAATTCTTGCAGTGTCAAGGAGACAATCTTCTAAAGATTAATGGCCAAATGAGAGCAAAATGTTTTCGGTGGTTTGAATCACTAGGACAGGAGTATCGGGTGTCAGAGCTGGAAAGGAACCATTGTATGATTTAATTCAGTACTTTCATTTTCACACTTTGAGAAAACTGAAGTCCAAGAAAACAAACAAAACAACAACAACAACAAAAAAGAAAACTGAAGTCTAGAGAGGCTTAACCATGAACTTGCAGTTGCTAAGGACCAGTTCCACCAAGTTAGGTCTCCTCCATGTGATTTCAGTATTCTTTTCATTCATCCGTGAAACCAATAGATGGATTTTGGATTCGGAATATCTAAATAGAGTCAGATTGTGTCACTAGGTACAAGAGGTTCAGTTTTTTAAGTTCACTTTTTCAATTAAAACTCAAAATAAATGGGTATATTTACTAGTTGTCCCACATCAAATAAGGTTAACTTCGGGAAAATTTTACATTTTAGTGAAATACAACATTTTTACATAAAAGCAGCCTTAAAAATTAAGTTGGTCAATTGGGGGAAATTACTAAAGTTAGCCCAATCTTTTGCGTTTATGTATATTGTAATACTATTTCCAACACAGATTTATTTTTGCTTAAAGAATTTTTCAGTATTATTAGTTGTAACTACTTCAGTCTTTGGGCAAGATGTTAATTATAAACATCTTTCCAAACAAAATAGAAACATAATGGAATTTCTGTGTGAGGATCCATATATTTTATAGGAATTTCCACCCTGTTCTGCTGGTACTTAAAACAGAAACCACATCTTAGGAATATTTCACTGACAGACCTATATTTAGACCAAAGTTTTATATCATATTTGCAATGCATACACGAGACTCACTCTGATATTTATTAAGCCATATATTGTCTATTGAACATAATTTTTAAAGTGTCGTGATTAAAACTTGGATAACACCCAGTCATATTTTCCTCCTGGCAACAAATCTCAGTTGAATTGGTTTATTGTTAGATTGTCTCAAATAATTAGAAGCTACTAATGAGGTTCTATAGGGTATAGCTAATGCATATGCTGTGATAATAAAATCTTTTCTCCCCCACAAGTATGTTCTTATGGTGACCAAGCATCCTGGTTTCCCTCGTCAGTCCTAGTTTATTCCTGTTGCTCCAGAATAGCACTGTCTCTGTCACTCTCAAAAATATCTCAGTTTACATGGTAATTTATATGATTACTATAGCAATATCACAAACAAAAATATAGTATTTACAGTCCTCCTACTATACAAAAAAAAATATAAAATATGGGTGAAACTCTGTGTAGAGTTTACTATGTGAGTATGATGTCACTGCTGTCATTTAAGACTGAGTCCCCTGTCACCTCTACCTTACCGCTCCATTGTTCATAGTTGCCATGAGGTTATTTTCAGGGTCAACATGTTATTTGTTTCACAAAGGCTTCAATTTAGCCTTAGGAATGGTTACATGGGATTGCAAGGTCAATGTTGCTAATAATCTTTATCTTCTCTCTCTAAAAAGTTCTGACTCTTTTCCAAAAATCTATTTGCTGTGGTTTCTGACCTTCCTTCATTACCACAGAACACAAAGCTGTTCTGCTTTCTCCTTTCTTTCTTATCATAAAAGAACATCTGAGGGAGTTCTGAGTTGAAAGAACTTTCTTCAAACATCGGCCAGAGTCTTCAGACCATTGGCAGAACAGTAAAAATAGCTCGTTGACATCAGCTTCTATGTCAGGAATATTTAAAAATTAGCAATATATTAATTTTTATATTTCATATTACTTGAGTTTATAATCTTGAATTATTTAACTTGTGGTTTGGAGATTATCAAAGTTGATAGTAAAGAATAATTCATAGACCCATATGTAATGACATGCTGCTCTACTTGCAATATAAGAGAGAAAATGATACCTCTATTGCTGTTAGATATTATATGACTGCTGATAATATTTATAGTACTAATTTCTTAACTGAAATCTGGAAAAGGAGCAATTTGTTCTTCCTATATGGCCATGGTGCACATCTCAGAAGTCACAGAAATCCTGGCACAGTAGTTCATTAATGAAAAATGCACTTTTCTGTGGGTTGTCCAAACACTCTTACATCTAGAATTCCCCTAGATTGCTACAGATTAATAGTTTCTCATTGCATGTGCATGTGATGTGTGGAGTGTGTGGAGGATACGTGTGTGCACAAGACATGTGGTGTGTGTGTCGGCTATGTGCATGTGGAAAAGAGAGAGAAAGACAAACAAGCTTTTAATCACATTCATATCTGGGGCGCCTCAGTGGCTCAGTCAGTTGAGCAGTGACTTCGGCTCAGGTCACAATCTTGAGGTTCGTGAGTTCAAGCGTCGCATGGGGCTCTGTGCTGATAGCTCAGAGCCTGGAGCCTACTTCAGATTCTGTGTCTCCCTCTCTCTCTGACCATCCCCCGCTCATGCTCTATTTCTCTCTGTCACAATAATAAATAAAAAAACATTAAGAAAACTTAAAAAACAACACACATTCATATCCAGAATGGCTCTTGTCAACTTCACCACCATGGTAGCTCACAGAACAAGAAATGATTCAAGAGGAAAAAAAAATTTTTTCTTTGAACTAAAAGATAAAAGTTTATGACGTGGAAAATTAATCCAGGTTGAATGCTAAAGTAAAGTTTAATGACATTCTTGGTATAATGTAGCTTTAGATAAGGAAAAAATACATATGTGTAATTTTTCACATTAGGACAATGTAAGATTAAAACATTTCATTTGAGTGGCTCCATGTTAATCCAGCATAAAAGGCTCAGTTAGAGGCCTACATGATTTTCAGAGTTCAATTGGAAACATAAAAAAATTAAATTCCTTAGAGCCAATACTATATTATAAGCAGAATATCAACTCTTTTGTCAAGTCATGTCAAACATTACAGGCCATATGAGTAAATGAAAATTAGAGATGAAATGAGGAGATAAGCTTGTGGAACTTCACAGCTCAAAGTGAGATTCAGCCTCCCTAAATTCAAAGAGGATAAATAAGAAAGTTAAAAATGAACAAACAAAAATATGCCACTGAATGGCCTGTGACATTACCTTCATTTTTTGGTTCAAAAATCAAGGCATAAGACAAATGACCTGTCATCTCAAAAGTGTAGCATGTTTTAAGATTGTTGCTCAGTATTGGTCTGTACTACTTTCAGTGTTAACTCTCAAAGTTTTTTAAACTCTAAACAATTATAAAAATGAACACTAATATTAAAGAGCAGACCCTGATCTCACTAAGTGTCCAGATCAGGTAAGGCACAAGACAAAACAAAACAAAACAAAACAAAACAAAAAAACCTCACAAGATTATTATTGCACCATCTAAGAGATTCTTGATTGGGAGCTATATAGTTAAATTACCTTGATAATTTAATTAATATCATCATCATTATTATTTTAAAGTACTTAAATATGTATACACAGTTGGCTTTCCCTTATAGCTCCATATGGTCTTCTTGGGAGCCAGGAAGACCTGACACACTTGGGTATAACCACCAATGGCGTTCATCTTCAATTCTTGAGGCTGACACAGGTGTAGTTTCCTCCAGGATTTACCCTTCTGATCTGGGATCTACACTTTTCCCATCATTGGACCCCAGGCTCCCATCAAGCCACAGAGAGAAGGCCTGGCTTCATTTTTTTCCTTCCTGGGGGTTTTCAGAGACTCCAATGGCTCCTGATTATGTAGAGCTCTTGAGGACAAGTTATTGGTTAGCTCAGGAGAGATAGATGCTATGAACTGAGAGCTAAGAAGGTGACTGTTTCCAGAATTCCCCTCCAGGCAAGGCATTTTAAGCCTAAATTTTCTAGACAATTAGAAAATCATTTGTTGTATATATTCCATATGTCTATTGGCATCATATCAGTCTGCTGCAATATAATGACTAATACCGTGCTCGTAAGAAAAGATTGGAAAACTCCTGACATTTTAAAGAAGTAGGGATTTTTCCCATCATACAAACCATAATTATATCAATATTCATACCAACATTTATAATATTTATTATATTGCACATTATATTAAAATGTATATCAATACAGTATCTTTTTGTGTATTTAAACATTTAAAAAATAGTGTCTTAAAGTTTGTTGCAACTTAATGTCTGGTATGAGAAAAACAATTTTGTTTTAATTTAATAAACAGAAAAATCTACTCTTCTGTATGTAAGAAAAAAGGCACAAGAATTTTCAGCAAAGTAAGATACTGTTTTCTCTCTGTTTTTAAGATTCATTTAGTCCATTTTGAAAAGCTGAGGCCTCTTCAAATTACTGTATTCAACCTCCACATACATGGCTAACTTCTTACTAAGAACAAGCTTTCTATCTAATTAATATGAATATCTAATGGTAAATTCCAATTCATCTTCACAATTTATGAAATTTTTAGATTATGGTAGAAATACATTGTTTCTATGGTAATGAAAACTGACTAATTATTTTTTGGAAGAATTGATACAAAATTGGTAAATCTGAAGTCAGAGGCTTCAAAGCTTGTTAAAGACAATGACTAATTCATTGTAAGTAGGTGTGTATGTGTGTGTGTGTAGAGAGAGAGAGAGAGAGAGAGAGACAGAGAGACAGAGAGAGACACAAAGACATTAAGGAAGTTTTGGCATAATAGAAACACATTTTCAAAACTTACTTTTTAAATTGCATATGAAAAAATAGAGATGTATAAATTGATAAAAAAAATACATTTGGGATTTTTGAAAAAGTACAAGGGATTTCAATTCTGAATTAATTGAAAAATTTCTGGCAAAAGATTTCCTTAAGGGAATTCACTAAGATTTTTTTGAGTGGATATTATTTTGCTTACTTTTTGTAATTGTTTATTAAACCTTTAAGGGTCATCTTTAGGAACCACAGCCTGAAGAAAAAGATTTGTAATAATGCCACATATTTGGTAGGCATGCAATAAATACCAACTAATGATCCTGAATCTGCACCGTATGATTCGAGGCTCTGGCATCTCACACTAAATTTGGTTAAACCGTTGAAAGAAGAATGTCAAGTATACTTCTTTCTTAATTCATTCTGTTGTCTAACCTATATAATTTTCAGGACTTTTAAGGAATAATAGTAAACCTAACTTTCCTTTCCTTCTAAAAAAGCTGACTTTTTTCATGGTCTGTAGAACACAGAACAGATTTACATGTCTAATCATCCCTGTAGGTTTGAAAGTGTATGTGCTCATATGTGCTCATATTTGTGTGTGTGTGTGTGTGTGTGTGTGTGTGTGTGTGTTGCAGAAAGACTTGTCAAGAAGAGTTGTATGGTTGACACAGAGAAGACAGCAGTTTTTCTTCAGGCTATTTTCACTAACTTCCCTATACTCTCTCGAGTTTTCAAGAGGGTATTTTTGTTCTGAGATCAATGGTTACATTTTGGTCCAGGAAGATCTCTTAACAAAACAGTTTCCAAATAAATATAGATTTTTTTTAAAAATGCTCTGCAAAGCATATTGGATTCATTTATTTTTTTTCCCTCAAGTAGTCAAAACCCACAAATGATTTAAGCCAGCAGATAAAATCCTAGAGGATATTTGGCCCCGGAAATAAAATCCTCATGTATATTTGGCCCCGGATAACTTGAAAACACTGAGTTTATCCTGTGGACACAGCCAGGGATAACAAACTGTTCATGAAGCAAACCCAGGTCAGGCATGAGAAGTGAATGAGAGCTGTCACAGACTTTGACACTAGAAAATTCTTTTGTAACAGTTATGTCCACTCTTCTCACCTCCAATCACAAAAGTTGTTTTTTTTTTTTTATTGGACTTTATCTAATATGGTTTAGGACTGATCACTATTGCAACAGGAAACTTTGAAGTATTGTTGTTGTTGTTGTTGTTGTTGTTGTTGTTGTTGTTTAACAAATGCATTAGGAAGCCCAAAGCCCAAATGGAGGTAACACCACAGAGTGTGATTTCCTCACTCTATTGGAAAGCAAAGCAACTAATTTAAAAGTACTTTTTAATCATAGTATTATGGCAAAATGTCAAGTTTTAGCAAATATTAAGTGCCATTTCTTTTAGCCTATGGTCTTTAATTGTTACTGTTTTATTAAAGGTTTTCAATATGACTTAGATTACTGGTATGAATGATTTGACAAGTACCTCTATGTCTCATTACTTAAGAAAAATATACATAGCTTAAAATCTTTTTTATTGGAATAAAATGTTACATAGTAGTGGCAGTAATTCATGAGCAATATTTTATTAATCAGTACTTTTTAAGTGCAAGCCATTGGCTTTCAGATTGAAAGTCTTGGCCTTTTATTTATTTATTTTTGATAAAACCTAGTGCTTCATTTCAGTTTTATTTTTTATTGCTTTTTGTAAATGACTATCCCTGAGTTAGTAGTTTTGTATATCAATAGGCTATTTAGATTATATGCATATATAGGATCTGTGATTTCTCCAAGAGATAGTGAAATGAAGTTATTATCGGAGATAGATTTGGAATTCCTAGCAGTCCCCTAATTTGAATACAATTTTAAAATACCTCTTCTCTCGATTGTACTTATGTTTTAGAAATCTGGCTGACAGGTGAGAAAACAAGAAGTATACAAGTAGAAAATTCTGTTGCTTGGGACTTCTAAATAAATAATTTTAAGGGCACCTGTGTGGCTCAGTCAGTTAAGCATCTGACTTCAGCTCAAGTCATGATCTCGTGGCTCGTGAGTTCGAGCCCCACATTGGGCTCTATGCTGAAACTCAGATCCTGGACCCTGCTTCAGATTCTGTGCCTCCCTTTCTTTCACCCCTCTCTCATTCTCTCTCTCTCTCTCTCAAAAATAAATAAAACATTTAAAAAATAATAAATTTTGTTATACTTCTAGAATGCTTAAATACTGAAATCTAAGATTGACAATCAGGTCCTTCTCTTTTCATCCTACTGCATGTTCTTAAAATGGAACATTACTTTTATCATTTTATCATCAAATGATATGATATTTTTGCTACTTCAAAACCTCAGATTATACACTCCAGAAACAGAAGTATTTTTGTATAGAGGCTCAGAATAAATAAGGAAGAATAGGTCTCAGACCTTTGCCTTCAAGAGAAAGCAATTTCCAAAGCATTTAGTTCCCTCTGATCGTGTTTGAGCGTTCCTTTGGGAAGAGAAATCAATAAAATAGTGTATGTCAGAAGTCTCCGTATATATTTTAATACTTTTACCTGTTGGTGTATTGTTTCAATTTCAAAGTTTGATACACAAGGCTATATTGAACTCTTGCAAGCCACAATTTTCTGTGCCATCTATCTGCAAACATGTCACCTAACTTCAGTGTCTTTGTCAGCTTTTAGAGCTCCAAGTTTGCTTGTTTGCCCATGTTGCTACAGAAACATCATTCCATAAGGTTACATAAGATGTTTTCCCCCAAGGACTTGTAGTATCTTTGGGTTCTATTTCAACATAATGAATCTACAAAAGCTCTGCATTTATTTATAATATTCCCAATTTTTTTTTGTTAAAAGAGAAAATGTTTCACCATGTAAAATAAAATTTAAACATTTTTATTCTTAGACAGAACATAGTCTTTTTCAAACTTAAAAAAATAAAAGAATCCCAGACTATAGCGTCTGTCAGAGACATATTGAGATGTGCTCCCATCTACTGTAAAGCCTGGATAGAATTTCCCTTAGCTGCTATAAATATTTCAGAGCTTCTGGGAGCTAAAATATCTCCAAGTCAGAGGAGGCTGCTGATCAATTTTAACCAAGTTAAAACAGATCACACTTAATTAGAGCCTTTAGTTTCACTGTGGAGAAAATTTTAATAATTTAAATAATAGTAATAGCTACCATTTAGACACTATACTAGATCTCATTTATTTATATTTTTTAAAGTTTATTTATTTATTGTGAGAGACAGAAAGCATGAGCAGAGGAAGAGCAGAGAGAGAAAGAGAGAGAATCCCAAGCAGGCTCTGCACTGTCAGGGTGAAGCCCGACATGGGGCTTGAACTCAGGAACCATGAGATCATGACCTAAGTCAAAACGAAGAGCCTAACGTTTAACCAGCTGAGCCACCCAGGCGTCCTACTAGATCTCATTTAATCTGTACAACAACACCATTGGGTATGTCCTAAAATTTTCCCATTTTCTAGATAAGAAAACTGAGATTAACAGAGATTAATCAGGAGAGTCAGTCATACACCTGTATACCTGTAAGTGGTTTAGCCATGATCCATCTTGTCCATTCTAGAGACTATACTCTTTACCAACACCCGATGCTCTCCATCTTCCCCATTACACATGGTTTTAAAGTAACTTACAGTCCAAACTTGTTTTTTTTTTTTTTTGTAATATCTGGGAAAGTGAGAGCAGATACACTGAGAGTTGTCAGTATCTCCTGTGATAGGGCACGAAAGCTCACAAAGTAAGCAAGTTTTTATGGCTAAATATAATTTAATGTGGAAGTTTGGGAGAGGAAGAAAGAAGAAATTTCATTTGCAGAGAAGCTGTTCCAGAAGGCCCCCCTTAAGTCTCCATTGCTGATGAGGTGAGTGAGTGCATGTGTGCATGTGTGTTTAGGCTACTCTGGGAGCAACCAACCTCAGAAATTTGGCTCTGATCCATCCTGCGCTGCCAATAGAGACCTGGCCGGAAAATGAACTCCATTAATTAGAGAGCAGAGTCAAACATGGTTTTATTCAGAGGGCCAGACACAAGTCAGAAATCATGCATGATATCTTTCACATGAAATAAAAAGGATGCACAGAAGCTGAAATCTGACATTTAGACAATTGTTTACATTTTACTGAGAAATGTTCCAAACTGTCTAAGCCTGAAGGAAAGTGTAACTCAAGCAATATTTGAATAATATGAATGAATTAGTATCTAATACAATTAAATCCTTCTATTTTAATTGCTATAATACAGTGTCAATCCAAAAAAAAAAAAAAAAAGGCAGGGGATGTGAGGGTAATAATGAGAGACCACAAGGTACATAGAAAGGGAATCCAATGGAGTATACACAAAGGGATGGGACATTCTCAATAGGTGAGACCTTGAGGTTGAAGTAACGATACAAGTTCTTCTTTGGCATTCAAGTGTAGGGGAAAGGAGGGATGAAGACCTAGAAATGCTAAATATTAACACTAAGCCAAACAAATTAGAAGTATATTCATCAAAGTTTTTAAGGTTCTGAAAGAAGACCATTTTTATTTTTTTATTTTATTGTATTGGTGGGGGGCAGGGATAGCAAGTACCAAATTTTAAAAAAAGGCACCTATGCTTTGCTTTTGCTCCTTCCATAGCACTATTTTTTGCACAGTCTAGAACAATGTAGCTATAGGTAAGGGAGCTCTGAGGATACAGAATGTCCTAGAGGATAGCATACACACTATTAATGTCACAGACATCATGTTACCCAGAAGAGTTTGCCCATAATAGAGAGATGTTGATTCTGTGAGATAAAAATGAGATGGTCTGTGAATTGTTTGATTCTAACTGAGAAGGCTTTTGTTCCTGATTCACAGTAAGGCCGATGGGATATGGGATATGGAGAAGGTGTATTTGTATATCTAAGTAGTTCTGAGAATATTGGATAAATCGAACCATAATTCAATTATGGGTTCCTTCTACATATCTTTTCAATAATAACTTCCATTCTTAATATAGTAATATTTTTTGTGATTCTTGTTTCCCAACTTGGCTAGTTAAAATGAAGTTTAATCAATCTTCCTTAAAATAATTTTAAAAAATCATTTTACCCATTATAAGCCACACTTGAAAAAAATTAAAAAAGTGTTAATTTAATAGCATTTTCAGTATGAATATTGTTACCATAGTTTATTTTTAATTATAAACTTGTACTTAACTAAAAACAGAGGTTTGAGTGTTACAGGTAAACTTGATCCAATGGACAGCCATACTTTGAGTTTAGTTACTCTTAAAATGGTAACTAACAGAAACTCTACATTATCAGCAGAACATCTAGCATGACAGGGTCTACTGTAGTGAGAAATTTAATACCCTCTTTCTGTCTTAGAGATAATTGAATTTAGAATAAAAACACCTCAAGACAGCTAAAATGTCACCCTCCATGAGGATTTTTTTTTAACAGTAATGGGAGAGTATTCAGAGTTCTAGGGTATCCTTGTGAGACATTAGCCTATTGATGATCCATTTAATTCAACTAAATTGAATTAATTGTAAGAAATAAAATAAATCTTAGGGAAATATTAGCAGAGTTAGCTCCTCTTTTTACTGTTGTTGTTCTTTTCAGGAGTAGAGTTAAGAGAAGAGTCAAAATTTTGGAAATGTTTGTTTGTATTTATTTATTTATTTATTTATTTATTTATTGAAATGTCTATTTGAAAGGGAAACTACATAAATAGGACTCGAATCTATTTTCAGTGTTTCATGATCAAGCTGTTCCAAAGAATGAACAATAAGCCAACATAGGTCTATATATTTAGAATCTTTTTTTTATTTAGAAAAGGAGGTAAGATAGGGCATTGGGATTATCATATACTTTGTCTTCTTACTTTTATTTCTTTTTGCTCTGCCTCTTGCTTACACTGATTAGATGTATTAATCCGGGGACAAGATGTTTCATTCATAAAAAAGACTGGATCAGTGTCTAATGATTTCAAAATTGTCCATAGAAATAATCTAAGGATTTATTCAGCACCAAGTTAATTGCCTATTAGGCAGTGACTTTTCTAGCACTAGGAAAAAATTAAATTATCTTAAATATTGTTTCTCCAGGCCAAATTTACTAAATAACTCAATTTCCTATCTTTTTAATTATTTTTTTCTCCCTGAGGAGCATAAAGCAAATATCAGTTCTTAGATGAGACAGACAAGAGGAAAAGGAATTTACATTCAAGCACATCCTATGGCATTGTGTTAGATGCTTTCTGTATCTATTTTGATTTAATCCTCAAAAAAGAAATCTGTAAGTTTATAATGTCCATTTTATGGATAAATAAATTATGGCTTATAGAGAAAATTGTTTCTTTATAAGAAAGTACAGGGTTACATTGTTTTAAATTTTAAAAGCTTCTATTAGAATCCATTCTTTTTTTAAAAAAATGTTAATGTTTACTTACTTTTGAGAGAGAGAGAGAGAGGGAGAGAGAGAGAGACAGCGAGGCCACGTGCGCAGGAGCACAGATGGGGGAAGGGGCAGAGAGAGACACACACAGAGAATCTGAAGCAGGCTCCAGGCTCCCAGCTGTCAGTACAGAGCCCAACGCAGGGCTCAAACCCACAGACCATGAGATCATGACCTGAGCTGAAGTTGGATGCTTAACCAACTGAGCCACCCAGGTGTCCCTATTAGAATCCATTCTGATGGATTTCAAAAGTTCTCTTTCTCATATTGTACAAACCCATAAAAACAACTGCTTGCTATTCACAGGCCCCCATGAAGTGAGATGCTATTGTTCTGACTCAGCAAAATGAGCATTTAAGTATGTGAATAAGAGTTTCTGTGTTCTAATCCTAGGTGTGAGTTACATTTGTGGCTTAAAATGATTGTCTTTTTGGCTGAATGAGAATTTAAATAACATTGATTTGATGACAATGTTAGATGATAATGTTATAAATTGTTGTATGAATAAACAGAACCGAGATGTCTCTGATATACTATTTTTTATGTCATTGCTTATTTCTGGCACTGATTCTGTCAGATAAAATAAAAATCAGATGCCTCTAAGGTTCTGTTTCGCTTCTACTATTTTTTTCTCCTTTTTTAATGCAGTGTAATTACACATGCTTTTAATACAATATTGTTATGCCAGTTCCTCTGGCCTCAAAAGGCCTATTATGTTTTACTTAAATGACCCATTAAATGTTTCGTAATGCAGAAATACACTAACAAATGAAACAGATTTCTCACTGAGTAATTGTCACAAATTATTTAATTTCTCCCTCCCTTTCTTCTTCTCCTTCCACTTCCTCCCTCTCCTTCCTCCTCCCCTCTTTCTTCTTCTTTTTTTTCCCTCCTCTTCCCTGTCTACCCCTCCTTTTCTCTCTCTCTGTCTCCCCCTCATCTATTTCTATCTCTCTTTCTCCCCTCTTTCTTACCTTCCTTTCTCCCTCTCTCCAGTGAGGTAAGTTTTTACAACCCTGCCTTTTTCCAATTAACACCTACAACAGGGCCAGGCATTGTCCTCGGTGCTAAGCACACAAACTACTGACCCAGTCAATGCTTCCCTCTTTCTCATTCTAGTAAACTTCCTCTCTTCTTGAATCCTGAGCTAAAAGCCTTCTCTGAGGTCTTCCCCAATTTCCTCCAGAAAGACAAAATCACTTTGTGTTTCTGCAGGAGTATAATGGCAGTATTTAGTTACAACGAAATAATATCGGTATAAATAAAGTGGGAGGTGGCATGACGTGAGCTCCATCATGAAGAAAACTAGAAGATTACATTTTTGTGGCAAAAAATTTACCAATAGGATATATTAAATGTGGATAAACAAATGTTGACTATAAATCAAATGCATAGCTACTCAGACTTTATATCACCTACCATGATGAGCAATATTTTAAGCATGTAGTACATGTGAAGGATGTTAGTCAGAAAATCCAGAGGTCAGGGGCGCCTGGGTGGCTCGGTTGGTTAAGCCTCTGACTTCGGCTCAGGTCATGATCTCACAGTTTGTGTGTTCAATCCCAAGGTCGGGCTCTGTACTGACAGCTCAGAGCCTGCAGCCTGCTTCGGATTCTGTGTCTTCCTCTCTCTCTGCCCCTTCCCCACTCACACTCTGTCTCTCTCTGTCTCAAAAATAAATAAACATTAAAAAATTAAAAAAAAAAAGAATATCCAGAAGTCCTCATCTTCAACTTGATTCTGTTCCTAACTATCTAGCAACTAACACATGGCAATGGATTTATTCTCTTTGATTCTGAATTTCTGTACATTTGTATTCTGAACATCTGTAAAATTGATAAATTGTCTATAAATCAGACAACTCCTAATGTCCTTCCCACTTACAAATTCTACCATCTGAGAAAGCTTAAATGCCCTCAAGGAACTAAATCTTAGTGGTTTCTCAATGGCCATATTATAAGCAACCTTATATCCAAATACTACAAACGTTTAAGTATACCTAATTTTGTGAAGTTATTTTCTCTTAGACTTATCAGCTGTTTGGCTGATGTGGCAGGTGAGGTTTTGTTTTGCTTGGGTTTTGTTCCTGATGCTTCATACTGTGCCTTGAAAACAATACAATAGTTTCGATGAAGTGAGATGAGAATAAATACTGTCCTCACAGCAAAGGTAGCCAAAGTTCAGCAAGTAGAGAGTAGGATAATGGCCCATTTCCTCTTTTGTATAAGCATGGGTGGTAGCCAAAGGTACTCTGTTGAATTTTGCTTCCTGTATACACTATGTATCATTGTGTGTGCTACTCAGGCCAAATTTTGGAAAGTATGCCAAGTGGAATTTCACACCAGGTTTGGAGGAAGGGAAAGACAACAGAGTGAATGTACTTCCCCTTTCTTCACCCTATTCCCACCCTTTACCAAACAACAGAGAAGACTTATATATAACAAACATTTCCAATGGAAGAAAAGTCTGGTTTACCAAGAAGATGAATCAAATATCAAGTTATTCTTCTGCCTATGTGTTCCAGCAAGAAGTCGAAGCAGTTACAATCAACGTTAATACATATGACAGAGCGCACATGCTTTCCTGCCCTCTGCTGACAGAGACACTCCTGAGGATGAATTTCTCAGCTCCTGGATATCATGCCATCTAAGAGCACACCTGTAAACAGGGCCTTAGGTACTGCCAGATTTACTGCTGACTCCCAGATATTGCTTAGGGATTAATGAGGTGAAAAAGAACTCGCAATTTAAATTGGAAAGGTGATTGGGAAGGAACTTAGCCTGACTATGTAGAATCATGTCAGGAAAAGCCAGTGCAGGAAAAAGATAGAGGGGAGCCAGCAAAGGAAAAGGAGCTCCAGACAGCTGCAGAGGTTAAGGGTCATTGTTTAAAAGAGAGCTTTGGCATAAGTCGAGCCAATGAAGAGGTAAACTGGAGAGTCACTGAAAATGTGAGGTGGATTAATTATGCTGTGTGCCTCAATTTCCCCATCTTTAAAAATGGTACCCAATGATATGGTTGCTGGTAAGACTGAGTGAAGTAATGAAAAGCATTTAGCACTATACCTTTTAAGTAGTCCAGAAATATAAATAATTGCTTTTACTGTGATAATAATAAAGGATAATTATTTTGTGAGCAATTTAAGAAAAAAATCTAGTTATTTGGGGCTAAAACAGGGCAGAATGTATAGATTAAGGGATATAATCATCTTCAACTATAGAAGACAGTATGAGAATGATTCCTAGGTGGATAATGGAATATAAAAGAACTCGATAAATATAGTGAAGTATAATGTATTTAATTTTGATATAGAGAAGCAAAAAATGGTAATTAGAAGCAAATATAACAACCTAATATTTTTAACAGGATTTTAAAATAAGCTTAAAAAGAAATCTAAGCAGGTGTCAGAGGAACTAAAGAAAAATAAATATGGAGGTAAATGCCAAACAAAGAGAACAGGGAAATCCTGGAAACTTCTATTAGCCTGCGTAACTTCCTTCCCAATTATAGTCATGGAAGATATATTAGTAGAACAATTTGTAAACAGCTTGATATATTCCAAATCTGACCAATCATTGATAGCATTTTTTTAAGCAGGGTCATCATTGTCCTCACCAGGGATACTACTATCTCTATGTGAGAAATTTCCAATGACTGTCGAAATAGAATTCTCTGGCAGAATCAGTTGGCTGCCTTCCATGATAGTATATCCTCTCCAGAGTGAGGAAAGGAATTGTCTCATTTAAATGAACTGAAAGTGATTTCGTTATAAGATGAATTCTAGTGTGCAGTAAAGAGTAAGTTCTTAAATCAGCTTTTGTCTTTCATGAAAGTTTCAGACATCTATTGAAAAAATGAGCAAGAGACACATACACACAAAAAACATTGAGTAGAAACATTTCAGAGTATTCTGTGTGTGTGTGTGTATGTGTGTGATCACACACATATGTATATACATATCCAAATACTAGACATTTTTGCTGAATTGGAAAAGAAAAATGAAAAGTTGGAGAGGAAGTTAGGAATAAATTGTGGAAATTAAAACGTTGGGAATATGTGCTCTCCCGCATTTATAGAGATAATTAATCATGAGAAATGAACTGATAAGGGAGCTCAGTGACCCCGTTCTGCTCAAAAGGCAGCTACCAGATGAGGCTGAATAAGAAAGTGAGCTACTGTCCACGTCTTTATGAGATCACCGTGAGCTGCAAGGTCCTGAGTGCCATCCAGAATGTTATCTTTACATAATATTTCAACATAAGATAATGTTATTTTAAATACTACCTACTTTCCAGATAGATTTGGTTGCTGAATTTATAGACATTGATGGCTGATTAGATTCCAGGTTCTCTGACAACTGGGATTTCTCAAATTGTTGTTTTCCTCTGTGGAAATTATCTTTTATTCTTGATATAAAATCCTGTCATTTGTGTCTTTTTAAATTTCATTCATGTGTAATAAGTAACAAGTTTTTCACAGGCTGTCCATGCAATTAATTCTTTTTTTTCTTAATTTTTTAATGTTTATTTATTTTTGAGAGAGAGAGACAGAGTGCGAGAGGGGTAGGGGCAGAGAGAGAAGGAGACACAGAATCCGAAGCAGGCTCCAGGCTCTGAGCTTTCGGCACAGAGCCCAATGCAGGGCTTGAACTCACAGACAGTGAGATCATGACCTGAGCTGAAGTCGGACGCTTAACTGACTGAGCCACCCAGGCACCCCTAATTAATTCTTACAGGGAAAAGGAAATCATAATATTAGAAAAGAAATCCTTTTCATTTGGGGAATGATAGGAAAATGTCACTTGTGTATATGTAAATTTTACTTGAGGAGATAAACAACATTAACATATGAAATACTGCCTTATCAATCCTAAAAGTGTGTGAAAGACATAGGAAAATCTTTGATTTATTAATATGTGCTGGTTACATTTTCTGTATTTATACAAGAAAAGAAGGAGATCCACCAAGAAACCTCAGCCAAGCTGTGTACAGGCCTTGGCTATACTTCCGGAGACATTAAACCAGTTCAGTGGATCAGACAGATTCAGGAAAGATATCTGTGCCTATAAGATTTCCCCTTCTCCTTTTCCCTTTATACATTCTGCTCATTCCCACACATGAATGTGCAAAAGAAAAGTCACCAGTTTATAGACTTTTAAAATACTTAAAGAAAATACTTCACCACTCACAATCACTTTAAATAATATTCTAGAAGAGCATGAGTCTTTGGCACTGCTGTTATAGACACAAAGTATTTCCTAAAGGTATTTGCTACTTTTTCCCCACATTTAGAATAGTTGTCGGGGCACCTGGGTGGCTCAGTTGTTAAGCATCTGACTTTGGCTCAGGTCATGATCTCACAGTCCATGAGTTTGAACCATGAGTTGGGCTTTGTGCTGACAGCTCAGAGCCTGGAGCCTGCTTTGGATTCTGTGTCTCCATCTTTATCTGCTCCTTTGCTGCTCACACTCTGTCTTTCTCTCTCTCTTTCTTTCTTTCAAAAATAAAGAAATGTTAAAAAAAATGACCTTTAGAATAGTTTTCTACCATGAATAGACTTCAAATGAATGGTCACAAATTAACAAACTAGTAGACTGGAGACTGGCAAATATAAAGTAACTAAACTTTAATTATTCGAAATGGAACTTAGTGGAAAGATAAAGAGACTTGGAAAAAAAAACAAAGCAAATTGTATAGGCTATCAGTGATGGGATAAAACTAGAGTGAAGGACTTGGGGGTCAGTAAGGAAACATGAACGGTTTATTATATGTTGCCAGAGGGATCAGAATTGCCTGATTTTACTTAAATCTAGTCAAAAAGATAGGCAGCATACTAACCAAATTCACAAATAATACTGAATTAAGAGGTATTGAAAACCCCAAAGGTTTACAGCTTGATTTTCCCTCCAAATAACCTAGCAGACAGATTAAAAGGACTATTTTAATAATTCATATCTGAGTAATCTGATTTATAAAAACTGAGAAGTATTCCATTTTCATAGAAATTCTCAGTGCTGCAGATTTCTTCTCCTCTATCTCTAACAGATCTTTGTCCCAAATTAGGGAGAAATAGCTAAATGCGGAGACGCAGGTAAGTTCCTTAAAAAAACAGACACAAATGTAAGACAATGGAAGTTAGAAAAAAATTATCTAAATCTAAACCAAACATAGATAGAAATTTTGACTCATTCAAATTAAACATGAATATAGGGTATAAACTAAATTATGTTTCAACATCTATACAGTAAAGGAATTTTTACTAATTGCTTATTAGCCTAAGCTTAAATTCACATAAGACATTAATGAGCTATTCAACATCAAGTATTATACAAAACAATCAGTTAACACAAATTCCACTGAAGACCTCTCAAGCAACTTATGTATCCAGATAAGCACAGCTGAATATTTATTCCCATTTTTAACTGTGTCATCCCCAAATGCCAAAATCAACTACATGCCACCAGACACTTGAAATCATCATTTCACAGGGAAATTTCCATTAGAAAATCAATTTTTCCCAAACCCAAGAAATCCATTATGACATATAGCAGCAAGGTAAAGCCAAGATGAGTTCAGTCAGAATGGTCCCCAATAAATTTTAAATATCCTACATGTTTGTATCTGATTGGCCCAAATCTAGTGATGCCGATTCTACTAAATCAATATATTTAGCAGATAATTTGAATCTCAAACATTTCTGAGAAAAATATTAATTTTATAACAAAGAGACTTCATTATTTTCCCAATGCTCACAACAAATACAGTGGCTTTGATTATTATTGTTTTCACTTCCTGAAGGCAAGCTTCCTTTACCATATAAAAAATGAAAAGTAGGGTTAAAGTTCAATAGTCTAAACACTTAAACATTTTTAACTTGTTAACCATCATCTAAATCATTTCCAGGCTTGAGGAATAATAGCTTTTCTTCAACTTACCTTTGGGTTTGTGGGTATTTTCATTAAGTCATCTAATAAATTAATCACCCACTCAAACTTACAAGCTTTAGTATAAAAGACTTTCACCAGGGTCGTCTGGGTGGTTCAGTTGATTGGGCATCTGACTTTGGCTCAGGTCATGATCTCGTGGTTTGTGAGTTCGATCCCCATGTTGGTCTCTCTGCTGACAGCTTGGAGCCTGGAACCTACTTCAGATTCTGTGTCTCCCTCTCTCTGCTCCTTATCTGCATGCACTCTTTCTCTCTCTTTCTCAAAAATAAAATAAAACATTAAAAAAAATTTTTTTAATTAAACTTTATAGTTTATTGTCAGGTTGGTTTCCATATAACACCCAGTGCTCTTCCCCACAAGTGACCTCCACCAAGACCATCACCCCCCATTACCTTTCTCCCACCCCTTCCCCCCTCAGTTTGTTTTCAGTATTCAAGAGTCTCTCATGTTTTGTCTCCCTCCCTCTCCCTAACTCTTTTTCCTCCTTCCCCT